>CM034149.1:371866560-372466560 GCA_019776745.2 Taxus chinensis
CTACCTCCACAACCCTTTTATCCAACTCCAAAATTCAAGATCAACATGGTCCATATCAGAGAGTTGTCCAAACCACCACCTAAATGTCAGTGTGACCTACTCATTTCGCAAGGTTCTTACCTTGCATTTGGTTTTAGTCCATCATGTTGTTACAATACTCATGACATTACTTCTCCATCTACCTCCTTCCCTTAGATTAACATGATCCAAGTTTCCATTTGTTCCCATAAGGACAAAGGAAAAGAAAAACAACTATCCCATCAACCAATCCCGTGTCCAATATACCACCTACACCCGTACCATAAATCACCATTCGAGGACCCACATAACCTATTTCTAATGGGGTCACCCATCGTAATATGATAAAAAAATTACATCAATCCCCTCTAAAAATGTCTTTGTACGATCTCATCCAAACCTCTGAATCTCATCGACAAGCCCTTATGGAGGTTTTACAATCTATCAAAGTTTTACCTAATGACCCCACACCAGTAGCCTCCATTATCACCCCTCATCACGTGGAATATCTTACCAAATCATCTCCTCCTTCTACACCCATGCCCACTCATCAAGTAACTGCCCTTAGTTTTTTTGATGAGGAGATCATACCTCCCCAATCGGATGATCCTAGTCCTACCCTTTTTATCTCCGTCTATATCAATAATATACGCGTATGGCGTGTTATGATTGATGGTGGTGCTAACATCAACATCATATCCTCCAACACATATAATAAAATGTGCATTCCTTCAAATTTCATGCATAATAACCTAGTTATGTTGCACTCCTTCAATGATGCCATCACTTCCACCCTTAGCGCCATTATTCTTCATGTTCACGTAGGCCCTCGCACTATCCCGGAATTGTTCTATGTCTTAAAGGGGGAGTTCTAGTATAACCTATTTCTTGTCCAACCTTAGATTCACATCATGGGTTTTGTTATTCCAACTTTACACCACTATGTAAAATTCAAACATGAAGGGCATAACTATACCATCCCAGTTGACCCGTCACTGTTGAAAACCTGTAACATGTTGTACCAACCTAACGATGTCCTTGTACTAGTTAAGGCATCTACCACTACCCACACTTCTCCTTCACTCATAGTCTCATCCACCAATGCTTCCACCACCTCTCCCACACTTAATGATTCTATTACTAATGGTTATGCAGCCTTTGCAGCTGGCCCGTCTACTTCTCAACTGACCAACACCACTCCTACCAAGTCTGCTAGTAATTCATCTATCCCCGCTACCCACATATCCACTACCGATCCCTTAGAAGGTGTTTTTCAATGCCTCACTCTGGGGGAATACCACCTCTACAATATCAACACATTCCTCACTCCACAAGAGTATGGTAACCTATGCCAACATCCTCATTATGATTATTGCATAGGAGAGGTTTTTCCTTATGGTCCTCCCCACCTTCGCACTAACTTTAAGTATGGGGGACTTGATACTACCACATATTCACCCAAACCACCATCCCAAACATGACCATTTTCATCTAACCTCCAGTCTCTCACTAACCACCATTTCACCCACACTTTCCTTCACCATTTCACATGAAAATGCTTTGGATTTGTTTTATACAAACAAGGTCATGATATCATCATCTTGTGTACCAACCGTTAACAAAAAGATCACAGTGGCATTGTATTTTCCGCTCCATCTTCCAAGAAGGCCCACATCGACCTCATTGAGGAGAAAAAACCTTCTCCACCCCATTCAAAAATGTCACCAACTTCACCCATGAAGTCCATAGATCCCGAATCTATTCCTCCTAACTTTTGTTTCATGAACACAATTTCCCTGGGACTTCTGACTTATCAGATCCCTATTCTCTTCCCTTCCTATATCATGACATGATCAATGAAGATACACCTTTTATTAACATAATTTAATGTTAGGATGATGATTCTATCCTCACCTACCTTAGTGTAGAAGATTCTTATATTCACAGGTCATTGTTGTCTGATTCGCAAACCATGTTGAATTAATCAACCATCAAATCAATATTATCACTCAAGATGACCCACACATTCTAGAGATACACCAATATTTAGATGCTGCTAAATAGGAAGATTTTAATTATTTCCTCTGGGATCATAACAATTCTTTTTCTTGGTCCTATTTTGATATGCCTGGTATTGACCCAAACATTGTAGTCCACAATATCATAACCATTCCTAAAGCCAAAACCATAAAACAAAAGCTGCGGAATATACATCCTCACATTATTCTTCTTGTCAAAGAAGAACTTCAACACCTTCTCTTAGTTTACTTCATCCTACCTATTGATTATCCCCAATGGATCTCTAACATTGTTCCTGTCACAAAAGTAACAGGGGGAATCTGCATTTGCATGGATTTCTGAGACCTCAATCTTGCTTGCCCCAAAGATGAATTTCATCTACCAAGTATTGAAAAAATGGTTGATCTCACCACTAGCCATGAGATGATCTCACTCATGGATGGTTTCTCAGGTTATAATAAAATATTACTTGCTTTAGAAGAACAACACAAAACCACCTTCATCACTCCTTTGGGGAACTTCTGCTATCGATTCATGCCTTTTGGCCTTAAAAATTATGGCGCTACATATCAACGGGATATGAATTGTATCTTCCATGAAATCATGCATCATATATTGGAATTTTATGTGGATGACCTTCTTTCCAAATCCAAACATCGAGCCGAACACCTTACAGTCCTTAAGTTCATATTTGATCGTCTCATCAAGTATTGTGTTCACCTTCAGCCCAAAAAGCGTGTCTTCGCTGTGCTCTTAGGAAATCTCCTTGGTTTTATTGTTTCTTTACGTGGCATAGGAGTTGATCCTACTAAAATTAAGGATATTATCAAAATTCCTCTGCCTACTAACATTTGTCAACTTCATAGTTTGCGAGGTAAATTACAATCTATTTGTCATTTTGTTTCGCAACTTTCTGACTCTTGCCAACCATTTCATCATCTCCTCAAAAAGGAAATCTCCTTCAAATGGGAGGGTGAATGCCACAAATCATTTGAAACTTTAAAACAATACATCTTCCAACCACCTGTGCTCATTCCTCCTAAGGATGACCAACCATTTTACCTTTACATTTCTTCTACTAACTATTCCTTGGGTTTCATGCTCGCTCATCGCAATGAGAAACACATGATACAAGTAGTTTATTACATAGTCCATACCCTTTTGGACTATGAAACTAGATATACCCATGCCAAAAAACTTTTCTTAGCCTTAGTTTTTGTTTCAACTAAACTTCACCATTACCTACTCAACCACAAAACATTTTTCGTAACCAATACTAACCCCTTACATTACATTTATGCCAAAACCTACCAACATCAGTGCACTGCACATTGGCTCATGCTTCTCATATACCTTGACCTCTTATTCATTCATCAAAAATATGTCAAATGCCAAACTATCGTTGACCAAATTGCAGATGCACCTCTCTTTGGAGATCATCCCTCTAACTTCAATTTCCTAGATGAATCCATTGCTACCCTCTCTTTGGATGATACCATTTATCAAATGAAATTATTATTTGATGGGGAACCTATGTTGTTATTATTAAAACTATATTTTGATTGCACTAATAACATCTTCAAATATGAAGCACTCGTATTAGGCCTTCAAACTGCCATCAACCTAGATGTCAAATAAATTAATATATTTGGGGACTCTCAACTGGTTGTAAACAAAATCAATGGTATATACTAGTGTCATAAATAAATACTCCAAAAGTAAAAACACCATGTTGACATACTTCCACCTACCTTTGACCGTTACAAACTTCAAACCACCCCATGTTCTACTAATAAATTTGTAGATACCATTGCCTACCTAGATTCTTAGATTCCTGCTTCGCCTCCTGACTCCCAAATATTTATCACAATACAAATGTTGCAAACACCTTATTATTTATCTCGAGATGTCAACTCTGTTGGAACCATTACACCTGACCCACGTGATATTTGGTATAAACAATTAGCAAACTACCTTTCCCTTTCCATTCTACCTCTCAATCTTACTTGTAATGTTAAATGTGCATTTCTTAAAGGTATCTCCCACTATGTCATCATGGGTGGTATTTTTTATAAACACGGCTTCGACAGTATTCTCTTATAATGCCTTTAAAGTTCTAAAATGCCCTATATAATCAAGGAAGTGCACAACAAAATTTTTGGAGGTCACTTTAGTGGCTTAGTTATCGCTAAGCATATTCTTTGACTAGGATATTATTGGTCAACCGTAAACCATGACTGTTATGACTACGTCAAACGTTGTGTGAAATTCTAGCAACATGCTAATCTTCATCACACACCTAGTCATACCTTATAGGTAGCACGAGACCTTTGGCCTTTCTCTCAATGGGGTTTGGTTCTTGTTGGAGAGATTAATCCTCATTCCTCACAACACCATCAATAGATTATAACCGCTACCAAATACTACACTAAATGGGTAGAATCCATCCCCCTTATTTCTACAAAATTCAAGAAAACTTATGAATTCATCAACCATCACATTATTTGTCACTTTGGTGTCCCTCACCACCTCATCACTGATAATGGAAAGAAATTCAAAAACAAAACCCTATGAAAGAGTTGTAAGGATTTTATCATTCAACTCAGTTTCTCTTAACCTAACTACCCATAAAAAAATGGCCAAGTAGAATCAACCAATAAAACCTTGAACAAAATTCTTATGAAAGTAGTTGATGATACTGGGAAGGATTGGCATACACACATTCCTTTCTCCTTATGGACTTAATGCACTAGTATTCACACTTCGACTACTGCCACACCTTTTTATATGGTCTATGGTACCAAGGTTTTCTTGCCTCTCGAAGTCTAGATTCCATCTCTCTACATCACACTCCAAGACATGCTCAATGATGATGAATTTCGCCAGGACCGTTTAGCAGAACTTGAACTATTAGATGAACGTCAGCTCAATGCTCTTTACCATCTCCAAATCTACCAAAAAGTTATCAAATGTACCTATGAAAAATGTTTCCATGAACGAATCTTCCAGGTCAGTGACCTCATCGTGAAGGAAAATCAACATGTAATAAAAGAGGAAAAAAGTAAACAGGGCAAATTCTCCTAATTAGATTGGACCCTATATCATTATTCATACATATGGATCAAGTGATTGTAATTTTTCTTCACTCGAAGGTAAACCTGACCCTGAACCCCTCAATTCCTTCCATCTTTGACCATTCTACTATTGAAGAAAGTCCTATATCACCTTCGATCTATTTAAACTCTCATTCCTTGACCATCATTCACCTTCCATTTACCTATTTTTAGGACTAGCGACTAAATAAGAATTGTGTGATTACCCATTACCTTTCCGCCTTATCTTTAACATGATTACCATGGATCTACTCATGGCATGATTCTAATGGATACTTTTCATCTTTTTAAGGTGGAATCCCATGGTCATTCATCAATTCAAAATATCGCCATCATGTTTAGCCTCTGTATTCTCCAATCTTGTCTTCCAAACAAGAGCCCAGACTTCTTCTATAGTCTTGTCCATGACTTAAATGTCCACAAGAAAAAAAAATTTAAAAGAAAAATGGGATTCAAATCCTTGATTCAAACTTCCAACAAAGAGATAAATCCCTCAAAAGGGACATCTCTTCTCTCTATCTCACTCCTAGAAATAGATTGATCCCTCTAAGGACAGCCATACAAAGCTATCCATACTGCACATAGTCTATCATCAAAAGGGACTATCCTTGCAAAAAACAAATATTTATAAGCTTCCCGCATTGATCAGCTTCATGAAGACCTAAAAGAGATAATATATTCATCCCACGTAGACTTCCTGCATCGATCAGTCTATCAAACACAAAAGCAAAACATGAAAATAATAACTTTTTCATCATGGACTTTCCTATTTTGATCATGGGCCTCTTGTAAAGTCAGCATGCTATCTCACACTAGATTATCCTCAAATCATCTTACCTTCACCTCATCGGCTTATTACCCTAATTTTCTACCCACTCAAGGGATGTGCCGTAAACACGAGATTTTTTTATCAAGTGACTTTCTCCACCCTTAGAAAATTCTATCATGCATCGCTTTTAGGGTCTTATGCTCATATGCCAATATTTGGTATGATCGAATCATATTTGTTCTGGTCAATTACATGGCTCTTTTTTCACCTCTTATCATCTACCTTCTTCATCACCTATTGATTCTCCTATACAGGATCAGATCATCAACATCTAAATTTTAAATATTTTCACTTTCACCTAAGACTCAACCATGCATATGATATAGACTCAACCATGCCTATGACCTAGACTCAATCATTCCTAAAACATACCAACCCATTTATCTACCTCATCATATTCTTCCCTAGCTTATAGGAGAACTACATCGGTCTGAGGCCCCTTTTTGTCAGGGCTATGTAGGCAACACTTCGAGGCATGTATCCCTTGGAGGTTAGCTCGGCCACTCTTTACCCTAACCCATTTTCCCACATGTTTTATATTAACATTCACCCTTAATTAGTTTCCATTTTTCATAATGTTTGGAAATTTCTCATTCATACATATCTACCATTTTATCACACCATCAAAAAATCCAATCAATCATTCCAAATTTCAATAATATCAATTTTTTTGGAAAGTTACACCATAACATACATATAACTCATAATTTATTTCCCATGTTACCAATAACTTGGAAATTAAATCAAAACCAAAAACATGATCAAACCATGCTTAACCGACCTAACTCAACCATGCCTAACTGACCTAACTCAACCATGCCTAAGCTTACCTAACTCAAACAAGCATAAATGACCTAACTCAACCATGCCTAATTGACTTGAATCTACCATGTCTAAACTGAACTAACTCCACCATGCCTAATCCACCTTGTTTCAATCCATACACAAATAATAATAGAAATTTCAAAACACAAATACATCATCCATACCATCAATCTCACCATATATAAATGAAATTATATGTATCCATCAAATATGCATTGATACAAAATAATACAAGTATATCTTAGGTACAACATCAAAATATTTAGTGAGCAAGACAGTATAATAATCAACTCACAAAAAATATCAAGTACAACCTCACTATCATCGGCATGCACGCTAGTATAGATCAAAAAATCAATATAATGATCATATACGGTGAATAATCATCACCCCACCTTATATCCATGTCGTTCTCATCTATCTCCTCCTCCTCTCCTCCATCATGACACCCTCCCAACATCTATCCACCTCACCTGGGTCTTGTCTCTTCCAGGCCCGCAGTTGGGTCTGGCCTCTATGAACTCGTGGCCTCACCCTGAACCTGTCTAGGGGCTCACCATTCCCCTGTTCTCTCTAAGCTATGAATACGAGAGCTTTTCCTCTCACTCACTTCCCACTTTTCTTGGTACTCAACATAGGAGGGTACATCTATCCCTGCAGTTGTCAGTTGATCCAGGTAATATCTGGCCTCATTTAGGGAATCCTTGAATCTCACCATCAACATTGTCTGTGGTGGTGCAATTGGTCTCATCACCACCTATGAGCTCTTCCCTACTAGGGATGGTCTTGGACCCTATACCTGTGTACCCTTTCCTCCTCCCTATACCATGGGACCCTATTCCACTACTTCTTGTAGAGGTTCCTGCATTGTAACCTGTAACACCCTTGACAGTTATAATTTTCCTCCTTTGCATTTTTGGTATTGACATGTGATTTTCCTTATAAAGATATGTTCTTTTGATTGTCAGAGATCATGCTTGATATGGAAAAATCAAATTTTTTCTTAAGATCCTTTGATTGAATTATAATGGCTTCCTTGAATCCATTTTTCACTTCTTGTAGGTGAGTTGCAATCTAGTTTAAGAGTTGTAAACTTATCTATTAATATGCCTCATCCTTGGATCAATTTCAATGATCCAAGGAATGTTTTAAATCTACTCTGTGAACAAATGGTAAATTTAAATTCCATGAATTAAGAGACATATTGATTGAACTTTGTTGTTACAAGATCCTTGATTTTTGTGTGAACGTATTTCCATTTAGTTGTATGTTGTGCTTAGGTCCTTGGAGATCGATCATGGTAGGACATTGCTGACGTAAATGAAATGCAGCTTGTTCATAGCATAGGAAGGATTCAAGATCCTAAAAATGACTATCCTATGGAATCCTAAGCTAGGTAAGAATATTTTCTACCTAAACTATGTCACTTAATAGAATTATTATTCTAACCTAAAGCTTTCTATTCTATTTTTTTGGTTTATTAGCATCCTAACCTAAGCTCTGTGCTAAAGGATATGGAAAGTTTACTAGGCTATTAAAATTAACTTAGAACCTAATAATATAAGGTTTTATGATGATCTAACCTAATGCCTAAAGCTATTATGTTGTGAATTAATCTAACCTATGTGGAAACTACCTAAGGCTATGTGTTAAGACCTTTGGTGAAAATTTGTTGATAGGGTTATATCCTAAGGTATATATTATAAACTACGTAAGGTCTAACCTAAGAATTTTGATCTATCCTAAACTACTGGGTATGAAAGGAGAATTAAGGGTGATGGTTCCTGTTGTTGCAAACTCACAGCACCCCTGGATGTAGATCAGGCTTCTAGGTTGATGTTCAGGCATCCAGTGTGATTGCACAACATGGAATCCTTTCTCCAAGCGTGGGACTTGTAAAGATGAGAAAAGATTATCCAGATAAGGCTAGTTCCTATTCCTCTATTCCGATGCACATAAAAATGCAGAGGGTTTACTAAAACCTAATCTAACTTGTCAAGGAGACAGGGTGAGAAAATGCATAGAATAAAACCTAAACTACAAAGGTGATGCACCGAGGAATGTTAGACACTCATTTTACAAATTTAACATAGACCACATAGATGCAATACAAACACCATGCACAAATAACCAAACTGCAATAAGAGATCAAAATGACAAAAATGAATACATGAGAGGGTTGAGGGTTAATCACAATATATATATTATTGCTCAAGAGTTGATACAATACATTGAAGTGGCCAAGAGGCAAAAAGACTAGTGTTACAACCCATATGGGAGGTTTGAAAGCTCCACAAATTCTCTTGTAAGCAAGGGAAGAAGGGAGGATGCAAAACAAGAATGTTCAACCCCTTTTAAGAAGCTCCTCCTTACAATATATACTGAGAATGAGAGAGGAAAGAGAGAGGAAATTCGAATCTACCACAACCACTTCTGGATACATTTAAAATCATCTCATTATGGTAGAAGTGGCAGCTCCTAGCAAAATGGCAGGCTATCTAACAGGAGCAGCGAGCTGTCTGCTGTATTAAAGTTGGTAGTTGAAGCATTACTTCTGTCTATCACCACGTGTCAGAGGAATTTTCTTAATTGTATCCCTTCAAATAGCACCAAAATGCAAGATTAATCCTACAGTCATGTAGAGAATTTCAACAGCTTTCCGTTGATATAAAGAACATGCAAATCCGAGCTCTGGATCGAAAGATATGAAGTTCTTAAGATTTAGGGCACAAAACAGGCAAGAACAGGTTTTTAAAATCTTTTCCCGCGCTCTGCCATTTGGACGGCACGTGGCAAGCTCTGATTCGCTGAGCAATTCCCTCTCTCCACCTTTTCGCGGGCTTTTCTTGTGGACCCCTTAAACTTGGACACGTGGCACTATTTCATTGGTTCGGATCAGTGCTCGAAAACTCACCCCTTTGACTTTTTGGACTTTTTCCTTGGCGACACGTGTCATGCTATGATTCGTCCACGGGCCTGCCAGATTTTCACATCCACCACATCCTTTTGTCCTGGATGTCCCAAACTCTCTGGGATAAATTCTTCCAGTTCACCTGAAATGGGCTTCCATGTGCCCTTTCTGTCGGTGACACGTGGCGTGATCTGATTGGATTTCATCTCCTTCGGCTATCCACGTCCCTCGCGTCCCTTTGTCCCACTTGTCTTTATGCTAAAGTTTCCTATTTTGGCCGAACCGGCTGGTTCATGCCCTCTGCGTACTCGTGGCCTAGATGTCCCAACTTCTTAGTATGAAAGTTCTCCATTTTGGCCGATCCGGGTGGTTTGTGTCCTTGAGGCCCAAATGTCCCGAGCAGTTGGCCGTTTTTCTTCTCCTTCGGCCGAACTGGTTTTCTTCGTCCCTCGCATCCCGACGGCCTGATTGTCTCTATGCTAAAATTTTCCTTTTCAGCCAAACCGGCCGGTTCGTGCCCTCTGCATACATTTGTTCCACTTGTCCCAGTGCTTCGCGGGCTACCTGGAGGTGTTTCAGCCGAACCACGCCTTGGTGTCCCAAATGTCCCAAATTGTCCCTAGGACAAGGACTTAGCCGATTTTCACAATTTTTTCCTGAATCAATCTACTTGCTTGGAACTGAAAACTCTGATGCATGTTATCAAATTAACTCTTGGGGGGGAATTTTAGATAACAATTGGCGACTTTTCGGGGTCACCTGCCTGCTAGGTAGAAGATCAGTGGCCTTTTTGCGATCCATTGGGCATGGAGTCATAAGCAATGACCTGAAATGAGCATGATACTGCAACTCCCTCTACAAGAGCACGCTAAAGTGTAAAACTCAATCCAGGAGTGACAAAACCTGCGCCAAAGCACTTAGGGAAACTGAAACCTAACTACAAAAAGACAATGTGCATACGCACTTAGAGGAATTGAAACTAGGATAATATTTACAAGGGTGAACCTCTCATTTTCAGTGGCAACGTTTGAGATAGATTCCATTTACTGGAATCTGTAGTTCTTCACTGTCTAATGAGGCCAATTGGAAAGCATTTCTACTCTTGCACTTCGTGACCATGTACGAGCCACTCCAAATGGCATCAAATTTTGAATGCCTTCCCAATTTTTCTCTGTCCATATCCCATTTCAACACTAGGTCTCCAAATTGAAAAGATCTATCTTTGGCTTTCCTATCAAAGGTCTTCTTGATCAAAGCTTGATCTTTTTCCATTGCTTGGGATGCCCGATTTTTGATCTCTTACAACTCCATCAACTCTGCATACCTCACTTTCATGGGCTCGAATTCCAGCAACTCCAGCTGCTTCATGAGTTCCAATGTTGGTAACTCAAGTGACATGGGCAAGATTGCCTCTCTTCCATAGACAAGCCTGAATGGAGAGTTACCTGTGGATCTTTTGGGAGTGATTCTATCAGCCCATAAGGCTGATTTCAGCTTGGTATGCCAAGACCTCTGATTCTCATCAAGAGTTCTCCTAATGATCCTCAACAAGTTCTTGTTTGTAGACTCGGCCTGGCCATTACCCTGACGGTAATAGTTCGATGAAGTGCTTAGGTAAATACCATTCTTGACAGCCCACTTCGACACCTTGGATCCAATGAATGCCAATGCATTATCAGAGATTATTGTGGCAGGTACACCAAATCTGGTTGTTATCCCCTCATAAAAGTCTAAGATGCTAGACTCATTTGCCTCTTTGAGTGCTACTGCTTCTGTCCATTTGGTGAAGTAGTCGGTGGCTATCAAAATCCATTTATGCCCTTGGCTTGAATTGGGATTAATGACTCCAATGAAGTCCAAACCCCATTGCATGAATGGTTGTTCAACTAAGATTAGATGCAATGGAAGGGCAACAAGTCTTTCTTTTCCTATGAAGAATGCACAATTCTTACACCTCTTGATCCATGCATACAAATCACTGAAAATTTTAGGCCAATAATAACCAACCTTCATGATTTTTAGAGCTGTCACTCTTGGTGCAAAATGGCTACCAGCTGGTCCACCGTAAAACTCTTCCAACACCCTTTGAATCTAACCTATGCTAATGCATCTCAGCAGCACTCCATTCACATCTTTCTTGAACAAAACTCCATCAACAATGGCATACGGGACAACCTGCAATTTGAAGTGTCTCCTTTGGGTCTTGTTCATCTCTGGAGGGCACAGGCCTGTACTTAGGAAGTGCATAATACCTTGCGTCCAGCAAGGAGTGGGGGAAGCATTGTCTTCTTCTTGATTTCCACTTGGCTCATGGCTGTCCTGGACTGTCAAAACAGCCTCTTCTTCGTTGCATACTTCCTTTTGCTTCCCCAAAACCAGCTGCTCACACAGTCCTTTCCCTCTTACCAGCTTGGTGATCTTGATATCAATGTCATACTCCATGACATGGGTGATCCAACTTGCCCTTTTCTCATTCAAATCCTTGTTAGGAGGAAGTCCTTAACTCCAGCATGTGAGACCAGTAACTGGACCTTGTTGTTTGAGACTAAATGCTTGAATTTCTTCAAGCTTCTGATTATTGCAAGTACATTCTTTTCAATAAAAGGGTACCTCACCTCGCAGTTGTCTAGGCTTTGGCAAAAGAAGGCAATTAGCTGTTCATCATTATCTTTGTTCTGCTATACCAGAATGGCAGAAATAGTGTCATTGCCTCCAAATGCATAGAGGATGAAATCCTTAGAGAAGTCTGGGTTGATGAGAGTTGGCACTTGAGAGATAGCTTCTTTGATTGCTTCAAAACTCTCTTTGCCTTATGTTGTCCACTTAAAAGCCATGCTCTTCTTTAACATTTTGGTGATGGGATTGACAAGGGCTGCAAAATCTGGGATAAACCTGCGGACAAAATTTATCCTTCCCAAGAAAATTTGAAGAGCCTTCTTGTGACTTGGCAATGGTAGTGCTCTTATGGCTTCAACCCTCTCTGGATGAATTTCCAGTCCCTCTTTGGAGACAATATGGCCTAAAAGTTTTCCTTCATGTGCAAGAAAGATGCACTTCTTGGGGTTTAAAGACACTCTGAACTTTCTACACCTCTGAAACACTTGCCTGAGGTGAAAGAGATGGTCTGCTACATTCTTTGAGAAGACAGTGATATCATCTAGGTATATCAGCACTATCTTGTTGATCAAACCTTTGAATGCCATGTCCATTGCCCTTTGAAAGGTAGCACCAGCATTGGACAGCCCAAATGGCATCTTCTTGTAGGCATAGGTCCCCCATTTGGTGGTGAAGGCCTTCTTGAACTGGTCATCTTCTTTCACCATCACCTGATTATATCCTGAGTAGCCGTCTAGGAGAGAGAATCTCTCTGAACCGGATACTACTTGCAATATTTGTTCCATTGAAGGAAGTGGGTAATGGTCTTTGAGAGATGCCCTATTGAGGTCCCAGAAATCTACACACAACCTGATTTCTCCACTCTTCTTCCTGACCAGAACCAAGTTTGCAACCCAGCTTGAGTGCTTGATCGGGAATATAATGCTTGCCTCTATCAGCTTGTTAAGATCTTTCTTCATTAGAGGCTCAATGTGAGGGTTGACAGGTCTCTGCTTCTGCCTGATGGGTTTATCATCTGGATCCAATTCTATGGTATGTTGTGCCAACTTTGGATTGAATCCTCTCAAGTCTTCATAGCTCCAAGTAAAGACATCTGGAAATTCTTGGCAAAGCTGTATGAAATCTGATTTCTCTTGCTCAGTGGCCACTTTACCAATTTGGAGTATTTTACCTTCCCCAACCAGAATTGGCTCTGAATCTTCTCTCTTGACCTGTATGTTAACCTTTTCTTTACGGAACTGGTCATTAGGGTTGAAGATAAACTCCAATGTTACTAAACCCTTAGGAAGCTTGTTTGTTCGCAGCTGCACTACTTGATCCCCATACTGCTGCTCTAATCTATCCTAATTTCTAGTAGAGAATTCAGCCTCTTCCTGTAGAAAATTGACGATCTGTTGATCGTTCTCAAACACCTTCCAGCTTGTGTTATCATCTAGAACTACTGGCCTCACAATCACATGGATATGTGGCTGTCTTTTTTCCCTTTTGATGTTGTCATCCACATCAAATGTTGCCCCAACTGCTGCGAGCCTATCCGTGGCTTCATTTTTCTTCCTGGGTATGGACACAATGTTGAAAGCTTCAAAATATTCAATGAGGTCCCATACCCTATTCTTGTAGCTCCTCAACAATTCATTTTTTGTAGCATGTTGTCCCCTAACTTGGTTCACGATTAGCTCGCTATCCCCGAACACTTGTAAATTCATGATGCCTTTCTTCATTGCCCAGTGCAGTTCATGAATTAAGGCTTCATATTCAGCTGTGTTGTTTGAGCAAGAAAACTTAAAATGGAAGGCTGAGTAATACTTTATACCTTGCGGTGAAATGAGCATAGCTCCTCCTCCTACACCTTGTCTACTCCTTGACCCATCAAAAAATAATTGCCATACTTCATTCTTGTCTTTATGACTTGGCTTAGTGACGCTAGGAATAGGTTGATTTTCTTCGTGTATACAATAGACTCCTAGCTCAGATTCTTCTACTTCTTGATAGGGATCAAAATCATGTATCATGTTTTCCCATTCATCAAGAGTTAGGTTCGGGATGCTTCCAACCTTAGTGTCGGCCTCATCTGTGTTTGGATAATCTTCTTCATTAAATGCTGAACAATTGGCATTGATTTGGATTGGAGTATGAGGCTCAATATGAAAATTTACAATTGGCTCGGATCTGATTGTGATCTTAGTACCATATCTAGTTCTGAACAACATGTGAGACCAATCAATAGACAAATACCCCACAATCTTGGTTGTGAAGTCCCTTGACAAGCAAAGGGAAAAGAGTGGTGGAAGGTCTATGATTGATATATCTTGTAAGACAACAACATTTGGACATGCATGCAAGGTAAGACTCAATTTTTTAATCACTCCAACTGTTGCTATTGTTGTCCCATCCAATTGCACTACCCCTTTAGATATTACTTCATATTGGAGACCCAGCTGATCAGCTATTTGCTTGGGCATCACTGAGCTACTTGCCCTAGAATCAATCATGCAATTGTGTGCTAGTTTATTCCCAATGATTAATGAAACATAGAAAGGAGGGGGCTTCAAAATTTTACCTTGTTGCCCTCCATGGCTTCCTTCAAGCTGGGAAACATTTGTAAGCACTTTGTCTTGCATCTGAACCTGTTGATTCGAAGTTGTCCAATCCTTCATGGCAGCTTGCAGCAGATCTCTTTGTCCTGGGATGGATAGGGATTCCCACATTGATATATTGACGTTAGTCTTCTTAATCTGTTTAGTGATACTGAATGGGGATGAAGTATCCTTTTGTTGTTCCTTGGTTTGTACACTTACTCCTTGTACGTGGGTAGCAACAGCTGGCATTTGAGTTGGCCTAGGGGCTGTTCTTGGCTGCCCTTGTGTATTTGAAACTGGACTCTACTTGCCAATCATTTGTGGAGTCATGGAAGGTGGTGGATTGGCTAGGGCTAATGGTTGTTCTTCACCAAGATTCCTCCTCTTTGACCTTGTGTTGGCTGCAACACCTTGAGAAGCTGTCTGATTCATGCCACAGAAATCTTCTGCTTGCCAGTTTACCAATGTGGTGTCATTTGGGGCTGATTGCTGTTGGAATGTTTCTAGTTGTTGGCTGTTTCCTTGACTGCCCTCACCCTCCACACTAGTATTTTTCACCATTAGTGCTTGATTGAGAGCACCATTGAAACACATGGATTGGTTATGAGGCTTGTTGCATGGAAAACACCAATCATATTCCTGAGCAATGTTGTTCTGTGTTGGCACTAATGCCTTAGAGGTGGATATGGCATTTGGATTATAGGGCTGGAATGGTCTATTGGCAAGAGGCCTTGTTTGATTCACATTTGCATCTAGATTAGGTGGTCTTTGTGGTTGGTATGGCTGCCTATTAGGCTGAGCTTGGGGTTGATAAGAAGCTCTGAAACCTTGGGCTTATTGCCTTTTAAGAGTAACCACCTCATTGCCTAGGTTTTGCAACTGTTTCATGACCTCTTAGAGTTCATTTGAAGCATTAGAGGATGAAGTGGAAGCTTCGTTTGAACTCTGATTTCTAGGAGTGGGAACAGGAGCCAAAGTGGGTGCTTGACTAGTGCTTGGATTTTCTAAGTTTGGATACAAGGGCATGGGAGGCCTAGGAGCCAGTTTACCAGCTTGAATAAGACAGTTTTCGGCTCTAATGGTAATGATATAAGCCATAGGGATTGTTGTACCTCTCATGGACTGAATTAACATAGAAATATCAGAATTCAAAGCTTTAAGGTAATATAGAAAAGCACCTTCTGCTGTTGGCCTAACTACCACAGGAATCCTATCCCAAGACCTTTGAAATCTGAAGTTGAAATCGGCCAGCTGCTCATTGGGAGCTCTCTTGATAGTTGTCAACTACTCCAAAAGATAAAAGTTGTCTCCCTTCTCTCCAAATTGCTCATGAAGTGCAATACACAGGTGATTCCAATTTGTGATAGAACCAGCTCCAAGGCTCCTAAACCATTGTAATGCTTTACCCTTGAAGGAAGGTGCCAGTAACTTGACAGCCACTTGCATTTCATTGATTTCATGGATTGCACAAAGGTTAGCAATATCTTTAACATGATCACCTGGAGTAGCCTGATTTTCTCTGGTAAAGTAAGGAATGTTCTTCAAGGCTGCAATAGGAACTGGATGCTGTGCATTGAGAGCGAGTGGGATGCTGCCTGTGAAGTTGACGTAGGGATTGTTCTGAGCCATTCTAATCGGTCTTAAAACCCTTGTATACTGAATGAAAGGCCTATCAGGTGGAGGAGTTGAGAGAGTTCTGTTTGGTGGAGGTGGAGACCTTTGAATCCTTCTTCCTCTTTGCTTTCTTCTTAGAGATAACTGCAGGTATTCAAACAACACTTCCTCTTCTCCAACTCTTGACCTTGTGGTGATTCTTCTCATGAGTTTTCAGCCCTGCACTGCTGAAACCAGTTGATTCTTCCCCAGTGGAGTCGCCAGATATGCAAATAATAGCTCTTATAAGCAAGAAAACTACATCAGATGCATATCAACTTTGCTGTAATAAAAATGAGACCTCTAGTGTCCCATCGAGCGTGCCAAAACTGTTGTTGCAGACTCACAGCACCCTTGGATGTAAATCAGGCTTCTAGGTTGATGTTCAGGCATCCAGTGTGATTACACAACATTGAATCCTTTCTCCAAGTGTGGGACTTGTAAAGATGAGAAAATATTCTCCAGAGAAGGCTGGTTCCTTTTCCTCTATTCAGATGCACATAAAAATGCAGAGGGTTTACTAAAACCTAATCTAACTTGTCAAGGAGACAGGGTGAGAAAATGCATAGAATAAAACCTAAACTACAAAGGTGATGCACCGAGGAATGTTAGACACTCGTTTTGCAAATTTAACATAGACCACATAGATGCAATACAAACACCATGCACAGATAACCAAACTGCAATAAGAGATCAAAATGACAGCAATGAATACATGAGAGGGTTGAGGGTCAATCACAATATATATATATATTATTGCTCAAGAGTTGATACAGTACATTGCAGTGGCCAAGAGGCAAAAAGAATAGTGTTACAACCCATATGGGAGGTTTGAAAGCTCCACAAATTCTCTTGCAAGTGAGGGAAGAAGGGAGGATGTAAAACAAGAATGTTCAACCCCTTTTAAAAAGCTCCTCCTTATAATATATACTGAGAATGAGAGAGGAAAGAGAGAGGAAAGTTGAATCTACCACAACCACTTCTGGATACATTTAAAATCATCTCATTATGGTAGAAGTGGCAGCTCCTAGCAAAATGGTGGGCTGTCTAACAGGAGCGGCGAGCTGTCTGTTGTATTAAAGTTGGTAGTTGAAGTATTACTTCTGTCTATCACCATGCGTTAGAGACATTTTCTTAATTTCCTCCCTCCAAACATCACCAAAATGCAAGATTGATCCCAGAATCATGTAGAGAATTTCAACAGCTTTCCATTGATATAAATAACATGTAAATACGAGCTCTGGATCAAAAGATATGAAACTCTGAAGATTTAGGGCACAAAACAGGCAAGAACAAGTTTTTAAAATCTTTTCCCACGCTCTGCCATCTAGACGGCACGTGGCAGGCTATGATTCGCTAAGCAATTCCCTCTCTCACCTTTTTGCGGGCTTTTCTTATGGGCCCCTTAAACTTGGACACGTGGCACTATTTCATTGGTTCGGATCAGTGCTCGAAAACTCGCCCCTTTGAATTTTTGGACATTTTCCTTGGCGACACGTGTCATGCTGTGATTCATACACGGGCCTGCCATATTTTCATGTCCACCGCGTCCTTTTGTCCCAGATGTCCCAAACTGTCTAGGACAAATTCTTCCAGTTCACCCGAAATGGGCTTCCACGTCCCCTTTCTTCCGGTGACACGTGGCGTGATCTGATTGGATTTTGGCTCCTTCGGCTATCCGCGTCTCTCGCGTCTTTTTGTCCCACTTGTCTTTGTGCTGAAGTTTCTCGTTTCGGCTAAACCAGCTGGTTCGCGCCCTCCGCATACTCGCAGCCCAGATGTGCCAACTGCTTAGTATGAAAGTTCTCCATTTCAGCCGATCTGGGTGGTTCACGTCCTCGAGGCCCAAATGTCCCGAGCAGTTGGCCATTTTTCTTCTCCTTCGGCCGAACCGGTTTTCCACCTCCCTTGCGTCCTGATGGCCTGATTTTCTCTGTGCTAAAATTTTCCTTTTCGACCGAACCGGCCGGTTCGCGCCCTCCATGTACATTTGTTCCACTTGTCCCAGTGCTTCGTGGGCCGCCTGGAGTTGTTTCGGCTAAACCGTGCCTTGGTGTCCTAAATGTCCCAAACTATCCCTAGGACAAGGACTTAGCCGATTTTCACAATTTTTTCCTGAATCAATCTACTTGCTTGGAACTGAAAACTCTGATGCATGTTATCAAATTAACTCTGGGGGGAATTTTAGATAACAGTTCCTATGAAATTTATGTTATTGATAAGGTTTTGAATGCATTGGGTACTACCAGTTTTGGTAAGGGCTAGTTTACTTTGCGGAGGCTTATGTGGAAGTGTTGCTAAAATGGAATTTTATGTTAATTTTGATTTGGAATTTGCTAGAATTTGAAGCCGGAGGCAGAGAAGGATAGGTGGGAAAATTAGAATTAATGAAAATTATTTTTTTCAGTTTTCGTGCACAAACCATCTTGGAAGGCATGCATGCAGGTTTGTCTGGGGTTGTTTCACTTTGCATGTTTCATGATTTTTTCTATGCATGCTCTCTAGTTTTTCAAACCAATAGATTGAACTACATTTAGTGGCTATTTTTGAAGTCTTAGACCTATTTTCGGTTTGTGGGATGTATAAGAGGCATTGTGGAAAAATAATATGGTTGTTTGATCTTTCGTGGAGAAGAGGAGAAGTTGTGAGCTCGGCTGGAGGTCTCCTTAGATTTGGCAGAAGCACTATCAGGCATGATAGGCTCTAATATTTAATATCTCTTGCTTTCTTCTAAATGTTTCATTAAAACAAGTCTTCTCTTTTGAGATTCTTGGCTTGCATGTTTTTTCTGGTTACTTGCTTGCTGGATTTTATAATCTCTGTTATCTTGGATATGAATCCAAGGAAAAAGTAATGTTGGTTTGGAAACTTTCTTTATGTTAGTTTAATAATGAAACATGCATGCGAAGCTTGTTTTAGTAGCTCTTCTTTCCATTTCTAAAAGTTGTATTCGAGGTTGTTGTGTTGGAATTGACCTTCATTGCAATATGTGGATTCTAAACTATATGGGAACCTTGAGTTTCATTTGAGCTTGTATCTGGGCTTTGTTTTTTGATATGAACTTATGCTGGAGCTTCTTATTGTTCTGAACAGGTGTATGGAATCTTGGGTAGCTCTGGACTATTGTTCGAAGTTTGTATATGGCTTTGTACTCATATTTTATTGCTTGTGTTTCTCTAAACTATTATTGAAGGTTCATATTTTACACCGCACTCGTATTTTGTTACTGGTATAGTTCTAAACTCTTGTTTGAAGCTCATGTTTCGTTTTGAGCTGGTAATAGGGCTTCTTGTTTAAAGTATAAACTAGAATGGGAACTTTGTGTTGCCCTGAACCTGTGATTAGAGACTTGTGTAGATCTAAACTGTCATTGGAAGTTTGTATTATGTACTTCCCTTGTATTTAAATACTTGTGTCATTTAGAACTTTTTTTGAGACTTTGTGTTCGACTGTGTTCTTGTATTTTGAGTTCGGTTTTACTTGTATTAAAAGTTTAAAAACTTATAACTCTTTTGTTGAACTATTGCTCAAAGAAAATTGGGAGAATAGTTGACTGAGTTGTTGGGTAAACTCTTTGATATCTTAACTGAAAACGTCTTTGTTTGATGGATGGATTTGGTATTTATTTTTTGAGAACAATTTTAATATTTTCTAAGATGACTATGGCATTTTGTCAGGGGTATTATTTTCCCCTCTCTTTTGTAGAAACCCGCATCTTCAGATCTTTTAAAATAAGCTTTGGGTTTTGTTTAAAAGAAGAGTTATTTACTTTAGTTCTCTGAATTGTTATGGTGGGTTTACTTTGTCTCTGTTCAGATTGTTTTTGTATTATAGTACTTATTGAATTGTGAACTAATTACTCTTTGTAATGCAATATTGAACCCTGACAATGGGATTTCAGTCTTTGAGTTTGCTCATACTGTTGGTGTCCATTTTGATCCTCTATGCTTTTTCCCTAATTTTCTTTTCACTCTGCACTTCCTGAAACATTTTCTATAGTTTTAATGGATGAAATGAAGTTGTTGGATTTGCTCCCATGCCATAATTCATTTGAAAAATCATTTTCCATGCCTAATTTGTGAAGAAACACCCATGCATGCCTTGTTTGTGCCCTAATTTTTCCAAATTTGTGGGCTATGCCTTGTTTTCCCTCTCAACTAATCGTGTAAAAATAAAATTTGTTCGTTTCATGCATATATTCCTTCAAAAACCCTTTCCCATGGTCAAAAATTGCATAAAATCATTCCTCTTGTTTTTTGAGAAAAAAATCCATCACCCACAAAGAGAAAATCAAATTCAGGCATCTCTTGAAAACTCTATGTTTTTTGACGGTCGTACAGTTGTCATTTGACTGTCAAAATTAAGCTCAAAATTATCCTCATACGTGGTTGCTTCTAGTTGGAAAAGGATTGGTAGGTTTCTCTGAAAAACTTAGTCATTTTTGGGCTTTGGAAAAAAATTCAAAATTCCCCCCACAACTCCGCAGGAGGACACGTGTCATGTTCTTATGTGAAGGCAGAGTGGGAAGCTAGTGAGGAACTTAGGAATTTTTTTCCTTTTTGGCGAAGGGGGAAAAAGATGAGGAAAAGCCCGCAAGTCCGAATTGAAGCAGGGGGTGGACATGTGGCGGTGTGGTGGCAAAGTCGGGAAGTGCAGGCCGTAGAAAGAAAAGGGAACTTTTTCCCTTTTGGTCATAAAGGCATTAGGTGAAATTTCAAAGTGCGGCCCCGTGGCCAATCTCAAGTGGACACGTGTCCATAAAAAGGTCAGAGGGAAGTGCGGGCCATGAAAGAAAATGGGAAATTTTTCCATTTTTTGGCAAAAAGAGTTAAGATAAAGAATTAAGTTGTGAGCCCATGAATGAGCCAAAGGGAGACACGTGGTGCACAGAGTGGGTCGGCGGCCCGGTGGAAGAAAAAGGGAAAATTTTCCTTTGGCTAAAAAAGGGAGTTAAAATGAGAAATTGAGACCACGTATTTTAGCGATAGAGAAAGCGACACATGGCAAGGGAGAAATCAGAGGCGCGGGTCTGCGGAAGGAAAATTGAAAATTTTCCCTTGGTGAAAAAAGGGGTCAAAACATGAAATAAGCCCTTGGAATTTTAGTGATAGGGAGCACGAAATGTGTCAAGGACAAACGTAGAGGTGCGGGCCCACAAGGAAAAAGGGGAAATTTTTCATATTTTCCAAAAAAGGTCAAAATGCATAGAATTGAAGCACGATCCCAATGGGACCCACCATGTGCCACGTGTCATCACCAAAACTCAAGGGTGGAGGGGTGGAGAAAAAATTCACAATTTTTCTTTTTTCCAAAAAATGTGGAAAGGTCAAAAGTGATCCCCTTTTCATTCCTAATTGTAGTTTGACACGTGGAGGGCCCAGATTGAAGGAAAAAGAGCAGATCAAGGGAAACTATACACTTTCATTTTTGGCTGCCATTTTTTCTCTAGGAAGCTTTGAGATGTGAATTTTGCATCTTTTTTATCAATTTTTTTGTGAATTCAGGTCATTTTTTCCTTCTAGGATCATTGGAATCTATTTCATGACTCAATTTACAAATTTGAGGTGTTTTGTAATGCCTCATACTTTCCTTATTGTTGTCAAGGTAATGAAAGGACAAACGGTTTTATCCTATGTTTTTGGCACCCTTGCGTATCAAAAAAATTAAAATGAAAACTTGATATGAGCATGTAATCTCAGTAGCGTGAACAAGCTAAGGATAATCTCCTTAGATAAGAACCCTGCTAATCTAAGGTCTATCTTATTAATGAACTACTTTTGATAAGATGACATTACGTCTTTTGAAATATTGTATGTCATAAAACCCTTAGTGTAAATTTAAGCCTAGAAAGTTATTTTTGATGTTGTGGCTTATCTCTATTTGATTGCTAACATTATAGCTTTTGTAACTAAGTAATGTTGATGATTTGACAATTTTGATAGTTCATTTATCAACTTGATTTGAAATACGATCAAGACTTCCTGTTGGTTTATAATAGGTCTTAAACCAACCATCTGGTAGTTTTTCCATTTAATGACTAATGCCATCATAATCGTATTTCCAGGGATAAAAGGGCTATAGTCATCAGTTGAATTAATGTCATCTACTCCTTCGAGTATACATGAATAATTTTCTTGATTAATGTTTACACACACACACACACACATGAATATGTATATATATACATATACATATATATTTATATTTCAAAGGGGAGACAATATAATCCTAGTGGATAGTTCTAAACCTAACATGCAAACCTATTACTTGTGAAGCTAGAAGTGAACATAACTTAGCTATTTGAAAAAGGTGTGTGAAAACATTTAATGTTGTGAAACCTTAAGGCATATAGTGGAATAGCATCTGGATTGTCTAAGGCATAAAATATTGTTTAGATGTTGAAAAGGATATAATGTTGCCAAATTTAAATGGTTAGTGAGGTAGCAACCACCGTCAAATATCTGTACTTTAGTTCCTTAAATTGGTTATTGATTGACTTCGCCAACTGGTTTTGGAACGAATAACTTTAGTTGTCTAAATCGACTGCATGGAAAGAAGTAGGAGTCGCTAAATTTAAAATTAGAGATAATAATAGTTGGTGGCAAGCTCCATTGACTTTACATTTATTGTTTTTCGATGCTCACCTTCCTTGGGAAGTGCATGAGTGGTTTTGGGGAAAAACGAGTTGGGGCTTTGGAACCGATTCATTTCACTGCATGAAACTGGTAGTTTCTCGACATGCAAGGAGGAATTTTAGCTATGAGTTGCATAGAGAAAACAACGGTTGAGTAATTGGAACAACAAGTTCCTGTATTCATTAAAAAGTCACGGGAAATTTGTGAATTGTTGGATGAGGGAACTTGTTTCAAATAATAGGGATCTTCAGAGGAATCGTGAAAGTTTTTGGAAGAAAAGAATTCAGCAGCATAACAAGCATGATATGCTCTGAACTTTTCATAATTTCTTGCTTTATTTAGTGATTTCACAAAAATAACCTTGTATGGAATGTTTTGGTGTTTTTAATTTCTGGGATGTATAATCGTTTTATATTGCTCTTTGGAGTTTGTATAGTTATGGATTCGTGACATATGTTGTTAAAATAAATTAGCTATGTACATGTTTCAATAAGGATATTTATCGCTAAGGAAAGAATAAATCTTGAGATGTTTGTGGACTATTGCTAAAAGGATTACTGGGTTGATTTGATGCATATGAAATGTTGAAATCTCCTTGCAGCTGAGAATCAATTTCTATTCATACTGTATAAAATCAGGTTTTATTTGTTACCCATCTCTCCAGGGATTTGAATAAGTATGGAAAGGCATTTTGGTGTGCCGAAAATTGTTTTGTGTGAGTTTTGTTGTAGAGGTATTTTCTTGACCTAGTGTTTGTTGGTCATACATAACTAGGTCTGATTCTTTTAATTAATATATGTTGTGGAGACATGATGGTCTCGAAGGAGACAACGTCGGTACTTATTATTGACCTAGTTTTATTTTAAAAAATAGGAACGAGTACTGAAAGAAAACAAATGATTTAATATTATCATGGAGCTGTAGATAATAAGGACAATGGTGATAATTTTAAGGTCTTCCACTTTGACCCATGAATAGGAAGTTTAGAATGGCATTATGGTCTACTCTAGAGACACTTTAATGGCTTGACTGAATCGCTGAGTCTCCTAATAGTTAATTGTTGTATTTTGTTTGCAACTTAAGATTGTATAAGATCCAAATACTTCATTCTATTATATCATGTTAATCTCCTTGTTGCTTCTTAAGAACTCTGGAACTATTATGAATCCTTCAGGATTTAAAGCCGGTTGCGGAAAAGATCATATTGAGATTTAATTACCATGATGGCTAAGATCAACTTGTTAAAATCTCGTCAGTTATGTTCCATTTTAGTCTCTGTAATAGAGAGTGAACATTCTCATATAAAACCTTGTATGTTTCTTAGTGGGCTAATTTATCCACTATTATTACTAAACTTGGTTGTTCTTGCAATTATTGTTGAGTTCGAAGGTGATGTCAACTTCGACTAAGCATCTCTTCCTCTTGTAAGAGATGCAGTTCACCGTTTTCCATTAGGAAATCATTCTAAAAAGTGAGATAATTTTGTAAGAAGTTAAGCATTATACTTTATGATTGAAAATTTGTTTAACAGTTCCTTTTATTGGGTACAACTCATCTCAACGTATGAGATGGTAATGATAGTTGAATTTGATTTCTTCGACCCCTATACTCTTATCTGTGCTTGTTGGGTTATTGATTACCTGTTCAAATATCTAAACCTGTAATATAGGTGTGATGATTAATTATCATTATATGACTCACCATTCACTATGTAATCAGCTATTAGAAGGTTTAAGGGAAATACCTTGTGCTTTTCCTTGGGTTTTTAATGATCCCTTTTTATGGGCTGACCTTTGTTTTTCGGAAGCTAGTTTTATGTGTTATATTTTGGGATTTGAGTCATTAAGAGGGAATGGAAATTAAAGTTGTCCCAAAATAGAAAGTCTCTTGGTTGCAGGGTTGTAAAGTTTAGTGGTATTACCCCTCTGTAGTATTTAACATGGTAAAAGTTGTTGATCACATTGTCATACTATGTGTTCTATTAAGAAACTTGAGGCATCAATTTTGTATGGTAATCCATTCTGCGACCAAATGGTAAAGTTATATACTCCTACTCTTATAATATATGATAACTAGATTCATCCTTTAATTACGTCTGTGAGATGTGATAGATCCTCTCTCGGTGTGATGATTCTGATTTGAATTATGTGGTATCTCAGCAAACCCGGAAGTAACTCTTCCTCCTTTAGCAAACTGTAATCGGTTTCATTTATTAATTATGGGGTTTCCTTGACATTTTGAAAGTTCCTAAATAACCTTTCCTGGTTGTGTCATGAATTTAGTTCAATATGACCTAACCTTATTCGTTAGAAAGTTAGGAGATAATTCTTAAATTCAAAGTCATGTGAAGTCTTGACTTACCGGGGAAGGTGGTTTGCTAGAAGTTGAATTTTGTGTTGAGAAAACTCTTGGGATATGAAATGTCTAGATGAAATTTTTGAGTTAAGTAAGAATTATATTAACTCATCAACTCTTGGTGCCTACTCTCTTCTAGGCATTTAAAGACACTGGTGTCTAATAGGTCTTGATGCGACGAATCATCTCTGCAGAAGGAATTATGTACTCTTTTCTATTCTTAGAATGCTCATATAAGTGCTTAAGTTGAGGTAAGTTAAGTATGTAGCATATTACTTAAGTTATACCTGATTGTTATTTGACAGGATGTCATGAAGGTTCTCCCTCTATCATTATAGAGGTTAAATACTCTAATGTTGTATTTCATTAGCCAAATGCTTTGATGTCTTATTATTAATGATTGAACCTTTAATAGCCCTTATGGATGTATGAAATCCTCTTTAGATCTGTATGAAGAATTGGGTGATTGCTTGAATGTATTCTTGATATTTACATGGTTACTTAATGGTGGAGTAAAAGATTTCATGCATGCAAGTATAGGATTTCATGAGAGAATTCTTGTTACTCTTTTTCGATAATCTTTATTACTTATAATTCTTTTGTATCTTATGAATTGTATGGCTGTTTTTGAGCGAATGAAGTTGTTGTATGTAAAATTGAGTCTGAAATTGATTCCTTCCATGGTTCATTAAATTTCTTGTTGTTGTCACATTGAAGAAAGAATTGTTATCTACTTAAGATTTGAAATATTGATGCATGAAAATAATGTGGGTTATTTTTATGAAGTAATTAAGTAGAGTATGCCATTATGGTAAGTTGGTACTTATCATGCTCAGTTCTTGTGGACTGACTCATGCTAACAATTTTGTAGATAATAGCAGAGAAAGAAGGGTGAAGTATTTAGTTTTGTACATAATTTTGATCGAGGAAAGTATGAAGATATGACTGACTTGAGTCTTCTTAAATGAAACACTTCTCCTTGAAAATGGAAAAAAGGGATTACTACTGAATATAATTGTTTTATTCATCTAAAAGAAATATTTTGGTCATGCTTAAAGGTAGGAGTTGTATTTATCTCATAAATGTAATTACGACAGATTTCCAGTTGTTATATATATATATATATAGTTTGGTAAGTGGGTGATTTTCAATTGAAGACTTTTGAGTCGTAAATTCATCAAGTTAAGAAATCGACATCTACAATATTATTGTATTAATCATTAGTGTTAAACATGTAGTAAGTACTATACACATCTTATGTGTGAGATTCTAAGGATCATATAAAGGGACTATTGGATGAACGTTGCCTAAAAAATATCTCTTTCTAAGTAATTATATGTTAGGCATGCTTGGAAATAGTTGAGGTTGTTAATGGTTAATTGCCTTGTTGTAAAGTGCAATATATCAACCTACTTAAAAAGTGGTGATAAGTTCCCCAGAGGTTTGTATAGCACGTACCCAACTAACAAAAGATATCTAGAAGTAAGATTGTTTAATCTTAATGACCGCTGATAAGAAGGTAGCTAGATTAACATGAAACCATGACAAGGTTATGTTAATAAGATACTTATGGGCTATGTCTATTTTATAAAAACATGTTAAACTAACTCTTATCAAAGGTATAATAATTTATTATTGATATCTAAGGGAATTCAACTCTAAGTCCTATATAAGGACGCTGCACATAAGCTACATAAAGATGGGCTTATGGTAATCATACTTGACAATACTATGATTTTTGTTTCACTATTTGGGAATTACTTTGATTAAAGAAATGGATTGTCCTAATTAGGGGATGTTCCATGATGCATCATTATGAGCACCTATGTATGTTAGATACGATGGAAGTAATATGGAACATGCTTCCTAAGTTAAAAGAACACAACATTGAAGTCTCATCCCTAGTCAATAATAATATAATCTCTAAAGAGAATTAGAGAGTGATATTTTAAAGGGATATGACAAGGAAATATTATTGGGTAAGTGGATCATAAAAATATTTCATATAGGCTGCCTCAGATTTGTCTTACTTGTTGGGGATAGTAAAATGGATGAACGCTCATTATTGAGCTGCAATTAGGTAAAGGGATGTGCTCAAACCAAAAGAACAGTTGGCATTGGTAGCCCATGGCACTTAATTCAAGGAATGATTTATACCTAAGTACTTAGCTTCATATAAGTACATATCCCTAGAATATGAATTAAGAGGCCTTAGCCTAAATGTTAAAGTAGGGACAATTTTTGAAACTGTAATTATTGACATTGAATTGCTTCTAATAATGGTTAACATGGGAATGAGATAGTGTAAGGTAATTAAAATGTTATAG
Source organism: Taxus chinensis (assembly GCA_019776745.2). Classification (NCBI taxonomy): domain Eukaryota; kingdom Viridiplantae; phylum Streptophyta; class Pinopsida; order Cupressales; family Taxaceae; genus Taxus; species Taxus chinensis. Next base: position 371,894,441 of record CM034149.1, read on the forward strand.
AGATTGGGGATCCTGGGATCAACCCAATCCTAACCTTAGGTACGACCCATTCGTGGAGAAGGTGTTGAAAGCCCTAGGCATTTCATTAATGATAAAAATTACCTTAAAACATAGAACACTATGCACTAATGTAGGACTCTAGGTGGGTGAACTCGTTGCATACGGTACATAGTAGTATCCCTATGATGACAATTATCACCATTTGGATACTGTTGTATAGCATCTGTAACGAGTTGTCTCTTCAAGAGACTGGATAATAGTATGGTGTTTCCCTAAGTACAAACCTTGATAGAGTTACAAGATAGATTGGACCTCCTAGGTACGCACCCTTATATTAACCTATGATGGCTATGGAAAGGGATGCGGGTGAGTAGCAAGGTGAATTTTTACAAGAATACTTTCTTTCCATAGGCATCACAGGATGAAATAGAGGTACATCCTCATGCGGTTAAACTAGTTTGTACCTTATTCTAGGCTTGTACTTGTTTACAACATCTAAGTTGTGAATCCATATATCTGGATAAGTGATTAAGGTGGAATAGAAATTTTGTAATGATGAGTGTGCCATCATGGAATAGAGCATGGTATACATGACTCAAAAACTTTGTGCAAAGTGGTGTAAGCTGCTGATTACATGGTTGAGCTTTCCCTTTTATCTAAGTTGTCAGATGCTTGTGGTTCGTAGGTGGAACCCGGGTAGACACTTAGGATTATTCACTTATATATCAAACCTTGAAAAAGGAGAACCGAAGGACACAGTTCATATATGGGCTCGTATAGAGCTTTGAGGGAGAATGAGTAGGTTCAGTATTCGCTCATACAGCTGCACATGGTTCATGACAGTTATTGGAAATGGAATTCATTAAGGTTTATGTAGATTTAAATATATGCGTATTTAAATAAGCTGCATAAAGTATATATATAAAATTAGAGAAAAAGTGACAAAAAGTAAATGTTACATGTTTTTGAGATAAATTTTACTCATGCCCATGCAAAACATGAAATGCCAAATTATAAAGTTGCAGAACAAAATTGGAAAAGGATAAGATGAAATGATGAGAGGATAAGGGGCTTGCATGCCTTGAGGATGAAAAATGTGCCTCCATAAAGGATAATGATATGAATATTTGTAATGATTCAGTATTTTTAAACACCTGGCAACTCTCATTCCAAATTTGTTAACTGTCATTTTTAGTGAATCATGAGAAATTGTTGTAACAAACTTGATCCCTTGGCATATTATTTTCTTGGGAAATAAGGCTCCAATGTGGAAAGAGGTATATAATGCATTTTTTGATAAATGCAAAAGGGGGGAAGTTGATAATCAGGAGCAAATTTTGAGAGAAATCTCATTTTCTAAGAAACCCACCAAAGAACCAGGTTAATTTCTTCTGATTTGGATCTTCATGTATGTGAGTTGGTTACAAGTGTATAGCCATCACACAGCTCTGAGATTGTTCATGAAACTCTCCCCTGCTGATGAATATAACAAGATTTTGATTTAATCTATGTTTTTATGGGCAATATGATGTTTGTTATCATTTTTAAATTTCTGCAAATATTTTTCATAGTTCTTGCTACAATCTTGCATTGAAAATATTTAGAAATCACACAGAATCTCCATTTCTTGTTGATAGTTTAGTGGCATTTGCAATCTCATATTCAGAAGAGCCTTCATCTGATAAAGAGAAACAAATTTAAAATCACTTTACCTTCCTTGATTGCAGAGGTTTCTTGTAAGCCTTTGAGGGTACCTTAGGCGTGATTTGATCAAGGATTTTTTTGTTTAATTGGGTTCTTTACTTCAATATTTTGTGGTGAGTTCTCAAAGATTGTGTGAAGAGTGCAACCTGAGATTTCATTTTTGCATCTTCTGGTTGAAATAATTTCCTGATTATTTGAATAATTTTATCTAATAGTTGTTCAAGTATTGTAGAGGTTGTCAAAAATCTAATATATCCAAGTTTGTCTTGCTAATTCCCCACCAAAAAATTCATTCAAACAAACCAATCCTACCCATACTACCCATGTATTGCATTATGTGTCAACAAAAGAATCTAACCCATCTACAAAAATGCACAAGGCAAATCAGGATTATACAATGTCTTCAGTAACCCTTGCCTTGCATTGAAAATATCTCCATAATCTGGGAGTGAAAACTTGTGAAAGTTAGATTTAGAGTGTTGATCATATTTTCCCAAAGCCTTTTCATACCATTTCCATAAATTGAGGGGTGTCTTCATCTCCTTCACCATTTGGGGTTTAAAATATAGGTTCTCTTACCTTGGTTGAAAGGCACAACCTAAAATAGTGAGGGTCAGATGAAATCCTTTGAAAGTCTTATCCATCTCTCCATAAATCTGAGTGCCAGCTAGATGACATCCCCAGCTACAAAATGACACACCTCAAGATCTAGCTTCCTTCAAGATTCATACCATATGTTTGATGCTACTCAAACTAAGAAGGAGAACAAATTTTGGTACCAACACTTTTTGGCGCCATTGCTGAGGATTTTTTTGGATTCCTGGGAACTAATTTGTGTTGCTGAGATTGGTTTGTTGATTCATTACTAGTTCATATTTGTTTAGCCCTTCAACAACACCAACACTTTCTGGTACCATTTCCAGGGACATTATTTAGTATTATAGTATTTCAGATCCCTGGTAATGCTTCTTGTGTGATTTATGTGCAATTACAAATCTGAGTATCATCTTCTGATCAGATTTATAAGATTGGAATGAAGAGTAGAGTTCTGAGTTTGATATTCTCTTAGTTAACTCTAATCCATGTGCATACATATTTGAGATATTTGAATGCATACCAAACCCTGGTAATGTCCCTTGTAAGTTATGCATGTAAATATATTATTGAACCATCATTTTATAATCATATTTGTAAGGATTAAGTGAAGATATAAGTTCTACCTACAAATTTTACCAGTTTCAAGTAGTTGTTACACTTCATTTGCATTTTCAGTTGATAAATTCAAAGATAGAAAGGTCTTATCTATAAATTTTGGCAATATTTTCAGTGCTGGTAGATATTTGATAGAGTATTTAGTGCATTTGCATAACTAGGGTGAAAGTCCTTAGTGGCAACTCCATGTTGTTCTGATCTTGATAAAGTACTAGTGTCTTGACCTTTCTGTCATTTAATTTTGTGTTGCTAATCTCTATAAAACTGGAAGGAAGAAGATCTCTCTTCCTTAAATACTCTACTAAGAAGTTGTTTATAGATTCAAGAAATGCAGAGTTGGAAAGGATAAGAGTTTGGAAAGTTGTTAAAGGTCAGACATCAGGCAAAGATATATCCATAGGTGAGAGAGATCAGCCTTTGGTAGAGGATTATCACTCTTCTTTAAGTGATTCTGATTTAAGCAATCCTCTCATAAAATTGTTTTCTTCAGCTAGTGAATGTCCTTCTATTGTACCTCGTAAGTTCCTTCTTCAATCTGCACCTGTGTGTTTCAATCCTAATAAAAATTTCTAAGAAAGTCAACATTTAGAGAATACCAGTCTTTTGAATCACATTCTTGAGCCTTGAGGATCTTACACTCCTCATCAGCTTCCTTCACCTCTAGCATCACCTCCACCAAACAATATGGCTCAGCCTAGACCTCCATTTGTTGTTAACACCTTTGGTCCTACAGACTTTACAGGAATGGATGGTTACCCAAATGCTGTCCCACAAGATGTCATAAATATATTTCCAAAATTCTAAGGTAATAATGCAATAACTGGTGATCAACATCTCAAAATTTTTGTTAACATGATGGAAGATTTCAAGATAGAGTTTGAAGATGTGTATATTAAGTTGTTCATTCATACATTAGAAGAGGATTCTAGGAATTGGTACAAGGCTCTAACTAATAATTCTATTGATTCATGGATTGAAATGAAGAATGCATTTAGATTGCAATATGGTGACAAGACTGATCCTAGATTTCTCTTGTCTGAATATGAAAATATCAAGAAGAACCCCAATGAATCAGTCCATGACTTTAACACAAGGTTTAAAAAAAAATTGAGAAGGTTTTCTGTTAATCTAAGGCCTTATGATGAGTCTTGTTTAATCAAATATGCAGATGCATTTGATAAGAAGGCAGCCTATTACTTAAGAGACAAGAACCCTACCAATCTGAGACAAGCTTTCACCATGGCACTTCAAATCGAAAAAAATATCAATGCTGTTGGGAAACCTCTCAAGAGAGATGGTGTAAAACTGATAAACCTCAAGCTAGCAAGGGTTTTGATTTATAAGAGGTTGTGAAAACTTTGGTAGGGGCTGTCAAATAAATCTCATATAAGTTGGAAAGAGATGAGAAAGGAATTGGGAAGACTTCATAAGGTCAGCCAAGAGCACAAAACCATGAAATATTTTCTAATCATCCTAGAGGTGATCAAAGGGCAGATGATAGAGGGAAAGGACCCATGGGGTCTGAAAATAGACATCCTCAAGCATGTGAAGGGAGAGTGTTACCTGATCCCTTAACTGCTAGGGTTACTGTTGTTGAAGAAGTTGCTGATATTGTTTGGTGTGATAGGTTTTTTTTACCCCATCCTCCATGTGAAGTGGACCAGAAAGAAGGTGAATATAATAATGATGATGGTATTGATGATGATATTTGCATGGTGAGTTGTTCTTCAAGCTCACAAGGAGGAGCAACATCTACTGAAGTAATAAGTGCTAGGATTGTTGCAAATTTTTGGGATTGCATCAAATGGGTACAAGTATTTCTTCCCCCTCATACCCTTTAAGTTTATGTAGTGCAAGATTTTGAAATTCCTAACAATGAATTTGAATACCTAAGAGCTTTGATGTTTAAGAAGTATAATGGTGGTATTCCTTCAGAGGAAGATATACAATTGTTGATTAATGTTGTTATAGCTCAAGAGAAAGATTATAACACTAGAAGCAAAGTTGTTAAAGGAGTTGGGCCTCAAGAAAAACCTAAAACACCCTTGCTCACAAGCATTCCCAAAGAAGTTCCTAGGAGAGAAACAATTTCCAAAAGCTCTATTGTCCCAAGAAAAAATTACAGTCCTCCTCATGCCCAAGCTGCCAAGAATCCTTTTCCATAAAATGAATCTTCTTGTCTCCCTTCCAATGCTACTTTTCCAAAGAGTGTTCGCTATGACACAGCCTAAGTATTGAGCCAAATCAAAGTGAGTGTTCCAATCATTGAGTTGCTTAGGATTCCAAAGCATAAGAAGAGAGCATTTGAGTACTTGGGGTTGAAAGAGGAGAAGACTACTCTAGGTAGAAATATAAATTTTATTGAGACTCCTCAAATATTTTCTGACCTTTAAACACCACCAGCAGTAGAAGATCTTGGAGTGACACATGAAGTGTATTTGGGTACATGCTTGGTTGATTCACAATTGAATGTTGATCCATTCTTCACAACTTTGATCATAAAGGATAGACTACTTCACAACTGTATGTTTGATTCTCATGCATCATGTAATGTCATGCCTCTAGAAGTCATGAATGAGTGGGATATAAAAGTGACAATAGCATATGGAAAATGTATTGCCATGGAATCAAGAGAAGTGTCGGTTATTGGTTGTGTGAAGGGTTTGGTAGTGCAGCTTACATCTTATCCCGGGAGGAATTTAAAATTGGATGTTGTAATTTTTTATTGCCCTACCAAATGGGGTATGTTATTGTCAATAAAGTGGGCTGCAAGAATTGGAGGGAGTGTCCAAATGGATATCTCTTTTTCCACCATTCCCATTGAGGGCAACCTTGTCAAGCTAGAGAAAAGAAAATGTTGCATCTAATTGAGGACCCAAACAATGCTTCTTATGAAGTATTATTTGCTGATGTTGATGTTGATAATTTTATTGGCTTTGATGATGGAAAAGAACAAAAAATGGATCATTCAAAGTGCCTTGAGAAGGTGAGTTCTCCTTGGAATTTTCTATTTGATGGAGCTTCCTACAAATTTGGAAATGGTGTTGGTGTAATTTTGATTTCTACTAGCTTGGAAGAGTTTGTTTTTTCCTTTAAGCTTAATTTTGAATGTACTAACAACATTGCTCAGTATGAAGCCTTGTTGTTCGGTCTGAGAATTTCATGGAAGTATGGTGTCAAGGACATCATTACAAAGGGAGATTCAAATCTGGTTGTCAAATAAATAAGAAAACTATATGCTACAAAAAATCAACATATGAAGCAGTATAAACATGTAGTTTGGGATCCAATTGAGATGTTTGATTCTTTCAATATTGTTCACCATGACAAAAGTTTGAATGTTGTTGCTGACAATTTGGTAGTTTTGGGGTCAAGATTTGGAGTTTGCACCATTTCACCTTATTGTGAGTAAAATGTTGAAGTGTTAACTAGGCTAGCTGTCCTTGACAACATCAAGCATTGGCAAGTGTTTGATGATGATGCTCAAGTGCAAAGGTTCTTACAAAATCAAGGTGCATTTGTAGATCAGCATATTGATTGGGAACCAATGGTGTGTATGACTGAATGAAGAGAGACTTTGTTTGGAAAATATATTATCTAATTGAAAATTAACACCATTCCTAGAGTTCTTGTTACTCTCGAGTCAAATTTTAGCAATGTTGATTGCATCATCAATAGAAACATGTCTGCCTCAAGGGATGTGGAAGAGCATGACTTGTGAACAAAAGAAAAACCAAGAAAATTTTAGTTGGGAAGTAGTTTAAACAAGGAAGAAAAATAATCCTACCTCCAATTGTTGAAGCAATATCAAGACTACCTTGCTTGGTCATATTTAGAATTGAAAGCATATAGAGAAGACTTGTTTTAGCATGAGATTCCTCTTGAAACAAAATCCAAACCATTCAGACAAAAGCAAAGGCCAATTAATCCAATCCTCTCCATGAAAATGTAAGATGAATTGAAGAAAATGAAGGAGGGAGGGATCATTCAACCCACAAGGTATTCATCTTGGGTTACAAACCTTGTGCCAATGAGAAAGAAGAATGGAGATATTAAAATTTGTGTAGACTTTAGAAATTTGAATAGAGCTTCATTGAAATAAAATTATCCTTTACCAAACATGGAGAACATGTTGTAGTTAGTGATTGGATCTAAATTGTTTTCCACCTTGGATGGTTTCTCTGGCTAGAATCAGGTTGTTGTCAAGGAGTTAGAAAGATTTAAAACTGCCTTTACCACTCCTTGGGGAACATATGTTTATGTGATAATTCCTTTTGGTCTCATGAATGTTGGAGCTACCTTCCAAAGAGCAATGGATGTTACCTTTTTTGGTTATATAAATGACTTCATTGTAGTTTATCAGGATGATGTGACTGTATTTTCAAACAACAGAAAAGATCACTTGCAACATTTAGAAAGAATGTTGATCAGGTGTAGAGAGTTTGGAATCTCTCTCAATCCAAAGAAGTGTCACTTTGGGGTGTAAAAGGCCAAGCTTCTCGGTCATATTGTTTCAAAGTCTGGTGTCATGATTGATCCTGAGAGAATAGAAGTAATCAGCAGGGTGCCAATTCTAAGAATGAAGAAGGGCATCCAATATTTCTTGGGGAAAATCAATTTCATTAGAAGGTTTGTGTCCAATTTTGTTGAGTTGACTCTTCCTATCACATGCATATTAAAGAAAGATAAATTTATCAAATGGGAGGAGGTTACTATTCAAGATTTTGTAGGGACCAAGGAAGCACTTAAACATGCACCAATCTTGGCAGCTCCGAATTATAAGAAGCCTTTCCAAATCTTATCCTTTTCCTCTGAAAATACTATTGCATCTATTTTTCTCCAAAAGGATGAAGATGGGGCTGAGAGGCCTATTGCCTTCTTTAGCAAGGCTTTACAAGCTATTGAGTTGAAATATACAATCATGGAAAACCAAGCATTTTCCTTGGTGAAAGAAACAAAGGTTTTCAGGTCTTATATCCTAAGTTCAAAAGTTGTTGCTTATGTTCCCCACACCATGGTAAAAGACATCTTATCAAAGATGAAGATCTCAAGTAAAAGATGTATATGGGTGAAAAAAATGTAGGAGTATGATATGGACATCCAAACCACAAAGTTGATAAGAGGTTTGGGTCTTGCTAAGCTCATGGCCAAGAGAAACTTGTAGACTATGGAAGTGAATGAGGTAGAGGAAGAAAGGGAAGATGTTTCTGGGAAATTGGTAAGTTCTGAGTGGTACAAGGACATAATCTTTTACCTTAGACACCTTTCTATCCTGATCATTTAAATAAAAATAAAAAAAGAGCCCTTAAGCTGGCCTCTCAAAAATACATCATCACTAACTTTGGGCTGGCTTGGAAGAACCCTGAAGGTGTCCTCTTGAAATGTATAACTGAAGATGAAGCTCCAAAAGTAATTTCTGATTTACATGGGGGAGTTTGTGGAGGACACTTTGCTGGAAGGGTTACAACACACAAAGTTTTGAGAGATGGTTATTGGTGGTCTACTCTCTTCAAAGATGCAACCATGCTGATTAGAAAATGTGAAAGTTTCCAGCATTTTTATGGAAGAATGAAAGCTTCAGGCTCCCTTCCTTTGCAACCTATATCAATTAAAGCTCCTTTCAAGCAATGGGGAATGGAATTCATTGGTGAGATTTTAGATCCTTCTAGTGCTAGCCATAAGTGGATTCTTGTAGCCACAGATTACTTCACCAAGTGGGTAGAGGAAGTCACCACCAAGAAAGAAACACACCAAGTTTTTATGGACTTCTTGTTGAACAATATCATATGTAGATTTGGTGTGCCAGTAAAAATTGTGGCTGATAATGCCATGTGTTTTAGAGATAAACCTTTGATGGCAATGTGCAAGGAGTATGGAACCAATTTAACTTATTCTTCAAACTATAATCCCAAAGGAAATGGAAAAGTTGAGTCCAACAATAAGAATTTGTTGAAGATTGTTAGAAGGACCTTGGAGTTGAACAAGAAAAAATGGAGTGAACAACTAAAATTTACAATTTGGGCTGATAGAATCACTGCCAAGAGAGCTACTAGGAAGAGCCCGTTTGTGTTGGTGTATGGAACTCAAGCTCTACCACCCTTACATCTATATTTATTTTTATTTTAGTTTGTTCAATAGCTTGAGGATCAAGAGGTCAGTCCATATGAAGCAAGGATCAATCAGATTATGGAGCTAGATGAAGAGAGAAGAGCATCCCATTAGAGGCATGTCAGATTTAGAGAGAAGTTGAAAAGATTGTTTGACAAGAAGGTCACTCCAAGGGCCTTCAATATTGGAGATTTGGTTTTGTTGTGGGATAGCAGAAATGAGAATAAGGGAAAACATGGAAAATTTGATGCATTGTGGATGGGCCCTTGCTCCATTGATATCAGAATTGGTGAGAATACCTTTTTTCTCAAATATTTTGAGGGGGAATTGCTTGAACTTCCTATTAATGGTAGCCATCTAAATAATTTCTTGGATTAATTCCCAAATTTGAGGTATGCACCAGCTTGTACAGTGTATAGTGTTTGGTTGTTTGCTCTGTTTTTTGGTGTTTTGTTGGTTTGTGGTTTGCCTTGCTATGTTTTTGGTGATTTTTGGCTCATGAATCCATTTTCCCAATGGATTATTTTGGAACTTGTTCTACATTTTTCTTGTGGCACTCACTGGGAGTGTTCATCCCCAAGCAAGAGCCGATGTTGGTGTCCATTTTGATCCTCTATGCTTTTGCCCTAATTTTCCTTTCACTCTGCACTTCTTGAAATGTTTTCTACATTTTTAATGGGTGAAATGAAGTTTTTTCCTCTACTCCCTTGCCTTAATTCATTTGAAAAACCATTTTCCATGCCTCATTTGTGAAGAAACACCCATGCATGCCTTATTTATGCCCTAATTTTTCCAAATCTACGGGCTATGTCGTGTTTTCCCTCTTTCCTGATCGTGAATTTTTTTTTTTTGTTTCATGCATATATGCCTTCAAAAACCCTTCCCCATGGTTGAAACTTACATAAAATCAACTTCCCCTTGTTTTTTGAGAAAAAAATCCATCACACACGAAGAGAAAATCAAATTCGGGCATCTCTGGCAAACTCTGTGTTTTTTACAGTCGTATGGGTGTCATTTGACCATCAAAATTAAGCTCAAAATTCTCCTCATATGTGGCCGCTTCTAGGTGGACAAGGATTGGCTGGTTTCTCTAAAAAACTTAGTCATTTTTGGGCTTCGGGAAAAAATTCAAAATTCCCCCGCAACTCCGCAGGAGGACACGTGTCATGTTCTTATGCGAAGGCGGAGTGGGAAGCTGGTGGGGAACTTAGGAATTTTTTTCCTTTTTGGCAAAGGGGGAAAAAGATGAGGAAAAGCCCGCGGGCCTGAATTGAAGCAGGGGGTGGAAACGTGGCTGCGCAGTGGTAGAGCCAAGAAGTACGTGTTGCGGAAGGAAAAGGGAACTTTTTCCCTTTTGGTCATAAAGGCCTAAGGTGAAATTTCAAAGCGCAGCCCCATGGCCAATCTCAGGTGGATGCGTGTCCATAAAAAGGTCAAAGGGAAGTACGAGCCGTGGAAGAAAATGGGGAATTTTTCCCTTTTTGGCAAAAAGATTTAAGACAAAGAATTAAGCCACAAGCACGCGAATGAGCCACAGGGAGACACATGGCAGGTAGAGCGGGTCGGTGGCCTAGCAGAAGAAAAAGGGGAAAATTTCCTTTGGCTAAAAAAGGGAGTTAAAATGAAAATTGAGCCCATGAATTTTAGTGACAGAGAAAGCGACACGTGGCAAGGGAGAAATCAGAGGTGTAGGCCCGCGGAAGGAAAATTGAAAATTTTCCCTTGGCGAAAAAAGGGGTCAAAACATGAAATAAGAATGCAGAATTTCAGTGATATGGAGCATGACACGTGTCAAGGACAAAGGCAGAGGTGTGGGCATGCGGGGAAAAAGGGGAAATTTTTCCAATTTTCCAAAAAAGGTCAAAATGCATAGAATTGAAGCGCAATCCCAATGGGACCCACACCATGTGCCACATGTCATCACCAAAACTCAAGGGTGGAGGGGCAGAGAAAAAGCCAAAATTTTCCTTTTTTCCAAAAAATATGGAAAGGTAAAAAATAATCCACTTTTCATTTCCAATTTTAGTTTGACACGTGGAGGGCCCAGATTGAAGGAAAAACAACAAATCAAGGGCAACTAAACACTTTTATTTTTGGCCACCATTTTTGCTCCAGGAAGCTTGGAGATGTGAATTTTACATATTTTTTCATCAAATTTTTGGTGAATTAAGGTTGTTTTTTCCTTCTAGGATCATTGGAATCTATTTCATGACTCAATTTGCAAATTTGAGGTGTTTTTGAGATAAATTTTACTCATGCCTGTGCAAAACATGAAATGTCAAATTATAAAGTTACAGAACCAAATTGGGAAAGGATAAGATTAAATGATGAGAGGATGAGAGGCCTACATGCCTTGAAGATGAAAAATGTGCCTCCACAAAGGATAATGATCCAAATATTTGTAATGATTCAGTCTTTTTAAACACTTGGAAACTCTATTTGCAAAATTTTTAAGTGTCATTTTCAGTGAATCATGAGAAATTGTTGTAAAAACTTGATCCCTTGGCATATTCTTTGCTTGGGAAAGATGGCTCCAATGTGGCAAGAGGTATACAATCTGGGAGTGACAACTTGTGAAAGTCAAATTTGGAGTGTTGATCATATTTTCCCAAGGCATTTTCATACCACTTTCATAAATTGAGGTGTGTGTTCATGTCCTTCACCATTTGGGGGCTACAATATAGGTTCTCTTACCATGGTTAAAAGGCACAACCTAAAATAGTGAGGGTCAGATCAAATGCTTTCAAAGTGCTATCCATCTCTCCACAAATATAAGTGCTAGCTAGATCACATCCCCAACTACAAAATGACACACCTCAAGATCTATCTTCCTTAAAGATTCATACCATATTTCTGATGCTGCTAAGACTGAGAAGGAGAATAAATTTGGGTACCAACACATACTTTTGAACATGTTTAGATTCTTATCAGTTTGTTTTTCTATCTCTTGTTGGATATAGTAAATAAACCTTGTATCTTTGTAAAAGAGAGAAATGTGATTCCTTTAGAATAGAATGTTGTTTTTAGGACTGTTATGCGTATTTGATTCTGAGAATAGAATTTAAACTCATGTTTATTGAAGGTAAATAATTGTAATGAAAATGGCAGTGTGCTTTCTTCTTAGTATGAGTCAATTTTGTTCTCTCTTCTGGGAACTAGCTTATGAAATTTCTAAGTACGAATTAAAAAAATGGGAATTCATTTGATAGTACAATAAAATGAATTATTGATTGGATCATTTTCTAATTAAGATCCCTTTCTTTCTATTTGTTGGGATAAGTTCATGGGTTAAAATTTTCTGTTTTGATTCTCTTATGAAATGGAGATTTCTTTAAGATTTGTTTGGTCTTCCTTGTTCAAATCATTTGTTGAAATGATGTAGGAAGAGATTAGATGTTTCAATTTTGTTGAACAAAAAATGTAAGCTTGTTTGGCAGACTGTTCGTTTGACAAGACTTTGCTTTGTTTGGTTTGAGATGAGTAAGTTTTGTCTCTTGCACTCTATCTTTTTATGGATCCTCCTTGGATGGACTCGAGTAGAGATTAACTCCTGTATGAGTCTACTTTGATTTGTGAACGTTGGTTTCAGATATTTAAATGTTAACTTCTAACATGTGGAAGTAGATTTAGACTTGCAGGTAAACTTTCTGATTCCCTATTCCTTCTTGGATTGAAATGGGATTTTGTTCTGATGAATATCTTAAATGTTGAATTTTAAGGTAGTTTTCCTTTAAATGAAATTGTTAATTCATGTTATGAATCTGTTTTAATTTTTTGAATGTTTTTTTGTTTGAGCATAGTTGAAATATTTTTTCTCCTTCTTTTGCTTAAGAGTTAGATGAATCATCTTAATGAGAAACATGATGTAAACCCTTCTTTTGGCTTAAAGCAAAGATAAATGTTGTATTCTATTATGATAGAATTGGGAACAATGATATGTTATGATCTGTTGTTTGCTTAAGGATAATTGATAGGATCAATTAAACTTTAATTTTGTAAGGTAGATATAGTGGATTATATTCTATTCTTCTCTTGGAAGTGAAAATGTACTTATTTTCTGTATGCTATTGCTTATATTGATATTTATGATGTAATAATTGTCTCATTAAAGAAGAGTTGTTTTAATGGAACAATTATTGGAATGCACTTTGTTCTAAGGCTTAGTTCTTATCATGCTCAGTTCATTGAACTGACCCGTGCTAAAAAAATTTACAGGTGGACTTCGTAAGTAATAAAAAGAAGGAAAAACTTATGCGATGCATTAGCTGATTTAATTATGATTCCTTGTGAAGAATTCTGATTCGTTCTTGAGATTGTATTGAAAAAGAAAAGTAGTATTCTTATTTTGAATGAAGGAAGTTCTTATGCAGTATGCCAAAAATGCATAGAAGGCTTGTAAATGTATAAGTTATAAAGATTAAATTGAAAGCTGAGAATTTAATTTTATTGGTTGTGTAAATTATCTTGTGCTTGTATGAAAAAGATGGATTTCTATCTTGTTAATATTATTCATATTATTCATATGCTTAATTGGTTATCCTTTAATAAGTGGGATAAAGGGATTTAATTCAATTTCCCTACTTGTGATGCAACTTGTTAAGTTGTAGAATATGATATTCGATATCTAAACTATATAACATAGTAATGTAATGTGTGATGAACATACATTAAGATATGTGGATATTGGGTAGGATACATCCTAACACTTAACCTGTAGAGAAAGACTCTTTCTCTTTCTTAATGGAATCATAAACCAAAAAGGTTTGCAAGTATGAATACAATTTATTAGACTTCATTTTGTATGAAGTCTACTTTATATTGGATATATTCTAGCGTTGAACTTTTCTAAAAAGTTATTGTATTTTTTAAATAAGACATATTATAATGTTGTACAGTTATGGTTAATTGGCAGTTTAACTATGTGATCAAACATTAAAAGTGACCATGAATATAATGGAGTTCATAATAGGACTAAATGAAGCAAATTTAGGAAATAACTTATCATGAGCATTGGATTAGGGATTGGCAGTGTTGTTGTAATCAAGAATTAATTCAGTCTAACCAATGTATTAACAATCCCCTCGGGGTTATGTACATCTCAATGAGGTAGTTTCTGTAGGATGTTGGGACACGCCAACTGCATAGGGCTGTACTTTTGAGAAGGATAGGGTCTTCTCAAGAATACAATGTTGTAGTTTACATATGTTGCATCACCCTTCCACATTGATCATCTATAGATCTACACACTGACTAGGAACTCGGAATTGAACCTAGTTTCTCTCTAGGTCTGAATAGGAGCATATTTAGGATATCAATTAGCTCCCAATGGCTCATGGTATGTTGGTAGATCCGGAAGAGTTAGGTCAAATCGCGTATGCCCATTTACTCTAAGCCATTGTGAGCATCTTCCTATAATAGGTTATGTTCCTATCTAGGGCTAGGGTTAAACCTCGGAACAAGTGGACTGACGGTAGTTAGAAAAGACCAATCATGATAATTGAGGAGTGAGGTAAAGGATGCATATTCCAATATGACAAGTATGCCATTTAGGAAAAGTGACACACACAGTATGTTACAAATCTTTGGCCAAAGTATCATAAACTGTTGGTTGCGTTGTTCTATGTCACCAAGTTTAAAACAATGTGATATCATATGAATATTGGTAAAAAATATTCAGATATGTTCTTTAAACAAGATCACTCAGTACCTGGTGTAGGGTAGGATAAAATGGTATACAAAGTATACAATATGTATTGAATATATAAGATAACATAAATAGATTGGTAGCTTACTGATTTATGGAATGAATAGATCGGTGAATCACCGAGTTATTATAGTTTCATATGTTTATCCATTAAATTTGATTAGCATGGAATGTTTGTTCTAAATATTACTTTATTTAGAGTAGTGAACATTATTTAAAAAATTAATAAAAATTCTCTTGATTTTAAAGTCTTAAAATGGGAATGTTACATAACCATGGCCTATAGGGCCACAATCTGAGCCTTTGCAGTGGCCCGATGACCCTATAAACATGATATTTGTGCCTATAAGGTGGCTACCTATCCCCTAGGGTCATCATCATCACCCTTTCACGGGTTCCTCTTCCTATAGCATCCATGGGCTTCACATTTTTATCACTCCATGATTGTTTTGTGTCAAACTCGGTACTACTAACCCTATAAGATGCCCCTGAAGTACTCCAAGTTGTGTCAAAAGGGTGTCCACATGACCTTGCAAGGTATCTAGTTGTACCGTGATAGTGGCTAAGTTCAGGCATCAACTTGCATAAAGTGGGGGAAAATTTAGTTACACTAAATCATGCACTTCCTGGGTATATGTTCTAGTGACACTGATGTCATCAATACTCACTATTCAACTACCTGATCCTCCTAAGCCCTGATAAAAGTACTAATTGATCACTTTCTTTAGAGGCATATTTGCCTCTACCATGTCTATTTCCTCTTTTGGTCTATGGGACACTCCTTTCCCAGGCATGTCTTGGGTTAGCCCATACTTCAAAATCTGACTCATGTCTAGACATGTAACGTCCCAGCCAGGATGCAAGACATCAGGCACCCTCGATCCGTCTTTGTACTTGTAGCTCCTCACATCTCCACTGATCCATGTGTCTAGTTGTTTTGGCATATTTCATTTTTACATATGTCATCCTTTTAGTGGTTAACCCCTATGAAAATCCCTCAAACAAGGGAATCATATAATATGCCAAATTTATGTGAAACCATAGCCATAAAGTGCTATCCCCCAACAGATACCTAATGCATTGTAACCTACTCACCACCAAAGCCTTACATCGGAAGCATAATGTTGGGGAAGAGCAACTGGATGCACAGCATATCATGTGATCAGCTGCCACACATAGGGACAGAGGGACTGTACATTTCTACATGACACCTTCATAGGAGGGGATATGCCCATCAATTCTTTCATGTACACATCTATCTACATATTTTAGATGCCTAGAAAAATAGGTCCTCTGCTACATTATGTCCTCGATGACCCCCATCAGTTCACATGTGAATCTCCCACCCTAGGGCATCTGGATTTTGACACACATAACATAGAACCTCTATAATTGGGTCTGAGATGTACATGCATCTCCTGAGGATGGGCTAAGTTCACTTTGTTGACAGCTGAGGATAGCGCTGATGACCCTCATCTTCACATCTGCCATCGCCTTTTGGATTTTATGTGGTTTGAGGGTCTTTACAGGTGTTTCATTTCTAATAAAATACATTTTACTCCCCAACTAAAAATGAATTACATCAACATTTATGTACATCCAAAAGAGATGACAGTAAACAAACATCGTCGGTGATCATGAAAAGTGTTGAGTTCGTTGCATCCCATCTGAGAAGTCACATGAGCACGACCATCAAACTCAGGTCTCTAGCTACCCCAGGTGCCCCTAAACCTCCATTGATCCTAATCATGGTCCTAACACTTCTGATCACCTGCCTATAATTTTTCTGCAGTCACTGTTGTGACCATATTGCTAGCAACATCAGGGTGGTACTCTGTCAGTACATCTTTCCAACTTCTACATACTCTCTCCAGTATTATTGTGAATCAGCATAAGTCATGCTTGACCATACCCAACTTTACCTGTTACCCAACTAGGGTTTTGTATTCATGACATAGCTTATTTTCTTGGATCACCATACCCTACCTTAACTATTTACCCTATTGACTACCCATTGTTACATAATATAGATTTTAGGAAATTATTTATTCAACTATTTATCATACTTAACTATTTATATTTTAGCGTTGTATTCTACTTGCCACTCGCCATCATCACCAAAATACCCATTTTACCATATTTTCCCTAAATACACCTTCTCTTAGCCATTCCTTGACTATCTTAACTTCCACCGTACCCATTCCTTACCCCTATTTATCATCATCCCTAACTAGCGCCTAGTCACCTTAACTGTCACCAATTTCCCTTGACTGACGCCAATCCAATTTCACCGATGTTGGTCACTTAAGTCTTGCACTGATGCCAGCTAAAGCCAACCGACATCAGTCTCTGTCATGACATCAACCCCTGAAGCCGACCCCTGCCTACAAATATTTCGCGACACAAATACCCAAAACACCCATAATCTACTCTACCCAAATATTGACCCAAACCTATCCTAACTATCATTCCCACCCCTACACTACACTACATTGGACCTCCCCCCTCCCTCATTTACTTCATTTACCCACAAATTCAAAAAAAAATAATCCACCCAAACCCCCTTTAACCTAAACCAATTTAAAACATAATTTTCAACCCAAAGATAGAAGTGGATTAAATCCTACCTCATCTCGGTGCCATCTTGGTGGTGGTACATTTGGCCTCTGTGACAGTGCCCCACTTGAACCCTCTATTGCCTCTTCCATTCCAAAAATCAACCTTTGACCTTACCACAAATCAAATAGCTCCAATCGATCTTGTGGAATAACCTACCAAATGCCAATCATGCATTAGTCACTTGCTAAATCAACTCAAACACCTCATACCGTCACTTTATACTCTTACTCCATCACTTTTTCACTTTCCCAAATAACAACATGATAAAATGAATCCCTAAAATACGGATTTTTCTTTTTATTAACCCTAATCAAATATGAATGATGTCGGTCATATGAAACTGATGTCGGTTACTTTATAACTAACATCAGTCGCCTGCCATTACTATTTTCACCCAATTTTACCCATTTTCACCTCAAATCATTATTACCAAATACCCTTTGACCTTACCCGCACTTATCGCAACCTACCTACAAGCCCAAACTACCCCTACATTTTGTTAGTTGCGTCTAGGGATTTTTTATTTTACTTATACCTTGGCCTTACCTGTGCCATGACCTATTTACCTGGACCTAACCTGCTTGGTGTGACCATTAACCTTGTGTACTCATTATACCTTACGATGTTCTTGCCCATGTTGTTTTATCCTAACAACCATACCTTGCCTATTGTCATGTAATTTATCCCAACTAAACCTTTGGTGTACCAGAACATACCTAAATGTTCCTGAACTAGACATATGTTGTGTTTCTGGACCATATCCTATGCCTTGGATACCTAAATCACTTCATACTTGTTTGGATAAACCTACCAACCTTGGAAAATGTAGAGTTTGCAAGCTCTTCAACCTGGTACTATGTTGCAGTCTATACATGTATGTGCATTTGATTGCCATTATGTAACACCATTGACAATTTTTATATTCCTCCTTTGAATTTCAAGTGTTGACATGTGATTTTCTTGATAAATATGTGCTCTTTTTACTATTGAATATCGTGCTTGATATGGATAAATCATTTCTTCTCTTTGATTATAGGGTTGGTATGATATTTCTTGCAACAATCTATTTCACTTCTTATGAGTAAGTTGTAATATGGTTGAATGGTTAAAAAATTATCCTTTGCAATTGGACACATCCTTGGATCAATTCCATTGATCCAAGGGATGTTTTAAATCTTCTTATCTAAACTGAATGAAAAAATGACATTCACTGATTAAGATATTTAACAGAATAAACTTGTGTTTGTTGTAAATTATTTACTATCTCAAAAGACCATGCCTACATTTTGTTTTTTTTTGTGCATAGCTCATCTTGATTGACCTTGACAGGGTGCCTAATGGTGTTAGGGAAAACCTGCTTCAGGATTCTAGAGAAAGAGAGAAAAATGTGTCCTATATCTATAAGGTCTATCCTAAAGAGATTCGAGACTTAGGTAATTTACCTAACTCTTTCTACACCACTCTACATGGGATGATAACCTAATCTAAGTTGTAATACTAAGTTAGTATGAAGGAAATAACCTAAGGGATGTAAAGTTATTTCTAATCAATTGCCTATACTATTGGGTTAAGCTAAGACCTAACCTAAGGTGGAAATCTATTTAATTGTGGGTTATATCCTAAGCTTATATATTTTAAACTAACCTAAGATCTAACCTAAGAAATTATATCTATCCTAAACTAATGGTTATGAAAGGGAACCTATGGGTCGATTAGAAAGTGGTAGCTAAGCGGTGGTTCCTAAGATTTTAATGCGATGGGATTTTGATTGATTTGGCATTAAGGCATGGTTGTACTACTAGTTTGGCATGGGCTACTGAAATTTGGAGGAACCTAAGTGAAGGAATCTCTAAGTTTGGAAATGCATGTGGAATTTAAATTAGGTCTCGCCAACTTTGGATGGAGATGGAAAAGAGAGAGAAGCAGGAATATGCAAATTAATGTCATTAATTCACCTCGGTTCTGGCAAGCAATTTGTCTTGGAAGGCATGCTAGTGGATTTGTTAGGGGTTTTTTTGCTTTGCATGCTTCATGATTTTTTCTCTACATGGAGCTATCTGGTTTTTCAAACCAGCAGTTTGATCTACATTTAGTGGCTATATTTGAATTCTCTGAGTTGTTTTCAGTTCAAGGAATGTATAAGAGGCATTGTGGAAAAAGATTATTGTTGTTTGATCTTGCTTGGAGAATAAGGGGTGTTAGAAACTCGACTGGAAGTATTCTTCAAATCGGCATAGGAACTATAGGGCATGATAGGTTCTACCCATTAAGATTTCTTTCTTTCTTCTAAATGATTCATTAAAACAATTATGCTCAGTGGAGATATATTTTTGCATAATATGTTTTGGTTATTTACTTGAATGCTTTCATGAAATTTATGTGGGTTTTGGAATACAAATCCTTGGCTGTTAATGGTAGTTCTTTGGAACTTTCTCTGTACTAGTTGTTAGAGGTTTGCATGTGATTTGTATTGGAACTCTGTAACCTGTACTTGAAGCTCTATTGAACTTTGTAGCATGTGATCAAAGCTTTGTTCTAGCATTCGAGAATAATGTTGAATGAACTAGTTAATTGCTTGTTGGGTTCTAAATCTTTGTTTAGTCTTGTGTTTCATGAGTTGGAAGTGGAGATCCGTAGTTGTTATAAACTTGTATTGAAGCTTCGAGATCTGTTATGAGTTTTATTGGGACCTTGTGTTTGTTTTGGAGTGTGTTGGAACTAAGTGTAGTTCTAAACCTATGGTTGAATATTCGTATTCAACAACTGTACTTGTGCATTGTTCTTTTGAAAACATAAATTATTGTTGAGTTGTTGCATTGTGACCTGTACTTGAGCTCTAAATTGGAATTTTACTCTTCCTTAGGGAGCTGGAAATGCTTGAACCTGTAATATAGTGTTAGTGTTTATTCTGAACTTGTATTAGGGCCATGGGTTTTATTATAGACTCGTTTTTTAGCCTATATTGTTAGAAATTATGTTCGAAGCTGGTAATTGACTCAGTACAGGTGATTCCATTGTTGGTTGTTTTGATCTTGTTTTGGAATCAACGTGTTGATTTTATATAGGTATTTTGAATTGGTTCTTTGTTGTTTTTGGTTTTTTAAAGATTTATTCTCATGAATATAGTCTGACTGAAGGGCCCTTTGGATTTATTTTGAAACCTCCTATGTCTTACTGCTTGTGTGAGAATTGTTGTATTACTTCTGTCTTGCAGGCTGCATGGTGTTCTTGAATATGAAAAGGCATGTGAGTTAGAAGTAAAACCTTTCCCTCTCTACCTTGTGTAATCCTATGTCTTATGGGAAGCTTGAATGTTTAATTATTAAATGTATGAACTAGAATTATGATCTGTTCTGGGAAACTCATATCATTGTAGACGTTTATGGAATGTATTATTTACTTCCTTTTTTTCTTGAGGTTAAACAAATCCTTCACAGTCTTAAGCTTTTAAGTGAAACTGGTGAGGCTTGTGGTTATTCTATTCAGTCGAATGGAAGAAGACAGGGACAGTACTTGTCTTGACCAATTTTATTAGTTCCTTACTCTCTCCAGATATGCCATCTGATGCATGAGGTTTTATTGAACGTGGAATTTTTAAATTATTTTCAATGTGTGTCATTTAAAGGGAATATGGTATCCCTATCCTGAATGCTTGGGGAAAATCAGTCTCTGGGTCTGTGATTTTTCATCGACCCTTGTCTCTCTTGCACTATTGCATATTTCTATTCCTTGTTGGGATCTCAGAATGGACCTCTAGGTTTTTAACAAAGAAGTGAATAGGATCACTTGGGGGAAAAAATGTTGTTTAGAAACGATACTATTTGAGATTGAAACTAGATTTGAGCTTGGTGAATGAGAATAGGTAAGTAGTTTTAATTTTTTTGATGAGTGTTGATAATGTGCATCCTTTGATTGTGCATTCTATTTGAGTTCTCTTTTGTGAATTAGCTAGGGAATTTCTATGTTGTATTTATTAAAGGTTTTCATTTCATAGTATAAACGAAATGAAACATGGATTGGGTCCATTTTGGTTTGAGATCATTTTATGTTGACTGATAAGTTCATTGATTGAAATTCTTGTTATTTGATTCTCTTCTTGTCTATATGGAAAGATGAAGCATACTAATATGAGATATGATGTAACTAACTCCTTTGTAGATTGGAAGAAGTTAAATGTGTCTTTCTATCCTTATGAATTTATGTAATAATTTAGTGAAAAGACTTGTTGACTGTTTAAAGTGATTGATAGGATCAAATAAGTCTTGTGATATAATTCTAATGTTATAGATTATAATATATTCTTTTCTTAAAAGTAAATTTAGATCTTCTTAATTGTACTTATTTATAGATGTTATTACTTATGATTATTTGCATGATGTTATTTAATTGTTTCATTAAAGAAGAGTTGTTTAATGAAACAATTAGTGGAATGCACTTTACATTAATGATTAGTGCTCATCATACTCAATTCATTTAACTGATCCATGCTAGCAATTTTTTATATGGACATCGTAAGTGATAAAAGAAGACAAGAGCTTTCATGTTGTATTGGCTTATTTAAATCTGAATCTTATATAAAGAGTTTCGATTCATTCTTCTGTTGTGTGAAAAATAAAAGTTGTATTCTTTTGGGATAGAGGTTTTTTGTTGTACGACATGCCTAAAATACATAGTCTTGTAATGTATAGTTTTATAATGATGAACTGAAAGCAAAGATTTACTTGTATTGGTTTTGGAAATTATCTTGTATTATGAAGAAGATGGGAAACCTATCTTGATGATATGTTTCATATTTGTTATATGCTTAATTTGGATAAACTTGATCAATTGGATAAATGGAATTAGTTAATTTCCCTTATTTAGATGCAACTTCTTAAGTTGCATATGATAACGAATTTTATCTAGACAATTCTAACATAGTGATGGAATGTGTAAAGAATATGCAGTAAAACTATAGAAATTGTGAAATATAAGATGGGTATGAAAAAACCTAACACTTAATCATGTAGAGGAAGATTATTCCTCGCTAAAATAAATGTAATCCAAAGAATGGTGATATGATCGTTAATTGTTAGACTTTATTTCTTATAAATTCTACTACTAGTTGAACGTATTTGGTTGCTACACCTTCTTTGAATGGTTAAGATTACAATATAATGGAACTTATGATGTTGTTGTCTTGTTTCTAGATATCTTTTTACTAATCTTTGTAAAATGAACCTTTAAAGCAATCATAAGTTAAGGAAGTTATTTAATGGCTAAATGAATTAAATTTAGAAAAGAACTTATGGAGTGTTGGATTAAGGTTTAGAAGGGTTGTTGTAATCGGTTTAATAATCCAAATTAATAATTTATTAATAACCTCCTTGGGGTATGTACATCGTGATGAGGTAGTCTCTATAGGATGTTGGCACACGTCAACTTCAGGGATGTACCTTTGAGAAGATAGGGGTATTCTTGAGGATACAATGTTGCATTTGACATGTGGTAACACCCTTCTGCATTGACCATCTAGATCTACACACAAATAAGAACTTGAACTTAGTTTCTCTCTAGGTCGAGTTAGTGGCATGTTTAGGATAGGTAATAGCTTTCAATGGGTCAGGGTACCTTGGCACATCTGGTTGACTTAGGTCAACCGAGTATGCCCATATACCCTAAGTCATTGTGAGCATCTTCCTATAATAAATTATGTTTCTAACTAGGGCTAGGGTTAAATCTTAGACAATTGGACTGATGGTAGTAAGTAAAGACCATTCTTGATAATAGAGGAAGTGAGGTGAAGGATGTATTCCAAAATGACAAGTATGTCATCTAGGAATAGTGACATAAACATTATGTTGAAAATCTTTGGCCAAAGTATCACAAGTTGTTGGTTGCGTTGTCATATGTCACCTTGTTTAAAGAAACGTGATATCAGATGAATATTGGTAACAAATATTCAGGTATATTCTTTAAAAAAATCACTCAGTGCCCAGTTTAGGGTAGGAAAACCAAGTATATAAAGTATACGATAAGTATTCAATACTTAAAGTTAACATAAATAGATCGGTAGATCACTAAGCTATGAAATGAATAGATCAGTGGAACACCGAGTCATTTACATCTGCAGATGGTTATCTATTTGAGATTGATTGGCATGGATTTTGTGTTCTAAATAATGATTTATTTATAATAGAGAACATTATGTTAAATAAAAATTCCCTTTTTTCTAAAGTCTTAAAATGGGAATGTTACATATTTGTATCAGAGATGAAGGTTACAGATCTTGGACCTATTATGTCCATAATCTGATGAAACTTAAATATTCTTGTAACAGAAAATTGTTAGAACAAGAGAAAATGTTACGAATAATCCTCTGCCTGAGGAAGGAGTAACAACTACCCAGAGACTAAATGAGATCCTTACTTCCCTATTGGACACAAGAGATCATTTGGATTTACTTGAACAACAAGTAATGGGCAATGAGGAGGAAGATAATGTTGATAAAAAAAAGTAGCCACCTCTTGGGGACAATGCCAATGTAGGTGTTGATAATAACAATGTGAACATACTTGTTCAGCCTGAGAATAAAAAGGTTGGGCTAGAAGATGAACTCACTAATGATTTGCAAAGGATAAGTCCACCTTAGTTCGATGTCACCACATTAGGAGATGGGGTTGAGAATTGGCTTAGGGAAATGGAGAAATACTTTGCAATAAGGAATTTCTCAGAAGAAACAAAGGTGATATGGGGAGCATATCAACTTTCTCATGAAGAATCTTCATGGTGGGAAAGTTGTAAGGATGAGTTAAATATTGATGAAACTAATATCACATTGGATCAATTTAAAGGATACTTTAGGAAATGATGGCTACCGCAACTTTATTATAATCAGAAAATGACTGAATTTCAGAACTTAGCTCAAGGAAAGCTAACTGTAATTGAGTACTGGGAGCGGTTTACAAAACTTCTTAAGTACGTACCTCAGTACCAAATAGATGAGAAGTTTAGGATACAAAAATTCATCATAGGATTGAATCCCCTTATAGGAGGAGAGGTTAATGTTTAAAGCCCAACCACGATGGAAGGGGTTGTTGAAAAATCCATAAGGTAGGAACAGAAATTGAAGGCAATTTTTTCTCATAAGGAGGAAGTAAGGAATAAATTTCCCAACTCCTCTTCATCATCTCTTGCACCTAAGAAAGGAACATGGAAGAAATTAGGAATGAAAAGTATTCTTTCATCTGATACTAATAAGAAAGTAGAAACAAACATGTTTTCCGGTAATGCACTAAACAATTTTGTCAAGAACAATAATAACAGATAGAAGTCATATGGGGGTCAAAACGATAACTCTAAGGCTAGAAATAAAACCAAGCCTAGGAAGGGACCTGTAGGAGGCTGTTATAACTATGAAAAAGATCATTACATAAATCAAATCCCTTTGGAAAAGGATGATTGTAATCAGCAACACAAGATACATGCTGCAGTAGCTGATAAGTAGACAGAGAAACAGGCCATGCCTATAGAAGTTTTGGGTATGTTATATGATAAGAAAAGTGAATAAGTTGATTGTCCTAGATGCAAACTATGAAAGTGAGGTACTCATCGGGATGATGATTCTTTTTAGGAGGGAAGCATGTAAAACCCTTGACAATTGTTATATTCCTCCTTTGAATTTCAAGTGTTGACATGTGATTTTCTTGATAAAGATTTGTTCTTTTGACTATTGAAGATCATGCTTGATATGGATAAATCATTTTTGTTCTTTTATTGTAGGGATAGTATGTTGTTTCTTGCAACAATCTATTTCACTTATTATGAGTAAGTTGTAATCTATTTTAAATGGTTGCAAACTTATCCTTTGCAATTGGACTCATCCTTGGATCAACCCCATTGTTCCAAGGTATGTTTTAAATCTTCTTATCTAAACTGAATGAAAAACTGACATTACTTGATTAAGAGACTTAACAAACTGAAGTTGTGTTTGTTGAAACTTCTTTACTATCTCGAAAGACCGTGCCTGCATTTTTTTTGTGTTGTGCTCGGATCATCTTGATTGACCCTTGCAGGGTGCCTAATGGCATTAGGGGAAACCTACTTCAGGATTTTGAAGAAAAAGAAAAATGTGTCCTATATCTATAAGGTCTATCCTAAAGAGATTCGGGACTCAGGTAATTTACCTAATTCTTTCTATGCCACTCTGCGTGGGATGAAAACCTAATATAAGTTGTAATACTAAGTTAGTATGAAGGAAATAGCTTAAGGGATGTAAACTTATTTCTAATCAATTACCTATACTATTGGGTTAAGCTAAGACCTAGCCTAAGGTGGTAATATATTTAATTGTGGGTTATATCCTAAGGTTATATATTTTAAACTAACCTAAGATCTAACCTAAGCAATTCTATCTATCCTAAACTAATGGGTATGAAAGGGAACCTATGGATTGATTGACAAGTGGGAGCTAAGTGGCAGTTCCTAAGCTTTTAATGTGATGGGATTTTGATTGATTTGTCATTAAGGCATGGCTATACTACCAGTTTGGCATGGGCTAGTGAAATTTGGAGGAACCTACGTGGAGGCATCTCTAAGTTTGGAAATGCATGTGGAATTTAAATTAGGTCTCACCAACTTTGGATGACGGTGGAAAAGAGAGAGAAGTGGGAATATGCAAATTAATGTCATTAATTCACCTCGGTTCTGGTGAGCAAGATTTCTTTGAAGGCATGCTGGTGGATTTGTTGGGGGTTGTTTTACTTTGCATGCTTCACGATTTTTGGTCTACATGGAGCTATCTGGTTTTTCAAACTAGCACTTTGATCTGCACTTAGTGGCTATTTTTGAATTCTCTGAGCTATTTTTGGTTCGAGGAATGTATAAGAGGCATTGTAGAAAAAGATTATTGTTGTTTGATCTTTCTTGGAGAAGAAGGGGTGTTGGAAACTTGGATGGAAGCCTTCTTCGAATTGGCAGAGGCACTATCAGGCATGATAGGCTCTACCCACTAAGATTTCTTGCTTTCTTCTAAATGATTCATTTAATAAATTATGCTCACTAGAGATATATTTTTTCATAATATATATGGTTATTTACTTGCATGCTTTTATGAAATTTATGTGGGTTTTGGAATATGAATCTTTTGGTATTAATGGTAGTTATCTGGAACTTTCTATGTACTAGTTGTTAGAGATTTGCATGTAATTTGTATTGGAACTCTGTAACTTGTACTTGAAGCTCTATTGAACTCTATAGCATGTAGTCAAAGATTTTTTCTAGCATTCGATAATAATGTTGAATGAACTGGTTAGTTTCTTGTTGGGTTCTGGATCTCTGTTTAGTCTTGTGTTTCCTGAGCTGGAAGTGGAGCTCCATAGTTGTTCTAAACTTGTATTGAAGCTTCGAGATCTATTATGAGTTTTATTGGGACCTTGTGTTTGTTTTGGAGTGTGTTAGAACTAAGTGTAGTTATGAACCTATGGTTAAATATTCATATTCAACAAATGTACTCATGCACTGTTCTTTTAAAAATGGAACTTATTGTTGAGTTGTTGCATTGTGACCTATACTTGAGCTCTGAATTGAAATTTTACTCTTCCTTATGGATCCGGAAATGCTTGAACCCGTAATAGAGTGTTGGTGTTTATTTTGAACTTGTATTAGGGCCTTGGGTTTTATTATAGGCTTGTATTTGAGCCTATGTTGTTAGAACTTATGTTCAAATCTCATACTTGAATCAGTACAGGTGATTCCATTATTGCTTGTTTTGATCTTGTATTAGAATCAACGTGTTGATTTTATACAGGTATTTTGAACTGGGTCTTGGCTGGTTTTGGTTTTGTAAAGATTTATTCTCATGAATATAGTCTACTCAAAGGGGGCTTTGGAGTTTTTTACTTGTCAGATGTAATCTGAGTATCTTCTTTCGAAACCTCATATGTCTTGCTGCTTGTGCAAGAATTGTTGTATTACTTCTATCTTGTAGGCCGCATGGTGTTCTTGAATATGAAAAGGTGTGCGAGTTCAAAGTAAAATCTTTCCCTCTCTTCCCTATGTAATCCCATGTCTTGTGGGAAGCTTGTCATTTTTATTCTTAAATTTATGGACTAGAATTACAATGTGTTGTGGGACACTCGTATCAGTGTAGAGGTTTATGGAATGTATTATTTACTTCCTTTCTCTCTTGAGGTTAAAAAAATCCTTACTAGTCTTAAGCTTTTAAGTGAAACTGGTGAGGCTTTTGGTTATTCTATTCAGTCGAATGGAGGAAGATGGGGACAAAACTTGTCTTGAATAGTTTTCTTATTTCCTTACTCTCTTCAGATATGGAATATGATGCGTGAGGTTTTTTTGAATGTGGAATTTTTAACTTGTTTTCAATGTGTGTCATTTGAAGGGAAGACGGTATCCCTATCCCGAATGCTTGGGGAAAATCCATCCCTGGGACTGTGATTTTTCATCGACCCTTGTCTAGCTTACACTATTGCATATTTATATTCCTTGTTGGGATCCCGGAATGGGCCTATGGGTTTTTAACAGAGAAGTGAATAGGATCACTTGTTGGACAAAATGTTGTTTAGAAATGATATTGTTTGAGATTGAAACTAGATTTGAGCTTGGTGAGAGAGAATAGGTAAGTAGTTGTAAGTTTTTTTATGAGTGTTGATAATGTGCATCCTTTGATTGTGCATTCTATTTGAGTTCTCTTTTGGGAATTAGCTAGGGAATTTCTATGTTGTATTTATTAAAGGTTTTCATTTCATAGTATAAAAGAAATGAAACATGGATTAGGTCCATTTTGGTTTGAGATCCTTTTATGTTGACTGATAAGTTCATTGATTGAAATTCTCATTATTTGATTCTCTTCTTGTCTATATGGAAAGATGAAGCATACTAATATGAGATATGTTGTAATTAACTCCTTTGTAGATTGGAAAAATTTAAATGTGTCTTTCTATCCTAATGAATTTATGAAATAATTTAATGACAAGACTTATTGACTGTTTAAAGTGATTGATAGGATCAAATAAGACTTGTGATATAATTTTGATGTTACAGATTATAATATATTCTTTTCTTAAAAGTAAATTCATATCTTCTTAATTATACTTCTTTCTAGATGTTATTACTTATGATTATTTGCATGATGTTATTTAATTGTTTCATTAAAGCAGAGTTATTTAATGAAACAATTAGTGGAATGCACTTTACATGAATGCTTAGTGTTTATCATACTCATTCATTAAACTGACCCATGCTAGGAATTTTGTAGATGGACATCGTAAGTGATAAAAGAAGACAAGAGCTTTCATGTTGTATTGGCTTATTTAAATTTGAATCTTATATAAAGAGTTTTGATTCATTCTCCTGTTGTGTGAAACAGAAAAGCTGTATTATTTTGGGATAGAGCTTGTTTGTTGTACAACATTCCTGACATACATAGTCTAGTAATGTATAGTTTTATAATGATGAATTGAAAGCAGATATTTACTTATATTGGTTGTGTAAATTATCTTGTATTATAAAGAAGATGGGAAACCTATCTTGATGATATTTTTCATATATGTTATATGATTAATTTGGATAAACTTGTTTGGTTAGATAAAGGGAATTAGTTAATTTCCCTTATTTAGATGTATCTTGTTGAGTTGCATATGATAACGAATTTTATCTGCACAATTCTAACATAGTGATGGAATGTGTAAAGAATATGTAGGAAAACTATAGAAATTGTGAAAGATAAGATGGGTATGACAAACCCTAACACTTAATCATGTAGAGGAAGATTCTTCCTCACTAAAATAAATGTAATCCAAAGAATGGTGATATGATTGTTAATTGTTGGAGTTCATTTCTTATAAATTCTACTACTAATTGAACCTATGTGGTTGCTACACCTTCTTTGAATGGTTAAGATTACAATATAATGGAACTTATGATGTTGTTGTCCTATTTTTGGATATCTTTCTACTAAGATTTGTGAAATGAACCTTTAAAGCAATCATAACTTACAGTGTAATAATTCAAATTAATAATGTATTGATAACCTCCTACGGTATGTACATCATGATGAGGTAGTTTCTGTAGGATGTTGACACACGCAAACTACAGGGTTGTACCTTTAAGAAGATAGGGGTCTTCTCGAGGATACAACGTTGCAGTTGGCATGTGGCAACACCCTTTTGCATTGATCATCTAAATCTACACATAGATAAGGACTTGAATTTAGTTTCTCTCTAGGTCAAGTTAGTGGCATGTTTAGGATAGGTAGTAGCTTTCAATGGCTCAGGGTACCTTGGCACATTCGGTTGACTTAGGTCAACTGGGTATGCCCATATACCCTAAGTCATTTGGAGCATCTTCCTATAATAAATTATGTTTCTAACCATGGCTAGGGTTAAACCTTGGATAAGTGGACTGACGGTAGTCAGTAAAGACCATTCTTGATAAAAGAGGAGTGATGTGAAGGATGTATTATGAAATGATGAGTATGCCATCTAGGAATAGTGACATAAATAGTATGTTGAAAATCTTTGGCCAAAGTATCGCAAGTTACTAGTTGCATTGTCCTATGTCACCTAGTTTAAAGCAACATGATATCAGATGAATATTGGTAGAATATATTCAGATATGTTCTTTAAATAGATCACCTAGTACCTGGTTTAGGGTAGGAAAACCAAGTATACGATAAGTATTCAATACTTAAAGTTATCATAAATAGATCAGTAGATCACTGAGTTATGAAATGAATAGATTGGTGGAACACCGAGTCATTTATAGCTGCTTATGGTTATCTATTTGATATTGATTGGAATAGAATATATTTTCTAAATAATTCTTTATTTAGAATAGAGAACATTATGTAAAAAATATTCCCTTGTTTCTAAAGTCTTAAAGTGGGAATGTTACACATTACCCATTACCCAATTTGACCCTGTCCCATTACCTATTAACCAATTTGACCATTACCCATTCCCAATTTGACCTTGTCCTATTACTTATTTCCTAAATAGACCATCATCCTTTCCCATAGTACTCATCCCTTCCCCACCTATGTTCACTTCCACCAACTACACATTTATCAAACCACTCACTGATCTCATATAACACTTCATCAGTTACTGGTTTGAGGGGGATCAACTTAACCCACACCTAGGAAAAACCCATTCTCACCTACACATAGGGCAATCACTTCCTGTTTTTTTCAGCATCACTTACCAATACAAGCTAGGTAAAAAAAGGGGCAAAATATAGACACCAAAATTAGGTTATACCACAGTTATAACCATGCTAATTAAATTAGCCATACCTTACACATTCATATCCCATAATGTACATGATTAATTGAATTAATTATTTTCATTTATTTAATTAATGTCCTCACTTAACCACCTCACCTAGCCATATCACCTAGACACCTCATCATGGACCTATTCTTAGCATGTTCATTCTAACTAAGACTCAATATCTACTTACCATAACTAACTGAGACTTAGTCTAACCCTAACATTAGTTTCCTATCCTTTCTCTAACAACATGCCAACCTGCTTAAGTAGAAAATAGCATTTTGGACTGCGACCAATAGCTAGAAATAGCCAAAAAGATAACCAAAATATGTTGTTTTTGCAACCTAGGATTTCCCACCTTAACCGACATTGGTTAACCCTAAACTGGCACCAGTCACCCTGACCTTCATTGGTTACCATATATACATTTTGGTAACCTTTATTTAGGGTTGGTTGATTGTTTTTTGAGTATGAGAAGAGAGATATATGTATGCAAGCACGAACTAGATCCCTCTTGCACAACCAGACATCTTGAATTAACACCAAGACTGATCTAAAGGTTAAGCATTCACTGTAATGTTCCGAGAAGCACTGCCATGACACTGACCACTAGTTTAACAGATCAGCCATTTCCATCACCTACTCAGTAATTCTACAAGTACAAGTAAGTATTTTTTATCCACATCATCCTATACTTAGTTAGTTCAATTTATTTATCTCTGTTTGTAGGTCCTAGTCTCCTTTTCATCCCATCATTTCCCACCTTCCTTTCAATCCATTGACCTAACCACCTATAACCTCCCATATCTCTATACTTGACTCCTGACATCTCTGAGCATTCCAAACAGTATTACCAAACTCAATGTTCTCCATATATTCTATGGATAATCACAGAGAAGCTCCAAAAACCAAGTTTAATGAGTTTCTACCGTCCCATCTTTATTGACATTAGTTACCTTAACCATCGTCCATTTCCCCTAAACCGTCATCGGTCATACCACACCAACGTAGGTCTCTGTAACTGGTAATCCTACCCATAACAGTAACCTAATAACCTTAATCCAAACATCCCAAATCACAAGATCTAACCCTGACCTGCTCCAACCACCTTACCAACCTACCCAACCTGAGACAAACTCCTAACCTTTGTTAGATTTAACTGTGCATTCTATATTAGACTTTATCTAATATATTGTTAATAAATTGAAATACCAAAATCAAATTGTTAGCAATACGACCTCTATTTCTCACATTTTTGTTCATTGATTTGATAAATAGTGGACTGACAACCATCTAAGAAGTATCACACTTCCCTGATATAGCATACGATAGGCATTCTAATGACATATATTGTTTAATATTCCTCTTGTGGTCTTGTTTTGAATTTTAGGTAGTTTCTCCTAGCCAAAATGAATTTATTGCAATCAACGGATCTAGAAATTAGAAAGCACGCATTCTACCTTCCACCTTCATCTCACAGGTATTCCATCTCACCTTCACCTTATCATTTCTTCTCATACGTACGAAAATATTCAGAAAAATAGTAGGCTCCCTCAATCCCACAATAATGGTAACCTTGGCAGGGTCCACCAACAAACCTTCTTTACATATGATATGGCCCAATAGGGTTCCAAATGGAGTAGCGAAGCAACATTTCTTGATGTTGAGGGATATGTGCAACCGTCGACATCTGTCAAACATCAACCACAAATTGTCACATTGGTGTTTTACTAGTCCGTATATTCTCTAGTCATCAAGGTAGACATGAAGGAACTTATGGATAAAATCTTGAAATGCCTAAACCACTATGCACGAAAACACAATAAGCACATTATTTCATCCAAAAGGCATGACCGTGTAGGGAAAAATTCCCCATTCGGTCATGAAATTTGTTTTTTCTTGGTCCTTCTTGATGATTATAACTTGTTGATATCTTGAGAAGCCATCCGTGAAGGAGTAGATCTCGCACTCAGCTACTCCTTCCATTATTTCCTCAGTAAAAGGGGTTGGGAAAGGATCAATTACACATACCGCATGTAGGTCCCTGTAGTCAACACAGATCATTATCCTTCCATCATTTTTAATGCTTATTACCATGGGGATTATCCATTCTGATTCCTCCACAACTTTAATGATGCTCGATGTGATCATCTTGTCTATTTCCTCCTTTACTGAAACATGTAAATATCGATTCATTTGGTAATATCTGTTTTGAATCAGTCATGCTCCTTCCTTTAGATTGATCCACATATCTCCTAAAGATTGGTGAAATCCCTTAAGCTCATGGTACCCACGTGGAAATAAATCCTAAAAATCACACAATAGATCAGTGATCTTTGAAACCTCCTTTTATGACCAATAGTCCCCAATAATAGCCTCCTTAGGTTCTGTTTCTGAGCCAATGTTAACCTTCTTTATTTTGAGGGGTTCATGGTAGGCACATGCTTTCTCATCAACACTATCTGTTACTTCACATCTACCCATAGTATGGTTAACATCCAAGTTCTCCACTTCTTCACCATCTATCACATAGACCATATTTACCTTCTTCTTCTCCATACAAGCATGCTCAAGTTATATCTTGTATGATTCTCCCTCATTAGAGTGCTCTTCTAAGCCAGTCTCACCCAGTAATTCTCGTATTCTATCCTCTGCCATGGCACTGTCTCCTATAATTAGGCACTAAAAAACTTTCAGTGCCTCATTCACTAAGGGCTTAACACTTTTATATTCAAATTCTTGAATCAAGTCATTTTTTAACTCCTACCAGTTCCCTATATGATGACGTAAATCTGAATGAACGTACCATGCACATGCACAATCTTGTAGTGTGTAATAAAACTTATGCACCCAGAGGGAAGGAGGTAAACCCTCTATGCCTTCCATACAGATCTTCTCGCACTCCTGGACATGATTTGAGGTTGATCCTTTCACATCATAGACACAAATTTTATTTGATGTATTGCTCCTAAAATACCTAATAGAGAGCATAATTCTCACCTCACGCCACCCTATAAGATTGTCCTAATATTCCATCCACCAATGTGCTTCAGTTCCATGCAAACTGTAGACAAGCATGCTCCTTTTTTCCATTTCACATCTCCATTGGGCTTCTATGGTTCGTAGGAAAATGTCAGGGTTTCAATCCCCAAACTAGCTTAGTAACTACTTCCCTTTCAAGTGCCTAAGTGGGCATGCCCTTATCACTCTTGTAACAAAGCCTCTAAATTTCCAACCAATTAACTCATAAGTCCCGTGTGCCTAATTTTCACATGCTACACTAGTGGTATCACTTATAGAATGAGCATATTCAAATTGAATAACTCCTTCCGTAGGGTGAATCACTTCAAGGTCCTTGAAAGAGCACACATAGATCCTGTCAATAACTTCTTCCCCCAAGGGATAAATATAGGGTGTTGAATTTCCATTGGTCAAGGGGATGATAACCCATTCTTCCTTGTTCTCAAAGCTTATGTACCCCTTATTGAACCATAGGTCAGCATTATTCTTATAACACCATGGGCACCCATGTAACGTTGGAAATTTATCCACCTCAGCTAGCACCAAGAATTCAAAATCCCCAGTGAATTTCACCCCTTGGATAGCTATAGTAGCATCCTTCAAGACACCAATGGACATCGCCTTAATTTTTTTATCCATATATAACACATTTGAAGATTGTTGTAATGATATTTTTCCCATTTCATGTCATGCGTCTAAAGCGAGAACATTAACTTCTACACCCATGTCTATAAGTATATTGCTCAGAATCCACCCATAATCTACCACATTCAAGGTAATATCCTTATCATAATCAAGGGTTTAGGGGGGAAGGTTAGCGTACAAGACCTGTTGCTCACACTCTCCTCCCCCGTGTGGTACTTTTTCCTGTAACCATTTCCCTATCAAAGGAATGATATTCTACTACCTTAGCATTTTGAATACTTCCCTGACCTCATCCATATCCTTCTATGGAGCCTCAATACTCCTCCTCTACTCTAACTATCATGACTGCTCCTTTAGGCACTGGATATCTCCTTGTAGGATCCAAATTACATCAATGGTCTCTTTATAAAACTCTTTCTAATGAGTAGGGTCTGGATACTTCCCATTCACCACCTCTTCTCTAGTAACCAACATATTTTTCTTTGGTATCTCCCTGGCACATGCAACCTCAGCTCACGTGGTCACCAGTATAGGTTCTAACTCTAACTCATGCACCACCCTTATCATCCATTACTAGTCTTCTTTCTTCACACTTACCATTCATGTGCCTTTATCCTTCCATTTTTGTTGGCTCATATGTTCAAATAGATTTGGTCATTCCTCATACTTATGCTTCTTCGCACACTAAGAGAATTGCAATAGATTAGGAAATTCATGCTTATAGTGCTTCGTAGACCCACAATTGTAAAAATTTCCATGCATGAACTCTCTTCTTCCTCCTCTGAATTTTCCTTGACCTCAAAATCCTCCTCAGAAACCTCTTCCATGTGCCCCTCCATCCACGTGCCCTTCATAGTGACGACCCTCGACCTTGGAATTGTTTATGATGCTAGTTTAGTGCACACCAATATCAATAACATCATGTATCTGATCAATCAATTTACAAGCCTTGGTTTCATGAATAGTAGAGGTGTAAATATTGCAATAGTAAGATACATTCTTATGTATTACGTACTGTAGTAGTGGACACCTACTTGCATCACAATCTTTGTGCTAAATCTCATAGTCTACTATCATGGCACATACCGATATTCTAGGACAATTGTAATTTCTATGCCCCTCTACCTCACAATCTGTGCACCATAGGCCACTGCAAGTCTCATGTGCCTAGTTCACACATACCTTCTCCAGCTAATTTTCCATTGTAGCAATTTGAGCTTCAAGAAAATGGCTAACCCTGGTATCCATGCTTCCAAAAACCCCAATGCACATGGTAGCCCCCAAGGCCTCGTGCGGGTCTGTGAATTTTTTTTGCGAAATCACTCTCCTAAAATGTGTTATCAACCCTCTAATAAACATTGAGCATGCTGAGAAGGATGAATATTATAAGACAATTGTGATAAGAGAGTCTTAAAATACATGTCATATTCTTGTACACTCTTTTCCATACCTTGTTGAATCTTATTCAGTGTGCCAATGCTCTTATGTTCAAACTCAGGGATATGAAATTCAGATACGAAGGCATTTCACAGCGCAGTGTAATCTACTATTATCTGGTGGGGGTTATAATTTTGGTACCAACTATGTGTGTGTCCTTACAATGTTATTACAAACTGACTTGCCTTACATTTTAGGGTAGTTATCCCCTTTTTATGTCATAGAAGCTCACATTTTTATACCTGCTCTGCATCATCCTCAACACCTTTGTAGTCTTCTAGGCATAAAGACATTTTGAAAAATAATTTCTGAGCTGGTTGAGGCCCTTGTCTTCCTAATCCAAAATGTTTATTTCTTCTGGTGTTACCTCTACCACCAAATCCACTAGATCCACTGGTACTTGTCCCTCCTAATCCACAAGGTCCACCTCCTGTAGCTAGTAATGGTCTTGAAGTTGTCATGCCTTATGTCCCTACTGTCATGCTGAACTACACATGAATAGTCTATGATATTTGACCGCTACAAGACGTGTCTCCCACACCACTTTCAAACATGATACCCAAGCCTTTTTTACCTGTACTTTTCCCAAATGTTGTTCTAGATAATATACCTCCAAACACAGGAAATGATTCTGTAGCCATAGATGTGCCAAATGAAAAGTTATAACTCCTAGGTGTTAATCAATCACTTCCACCAATACCAAATGGGTTAGCAATACTTATCTTTGGATTTGGAAAATTAAGCGTTAGGGATTTGTCACTAGGCGGATTTAGATGCATGCCAAAAAATCTCCTTTCTCCAAGTGATAATCTCTCATCAGAATCTTAAGGGGTCTCTCTTCCAAGCTTGCCAAGATGGTGTAGCACAAACTGCTCAGGCTCCACATCCTTTATGTGAACCTCAATTTATTCCCACAACATCTGCCTCCATAAATACATATCTTTTGCAACTTCGTGTTTTCTATCTAACTCCCTCTCAAAAGCTTAATTATACTTGAGTCCTCTCTCTTCCCTCTCTTTTTCAGCCGCAAGGTCCACCATCTCTCTCCACCCTAGCTTCCTCACCCATCACTTGGAAGAAACTTATCCGGCCATGGGAAATGCTTCTAAACTCAGTGTAATGATTAGGATATTTATAGCTAAAGGTATAACATGCAATAATGATCCTCTTGGCTCTCTTAAAATCTCAAACTCAACAATATTTGGACAAGAATACATAGAAATCACGTACTCCAAGGTGTAACTCATCAACACTCTATTCCACCAATGATCAACAACACGTGTCCAAGTTAGGTCATCATCATGCAACATATGATACTCATCTTGGGTCCATACATGAGGTCTATAGTACCAACTTGATCTATATGCATACGTTGAAAACCATTCATACAACTCCACTAGAAAGAAACAAAAGAAGGTATCATATAACTCATGATATAGATGCTCTTTTACCCATTTACGTGTATTAAACTCATGTCCATTACTGAATATTTGAGAAAACTCATCCTTTATTTTCTTAAACCATGATTCGACACTGTCCAGTGTCAAGCATTCTATCATCATGTACCCTTCTCACAAAAACTTATAAAATAGGTCTCGGCAATGGAACCAAAATATATTCTCTCTTATCACTACCTATTTCAGCAACTAATCCCAAGCACATTGGCATATCATCCATTATTAGCCTATAAGCTCACCCAAGGTGTGCGCAGGCATTGAGTCCCTCCTTTATGTGAGCTTTGTGATAATTTTATTTATTAACATGATGATGGAGTATAACCAAAGAATAAATGCAATTATCCATAGGTTTTTAGATGTAAGCTTTTACTCCTAGTTGATGTATCCCAAACACAAACTTAACATGATAAACTAAAAGTAGAATCAACCATGGAATAACATTGAGGAAACTAGTAACACATATATGAACATAAAGGGAAAACACAAATCAAGATCCACTACAAGATTGTTACAGAAATCCTTCATTATATTGATAATTCAAATACAATAACTAAGATTACATCAAGTAGTTCCATCCATGACAATGTTCATAGTAACAGAGCTTTGTTTTTATCACACAGCTCCCTGTTACATCCATTAAACCATAATTTCTTATCCCTCTTCTAGAAATGACCTTTTATAACAAGCAGTCGAAGGAATATTCTTCTAATTGTCCATCATCATCTGTGAAAGCATGTTGGAATCTCCCCATGATTTTTCTACCACTACTTATGAATCTGATAGATGTCACCATGTGTTTCCCTTAATTGAGTGCCTTTTGCATTCATGTGTCAGCTAATCCTTAACAACCTTGAATCCTTATCCTCTCATGATAACCATAATGATTGCTTGGAATATCCATTTCTTGGATCACAAGTCTCCATGGCTTATCCACATATCTATTAGGTTGCTTTTACATTTTCTCCCTATGCACATCTTTTTATGTTTGTCCAAAACTCACTAATTCCTAACTCCATCCTTCAATGGTGTCACCCTTCGCACCTCTCTGAGGACTACTTTTGCACGTGCCTTCGTGCCCTATCTCTGTGCACCACAAGGCTTCACGCTTTAGGTACTTAGTAACTTTTAGGGGTCCAACAATCACATGTTAGTAGAATGACATAAATTTTGAGCCCTCTTTGGAGTAGTGGAAACACTAGAAATACACAAGCATGCCCACAACCCGCCTAACTTTGTTTTACATAGATTCTTTTTACTACTAGGTTTTTAGTGTTTGAGAAAAATATACAGATCCATTCTAAAGGTGGGTGAAGAAGACTGACACATAGGGACATTAATTTATAGGAAGGAAAATAAACCAAGGAGTTGTAAACCTAGATTCCAAGTAATTCCAAGACCATATAGAAGGGTCAATACTGTACATATGCACTTGACCTATTGTACCTGTGGTTTTTACCAAGTTAAATCTTAGGTGTCAATTTCTGTAATGAAGAATTTTCCCTCAAAAAACAAATTTCCTACATTTAGATAACTTAGAATATCCCATGTCTACATAGAATCAGCTAAGTGTAATTCTTCCTTGTGTTTTTGATAGTTTCTAGATTAATAGTCACTTTGAAAAGTGTTATTCTGATTTGTACAATTAATTTTGGAATTTAATTAAATTATAATATCCACTTTTTGCATTATTTCATCATATTTTATGTTAGTTATAAAAACAATAAAAAATTAAAAGGGAATGAAATACAATTCAAAAAAATTTGAAATCAAACCCTTGATACTCCAGGCTCACAAGAAATGGGACGAAATGACTCAAAATTAGAATTTTGTGAATTTTTTTATGCATTCAATATGGAAAATGAGGTCCTTATTTCACATAGTGTAATGGGGCATGTTGGATGTAAATAAATGGTGGCTCATGTGGGAAAACACTTTTAAGTGTATAGAACCCAAAATATTTAGTTATTTTTTAAAAAATACCAATAATCATGTATAAAACCCCCATGTTTAAAAGAAACTTGAATCACGAGTTACAATTTTAGCACATGACATACTAAATATTTTAAATTTATGAAGATTCATAAGTGTGTGTAAAGTGAATTAGTTTATCTTTCCTCTAAGGTGTTTGATATTGCATTAAGAGTGACCACTTGATTATAAATTTCCAATCTATTTTTTATTTTTATTTTTATTTTATGGAATATGGTAGGGGGTGGCTTATTGATAAGGGGAAATTAAAATAAAAGTGGAGGATTCTAAATCTAAGAAATAAAATATATGAATATACCAGTATCCATTCCCAAAGAAAAATGATAAGAACAAATAAAAACAAGGATAATTCTAGGCTTCCCAAACTAATCACATTAACTAAAAGAGGGTCCCTAACAACTATGACTATGGTCGTTGTATTTATCACCACATAACTATTGTAAAAAATCAATGGAAACTATATTTATATCCCTTCTCTTCAAAGCCATCCCACCATCTTGATTAAATATTGATCACCTGAGTTTAACGTTGCCACATGGAGTAATAAAGTCACAATTACACAAGAAGCACCCAAAATCACTATCCAAATAACTCCTCCAACAACACCTAATGTCAAATATGATATTATTAGGAAACTTGAGAATTTATGAAACCAAATATCCATTATGGATATTCTCAAATCCTCCCTATCTAAAAAAACATCCTTTATACATCTCTTAAGGAGTCTATTGTTCCAATGAATATTGATCCAAATTAATTCCAAGCTCTTATGGGGCACCTTTCATCAAGTAAACAACTCAATTTCAACCAAAAAAATTCTACCACCTATAGTTCCATCGTAAAAATTTCACTTATATATTGAGGTACTCATTACCAAGCACAAAATCAAATGTGTTCTTATAGATAAATAACCCGAGTGTAAATATGTTCACCGTCACTCTCATTCAAAAAATAAGTTATTTACAAAAACAATTAACACTAAACATCATTAATATTGGAGCATATGATGATTCCAAGGGAAAATCAATGGGATAAATCCATCCTATAATCATGGTGGGTCTAATCACACATCAAACATTAATCCATGTAGTAGATATATTCACTCCATAGAACATACTTTTAGGAATACTATGGATAAATGAGATACAATTTGTTTCATCCAACCTTCACAAATGTATCAATTTCCCTCACTCTGGTATGGAGGCCATAATCATTGGTGATCCCTAACCTTTTCAATACTACAAGTTTCTAGAAGGATTTTATCGTAGAACGTTTATTATACAAGTGTTTACATGTTGCATCATATTTGATGTCATTGATGAAAAACCTCATTAAATATAAATTGGATGATGATTTTGGGTCAGATAGTTCTCATATTTATGATGATATAGAGATTTAGGTATATCCTTGGTTTCATAGGTTAATTCAGTCAGGATGGCTTATTCTAACAAGACTATTCAGGTGACCTAGCTAGCGTCAGTGATGTTACATGGTGGTTTGAGCTTATTGGTTTCTTTTAAAGCATGTTATCATTATGGAGATCATGTTTAGAGAGTTCTAGGGCACTCATATGAGCTGCAAGATGTAGATACATGTTGGTGACCATGCTTCATGTGCTCATTTGGAGTAGGTATGGATGTTAGGAGGTATGAGATTGATGTATGGATATTTATAAGCTCATGGGTGCATGTATTCATGTGTATCGTGATGCACCAGGTATGTCAAAAACTTTTGGAGTGTTTTCATGAAGATTTATAGTGTTCTTTAAGTTGACCCTAGCTTCTACATTGCAAAACCCTAAAGGGTAGCTATGAAAGTCTCATTGGGTGGAAGGATTAAGAGGTAATAATTACATGAAAATGATTGTAGATGTTATTAGTATGTGTTTTTTTATTATGGGAAAAAATATATGTTTCAATGATATGAATTTTGTAAGATATGAGCTTTTTGGTGAAACGGGATTAAAAACTAATGCAATTCCATCTCCTATTGGAACTTCTGATTCTCACCATAAATTGTATGATTTTCATGGGAACTTGTGGATTTCAAGTATGTTTATACATTTATTATGTAAGGTTTCACAGCAATAATTATTTCATTTCATCGTCATGTTGTTTTGAAAAAATGTAAAGAAGATAAACAACTTGTTATAAGTTTGAAACCCTAGCTTGAAAGCAGTTTGTGTGATTTTATTCTTAAGTGGACGTAATTTCTTCCTAGTGCATGGATGGTGATTTTAAAATGTAGAGGAATCCTTCATATTTACATAAAGGTATAATAGAGGTCATGGTGATGAGTTTTCCCCACTCAAACAGGTTAGTTTTTGAAGAATTTTATTTTGGTACAAGGTTGTTCAAAGGAGTTGTAAAATAAATTTATATTATATGATGTATGTGATTTTTTTTATTTAAAAATATTTTACAAGGTAATGGTGATGTAGTTACATGGTCAAGTATGCTTCATTTAGGTTGCTTAGTCAAAGGGTAGTTTTGAGGTAGTAAAAAGCAGTCTTCATTTTAATGGACATAACAGGAGCTACATGTAGAGTTATGAGGTGATTAAGGTTTTTTTGGAAATATAATTTAGAGATATTTTCATTTATATATGGTGTTGAGGTCAATGTTTGGACAAGAATATTTTTGACTATCTAGGATAGAACTATTTTTGTGAAGGAATTTTGTTGGTTGGAGTATGAGATGGATTGGTTGGTTCTTTATATCACCTATAATGTGAAGAGGGATTGATTTGGAATCCAATGAATCCATTTGGAGGTCGTGAAAGCATCAATAAGGGTGTTAACCAATTTATTTTTCAAAACAACATTTTTAGGCAACATGATTTAG
Organism: Taxus chinensis; assembly: GCA_019776745.2. NCBI lineage: Eukaryota > Viridiplantae > Streptophyta > Pinopsida > Cupressales > Taxaceae > Taxus > Taxus chinensis. Next base: position 371,936,448 of record CM034149.1, read on the forward strand.
TGAAGACAAAATTTGATGTAGTTTGAAATAGTGGTCATTTCAAGACTTCTAACTTTCTTAGAAGTGTTATAAAGGTCTTTTAATTTCCATAAAGTGGTAAAATTCCATATTTTAGTTGATTTGAAGAGATATTGAATCCCAAAGTCAAAATTAGGGTCTGAAGGGTGTTGGAAATAGGTGTCTTGAGAAGTATAAGAAGCATTTGTCCCATTAAATGAAATAATCTAATTGGTTGATGAAAATTATGGCCATGTATGATGTTTAAATGTTATTTTAAACATGTGTGATTAATTTTAAATAATTTCTAAAAATATTTTTTGTGTTAGGATATTTTTGGCATTCCAATGCATAGGTTTTGGTAATTTTTTGTGCATGGAAGAAGGGTATTTGATAGGCCAACCTATATGGGTCAATTGTAGCTTGTTGGACACCTGGAATATTGGCCAAGTATGAATGTGCATAGGTGCACAGGGTCCTAGCTATGAGAAGGTGTGCAAGACAAAAGTGCACAAGAGAAAGGTTTAAAGAAGCACATAGCATGCGTGACATGTGAAAGGAGGCTCGAGACTTAGTCGATTTGAGAACCCAGGGTAGAACATGTGAAAAGTGTGATCAGTTGCACGTGGATAAGATGCCAGCATGGCCCAAGAAAGAGCATGCCTTGGATGGAATCTTCTAGAAGAACATCATGAGATAAAGTGGAAAGCTCAGACCTGGAGAAGCATGCTTGCATGGACCACATTCGACACTTGGCACCATATCTGAGGACGATGGAAGGTGAGTTGGTAGGGTAGGAGAATTATAAATACAAGTTCCTACAGAGTAAAAAAGATACAAGTACGAGGTATAGTAGGTTAGAGAGTGAGTGGAGCTTTGCAGAATTACTGTGAGTGGATATTTGTGTTCAGGAAGGAATGTACAAAGCATGGAGTTGTAGTTTTTATTTTTATATTAGCTTAGTTACATATGTCCAATGATAGGCATGAGTATGGTCTTCTCTGTGTGATACTCTGTAATGAATCAATGAATATAATGAGGTTACCTGTTATAAATAGACATGGATATCAATGGTTTTAATGCATATTTCTCTCATATGAGATCTCTTTCCTTTCATGTTATGTATGAATGCTTGTATAGTTATTTCTATCATAATGCATGTTCTGGATTCTGTTAAAGTACTCAGTCTAAGGTGACTGCAAGGATCTAGAGGCTGTTCTAAGCCCTTTGGTCCTTGTATGTTTCAAACTCGCTCATAAAAAATCTTACACTAATCATAAATGATGCTTGCCACTAAACTCACATAAAAGAGAGACTCAATACCCGCGCATGCCTCTGGTGAGTTCTCAGCTTCTGCTGGGTGATAGGCTGATGCACATGGGGTTCCTTCCTTTTGTGATGGTAGTAAAAATTACTACATCATTGTTTCATTGCTAGGACCTCTTTTCGAAGTTATAGTGGGATATAACATACATCATGATCTGTGTAGTGAGGAATGACAGAGTGGTTAACATTGGAAAATGTTGAATCATGGTTGAAGAGAACAGAGAATGACTTTACTCAGAGATTTAGCACTGGACCTGAGTTTAATGTGCGTAGATGGGTAGAAGATAACCTCTATCATGATCTATAAAAGACCTTCTATTTCTTCCCAATAGAACTATATAAATGGCTTTCAGCCTATGTGTCTAGATTAAGTGGGCATTAAGGATCACATGTATGGACCGAAGAAGACTACCAAAGGTTACAGGATGTAGATATGACATGGACCCATGATGTAGATCATTGGTGGAGAGGAGTACTGACTAGTTACACTCTAGAGTATGCCATTTCCACGTATTCTTGTCCGGAGGTTACTGAGTTTGAATTTCTATGAGAACCTAGAGGAATGTTTCTACGTGATATTCCTCTAGTTATGAATATATTGATGGTTACCATGAGTTTAGAGGCTTTTCCAATGGTTGGCTACACCATTCTAAGTGTTGGGTTAGGGAGATTGGGTGGAGGAAGATGGCAGATATCACAACAAAGAAGGAGAGGGAAGAGAGACGGCTCAAGTATAGTGAAGCGCATGAAAGGGAGATTGCTAGACAATGTGAGGCTGCTAGTTTGATGGATATATGGAGACAGACATTATGGGAAGGAGTTGAGGTTCACGTGGAAGATGTGGAACTTGAGCAGTCTATGCTACCCCATCTTGAAAAGCATGTGAGGGAGACCCCTTCGGCTTCTGGTGAGAGTTTGTCACATGAAGAAAGGAGTGTCATTGGTGCATATCTAAACCCACCCAGTGACTGAGCCCTGGTGCTTGGTTTTCTTGAACCAGGAAGAAGTGTTGTTGACCCAGTTGATATTGGTGGGAGAGACATATCTATGCCTAGGAGATACAATTTTACAGTCCCTTCTTCTATGGCTGCACACATTCTAGTATTTGGAGGAGTCTTTGGACAAGGAGAAAGTGTACAAGATTTTAGTCTCGCATCAGGGAGTGGCATGGGACACAGTAGTGGGAGTGGAGCGCTATCACAGAGGATCAGTGCACAGTTTAGTGGGACCATGGGGGCACTTGGCATAGCTCCTACAGGCCCTATTGGACCCAATGGTTCTAGTGGATCTAGTGGCTCTGGAGGCACAAGACCTGGTGGACCTGGTGGATTAGACGGTGAAGGAAACACTAGAGGGAACCAAGGCTCTAGCTCATGAGGATAGGGACCCCAACCACTACCTCAAGTATTCTTTGAAATGTCTCTACATTTACCAGATTATAAGGGCATTGAGGATGCTGTAGAACATGTTCACAAGTTTGAAATACTATGGCGCGCGAAGGGTATCACAACCCCATAATAGAAGGCTAGTCAGTTTATAACCACGTTGTAAGGGCGTGTGTATAGCTGGTATAGGAAGTATGAACCTCATCAAATGGTGGTGGAGTATACTTCCTTAAATAATGAATTCTTGGAAAAGTTCCACATTCCTGAGTTTGAGCAGAAGAGCATCAATGATTTGAAGGAGATTCAACAAATAATGGCAGAGAGTGTACGGGAGTATGATGCGTGCTTTAAGAATATCTTATCTAAATTATCATATGATATCCATCCTTCTCAGCATGCAAAGTGTTTTTTTAAAGGATTGATCACCCCTTTTAGAAGGGCCTTGTCTCATAACACTTTAACAAACCCGCATGAAGCATTGGAAGCTACCTTGTGTGCCAAAGCTGTTGGCAGTATAGATACTGGCATTAGCCCATTCTTGGAGGCTCAAACTGCTACTATGGAAAAGCAGTTGGAAAATTTATCTCGGAACACAACCCTTGAGACTCGCAGTGGTTTCTGGTGCACAAATTGTGAAATATAGGGACACATTAAAGATAATTTCTCCCAGAGGATGGTACATGTCTTAACGGTGGATTGTGAAATTTTTCATGGGCAACATGATGCAAGTAGATGTCCCTTTCTGCAACGTGTGATCAGGAACAATGTATCTTGTTATTGCAAAATTTTCACCTCTACAACCCATGATACTAAGGACTATAGGCTCATTGATCAGATCCATGAGGCCATTGATCATGGGGTGTGCTAAACTAGCGTTGCTAGTAGTTCTAAGGATAATGATCGCCATTATGAGGAGCACGTAGAAGGATGAATGCGTGGAAGATGTTTTCAAGGATTACGTGGTTGAGGTAACTACGGAGGAGGAAGGAGTGAGTTCCCATGCAGAACATGTTTCAACTATGGATCCATAGAACATTACAAGCGTGAGTTCTCGGACCTGTTGCAGTTCTCATGGTGTGGAAAGAAGCGTAAGTATGAGGAGTACCCGGAATTATTTGAGCACATGAATAAGAAGCACCGGAAGGACAAAGGCACTGCAATGGTTAGTAGTAAGAAGGTATACATATAATGGATGCCCCAGGTAACATGGGATGAAGGTTTGGACTCTGTCTTGGTAACAACAAGGGTAGAAGCTGCGCATGTGAGAGAGGTACCAAGATAGAAAAACCTAGTTTCAAGAGAGGAGGTTGTTCATGGAAAATATCCAGACCCCGTGCATCAAAAGGAGATATATCAGGACATCATGGATGTTATTCAAATCTTACAAGGGGAGATCCAGTGTCTAAAGGAGCAATCCAGGTGGGAGGAACAAGGACAGAGAGTCAAGGTGTAAAAGGAGGACCTAGATGAGGTCAAGGAGGTGTGTAAAATGCAAAGGTAGGAGAATATCATTCCCTTACTAGGATCCTGTTTGAGAGAGAAGGTACCACGCACTGGAGAAGAGTGTGAGAGACAAGTCTTGCACGTGAACCTTCCCCCTCATATCCTTGACTATGAGAAGGAGGTTATGTTGAATGTAGTTATAGATGGATGGCTCCTTAGCAATATCCTCATTGACAAAAGTGCAGAGGTTAATGTTCTAACTTTGGATGCATGGCATCAGATGGGAAGACCTGCATTACAGCCATCTTCGAATGTGTTATATATGGGAAAAAAGACTAAGGCAATGCCCATCAGTGTCTTGAAGGATGCAGCTATTACTATCTAGGGATCCAAGTTTACTAGGGACTTTGAAGTCTTGGCACTCACCGAGGTGGAAAATTTCCTAGCACTACTTGGGTGCCTATGGTGTTATAAGAATAATGCAGACCTTCAGTTCAACAAAGGGTACATCAACTTCAAGAACAAGGAGGAATGGTTCATTATACCCCTGGTTGATGGGAAGTTGACACCCTATATTGAAATTTTGGGAGAAGAAGTTCTGGAGAAGATTTATGTGTGCTCAATCAGAGACCTTGAGATGATACACCCTACTAATGGGGTTATCTAGTTCGAAGATGCTCAGTCAGTGAGTGATACCACCACTCTGGCATGTGACAATTGGGTGCATGGAACTTATGAATTAATTGGATGGCAGTTGAGAGTATCGGTGACCAAGGTAACAAAGGTATGCATGGTTAGGCACCTTGGAGGAAGAGAAATACCCAAGTATTTAGGAGGATCCTTCCCTGAAATCTTTCTGTAAGAGGTAGAAGCTCAATGGAGGGATGAGAAGGAATGAAGGGAGGTGTTAAGTTATGTCTTGCTCGGAACAATAGCTCGGTGGTGGGACACACATTAAGAGATCCTTTTAGAATGGTGTGAGGTAAGAATTGATCTCTCTATCAGATTCTCCAGGAGAAATGTACCCACCATCATCAAGGAGTACCATGGGAAGGAGATTTCCTCTTTCCATATCTAGGAGTGTGAACAAATTTAAAAAGAAGGTGCATAAGCTTTGCCACCATCCCTCTGGGTGCACAAGTTATATTCTACACTGCAGGGTTGCTTGTGCACATAGTACATTCATTCGGAGACACACCGCCAGAAAAGGAATTGGAAAGAACTCGTGGATGACCTTATTCAAACCTTTGAATATCAGAGTACCAAGCCATTAGGTGGTAAGGCCTTGCAGGGTATCAAGCACCTTACCATGGGGGATAGTGCCAAGACAAAAGATAGGCTGTTGGAATTAATAGGGGAACCGGGATTGGGGGCGCGCTTTGAAAAATAAGAGGAAGCAGAAGAGTTACAGCTTGAGCATGCGTGTTTGGAAAAAGAGAAGGGAAATTTGGTGTATGTGATTGATGGAGAGGAATAATAAATCTTGGATGTTAGCCATTCTATGGGGATGCGTGAGGTAGTAGATAGTGCAGATGCTTACGTGCGTGCCTACCATGAGCCTTTAAAGAAGAAGAAAGTTAACATCAATTCAGAAGAAGAGCCTAAGGAAGATATTATTGGGGATTAGTGGATAGAGAAGGAAATATTAAAGATCATTGATCTACTGCACGAATTTGAGGATTTATTTCCACACGGGTATCATGAGCTCAAAGGCGTTCACCTTTCCTTGGGGGAGATGAAGATAAAATTGACGGATGGTGTGTTCCTAGTTAGGAAAAGGCCTTACCAAATGAATCCCAACTTGCAGATGAAGGTCAAGGAGGAGATAGAAAAAATGATAGCTTCTGGGATCATTGAGGAAGTGGAAGAATTGGAGTGGATAAGTTTGATGGTAATCAACATCAAGAAGGATGGGTGGATTAGGATCTATGTGGATTATAGGGAATTGAATGCAGTTTGTGTCATTAATCCATTATAAACCCCCTTCACTGAATAAATTTTGGAAGGATTCACTGGGTGTGAAATCTATTCCTTTACGGATGGATTTTTAGGGTACCATCAATTACAGATTGCAAAGGAAGACCAGGAGAAGACAACTTTCGCCACCGAGTGGGAAAGTTTTGCATATACAGTCATGCCCTTTGGGTTAAAGAATGTTTTAGCTATCTTTTCATGCATAGTGGTCTAAGCATTCCAAGAGTTCATCCATAAGATTCTTCAGGTGTATTTGGATGATTGGACAGTATATGGTCTGGTTAAATACCATTGTGATAATTTAAGGTTAATTTTTGAGAGGTGTAGGCAGTTGAGGATATCCCTCAACATTAAGAAGTGTGTGTTTTCTACACCATTTGGGACTTTATTGGGGCATATCATATGTAAGGAGGGCTTGCTGGTAGATCACGCTAAGGTTGCAGTTATTATGGGGTTAAGGGAGTCTACTAGCTAGAGTGCAGTACGTAAATTCCTTGGGCATGTGGGCTATTACAAAAAATTCATTAAGGGATATGCCAAGATCACTATGCCATTAGAAGAGCTACTTAGACATAAAAGTGCCTTCCATTAGGGAGAGGCGCGGTAGAGGGCATTTGATACCTTAAAAGATAGGCTTATTACCATGCCTATTTTATGGTTTCCCTCTCGGGAAAAACCATTTCATGCTCATGTAGATGCCTCAGGGACCGTCATTGTATTAGTGCTTGCACAGCCAGGTAAAGGGATTTTTGATCATCCTCTCTATTTTGCAAGCAGAAAGTTGATACCGATAGAGCAGAATTATACCACAACCAAGCACGAGGCATTGTCAATGATCTATGTGCTCTTCAAGTTTAGATAGTATCTATTGGCAACACCCTTTGTGTTCTACACCGACCACATGGCATTGAAGTATTTAGTGAAAAATTTTGTTCTACAAGGGAGAATATGTCAATGGGTATTATTGCTTCAAGAGTTTTAATTCACCATTATAGTGAAGTCTGGAAAAAGCAACTGTGGGCCTGATCATCTGTCAAGAATTGATTCAGGGGAGGACGCACAGAGTATTGAGGAAGCAATGCCATATGCGTAACTATTTAGGTTGTGGTGCACGCCCTTGGATTTGGAAGAGATTGCAATATTTTTAAAGAAAGGTGTGGCACCAGATGGAATGAAGACATTAGAAAAGAAGTAGTTGTTCATACGCATTACACCCTACATGTTAATTAGTGGAGACTTATACAAATTAGGACATGATGAAGTTTTGCACAGATGTGTCTTAGAGCATGAGCAACTGGCCATCATGGAGGAAGCACACAGAGGAGGTTTAGGTGGGCATTATACAGGTGATGCCACCGTGCACAAAATATTAATGGCAGGTTTGTGGTGGGAAACCTTTTACAAATATTGTAGAGATTATTGTAAAGTGTGTGACCATTATCAGCACATTGGAAAACCAGGGAGGGGAGACGAGATACCTTTGCTCCCTATTCCTAGCACCGAGCCTTTTGAAAAGTCGGCGATAGACTTTGTAGGACCTATTACACTGGCAACGCATAGGACTGGGTCACGTTATGTCATCACTTGCATAGATTATCTCACAAGGTGGGTAGAGGTAGCCCTAACTAAAGATTACACGGTAGCAACAATAGCGAGGTTCTTGTGGGAAAACATTATCGTGAGGTATGGATGCCCTTTGAGTCTGACTAGTTATAGGGGTACGCATTTCTTGAATGAGACCATGACGATACTTTTATCTGAATTCATGGTGGCTCATCACAAGACTACACCCTATCACCCATAAGCAAATGGAATTGCAGAAGCATTCAACAAGATACTAAGTCATACCTTGACAAAAAATTGTGATGTCAGAAGACTTGATTGGGATGACTAAGAATCAGCAGTATTATGGGCTTACAAGACAACGTATAAAAGACTAAATAAAGCCACACCTTTTCAATTGGTGTTTGGCATGGAAACTATTTTTCCAGTTGAATTTGTGTTGCCTTCTCTGTGAATAACACACGCATAAGGGTTAGCCAATGAACAAGTGTTGGAATAACAGATTGATGAGTTAATGAAACTGGATGAGACATGATCACTCACCTGATGGAGCTAAACAACAGAAAAGGCAAAGTAAAAGGCTTGGAAATATTTCCATATTAGAAGCAAGAAGTTTGAGGTTGGTTAGTTGGTGTTATTATATGATTCTAAGTTTCTGTGCCATCCTGGGAAGTTGAAAGTCCATTGGTTGGGTCCTTACACAATCTCGTACATCCTTGATTTGGGTGCGTGCTAGTTACAAGTGTTGGATGGGACAAAGTTTCCTGGACACTTTAATGGCAATAGGCTGAAGCCCTACTATAAATAAGTATTCTTGGTGTTTATAAATAAGGTAGTTTTTCTAGTTAGTTTAGAATTTTCCTTTATGCATTTTCTCCTTCTTATGTTTCCATTTCACGTTGTTGTTTTGTTTTGCGCCTTGGGCACTGGTAACCTTATTGCTATTTTTGGAGAATTTATGAGTGTGCAGAGGACTGCGCATTGCTTTAAGTGTGGGGTGGAGAAAAGTGAAGAAGTGCGTGATCAAAGTGCCAAGGAAATTGTGTTGAAAATCCTTGTTGAGTAGCTGGGTTGAAAGAGGAATTTAAAGAGGAAGATAGAAGAATGGTTGGTGTTAAGTTAAAGCTACTTGTAGATCCCATGTACTAAGGAGGAGAAAGTGCATTTAAAGAAACACGAGGTAGGTGAGAGTAACGATCAAGATAGAAGAAGTGCCTTCGACGTGGGTTACATGCACGTAAGAGTCTCATGTCAGGTTGGATTGGTTGCACGCCAAAAGGTTGGAAGAGTTTTTGCGCAGGTTAGGAACATAAGGGAAGGAACTGAAGATGGGATTTGTTTGAAAAATCCAAATTAAATGAAAAAAGTATGGTGGTAGGTGAAGTAGCATTTAATTTATAGAAAAGAGAAAAACTATAAGTAAAGGGTCGGGGAACTCTCATTTTTACTTTGAAAAATAGAAGAGTTTGAGATAAAAACAAGTTCCATAAACTAGGGCTTTCAGATATGATCGAGTGAAGGAAGATCTACAAGATTGAAGTAGCTAGTTTGAGTTTGTGAACTAGAAGGGGTTACATGGGCATGGAAAGATTGAAGAGGCGTTGTCTTTTGAATATTTTGATGCTAGTTAGGGTTCAACAAACTAGGGCACGGGTTCAGAAGGATTGTATCACAGATTTAAGATCAAAGGATTGGAATAAGTAAGATAGAATAACAAGGAGAGAATAGGGGTGATTAAAATACCTTGACCATGGCACCCAAAAAAGGAAAGGGCAAAGCTAAGGCTAAACAACCAGAACCCATGGTAGACACAAATGCAGAATGTTATGCATAGATGCAATACCTAGATGGGGTGATGATGGGGAAGGAATGGAAATACCACTTACAAAGTGTACTTGTTAGTGACTATAATCACCACATAAACATAATAGAAAAAGAAATGGTATTGGAATTAGTACGCCCCACCAACAAATAGACACTTGAGGGTTTGCCTATATATGATGATAACGCTAAGGTTAAAATGGAGAAGGCAGGGCTGTTGTAACTCTATGAGTTTCCTTATTTTGGAAAACCAGAGTGCATGTAATAATGGTTGATGTCATGGGTACATGAATATTATTTCCACTTTGTAGGGTGCAAGATGCACGTGACTCCTTAGCTGATTTCACAATTTACAGGCCTCATATGTACTTGGCGACAAGGAGGCCATTCAAGAGACCATCACCGAGTATGCCTATAAGAAGGGGTCACAGTACTCAGACATTTCAAACATCAAGGACTCCATAATGAAAATGGATACGCATTTGGTGACTAAGTTGAATGGCCAGTAGAGGTAAACACAAGTTAACAAACCTTGGCTACATGTTTGTAGAAATATTGCTAAGGGAACCATATACAACCTATCTGCATACATCACGGAGGAAATTTTCAGTTGTGTGAAGGAAGGGGATAGGATCCTCTTCGGAAACATATTTCTCACCATTGTATTTGCAGAGATTGGGGTTCCTGATGCACTGGAAAAATTTATATGGGACTACCCCAGCGAGGATCCCTCACCCGCGAAGAGGTTTGAAAAATATGTCTCTGATATAATGACAACACCCCACAAGGAAAGGGTAGAGAAATGGTACATGCACCTAAGAAACACATTTGGGGCAAAGTGGAGAATCCCTTAACAACTCCCAGCAGCCACTGAGGGGGAATCCAAATTCACAATTTATCAACACTACTACCTGGGCAGATTCAAGCTAATAGACGAATCATGGAGCCCTTAGTGAAAGCTTCCCTTCACATTCACTACTCAGTACTTCCAAGTGGGGGTGAACAGGTTTAAAGAGTCAAAGAAGCTAAGGCTAGAGCTGGGTAGTCTGGACCGGGAACATAGGAAGATGAGGAAGAAGATAAATTACCCCAGTGGCAAGTGTGCTTATGTGGAAATGTACATGTCACATGAGATTCAAATCACAAGTCCGATGATGCTACCCATCATTAGAGGCTCCACGACACGTGTGTACTTACACATAAGACCAAAGTTCAAGAAGGGTGCATATCTGGCGAATGAAGTCCACATACCTGAAGACCCCTTGGGGAAGAAGAAGCTAGTGTCCAATAAAAGAGGGAGAGGAGAAGAAGAAGCACCAATTGTGTATACTACTTAGACAGTGAGCATGTCATCCATGAGCACTAAATATAGCACTTACATGTGGAGAAATAAGTCTCTGGTGAAGGAGAAGACGCCAGAGGTAGAGTCACCTAGGAAACCCATCTCTAAGGAAGAATCACCTGAGGAAGAAGATAATGCCGAATCCCCAGATCAAGAGCCACCTCTCAGGAAAAAGCAGATGGTTGATGAATAAGTTGACTCAGAGGCAACCGACAGCTTGGAGAAATACATTGGTGGAAGAGGGGATGAAAATGAAGAAGATGGCGGCAAGGAAGAAGAGCAAGAGAAATACTAAGAGCCATATGTGTTTAGCATCTACAACTTGGAAGAGGAGAGTGGAGATGAGAAGCAAGAGTTTGTATTCATGCAGTGCAAGGGCACATAAGATGAGGAAGACACCAAAGACACAAAGGAAAATGAGGAGGATGCCAGCGAGAAGTAGGGAGCTATAAGCTTTACAAAGGAGCAGATCATGGAGGTGGAAGAGAAAGAAGCACAAAGAATACTTAAGGTCTTGGTAGACCAAGATTTGGAGGACAGTGTTGACATAGTGTTGAAGGAAGGGAAGGAGGAGAACATCAGAAAAGAGCATGATATCCTGCGAGGCCCCACTCTGATAGTAAGCTGTTATCCAAAATTCACCCCCCAAGGTTAATTTGATAACATGCATCAAAATTATCAAGCCCCAGGAAAATTGATTGATTCAGGGCAAAGAATCATGTTTCTAGGGTCCCCTCATATTTTTCCTAACTCTCCTATCCAGGTTGAAAAGAGAAAGTTCTGAGAAAAGGTGAAAAGGCTGCAAAAACAAGCTTGGGCTAGGAAAAATCACGAAAAATGGCTAAGTCCTAGTCCTTGCAATAGTAGGGACATGAGGGACATCGAGACGCAGATCGGTCGAAAAGCCTCCAGGTGGCCCGCGAAGCAAAGGGACATCCAGGACAAAAAGACACAAAGGGCGTGAGAAGCCGATCCGGCCGAAGGAGGAAGCAAAATTGACTAACTGCTGAGCAAAATAGTTTGGGACATTCAGGCCGTGAGGACGTGAACTGCCCGGATCGGCTGGAACAGAGAACTTCAGCACTGGGATAGCTGGGCCAGAGGGACGCGTGGGACGCAGAAAGTTAGTTCAGCTGAAGGAGAAGAAGATCGATAGACAGTTGGGACATCTGGGCCGCGAGAACGCGAAGGATGTGAAAAGGTGAAGTGGCCGAGAGCAAAGGAAGCCCATTTCAGGCAGTTCGGAAGAGTTTGTCCTAAACAGTCTGGGACAGTTGGAACAAATGGATGCGAAAGATGTGAACCAGCCGGTTTGGGCGAAACGGGGAACTTCAGCACTGGGACAAGTGGGACAAAGGGACGTGCGGGACGCGGATAGCCGAAGGAGCCAAAAGCCAATCAAGCAACGCCACGTGTCATCGGCCGAATGAGGGACAAGGAAGCCCATTTCGGGTGGATCGAGGGTTTTTGTCCCAAATAGTTTAGGACATTCGGGACAAATGTATGTGAAGGATGCCAAAATCTGGCAGGCCCGAGAACCAATCAGATCATGACACGTGTCACAAGGGAAAAATTCCAAAAGTCAAAGGGCGAGTTTTGAAGGATCAGCCTGAACCAATGGAATAGTGCCACGTGTCCAAGTTTAAGGGCCCACAAGGAAATTTCAAAGGAAATCCCACGGAAAGGTGGAGGAGAGAGAATTTCTCAGTGAATCAGAGCCTGCCACGTGTCATCCAAGTGGCAGAGCGCGGGGAAAGTTTAAATATTTTCCCGCCGACCTGTTGTTGCCTGTTCGTGCCCTAAATCTTCAGATCTCCATATCTTTTGACCCAGAGCTCAGATTTGCACGTTATTTATATCAACGGAAAGATTATGAAATTATCTATGTAATTCTGGGGTTAATCTTGAATTTTGGTGTAGGCTAGATAGAGAAAGTTAAGAAATGGCTCTGACGCGTGTTCATGGCCAGAAGTGACATTTTAGCGACCAAATTAATGCAGAATGGGTCGCATTCTCCTCCAAATCGGTCAAAGATGGCAGGGTATGGGTTTGTAAGGTTGCCCATGCCATTTTAATGTAGTTGTAGTCAATGAGGAATGGGCTTGCACATTTTCCCACGTTTCTCTCTCCTGGGCTCGACCCATGCAATGGAAAAGCTAGATTTGGCTCATTTAAAAAAAAAAGAATTACAGGTTGTTCAACTTTTCTGCTCTGCCCTCCCTTATTTTCTTCTCCAGGGTTGAAAATGGAGCTCGAACCTCCTCCCTTTCTTTGTAATGACATTTTTTGCCTTTTACTACTGAAATGATGTTCTGTGCAAACTTCTGGAGCAACAAAACGTTTTTTGTGATTCATCTGTCCATCCTTGCTCATTTTTGCTTGTTTTCTTCTTGCCTTTCTTCATTGCAGGTATTTGTGCATGTTTGAATGTTCATTGTAGGTTTGGAGCTGTGTTCATAGAGCTTTGGGACATTTTCTGTGTGAAATCTATCTTTGGGCCTATGATGCATCTGTCCATCCTTCCCATTGCTCACCTCTCCTTATCCCATGGTAGTTTTGATAGATGTTCAACATTCTCCTTCTCTGGTGTATCACCGTTTTAGTGTAGGATTTTTCTATTTTTCCCTTTTCTCTCTCTCTCTCTGTCTCCTTGGCATGGTTAGATTAGGATTAGATTAGCTTGCCTGCACTGGAATAACTTGTGGTAGGTAGTTTAGGAGCAGGAACCAGCCTTCTCTGGAGATTCCTTTCTCATTCTTACAAGTCCCACACTTGGAGAAAGGTTTCAATGTTGTGCAATCACACTGGATGCTAGAGTGATCAACCTAGAAGCCTGATATGCATCCAGGGGTGCTGTGAGTCTGTAACAACATAAGCTTCCCCAAAGGCATGCACTCGGGAAGGAGAACTCTTGATGCATACTACAGGCAAGTAATGGGCTATGTGGATGACACAAAGAAGGTGTTACACATGTGATTCTAGAGCACCATACCCATGGAGAAGATCCTAGCCATGGGGTATTTTGAGAAGGATGACGTGTACCCCAAAACCAAGAAGATGCTCTCTTGGGTGTTTGAGTCCCACATTGATGAGCCAGACTTTGAAGTCTTCCAAGGAGCACTCTTCACATTACCAGAATCTAAGGGGTTCAATCCCTTAGTGAATGCTCAGGAGCTCTCGGATGAGCAAGTCTATAACGCACTGAACAAGGTTATGATTGATACCAAGGCTAGATTATTCACATGCAATGACATGATCAGAGTGCTGGAGGTGAAGTTAGGAGAGAAGGAAGAATAATTGGCAGACAAGGCCAATAGCTTGAAACAATAAGAATTGATCAATGCACAGTTAAGGCACGAGTTAAAGGAAGAGAAGGTAAAGGTTCAGGAATTTTACAAGAAAATAGAGTCTATCAAAGGCACCATTCTCCTAAAGCACCCAGACTTAGCACCACCTGCACAAAATTAATCGTCCCTCTTGGAGTGTATAGAATATCTAACGTGTGTCATCACTATGCAGAGATGACCCTTGGTTATGGAATCTATAGAAGAAGTGGTCACATGCTTGAAAGAGGAGGACATGTTGAAAGTGGTAGCACTCATTGCCGAGTACAACCAAGTCCTCGCGGAGGTTAAGATTGCTACCCAGTCTACGAAGGACGTATATGATACATGCACAAATAGAGATAAGGTGGCGAGCTCCTTGGTTGCCAAACTTGAATCAGAACTAAAAGAATTCTAAGAAAATAATAAGGGGAACTGGTCGGAGAGGGACAAGGTTCTGGATGAAGTAGAGAAGAAATCAGAGGCAATTAAGGCTTTAAGGAGCTTAATTAAGGCTCTACTAAAGGAACTATACACCCAAATTACTAGAAGGATGGATAAACTTGACGACCTAGGAAAAGAGATGGAGTAGATTGTGGATATTTTGGGCACCCAGGGAGTTGGCCTGACTTTTGATGAGGTGAACACCCTGGTGGGCGACCTCTGCCAGAAGGCACAGGGTGAGGTCGAAGTATGGAATAAGCCAGAGGCAAACCTTCAGAAATATTTTCCTAGCTTGTTGAATTGATGTCCCCCCCATTCTTCATTATTTCTCTACTTCTTTCATCCATTATTCTTTTTGTAAAGTGTAATACTATTGATTGGTTCCCTAGACAACAGAAATCTTGCTCAAGTAAATTTTTTCTGAGGACGAAAAACAGGCGTAGTGTGGGGTGATGTTGGACCCCTAGAATATTGGCCAAGTATGAAGGCGCATAGGCGTGTAGGGTCCCAGCTATGAGAAGGTGCGTAAGGAAAAAGCATATGAGAGAAAGGTTTAAGGAATCACATAGCACACACGACACATGAAAAGATGCTCTGGACTTAGTTAACTTGAGCGCCCAGGGAAGAACATGTGAAAAGTGTGATCAGTTGTGCATGGATTAGATGCCAACCTGGCGATAGGATGGCCCAGGAAAGAGCATGCCTTGGATGGATTATTCTAGAAGAACATCATGAGATAAAGTGGAAAGCCTAGACCTAGAGAAGCATGCTCGTATGGACCACATTCGATACTTGGAACAAGATCCGAGGACACTGGAAGGCAAGTTGGCAGGGTAGGATAATTATAAATATAAGTGCCTACGGAGTAAAAAAGATACAAGTACGAGGTATAGTGGGTTAGAGAGTGAGCGGAGCTCTGAAAAATTACTACGAGTGGATATTTGTGTTCAGGAAGGAATGTACTAAGCATGGAGTTATAATTTTTCTTTTTCTGTTATCTTAGTTACATACGTCCAGTGATATGCATGACTATGGTTTGCTCTTTGTGACACTCTATAATGAATCAATGAATATAATGAGGTTACCTGTTATAAATAGACATGGATATCAATGGTTTTAATGCATATTTCTCTCATATGAGCTCTCTTTCCTTTCATGCTATGTATGAATGCTTGTATAGTTATTTCTATCATAATGCATGTTCTGGATTCTGTTAAAGTACTCAGTTTAAGGTGACTGCAAGGATCTAGAGGATGTTCTAAGTCCTTTGGTACTTGTATGTTTCAACCTCCCTCATAAAAAATCTTACACTAACCATAAATGATTCTTCCCACTAAACTCACATAAAAGAGAGACTTAGTACCCGCGTGTGCCTCGGATGAGTGCTCAGCTTTTGCTGGGTGATAGGCCGATGCGCATGGGGTTCCTTCCTTTTGTGATGGGAGTAAAAATGACTACATAGCTGTCATGAAAATTATATGGGATTTTTTTATGATTTATTATTCATGAAAAATGAGGGAAATTTTTTGTGTTGAATTTGAAATAAAAATTATCTTATAAAAGCATAGTTTTAGGTGCTTTTGTAAGCTAGTTGAGAGAAAGTGTGATGTGTGCAAGAAGTGAAACCTAGGTGAGATAGTTTTTTAGGTTTTGAAGCATGAATCAAGATCATATCAAGTGTTTAATAGGTTTAATGTTTATGTAAATAAAGTGTGTAAGAGTTTTAAGAATTGAAAAGTGAAGAAAGAGCTAGTTTGTGAGAGATTGAACACTTGGGGTTTGAATGAGGGTTTGAAACAGTACGAGTTGAATCATTGCTATCTATCAGTTGTTTCAAAAATAATTCAGATATAATAACATCATAAGGTGGTTGAGTGTGTTCTTGATCATCTTGGGGGGTTGTATCCTCCTTATGGAGTTAGTGTTTCACAAAATTTGGTTTCGTTGCTCCTTGTAGGGTTTTAACTCTACTAAACTAGGGGTTGATTCTCCTTATGGGGTTGGTGCCTTAATATATTTGAAAAATATCAATATAAATATTGTTTTTAGTGGTTTTTCTTCCCATTGAGGGTTTTCCACTTATATTTTGTTTCTTTGTGTTGATTTTGTGTTTCATGGTTCATTGCATTTATGATATTTGATGAGGTGAACACATTAATGATTGGATAAGTGAAATTGTTGTTTGGTTGAGTAATATAAAATATGATTTAAATTTTGTATGGATTGATTCACCCCCTCCTCTCAGTACATTGTTCTTCCAATAATTGGTATCATAATTTATCATTTTGGAGAAGTTTGAGAACTTGAAAGGATATCCTTGAAGCACAAAGATGGCGAGAAGACCAATTATTGGAAAGGAACCAATGTTTGATGGTGTGAAATATGATTTTTGGAGCTTTATGATGAATAACTTTATAATGGCTCAAGGTTTTGATGTTTGGGATGTTTTGGAGCATGGATATACTCCTCCTGCTACTCTTCCAAGTATCGAGGATGAAAATAAGGCATGTACTAATGAATCAAGGGATTATAGTGCCATCATAAGTGGCCAAGGTGAATCTATGTTGGGAAAAGTGATGGATTTCAGCTCAGAAAAAGAATCATGGGAAAAATTTCAAGTTATTTATGAAGAAGACTCAAAGGTAATAATTTTGAAAATTCAAAACTTTAGAGATCAGTTTGAGTCTCTAAAAATGAATGAGGATGAATACATTTCTACCTATCTTATTAGAGTTGAAAAAGTGGTAAATACTATCAAAGAGTTAGGTGAAGAGGTGAAAGAAGAACTTATTCAAAAGGTCTTAAGGTCTTAAGGTTTTGACTCAACTAAAAATGGGTGATTTATATGGTACCTTGACTGCCTATGAAATGAGAATATGTGACTCTAAACCAACCAAGAAAGAGATAAATTTCAAAATGGAGAAGATCAAAAAGGATAAGAAGGTCAAAGATGATTATCCACTCATTATCTGGAAGATAAAGAACTTTCTGCCATGGTTGCTAGAAGAATGACAGTTGGAACTAGTATGTATAAGGGTAAGATTCCTTTCAAATTATTTGTTTATGGTAAAATAGGTCACTTTGTTGCTAAATTTCCTCATAGACATGATAAAAAAACAAATAATGATCAATAGAAGAAAAATCAGAAGTATGATAAAAATAAGAAAGAGTTAAAAAAAGGTGATTTCAAGAAGGGTAAGAAGAGTTTTCTTACCAAGGAAGAGGTATATTCCTATGAAGAAAGCATTGATGTTGATGGATCTAATTCTGAGATTGATTTAGATGAAAAATATTTAGGATATGAGGTTATTTTCATGACAAAGGAAGCCATGAGATCCTTTAGTGGAGGTTCTACTTTGTGGGGTGATATTTTACCTGATTCTTGCAAATAAAATAAAGAATATGATGATAATTTAATGATTGAGTTGGCATGTGTCCAATAATAACTAGAACATTTTGAAAAATAACAATAAGAATTTAACTTCACAAGTTAAGGATTATGAGGAAAAAATACAAGAACTTGAAGGAAAAGATTGGGCCATTTCTAAAAATCTTGAGGAATCAGTGAGAAGGTTAGATTTGCAAATGAGTAGCATGAATCTTAGCTTGTAATATAAGGAGGAAGAGGTGATAATTGTTGTTGCAAATCAGTAGCACCCCCTGGATGTTGATCATATTTCTAGTTTGATATTTTAGACATCCAGTGTGATTGCACAACATTTAATCCTCTTCCCAAGTGTGGGACTTGCAAAATGGAAGAAAAATCTCCAGATTAGAGGCTAGTTCCTCAACTCCTCTGATAAGATATTTCACTTGCACAATTACAGAGGTTTAAACTCCTAAATCTACTCTAAATTCCAAGGAGACAGAGATAGAAAGTGCAAAAATTGAAACTAAACTAATAGGTGATACACTAAAGGAGTGGTGAACACTTGTTGTTCATGAAAATTGACACAATTTCATAACATGCAACATGAAACATCATACACATGCTGATAAGATGCAATTAGAGGTCTTAAATGAAGCAGGACAATACAAACAAAGGACTGAAAATTGATCACAGAGTCTGCACTGTCATTTTTCATTGTCAAAATCCTTGCATTTGCAACATCAAAGAGGAAGAAACCTGTTCTAATCATAAAGAAGGTATGATACTTGTAAAAATCACTTGTTGAAGGTGAAAGAAGAAGTTTTCTATCCAAAAAAAATGTTCAACCTCAAAAAATGAGCCAAATCTGGCTTTTATAATGCATGGGTCAAGCCCAGGAGAGAGAAAATGTGTAAAAAATGTGGAATCCATTCCCCATTGAATGAAGATGCATTAAAATAGCATGGGCATGCTTACAGACCCATGCCCTGACATTTTTGGCCATGCTGAAGAAGAATACGACCCCATTTTGTATTAAAACTAGTTGTTGAAACGTCATTTCTAGCCATTACCACGTGCCATAAGCGTTTTTTTGATTTTATCTCTCCAAAATCCACCAAAATGCAAAATTTACCCTTGAATCTTGTAGATAATTTCACCATCTTTCCATTGATATAAAGAACGTGAAAAACTGAGCTCTGGATCGAAATATATGGTGATTTGAAGTTTTAGGGCAAAACAAGGCCAAATCGGGTCGCTTTGATATTTTTGGCCTAGACACATGGCTAGTTCTGATTGGCTGCGGGCCTTCTAGGGGAAAATTTCCCACAAAAACTCCACTGATCCATAACTTGAAAAATACATGGATTTAGGAGGAAAACTTTACCTTTCTAGAAAGCTGAGAAAGAGCTCTATCTAATGGTGCCATTTCCAGAAGGTTTTGAGTGCCTGAAAAGCAAAATTTTGTGACTGAGGCACAAGAGAGGGAAGAATGAGAGGAGTTAGCCACAAAATGAGCAGGGGGCACATTTTGGATAATAATAATTATCAAGAAATAAATTTGAGATGTTTTAAATAAGATGAAATCATTTCAGAAATTTGAAGAGAGTACTAAGGCTCTTCATGATCTCTTGAGAAATCAAAAATTTGCAAGTAACAAAGCCGGTTTAGGCTTCAAATTTGAAGACAAAGATAATAAGGTGAAACAAGAAGACTTGGTTTCATGAAAATAATTTTGTGATTCAAGCACCAAGGTAGGAAATAAGGAGATATAAATCAAAGACAATAAGAAGACCAAGCCAATTAGGTAACCTAATGCCTTAAGGTATGAAATATATTTTAAAATTTATTATTATACATGTAATTAATTTGGACATAGGGATAAGAAGTGTAGAATGCATCCTAGAAATAATCAACCATGGAAATATAATAGAGATTAACATGCTAATAATGTTGTATGTTATAAGTGTAATGAGGTAGGCCATGTTGGTAATGTTTTCTTGAATGATAAATCTAATCATACTGATGATTTCAAGAAGAAAGTTACATTAGTGTGTCATAGTTATAACATAGTTTGTCATGTTGTAAGGAACTATTATCAAGGTACTCAAGTCAAAACAAGAGTTTTTAAGTTTTAAGAGTGCAAATAAGTGGATTTCAGACACCTAGTATACATAACAACAATCAAGGAAGGATGTGTGAACCTAAAAGAGATCTTGGTGTCTCATCAAGAGATGATGTTGATGAAAGGAAAAGTATAACTCAAAGTAAAAATCATAAGAGAGAGGAATAAGGAGTTTTCCATGTACCTAATAGGGTATGGGACCTCTTCAAGACCTTATTTTAGGTCTTCATGGTGTCCATATAGCTCTATTATGCTTCTTAGAGGTGTATTAGTTCATATGAAGCATTGAAGTGAGGGTGATATGTCTAGGTCAATGTTTTTCTCCTCCATGATGTCAAGGTATGTCTTCTCAGGTCTTGTTTTTAGTTCTTATGGATCTAAGTAGTTGATCATGATGTGTGATTCAAGTGTTAAGTATTGTTTTCTTCAAGTGGTGTATGACTATGCTTACAAGCAAATGTTTTCTGCACTATGGTGAAGTTGTGAGTCTGAGTTGGTTCAATTTCTCAAAAGTCCTATTGGCATGAAAAATGAAGTGTGTAACCTTTTTGGAACTCATGTAGTGTGTAATCTCTCTTTGTGTCTAATTTAAACATTGTTGGTTACGTCTATGAGATGTGATGCTTCATGATATCTTATCTGAGTCAAGTTGTGTATTAGAAGGTTATCATGAGTTATAAAGGATAGTTTCAAATGTTCCCTTATGTCGATGATGTAAGTGAAGCTATGGATGTGTTTCGGTAACATGTTGAAGGATTTCAATGGTATTAGAGGGTTTACTCTCTTTAGGAAGTGTGTCTTGGTCATTATAAGTGGTCTAGGAATGATTCATGGTTTGTGTGTCATTGGGTGCTGCGTCATGAGATTAAAAGGTTGTAAAAAGATCTTTAAATGTGTTTGAATATGTTATTGTGTCATCATGTGTGATGACTAGATCATTTAGTACGAAAGTGGATATTTGTGTAGTGTCTTTGTCTTTAAAAGTCATGTTGAGTCAAAATGGTCTAAGAATTTTTAGATGTATTCTTTATAATGTGAAGTATTATGTTTCTCTTTGAAGATGGTTAGAGTGATCAAGTGATGACTTGATCAATGCATTACTTCTAAAAGAGGATTGTGGTTAAGATATGACAAAATCAAGTGTGTTCAAGAGAATTCTAAGGTTGTGTCAGGTATACTATTAGTAATTCTTTCTCCTCATTAATTGAAAATGGTGGTTAGATTGTTAGAAGGTTTAACTACAGTGTCTATGATCAATTTTGAAGTCATAAGAGTAAATTTGTGCATTTGAGACATCTCTCTACATAGAATGGTTTTTCACAATGATGTATGAGCGGTATGGATGAAATGATCAATTTGAATGATAGAAAGGTGGACTCCATGGCTAAATTTGTTGTGAAAAAATTATAGAGAGCATGAAAATTATGTTGCATGTGGTCTTAGATTTTGAATGTGCTTAACTCGTTAGGATTCTCTGTGATAATTCAAGATTGAATGTGTTTAGACTATAAGTACCTAATTGATATGAGTATATTATAATTTGGGAAAATTGTCTTCAAGGAAATGGTTCATGACTTTTGATGGAGATAACATAGGTTAATGGGTATCTATACTAGGTTAGATATCCTTATGAATGCATGTATGTCAAAATTTATGCATAACTCTTCAGGTATCTTGGGCTATTAGACTATGAATGTGAAGGAGATATGGTGAGTGTTTGATGAACTTTACGAGCTGATAGAATATATATAATAATGTGAAATCTATAAATGTTTATAAGAATATGATTCAAGTTCAAAGTGTTCTATTTGATCTTGAAACTCAGCTTTTATGCTTCTAGACTGGATTGTATGTGTATGGATCATTAGAGGCCTATAGGTCACTACTTGTGGGCTTTAGGTATTATAATTGAATGAGTGTATGTTTAATAAGGAAAATGGTTCTCTGAGTCAAAGGTGGTTAGTTCACATGATCAAATTCATATAGAATGGAAATCAAAATGGATGGGTAAAAGAGATTCATGATGAATTTTTGCTACAGGCCCTTCCTGTGTATCTATAGGATGAGGTTTAGTTTGCAAGATTTTTTTTATAAGTATTAGCTTAAAGAGAATGGTTATGAATATATGGAGTAGATTAGTATATTTGAAGATGTGTATGAGGTGATATTAGGGGTAACTAAGCATGCGTATTGTTTGTATTCATGTTTTGAGCCAGAATTGGTTATCTACAGAAGCATGGTTTACTCATACATAGATCATGTTACATATTTAGGTATGGGTGTCATTGTGCATCATTCTTGTTGTATAATATACTTATAACCATGAGTATGTATTAGTGAAGACATTATTATTCCTTGGAAGTAAGTGAAGATCATCTCAGAGTTGATAATCTTGAGAGAGTGCTCTTATTGCTATTTGTGCAAAATAAGCTTCTACAAGTATGAACAATGTATAAAAGAGGCAAAGTACACTTCTTCACAAGTGTGACGTATATATTCAGATCAGTTATGACTCGTCATAATACTCCATATGGTGTATATCATTAAAATTTGTAAATGGGTATCTATAAATAGTGCTATGATAATGTACTACGAAGTTTGCTTCAAGTACAACCTACAGGCTTGCATGTGCTTAATGAGGTAAATGGTATTGCAATTGAAGATATTTAGTGTCCTCATTTTCTTCATAAGGGAAAAAAATATAATGGAAGTGTGTATCTTGGTATTTTAAGTAGAAATTTATCCTAATCAATGGATCAAAACCCTAAGTCATAATGTTACAGTGCTATAGTGGCACAAAAGGTTGTTTATATAGGTGAATATAGTATGCATGGTCTCTTTATGATAGGGGGAATGAGAGTATTATTTTAGAAGGTGATGTGGATGTTATAAAGTCATTAAAGATATGTTTTGAATATTTTCCTCTAATAACAAGCGAGTTGATCTTATTGAATGCATCACTTTATCCATTATGATTGTCAAATTCTTAAAATATGGTTCAAGATTGAGTTGAAGTGTTTGACATCCATTCATGCCGATAATCCATGGTAAGTTACTAAAATTTGTGCTTATTTTATAGTGATGGTGGTCTTAAGTCTAGAGGATTTATAAATTACATGGTCAAGGTGTGTATGAGATTTTAGGACATTTCAAAGTTGGTTCCAAAACTATTGAATAGTTACTTCAGGGATCTCAGTCTTTATGAGAGATTGAAACCTAGGAAGTGCATTGGAAAGCTAGACCTATGCCTAGCCAAGATGATGTATGCTCAAGAATTAAAGTATG
This sequence comes from Taxus chinensis, assembly GCA_019776745.2. NCBI lineage: Eukaryota > Viridiplantae > Streptophyta > Pinopsida > Cupressales > Taxaceae > Taxus > Taxus chinensis. The sequence continues at coordinate 371,959,843 of CM034149.1, forward strand.
ATGAATTTTTATTCTCATTTATGGCATTTTTGGCTTGTTCCTCATAATGTATGCTTTAGATATTGGTCTGTTGCAGTGTTTCAATGAGGACAAAATTAGGGCTATAAGGTGAAATAACTTGTTATGCATTCTTAGAAGGTGGAAAATGATGACTCATTGCAAAGAAAGGTAAGATTATGTTTCTTTAATATTTATTATCATTTTTAGATGGTGTAAATTCTTGTCCCAGGGGAAGCATAAAGGATTCTTACTTGCAAAGAAGGCAAATATCAGGATTTGAGTGCAATTTTCAAGGTTTTGTGTTTGATTGAGATATTTGTTTGATGTTTCTAACCAAAGTGTTAAGCATTTAACCTAACCAAAAGAAGGCTATATGTCATACTAATGTTTTTAAAGAAATCCTCACACAATGAATTTTTCTAAGGCCAAGAATCTGAGAATTTTTGAATTTTTAGACTTCAGAGTTTTTTTCTTTCGGAGTTTTTAAGCTCAATTTCAGAATTTCTTTTGAAGTTTTCTGAAGTCTGAATTTTTGAAAGTCCAAATTTTTTTAATTTCAGGTTTCAAATTTTTTTAGCTCATTTCTTCTAAATCCCTCTCAGACTTCTGAAGTCTGAAACTTTGAAAGTCCAAATTTTCGGACTTTCAGGTTTCGGGTTTTCGGAGTTCTCTGAGTCATTTTTAGGATTTTTACTTTAAGTTTTATGAAGTCTAAATTTCCAAAAGTCCAAATTTTTAGACTTTTAGGTTTTTGGGTTTCGGACTTCTCAATCGCCAATTCATCTTTTGCTTCCCATTTTTTCCGAAGTCTAAAATCCTGAATTTTCAGAATTTTGGGCTTTCAGGTTTCAGAAATTCAGAAATTCTGTGCATAATTAATTTCCACCTACCTCCATATGGATCAGATTTTTACCATTAATATCAGGATTTCTATATAAACTCAATTTTTTACTTTTCATTTTTAATTGACACTTTCACTCTGACATTTCATTCTTGTACTTTGCGGCGTCTTTTTCAAGTTATATTTTTTGTTTTATTTTCTTTTGGTTTAGGTATTTTTTCTCCTCTTTCTCCTCATTTGGGTTTTATTTTGTTTTCCCTCTATATTTTCTTGTGATGTCATTATTTTGGTTCACCATGTTTTGTTTTGTGAGTTTTCTCTAGGTTTTCAAGGTTGTTCAAAGGATCTTTTTAGGTCCCTCGTACTTCTTCCCGTTTCTCAATTTCCAACTTAGTTTTTTAACATTTATTTTGTAGTTTCCTCCAGAAATCATTCAGAAAGAATTATTTTGAAAACTCATTTTAGAAAATTCTTTAGGGAAATCACAAGGTGGGAAAATTATTCAGAGAATTCCTTCAGCAAAAATCTTCACAGTTTTTTAGCTTTGGATTTCAAGTTTTATGTTTTCAGAGATTACTAGATTTCAGGTTTTTAGAGATTTCTTGTTTTTAGAATTTTTGAGAACTATTTTTTTGGAGAATCGTTTCTTTTGGGTTATTGAGACCTCTGGCTTTGGGAAAATTTTTCGAAGATTTCTTTCAGAATTTTTGATTTTGGAAGTTTCAGTTCGGGAAACTCATTTCGGGGATTTCAATTCGATGATTCCTTTCAGAATTTTTTGATTCAGGATTTCAGAGTTTTCTTGCTTTTGGGTTTTTATAATTTCTACAAAATTCATCTCCCAAAACATAGGTTTTGATGTCTGCCTCCACTTCAAAGGGAAAAGAGAATATGATGTACACATTTCTTGGGGTTTCTCCCGAATCCTGCTTAACCTTTGAATTACAAAATATCGGGGACACTGATCTAGGAAAAAATGATCTTCCTAAGTTACAGGAAAGATTAAAGGCCCCAAACAAGAATCCATGGATACAGGCCATCTACGATAGTGGTATTTCCCTTTCTGTCAGTTTTGCTGCATCTGTGTAATGCCCAAAGTTTGTCTTAGCTATAGCAACCCACTACGACGAGGACTCTATGTCAATAAGGGATAGTGATGATAAGGTGGTGATCTGTCTGGACTCAAATTTATTTGAGGAATTGTTTAAACTTCCAGAAGTTTAAGATAATGCCACAATTTAACCTAAAATAGAAGTGGAACACTGAGATAAAAAAGAAGAAGTATGATCAAAGGTTATGATGAAATCCTACCACACTAAGAATTTTGCCAAGTTGCCCAAGACTATACATCGATCATATTTCTTTCAGGAAGTCAATGATCTCATTGTGATTTTAAGAAGAGTTTCAAATATTTCTTCTGTAAAGGAATTCCAAGAATGGATCTTTTTGTATAGAGCAACTATCAAGAAGAATGATGAGCTTATTTGATGGGGTGAGCATATTAGTAGCAACATTCACTATCAGTTGGGAAAAGTGTCAGAAACTAAGACTTTCTACATGACATCTTTTCTAGTATATGTGGCTACTGCTATGGGGGATTGTATAGGATTGAATACCAGGGGTGTTTGCAGCACCTCCCAAATATACGAGTTTTATCCCCAACTTACTCTGGATGAGGGGAGAAAGCATTTCCGAGGAATCAATGATGCTTTCTTCATTTTTGTCGTCTATCATTTTGAAAAAGAACTATATAATTAGAGGGTTTCTAATGAGGCTTTCCAAGAGATGCGAGAATGGGAGCAATCTAATTTTAGTTTCCCACATTCACCTACATTCATATTATAGGTTTCATAGGTGCCCCAAGTAAGTTGCTGAGGTGCCCTACTGACAAATGGGTTCTTTTGGAATTGGTTTGGTAGTTGTTGGATTAACATCAAATACAAAATAAGTGTCACAAGGCGGGAATACATTTCCCTATTTCAATTGGCAGGTATTCTTTCCCAAATATCCATAAAGCAAAAAATGTGGATTCAGAAATGGCTGAGGTAACCCTACGGACCTTCCATCCACGAACTAATTTTTACTATTGGTGTAATTTCGGGGAGACATGTAATTTTAGTTCTCATGTGTCCCAATTATAATATATATGGATTCATTGTTGAGATGAGTACATTGTGTAGAAAAGGGATTATGAAAGGTTAACTCTTGATGAAGTGAGGCAGTTTGGATTAGCTGATGTGCCAAAGGACTTGCAGGATAATGATGAGGTCCTAGATCCATCATACAAGAATGATAATGTTGCCAATCAACCACTTCCATGGGTTGATTGGTATGTTGAAAAGTGCAACAATACTAAAGAAAGGGCAGGACCCATTCTAAAGAGAGCTTTCAGTTGGTTGGACACCTTGGGAATCTCATCCAAAGGGGAAAATCAACCTAAAAATATAGGGTCTACATCAGGAGTAAACCAACCAACACCCACAAAAGGAAAGAGGTTGACTCAAAGGGTTCCTACCATTCTAAAGAAGGTATCATTTGTGGTTGGCATCTCATCTCTCTCTAAGTCTGCTGCTAGCAAGGTTATGACATCTACAGTTTAATTTACAGAAGTAGTTGAAGTGAGTGACTCTCCTAGTTTCATTCAGGATCCATCACATCTTTCCCTTCCTCCATTATCACTTCCAATATTAATTCCTTCCACTTCCACCATCATTTCTTCTTTCCCATCCCCTTTCATGGCCCAGGTATTTTCATCACTTCCAGTTCTATCAGCTGGGAAAATATTGGGTCACCCATTTCCTCTTCACTTCCTTTGACACTCCCATTTTCTTCAATTACAACCCCCAACATTGTTTTATCAATTCCTATGGTTGTCCTCACACCCAAACCTTCCATCATTGCTACCTCTACTTAGATATTAGCTGACATTTCTAGTGATCTTGATCTAATTGATGCTTTAGGTATCGGATCTGCTACTCCATATTCATCGGCTCTATCCATACCAAAGTCGCTGTTTAGATAGACTCCTAAGAAAAAGAAAAAAGTTCCTTTAGGAGATGTGATAGATATCAGTATATTGGAGTCCATGCCCAAAAGATAGGCCAAGAGACCGAGAACTGTATCAAGTCTGATGGTTATAATCCATCTAGAGAGCATGTGATAGAAGTGGCTACCCCTGTTGAGTGGAAAACTAAAGAAACACATCACATCAAAATATTATCAGATCTCAAAGTTATCTTATTGGGGAAGGCTACTCATGAAGGATCCAAGTAGGATGTACACACTACTCTTGGAGACCTTTTGGAGAAATACGACAAAGACAAGGCCACAAAGGATGAGCTTAAGGCCAAAGTCGATCAACTCACTACACTGCTATGTAGAGTAACCCAGCCCACTCTATCCATTGACATCTCAACTACTACGGACATGAAAATTTCATCTACAATCGATGATATTTCCTATCATGAGCTCGAGAAGCTAGGACTAGAAAGGGAGAACAGTAAATGGATGGATGGAAAGAATCTTACAGGAAGCCAATCCTTTGATTAAGGAAGCTGTTGGGATTTATAATGGTTTACAGGTTATAAAAACCACTATTGCTAAGATGGAAAAATCTTTCTCTCAAAGATAATAATAACTTAAATTTAACTTTGGCAACATGGAGTAACATTAGAGAAGAATATTCTGACTTACTTCTACAGGAAGAGGTAATTGATGATGCCTCTAAATTGTTCAAATATCAAAAGGCTATGGAATTTCAAAGTCAAGTGCTACAAGATCTAATTAAGAAATTGGAGGAGAAACAAGTGGAGATTACATATGCCCTCAATGATATCTCATAGGAATTTGACAATGCCAACTACAAGTTCCTCAATGAAAATATCTCATGCTCTTCCTGAGGACCAGATTAAGGAAAATTTTAAAAGATTTGGTGAAGCAAGACAACGATGTTACAAATACTTTCAATAGTGACTCCATTGATTGACTAGTTCTATGTCAGAATTTCATAGGGAGAATAAATAAAGTTATAAATAAGTTTCGAAGGTTGCCAACCATTGTCACAAAATAAATTGAGACATCAAACGTAGTAAATCACTATGCATGTGGACCTGGAGATGAAGAAACTCAGGGTGTTATCAAGCACTTATTCGAGGTACAGACACTGAATGGCTATATGGGAGGAAGGACAATAAAAAACTTGTAGAGAAAGGAGAATCAAGTGAATCGGGCCAAATTTGAGTGACCATGAAAGGACAGGTTCAAGCTCTAGAAATTAGTCAAAGTTGTAGGGTTGACTTGGTCAAATTTTGCAACAAATTTTCTCTTTTTATGGGATCATGTTCCCATTTATTAATGACATTAATATTTTTAGTTAAAGGTTAGTTAAAGGCCCAACTATAATGGCTCAGCCTAGGAACTTATAAATAGTGGAATGCTTCCATTATTTGAGAGACATATATTTTTAGAGATTTTTAGTGAAGTTGCTCTTCAAGCTTGGAAGAGTGCTTTCAGATTTTTGTTGAAACCTTTTGATTATATTCAGAGTTTACTTGCACTTTTGAAGATCTATTTTATTGTGTTGAATAATTAAGTCATTATATGCTTTGTGAATGTGATTCCTTGGCATTTATTGATTAGTTTACCTTTATTTAAAATTGTCTATTTCATATTGTGGAAAGAATAGTGTGGGTACTTTTCATCAGTTGTGATAAACTATTTTCCTTTTGTTGATTAAGATTTACATTATTATTGTCACTCAAGTGGATAATTGACATGTGCTTGTGATTATATATCTTGATAAATTATCTGTGTATCAAATCAAAGCTGATCTTTATATTGTGTATGTTTAAAGTTTAGTCGAAGGAACATGTGCTTCTAGTTTGTGGTATTTCATATCCTTTCCAAGTTGCAATAGGTGAAGGTGGCTAATGATGCAAGCATCATACCCACATTAACCCTTCCAGAAGTTGAACACCCCTTTTCTTAGTGCATCACCACTTCTAGAATAGATTTTATTTCTTTGCATTCTCTCTCTCCCTAATCCCATGAAATATTAGCATAGGTCTAGTTAGCCATCTTTCTTACATCAGAAGTAGTGTTGTGTTTAGTTTAGGAAGAGGAAGTTGGCCTTCTCTGGAGGTTCACCTTGAGCGAAAGTCCCATAGCTTGAGAGGTCATCCCATGTGTCCCAATCACACTGAATGTCGTGATTAATTCTCTAGGCCATTCGGGGGGTGCAGTGATTTGGTGACAATAGTTTTTGGCACACCCGATGGGATAGAGTTGGTACTTCTCTTCTCATTCCATTGACACAAGGTACCTGACGACTCCATTTCTCTAGATTTCAAAGTTTAGTACATCAACTTATGTGAAGAATTCACACAAGATATTCTTCAAGGTGGGACAATCATAATCATATAGAAATTTCTTTGTCTCCCCCAAGAAGAAGGGGAAGAAATCTTTCAGTATCATCAGTTGCCACTTTACCTCGTAGAGGGAATTCAACTCCTCCTGAAAGACATTTTTTCCCATCAAGACAGAACCAACTTTTGAACGTTATGACAACCAATACTTGTCCTCCATTCAATACCAATAAGTCCTTTTTTGTTATCACAAAGAGATGCCATAACCATGCTGATGCCTTGAAAAGTTTACCATTTTACACTGGGGAGACTGATGTTTCACCTTGAGAGCACATACTGGATGTGGCTAGCATCTGCACAGTACATAGTATCATGGAGGATAACATGGCATTTCAACTCCTTACTACTTCATTCAAAGGTAGAGTGCTTCAATGGTTCTGGAGTTTATCTTTCGTGTCTGTTACCACTTGGAATGATTTAGGCATGAAGTTGTGTAAACATTTTGAGGAAAAAATGATAATCTCTCGCTTGTAGAACAATTTCATATTATTAAGTAGTCTCCTCAAGAGTATATGAGTGAATTTAACTTCTATTTTGACGAGACTTGGAAATGGGATCCCATAACTTGTAAGGCCATCCCCAAAAAGTACATTTCTATATTACTTACAGTCATTAAATAGTGTTTTTTTCATCATGATTTAGTCCATGGGGGGGCTGTTATCCCTGATGCTTACGAAGTTTTCGTATACGAGCTAAAAGAATTACTTGATTCAAGTGGGTAAAATTGCACCTAGGCCTCCCATTTCTATTTTTGTAGAGCTTGCAGACCAACAACCAGTCATTTCCCTTATTCCAACAACTTCTATTCCAATAGCCATACATGCATCCAATCCCTCAAATGATTTGGCTGAGGTAAAGTCACTATTACAAAATTTCAGGAATGAACTCGTAGCAATGAAGAGGTAATAGTCCTAGTATGCTCGCCCCTTTCAACCCCAATATCAGATGAACCGTCCTCCATTTCAAAGAAACGGTCAGCCATAGAGCCAAGCCATAACCCAAGATGTAAATGTGAAGCCTTTAAAACTTCCAGAATCCCTTAGCTGCCAGTTCATCTAGAGCCATAGTTCCAGTATAGAATAACCTCGTTCAAGACAATGAGTGGTGTTATCCCTATTCTCTTCCCTATAATCAAAACCTCTACCCAAACAAATTTTTGAGTTGATCTCTTATGGTCTAAGGTATATCAACCCCATTTGACTCATCAACTGAACCAACAGCCCAAGATAGTCAAGCCCAAATCATTGAGGAAACCACGTTACTAAATTGGCAAGCTGATGATTTTTGTGGACTGAATACCAACACATCCACAGTAGCTGCAAATACATGTTCTAAGAAGAGGGCAATAAATCCTCAAAATTTGACAACTAAGTAGTTGAAACTTCCAAAATTGAGCAGGCATCTCCTTCACATCCTCAAGCACAATCATTGGTGGATAAAGAAATAGGGAAGAAATTATCAGAAACACCTACCAATTGGCCTTCAAAGGGTGATGGACCTGTAGGTATTACAGTGCCCAATAAAAATTTCCCAAAGGAGGATTCTAGTGCTCAAAAGGTTATCAACAAAGTAGGGGCAATACCATTTAGTGTTGTGGAGCAGATGAAAAAGAATAATTTGAGTGTCACCATGTGGGATGCACTCTCAATTCCATCAAAGCAGAATTTTTTGTGAGAATATTTGAACAACTTTGGCACTACTGATAAAACCTCAAGTCATGGAGCATCCATAACAACAAGTTTGTGTCAGCCAGAAGAAAAAGGGATTCCTAGGGCCAATAAACCGCCACCATTTTATATCTCTCTAATCATTGGTGATCATTTGGTTCATAATTGTATGATCGATTCTGGAGCTAGTAGCTCTGTCATGCCTAAACAAATTGTAGATGTGTTGGGTATCCCATATACCCCAATTTCAAAAGGAGTTGTCCAGTTGGATGGTACTGCAGTCAATATGGTTGGAATCATCAAGGGACTTCATCTTACTGTTCATGCATGTCCTAGCTTGTCATTCACACAAGACATATCAGTTATCAATCTCCCCCCTCTTTTTTCCATTTGCTTATCATGAGATTTCACTGCCAAGATGGGTGGCTATTTATCGGCTGACTGGTCACATATGATCTTGAGAACTTGTTATGGGATGAAGGTAACTATAAGAGCAGAACCAATTTCCCTTACCCATGTGGAACCATACATGTCCAAACCCACAGATGGTAACTATGCCATTTGTGACCCAGAAGAAGAGGTTGTGGATCATGAACCAACTACTCTTGTAGAGGAGGTGCCTGATGTAGTGCTTGATGAGGTAAGTATAGACCATCAATATGACCCATATGCTGATTTACTGGCTAATGAAGAATCTGGTCTGTTGTTTTTGGATGAGACTAGATTAGGAACTTATTGTATACATGAAGAAGGTACAACCATGCCTCAGTTGGTTAAGTCACCCAGTGATTCTGAAGGACTGTGGAAACTATTCTTCGATGGTTCAAGGAGTAAAAATGGATCTAGTGTAGGAGTCATGTTAATTTCTCTAGAAGGGGATAAATATTTCTCATCTTTTCGATTGCAATTCAGCTATACTAATAATGTCACCGAGTATGAGGCTCTTATACAAGGGTTGCAGCTGGCCCAACAAAGAGGAATCAAATCCCTGATCACTTTTGGTGATAGAAAATTGGTGGTTCATCAAGTAACATCCCATAGCGCATCAAAGAATGATCTCTTAAGATCATATAAGAATCGAGTTTGGGACCTAATAGAGGAGTTCAAAGCTTTTGGAATTCATGTGGTTCCTAGAAATCAAAATTAACATGCTGACAGGCTTGCTACTATCGGATCTTATTATGATATTCCTGTGGACCTCATGAAGGAAGGGTAGAAAATAGTTAAAATGGTTGTTCGTCCCATAGTACTAGATAATATAAGTTGTTGGCAAGTTTTTGATAGCGATGAAGAGATTGTCCTTTTTCTACAACAAGAAGCATAAGTTCACCAACCAAACACTAAGGAAAATTGCAAGAATCCTATGATGACTAGGTCATTTAGTTGAAAGGAAACAAATTTCCAAAAGGCTTAGTCATGCTTGAATCTATCTTCAATTTGGATGACCAGGCCAAATGACAAAGCACAAATATGGTGGTCAAGGAAGAAGATTTTGAGGAAGTTGAGGTGGCCAGCGAGAATTTTTTTAAGATTGGTAAGGTATGCATTGCTCAGGAAAAGGAAGATTTCATTTAATTATGCCAAGAATATGATGATGTTTTTTCCTAGAGCTATAAAGACTTGTGTGGTTTCAACCCAGGACTAGCTCAACACACGATTGAACTGGATCTGAACTCTAAGCCAGTTCATCAAAAACAAAGGCCAATCAATCCAAAGGTTGAGCTGCTAATGAGGAAAGAGTCTAACCAAGCTTATTGAAGCTTACATAATTTTTCCCATCAAGACATTCATTGTGGGTAGCTAATCTAGTGCCCGTAAGGAAAAAGAATGGAGAGATCCGGCTTTGCGTAGATTTTAGGGATTTGAACCATGCCTCATTAAAGGATCATTAACCTCTTCTGTCAATGGAATAGATCCTCCAGAAAATGGTAGGAGCTCAAAGGTTTTCTTTTCTGGATGGCTATTCAGGGTATAATCAGATTTTGGTCTAAGAATCTAATCAATTCAAAATAGCTTTCACCACTAAGTGGGGCATGTATGCATACAACAAAATTCCATTCAGATTGTCTAATGTAAGGGCTAATTTTCAAATAGCCATGGACATGGAATTTAAAGGACTCATCAATGATATGATCTTGGTTTACCTCATGATGATATAACTATCTATTACAAACATGTTGAATATCATATTGCGCATGTAAGGAAAAAAAATTCGAAGATGTAGAGAGTTCGGGGTTCTCATTAAACCCTAAAAAATGCATTTTTTGTAGTTCAAGAAGGAAAAGTTATTAGGGCATATTATTTCAGTTGAAGGAATCTCAATCAACCTAGCTAGGATTCAGTTAATTTTGTCTCTATCCCTCCTAAAGTCACAAGAAGGGTCTCCATAGTTTTCTGGGGAACTATAAACTTAGTTTGGAGATTCATCCCCTGATTTGCAGCATTAGCCAAGCTAGTTAACGGCCATGCTTAAAAAGAGACATTCCTTTCTCTTGGAAAAAGAAAGGGAGAGAAAGCCTTAAGGTTATCAAAACTGTTATATTCTCAAGCTCCTATGCTAGTAAACCCCTAGTTTGATAAGGATTTTATTCTCTATGGTTTCGCAAGTCCACGAGAGTATTTCACGCATCCTCACTCATCAGAATCATGATCTGATGGAGCCAACCAATTTGCCTTCTTCATTCAATCTCTCATGGAATATGAGCTCAAGTATTATTTCATTGAAAAATAGGTCTTTGCAGTCATTCAAGCTTTGAAAAAGTTTAGGCACATGTTGTCCAACAACACGATACACTTAATGGTTTCTCATCCTGGCATTAAAGAGTTTTTGTTGAATAAGGAGATGAATGATAAATGTACTAGATGGATCACAAAGGTAATGGAATATGATGTACAAATTAAAGTCACTAAAATTGTTAGAGGCAAGGGATTATGCCAGCAATTGGATACAGACGTGGAAATTAAAGATGATAAGGATGTTGTGCTCTTTAATATTGATGAAGGAAATGATCAGATTGATTGGTTAACTAAGATGGAAAATTTCCTCCTCTCAGGAGTATATCCTCCAAATATGGATAAGATTCAACGACGTACTTTCCATCTCCGGTCTATTCCATATGTTGTGGTAGATGGAGTTCTTTTCCAAAAGGATTTGAACGACGTTCTTTTACACTGCATCAAACCAGAGCAAAGTGAACAAGATATTAGAGGAGTTCCACAATGGGCTGTCAGGAGGACATTACTCAGCACGAACGACTACTACCAAGATCATGTGATTTGGTTACTACTAGCCAGACTTGTTCAAAGATGCCCATTTTTGGGTAAGGAAATGTAAGGAGTGTGCTCTTTTTTTTAGGAAAATAGAAGCTGATAGCTCTCCCGTTGCATCCCGTTCAGGTGGATCAACCCTTTGTTCAATGGGGGTTGGATTTTATTGGTATGATCAATCCTCCATCCAGTGAAGGACATAAATGGGTCCTTACTGTGACATATTATTTCACCCACTGGACAGAAGCAGTGGATTTGAAGGAGAGCAATGAAAAATCTATCCTTGAATTCTTGGAGAGTATTATGACAATGTTTGGTGTTCCATTTACTGTTATCTCTAACAATGTAATGGTGTTCCTTGGGATGAAAATAAGTGAATGGGCTGTCAAGAATGGGTACTATCTCAAGACTTCATCTAACTACTATCCACAAGGAAATGGGTTGGATGAATCTAGACAATAAGAACCTAATAAGGATCATCAAGCGCACTATGGAGGCTAACAAAAGGACCTAGCATACGCAACTTAAGGTTTCCTCTGTGGGAAGATTGAATAACACCTAAAAAGGCCATTGGGGTTTCACATTTCAAGATTTTATATGGAAGGGAAGAAAATTTACCACTTTCCTTGGAAATTCCGTCCATGGATTTGGATTATCAGCTTGAAGTTATGGAAGATGAGGCCTTATCAATGAGGTTTTTCAAAACTCATGGAACTATAGGAGATTCGAAACACTACCATGAATACGTTGATAGAGCATCAGGCTCAGGTTAAGAAATCCTTTGACATGAAATCCTCTGATAGGTTGTTCAGGGAAGGGGATTTGGTTCTAAAATGGGATGAAGATCATGCCAAACTAGGAAAGCACGCCAAGTTTGATGCTCTCTGGAGTGGGCCCTATGTTATTACAAGCTGCAAAGAGGAAAATTCATTTTGCCTATCCAGACTCAATGGAGAAGAATTTCCCATTCATGTGAATGGGATACACCTCAAAGATTGCTTTTGAGGAGGTTCCACCCTGTACATTTTTTTTTCCTCCAAGTGCTCTACACATTGTTTTGTTTGTCTTTTCTTTTACTTGCATTTTTTCTGTTTTGGTTTTGGTTTTTTAGACTCCCTTGCCCAATGTTTTGCTTAAGGCTACTAGTCTAAATGCTTAGTAGGAAAAATTTCCCTGGAGATCACCAAAAATGTTAACCATTTAACCTACCTAGAAGAAGGCTATATGTCAAACTAATGTTTTTAAAGAAATCCTCACACAATGAATTTTGCTAAGGCTGAGAATCTGAGAATTTTTCAATTTTTGAACTTCAGAGTTTTTTTTTTTTCCGAGTTTTTAAGCTCAATTTCGGAATTTCTTTTTAATTTTTCTGAAGTCCAGAATTTCTGAAAAGTCTAAATTTTTGGACTTTCAAGGTTTTTAGATTTCAGAACTTTTTGGCTCATTTCGTTTAAATCCCTCTCAGACTTCCGAAGTCCGAAACTCCGAAAGTCTGAATTTTTAGACTTTCAGGTTTCAGGTTTTCAGAGTTCTCCGAGTCATTTTTAGGATTTTTACTTGAAGTTTTTCCGAAGTCTGAATTTTTTAAAGTCTGAATTTTCTAACTTTCAGGTTTTTTGGGTTTCAGACTATTAATCACCAATTCATCTTTTGCTTCCCATTTTTTCCAAAGTCTGAAATCCCAAATTTTTGGAATTTTGGGCTTTCAGGTTTCGGAACTTCAGAAATTATGTGTGTAATTAATTTCCACCTACCTCCATATGGATCAGATTTTTACCATTAATATCAAGATTTCTATATAAACTCATATTTTTACTTTTCATTTTTACCTGACACTTTTGCTCTGACATTTCATTCTTGTACTTTGCGGCATCTTTTTCAAGGTATGTTTTTTGTTTTATTTTCTTTTGGTTTAGGTCATTTTCCTCCTCTTTCTCCTGATTTGGGTTTTCTTTTTTTTTTCCCTCTGTGTTTTCTTATGATGTCATTATTTTGGTTCACCATGTTTTGTTTTACGAGTTTTCTCCAGGGTTTCAAGGTTGTTCAAAGGATTTTTTAGGTCTCTCATACTTCTTCCCATTTCTCAATTTACAACTTAGCTTTTTAACATTTATTTTGCAGTTTCCAGAAATCATTAAGAAATCATTATTCAGAAAACTCATTTCGGAGAATTTTTTCAGGAAATCATTCGGTGGGAAAAGTATTCAGAGAATTCCTTCGGATTAAAAATCTTTCAAGTTTTTTAGCTTTAGAGATTTTGGGTTTTCGGGATTTCAGAGATTTTATGATTTTGGAGTTTTCAGAGATTTCTTATTTTCATAATTTCAGAGAATTGTTATTTCAAAGAATTGTTTCTTTTCAGTTTTTCAAGACCTCTAGCTTTGGGAAAATATTTCAGGAAAGTTATTTTCGGAAAAAAATTCATTTCATAGATTTCTTTTGGAATTTTTGATTTCAGAAGTTTCAGTTTGGGAAAACTCGTTTCAGAGGATTTTGATTCGTTGATTCCTTTCAGAATTTTTCGGTTTGGAATTTCATATTTTTCTTGCTTTTGGGTTTCTAGAATTTCTGTGACATTTAACTCCTGAAACATAGGTTTTTATGTCTACCTCAACTTAAAAGGGAAAAGACAAGATGAACTACACATTTCTTGGGGTTTCTCCCCAATCCTGCTTGACCTCTGACTTAGGAAATATCAGGGGACACTGATCTAGGAAAAATTGATCTTCCCGAGTTCTGGGAAAGATTAAAGGCCCCAAACAAGAAGCCATGGATGCAGGCCATCTATGGACAGTGGTCTTGCCCTTCCACCAGTTTTCAATTTTCCTAGAGTTTTTCCATCTGGACTCTATGTCAATGCCCATTTGAAGAATTGTCTTAGCTACACCACAATCTCACCTAAAATAGCAGTTGAACACTACGATGAGGACTCTATGTCAATAAGGGATAGTGATGATAAGTTGGTGATCTGTCTGGACCCAAAAATATTTGAGGACTTGTTTAAACTTCCAGATGTTCAATATTAGGCCACAATTTCACCTGAAATAGCAGTGGAACACTGACATAAAAAATAAGAAGTATGCTCAAAGGTTATGATGAAATTTTACCTGGCTAAGAATTTAGTGAAGTTTCCCAATACTATACATCGATCTGATTTCATTCAGGAAGTCAACGATCTCATTGTGATTTTAAGCAAAGTTTTAGGTCTTCCTTCTATAAAGGAATTTCAAGAATGGATGTTCTTGTACATAGCAACTATTAAGAAGAATGAAGATTTTATCTGATGGGGGTGAGCATATTAGTAGCAACATTCAGCTATTAGTTCGGCAGAAGTGTCAGAAACTAAGACTTTCTACATGCCATATTTTCTAGTATATGTAGACTGTTGCTATGGGGGATTTTGTAGGATTGAATACCAGAGGTGTTCACAGAACCTCCCAAATATACAAGTATTTATCCCCAACTCACTCTAGATGAGGGGAGTCAAGCATTTCCAAAGAGTCAACGATGCTTTCTTCATTGTTGTCCTCTATCATTTTGACAAAGAACTATATAATCCGAGGATTTACGAATGAGGCTTTCCAAGAGGTGTGAGAATGGGGAGAAATCTACTTTCATTTTCCCACATTCACTTACATTCGTATTCTAGGTTTCATAGGCACCCCAAGTAAGTTGCCGAGGTGCCCCACTAACAAATGGATTCTTTTGGAATTGGTTCGGTAGTTGTTGGATTACCATCAAATCTAAAATAAGAATCAAAAGGTGGGAATGAATTTCCCTGTTTCAATTAGTAGGTATTCATCCCCAAATATCCACAAGGTAAAAACATGTTGATGCAGAGATTGGCTAAGATAACCCTGCGAACTTTCCATTTGTGAACTAATTTTTAATATTGGGGTAAGTTTGGGGAGATAGGTAGGTCCAGTGCTCATGTGCCACAATTAGAAGATATATGAATTCATTTTAAGGATGAGTACATCGTGTGGAAAAGGTGATATGAAAGGCTAACTCTTGATGAAGTTTAGCAGTTTGGATTGGCTGATGTGCTAAAGGACATTATAGGACAATGATGAGGTCCTAGATCCATCATACAAAAATGATAATGTTGCCAATAAACCACTACCATGGGTTGATTGGTATGTGAGAAGAAGTGAAACAATAATAAATAAAAGGTGCAGGACCCATTCTACAGGAGAACTTTCAATTTGTTGGCCACCTTGGGAATATCACCCAAAGGGGAAAATCAACCTACAAATATAGGGTCTACATCAAGCAGTAAACCAACCAAAACCCACAAAAGGCAAGAGGTCAACTCTAAGGGTTCCTACTATTCCAAATAATATCTCATTTGTGGTTGGTGGCTCATCTCTCTCTAGGTCTTCTGCTCCCAAGATTACAACATCGATAGTGCCAGTTACAGAAGTAGTTGAAGTGAGTGAGTCTTCTAGTGTCATTCAGGATCCATCCCATCTTCCCCTTCCTCCATTATCACTTACAATATCAGTTCCTTCCAGTTCCACCATCATTTCTTCCTTCCCATCCCCTTCTATGGCCTAGGTATTTTCGTCACTTCCAATTCTATCAGCTAGGGAAAATATTGGGTCACCCATTTCCTCTTCACATCCTTTGACACTCCCATTTTCTTCAATTACAACCCCCAAAATTTCTTTTTTCAATTCCTATGGCTGTCCTCACACCAACACCTTCCATCATTGCTACCTCTACTCAGATACTAGCTAGAATTTCTAGTGATCTTGCTCTCACTGATGCTTAGGTATCAGATCTGCTACTCCATCTTCATCAACTCTAGCCATACTAGAGTGGCTATTTAGACAGAATCTTTAAGCAAAAGAAAAAGGTTCCTCTAGAGAGATGTTATGAGATCTCAGTATATTGGATTCCATGCCTAAAAGACAGGATAAGAGACCGAGAACCATATCAATTCTGATGGTTAATCCATCCAGAGAGCGTGTGATAGAAGTGGCTACCCATGTTGAGGGGGAAAACTAAAGAAACAATCACAGTAGTGGATTACCAGATCTCAAAGTTCTCGTTGGGGAAGGCTACTAATGAAGGAGCAAAGAAGGATGTACATACTACTCTTGGGGCCCTTTTTGAGAAATAAAACAAAGACAAGGCCACCAAGGATGAGCTTAAGTTCAAAATCAAGTAGCTCACTGCACTGTTACATAGATTAACCTAACCCACTCCATACACTGACATCTCAACTACTACGGTTATGAAAATTTTATATACAATCGATGATATTCCTTATCATGAGCTCGAGAAGCTAGGCCAGAAAGGGAGAACAGTGAATGGATGGATGGAAAGGATCTTATAGGAAGCCAATCCTTTGATTAAGGAAGCCATTGAGATTAATAATGATTTGTAGGTTGTAAAAACCACCATTGCTAAGATGGAAAAATATTTCTCCGAAGATAATAATAATTTATATTTAACTTTAGAAACATGGAGTGACATTAGAGAGGAATATTCTAACTTACTTCTTTAGGAAGAGGTAATTGATGATGCCTCTAAATTGTTAGAATATCAAAAGGCTATGGAATTTCTGGTGTCAGGTGCTACAAGATCTGATTAAGAAATTGGAGGAGAAGTGAGTGGAGATTACAGATGCCCTTAATGATATCTCAGAGGAGTTTGACAATGCCAACTACAAGATCTTCAATGAAAATATCTATGCTCTTCCTGAGGGCTGGATTAAGGAAAATTTCAAAGATTTGGTGAAGCGGGATGATGATGTTGTGAAGAATTTCAATAGTGACTCCATTGACCAACTGGTCCTATGTCATAATTTCATAGGGAGACTAAATAAAGTCACAAATAAGCTTTGAAGGTTGCCATCCTGGATCACAAAAGAGATTGAGACAGCGGACGTAGTGAATCACTATGCGTGTGGACCTGGAGATGAAGAAAATAAGGGTGTTATCAAGTGCTTCTTCGATTACAGACACTAAATAGCTATATGGGAAGAAGGAAAATATAAACTTGTAGAGAAAGGACATGCAGGTGAATCAGGCCAAAGCTGATTGGTCATGAAAGGACAGGATCAAGCTTCAAAATCAGTCAAAGTCGCAAGGTTGACTTGGTCAACTTTTGCAAAAGGAATTCTATATTTATGTGAGCCTGTTCCCTTTTATTAATGAAATTACTATTTTTAGTTAAATTTTAGTTAAAGGCCAAGTTCTAATGGCTCACCCTAGGAACTTATAAATAGTGGAATGCTTCCATTATTTGATAGACATATTTTTAGAGATTTCAGGTGAAGTTTCTCTTCAAGCTTGGAAGAGTGATTTCAAAGTTTTGTTAAAACCTTTTAATTATATTCATAGTTTCCTTACACTTGAAGATACATTCTATTATGTTAAATGATTAAGTCATTATATGCTTTGTGAATGCGATTCCTTGGCATCATTGATTAATTTACCTTTATTTCAAAAAATTTGTTTCATATTGTGAAAATAATAGAGTGCTTACTTTTCATCAATTGTGAGAAACTATTTTCCTTTTGTTGATTAAGAGTTACATTATTATTGTCACTCAGATGGATAATTGACATGTGCTTGTGATTATCATCTTGATAAATTATCTGTGTATCAAATCAAAGTTGATCTTTATATTGTGTATGTTTAAAGTTTAGCAAAGGAACATGTGCTTATAGTTTGTGGTATTTTATATCCTTTCCAAGTTGCAATAGATGAAGGTGGCTAATGGTGTAATAATCATACCCACATTAACCCTTCCATAAGTTGAACACCCCTTTTCTTGGTGCATCACCACTTCTAGAATATATTTTATTTCTTTGCATTCTCTCTCCCTAATCCCATGAAATATTAGCATAGGTCTAGTTAGCCATCTTTCTTACATCAGAAGTAGTGTTGTGTTTAGTTTAGGAAGAGGAAGCTGGCCTTCTCTGGAGGTTCACCTCGATCGCAAGTCCCGCAGCTTGAGAGGTAATCCTATGTGTCCCAATAAAACCAAATGTTGTGATTAATTCCAAAGCCATTCGGGGGGTGCAGTTAGTTGGAGAAAACACAAAGCATGATACGATGAAGTTGATAAAGATGAAGAAATTTTTTATGCATGTATACCTTTGTCATTAATGTAAAAAGGGGGAGAAAATCAGGTAGTTTTCCATCAATGACAAATGGGGATATTTTTGGTAGGATGCTACATAGGTTTTTTCAGTGATGAAAAACTTTATTAATGAAAAATTTGATGATGGTGTAGGGTCAGATGGTGTTCATAATGATGATGACATGGAGATTTAGGTATTTTATTTGTTGCATAGGTTGATTAAGTGAGGATGGATTTTTCTAACAAGCCTATTCAAGTGACCTAGCTAACCTAGGTGATGTTGCATGGTGGTTTGAGCATCTTGGTTGCTTGAGAAGCATGTTAGCATGATGGAGAAAATGTTTGGAGATCTCTTGGGAACTCATATGAGTTTTAGGGTGTAGATACAGGTTGGTGACCATGATTTAGGTGCTCATTTGGAGTGGGTATGCATGCTAAGAGGTATGAGATTGAGGTATGGATATTTATAAAATCACGTATGCATGTAGGAAGGTGTATGATGATGTACCATGTATATTAGTGTTCTTTCAATTGACCCTAGCTTATATATTGTAAAACCCTAAGGGGTAGTTATGCAAGTATTAGTGGCTAGAAATATTGAGAGGTACTAATGACATTATGATGATTGGATATGTTAGTAGGATATTTCATTTTTCTCTAGGAAACATTTCAGGTTTCCATGATGTGAATTTTTCAAGATATGAGGTTTTTGGTGAAATAGTATTAAGAACTAGTGTAATTCCAGCTCTAATTGAAACTTATGATGCTCACCCTGAATTGTGTACTTTCCATGGGACCTTATGGCTTTTAGGGATGTTTATAAATTTATTCCAAAAGGTTTCAAAAAATAATGAGTTCATTTTATTGCCAATTTTTATCAACGAGTGTTAAGAAGGTAAACATCTTGTTATGAATTTAAAACCCTAGCTTGAAAGTGGTGTATAGAATAAATCCAACCTCTTCAACTTAAAATGGATAAGACATAAAATAAGAATTACCTAACCTCAGAATGACAGGGTTTAGAGATACCCATGAATTGGGGTGAATGATACTTGATGGTTGCGCTCTGTATAAGAAATGATGTAAGCTCCTTTTCTGTGAGAATACCTACAGATCACATACACTAAAAAAGATATGATTAATAAAATATGAAGTGAATTTCCTGGAAAAGGCCAGTCCTTGGAAATCAATGGAATTCCTAATAAGGATGTCAACCCACTTTTACAATCAAGTGGGTAGAGTAATAATAAATGATATACGACAAATGGTCATAATAATTTTTTGACAAATGTTATGTTATTACAAATATAGGAATGATAAATGATAAGAAATGAAAGATATGAACTATGGTTCAAAATCAGAATCTAAATCAGTATCTAAATTCTCAGAGGAAGGTGAACTCTCTTCTCAAGTGGACTCTGAGTCTTATTTGTTAAAGAAATCTAAATTCTCATTGTCATTGTATTCTTCCTTAAAGAAGTCTAACAATGTATTTTGGATATTACTCTTCCATATCGTGCTGGTATGTAAAATAAGAATTTGAGTGCTCAGAATCAATTTGGTCTTTAGATTAAGAATCAGGAATTGAATCTTCTAATTCAGATTTGTATTTATATTTGAACAAATATAGATCAACTTGGATACGCGGGACCTCAAAATAATCTTCCCAAAATTATTTTATAGCTTTGCAGATTCACTGAGTAGACTCAAAGATGGTTTTTAAATGATCCAAAGGGATAGAATGGATGGCACACAAATCAAGGTCATGTATAATGTTGTATATGTAACGCCTCTAACATGACTAGTACTTGTGATGACTTTTACTTTAGAAATATCAAACGTTGACAGGTGATTATGTATTAATACGGTGTACTCTTATGACTTAGGAAATCATGTTTGTAGTATATAATAAGACATACATTGAATAGGTACATTTTTTTGTGTTTTTTCTTAATTGAATATGAAGCAATCCATCTCTTTTATGCAGAATAAATTCACTACTTTACATCGAGAAATTTAGTTCTGTTTTCTTAAATTTTATTTTCAGAACAAATTTACCTTAGATCAATTCTATTGATCCAATGTATGATTTTTAATTCATTACTTTGTGGCCATAATGACCAAGTCAGATAGATCAGGTGATCTTTGGATTTTGACTAGGCTAAGGAAAGAATGAACTCTTCAGACCCCTACTGCATATTTGAATTTTGATGATTAGTTTGGTTCTTATTTTTTTTATTACAATGTATACTTGCTATGAACGGGGAACCTAATATAACTATGTTCTAATATTAGTGACTATAGCCTTAAGTTAAGTCTAACCTATGTCTCTTTGATCTACGTTAATTAGGATGTTATGAATTAAACTAAAGACCTACCTATGGACCTATGTTGATTTCCTAAATTAATGTATAACCTAAAAAGGGAATGGATAACCTAAGGGTACCTATGGAAAGATATAGTAAATGGGTTGGTCGGTGGCATAGACTTCTATATATTAATTGGGAGTTAATGCAATCTTATTCTTTGGTGTTGCCAACTTTGGCATGGGCATGAGGAAAAATAGAGAAGGCTGAGTTGGCACCTCAGCTGAGTTTAGTTTCATGTAAAAATTGAATTTAGTCATTTATAAATTTAGAGATGGTGGTGGCATGGGAATTCGAGGGAACTGACATTCCTATTTATCATTTTATGTTTTTGAAGTCACCAAAAACTGCCTAGGAAGGAACATGAGGGGGTTTTGGTTGTTTTGATATTTTTTTCATTTTCGAGCCTGAGATCTACATGAGGTTGTTTTTGCTCTTCGAACCTCCAATTTGATTCTTGCATGACTGTTATTATTTTTTAACACGGTATAATTTGAGTGGGAACCGTGAAAAATATAAAAAGAATTGGAAAGTGTTGAAGTTTCGGTTGATGTTTCATGGAGAGGAATAACCTATCGAAGATCTGTTTGGGGATATTCTATGAATCGGTGAAGGAAAAGTGATATCAGGAATGATAGGTGCTATCCATTAAGTTTTATTCTTTTACTTAAATGATTCATTAAGAGAACTCTGCTCTTTGGAATAATCTAGTTTTTGCTATGTTGATAAGGTTACTCTACTTGTGGTTTTTGTGTTGTTTTGGAAATGCTTTATTGACCCTTTTGAAATGATGTAAAGTATGATATGGGTTTTGGTTTTCTTGTATGGATAGTTGGGTTATGATTTAGTCTCTATGCATGGGCTTTGTTAGGAATTAATAATATCTAATGTGGAATAATTCCTTAGAATCATAATAATAAGAAGTATGAATAGAATTACAAAAATGAAATATGCACAACACGAAGACAATATTTAACGTGGTTCACCCAATGTGGGCTACATCCACCAAGAACACTTGCTCAGATTTTATTACAATCCAAAAGTCTTCACAGTTACAATAATCAGATCTTGTTTGGAACTATGCTCAAAAAACCCTCCCGAATTCACACTTGAATTTGCACACCTATTCACCTTCACAAAAACACTCATATAAATCCTATCGTATGTCCATATATTTATAAGTACATAAATAGGTAGCTGAAGAGGTAGTTTTACAAAACAATGGGTACCGATAAACCATGGGCCCAAAAAACAGCCCATAACGGTTACCCTTTACCCGTGGGTTAATAAACCACCCATGAAAATTTTCTTCGGGGGCCCAAACCCCCTTGACCCACTCACTGGCGAGCGGGAAAGCCATAAAAATATCTGAGTGTAACACATGGAAGGTGTACCAAACTCTAACATGAAAGAAGGCTCCAAAAACATAACAAGCTTAGGATCAAGTCAAAAAACTGTGTGAGATCTAGTTGAATTGTTAAATCATGTAGGTGGCTTGGTTTTCTTTAATCTGTGGAACTTGCTCTATTTTTGGTTGGAAAACTTCAGTTATTAAAATTATTTTGAATACCTTGACTATTGTTGAATCTTACTTGAATATTCAATGAAGATAAAAATTATGTGAAGTTTGCTTAAACATATTCTTCTGAGTACTGATGGAATGCTCAAGATTCGAAAAATGTGTTTGATTTCTTATCACTATATGTGAATGTGATTTAATTTTTACTGATGGGACCACCATAAAAAAATCTGAGTGTAGCACATGGAAGGTGTACAAAACTCTAACATGAAAATAGGCCCCACAAACATAACAATATCCCACTTGGAGACTAATTTCCACTGAGAAAGCTTCTCAACTCTTCACTGTCATTGACGAAGGCGAACCAAAGCTAAACATAGCTTTAGTTTATCCCTTGTGACCACCTTGGTCATCATGTCTACAAGATTCTGACTAGTATGAATCTTCTCCAACTTCAACTTATCTTCCTCAAAAGTTGTCCTGATGAAGTGATATCTCAATTGTATATGCTTCATCCTGGAGTGGAAAGCAGAGTTCTTAGCTAGGTGTATAGCACTCTGACTATCACTATGCAAATTACATTCCTCCTACTTATGCCCCTACTCCTCAAGCAATTTTTGTAACCAAATCATCTCTTTTCTTGCCTCTGTGGCAGAAACATACTTAGCCTCCATGGTTGACAAAGCCACCAACTTCTGTAGTCGTGAAATCCACCTCACTATTGTCCTACCTACAGTGTAAATATAACTTTTCGTTCTCCTCTTACTGTCAACATCTCCATCCATGTTTGAATCTACATAACCACGTAAAGTGGTGTCTGATCCACTATAGCACAAAACTGTCCCCATGGTCCCTCTCAAATACCGAAGGATCCACTTTACTAATTTCCAATGCTTTTTACCTAGATCACTCATAAATCTACTCACAGCTCCCACTACATGGTAAATATCATGCCTAGTGCACACCATAGCATACATCAAACTTCGAACCACTGACGAGTAAGGTACCTTGGATATCTAGTTTCTTTCCTACTCTATCTTAGGACACTGCTCCTTTGATAACTTAAAATGGCTTGCCAAAGGAGACCCAACTGGTTTAGCATCCTGCATGTTAAACCTATCCAATACCTTCTTAATGTACTCTTCCTGAGATAAAGTCAGCTTCTGTTCCTTCCTATCCCGAGTTATCCTCATACCAAGGATTTTCCTGGCTCCAAATCCTTCATATCAAAGGATTCACTTAACTGCTTCTTGAGTACTTTTATTTCCTACATGTTTTTACCTGCAACCAACATGTCATCAACATACAAACACAGGATAATATAACTTCTATCCTAAAATTTCTTTGTATACACGCAATGGTCAGAATTACATCTAATATGACCTTTCTCCCTCATGAAGCTATCAAAATTCTTATACCATTGATGTGGAGCTTGTTTTAGGCCATACAATCTCTTCTTCATTTTGCACACCATCTCCTCTTTACCTTTGACTTCATATCCTTTTGGCTGCTGCATATATAGCTCCTCCTCCAAATCACCATGGACAAATGTAGTCTTTACATCTAACTTTTCTAAGTACAAGTCTTCTGCTGCCACTATTCCACGAATAGTTCTGATAGAAGTAATTTTTAATACAAGAGAAACAATCTCATCAAAATCTATACCTTGTTTCTGTGCAAACCCCTTGACCACCAACCAGGCCTTATATCTTTTCTTTCCTCCTTCTTTATCTTTAACTTTGTACACCCACTTGTTCTACAATGCTCTTTTGCCTTTCGGTAGCTTCACCAAATCCCAAGTCTAGTTATCCATGAGAGACTTATGCTCCTCATCCATGGATTACTCCCACTTCTTACTAGCATCTACCTGCATTGCTTCATCAAATTTATTTGGCTCTCCACTATTAGTGAGTAATAAATAATAAAGAGAAGGAGAAAAATGTTTAGGTTCTTTTCTTACCCTAGAAGACCTCCTCACTGTAGGAGTTTAGGGTTCCTGTTGAGTAGGTTCCTGAACCGATTCATGGGTCACTATCCCATCCAGAAGATCCTCTACCACTGCATATTCTTTCTTGGATTCTTCCCTATTTTCGTTCAACTGTTTCTTATACATGAATTTCTCATTAAATACCACACCCCTAGACTGAATGATTTTCTTGTCCTTAATACTCCAACATTTAAATCCAAATTCATCACCACCATAACCAATAAAAGTGTATTTTTCTGATATAGCCTCTAGCTTGGTCCTATCATCCTTGTCAATATGAACAAACACCTCACATCTAAAGACTTTAAGAAATGAGTAATCAACTTTCTTACCGTATCAGGTCTCCTCAGGTATGCCTCCATCCAAGGCACTTGAGGGTCCTCTATTTATCAAGTACACAGTTGTGCTCACTGCTTCTACCCAAAAATAAAGAGGCAGTCCTGAATGTATCCTCATGCTCCTAGCACATTCCATTATTGTTTTGTTCATCCTTTCTGAAACCCCATTCTGCTGCGGGGTTCCTGGAACCATCTTTTTCCTGCAGATTCCATTCTTAGAACAATAATCATCAAATTCATTGTTGCAATACTCCCCTCTATTATCCGACCTAAGACATTTTAACTTAAGACCTGTTTAATTCTCTACCAAGGCTTTCCATTTAACAAAAGTATCAAATACATCATATTTTTTTCTAATACAATAAACCCAAACTTTCCTTCTTACATCATTAATAAAAGTAACATAATACTTTAGTCCCCAAGAGATGATACTTGAGTCAGCCCCCACACATCAGAATGTACCAGCTCTAACTTACTCACTTTATTTGTAGGTCCAACCTTGAGAAACCTTACTTGCTTTTGTTTCCCATATATGCAGTTCTCACAGAAATCCAAACCTATTTCTGTATATCTAGGAAAAAATTTCTTTATGATGTCCATACCCTTATGGATCATATGACCAAGCCTATAGTGCCATAATGTTGTATTTGCATCTGAAGCCACAAGATTACAATCATTAGTATTATCAATGGTTAAATACAAGGTTCCAACCTTCTTACCTCTTGCCACCACAAGAGCACCCTTGGTAACCTTCCAAGATTCAGCTGTAAATATCATAGTACAACCATCACTTCCCAATTACCCCACCGATATCAAATTTCTCCTTAATGTAGCCACATGTCTGACATCCTTCAATAGCCATGTATTCCCATTCTGCATCTTAACCTGAAAAAAACCTTTTCCAACTATACTACAAGGATCATCATCACTAAGAAAAACATGCTCAATATCCCCTTGAACATGATCAACAAAATAATGCCTATGTGGAGTAGCATGAAAAGAATCCCTTGAATCTAAAACACAAGATTCAATAATATTATACAAAGAAATAATCAAAGCATCCTGACATACATTACCTGATGCCACATTTGCCTCCTTTTTTTCTTCTTGTTGTTTCTTCTTATCCTGAACCTCCCAAAAATCCTTCTTTGCATGGCCCGACTTTCCACAGTGCCAACATACTATCTTGCTTTTGGATTTTGACCTTTCCTGATCCTTTGATTTTCCACGGTTTCCTCTATTCTTCAGTCACCCTCTAGTTTCCACTGTCAAAGCATTACCTGAAGTAGAAGATTCACCAGAGCTTTTTCTTCACATTTCCTCGCTTAAAATCACCCCTACAACATCCTCAAACTTCAACTTTGAGTTAGTAGGAATTGAGTTGCTTACCGCCATTACCAGGCTATTCCAACTCTCAGTTAAAGAGCACAATACTAATAAATCCCTAACTTCTTCATCAAATTCTATTATAACTAAAGCTAGCATATTTACAACTGTATTAAAATCATTTAGATGATTTTCTACTGAACCATTCTTAGACATCTTCATATTAAAAAACCTTTTCATTAAAAATATCTTATTAGAGGTAGAGGGTTTTTCATACAACTTCCCTAATGCATCCATCAATTCTTTTGTAGTCTTTTCCTTTGAAACATTAAATAATACTGAAGATGTAAGACACATCAAGATCATTCCAAGTGTGTTTCGATCAAGAAAATCACAATCCACATCTGTCATACTCGAGGCTTTGTTCACCTTCTTAGACAGTGAATTATAAAGATCCTTCTGATAAAGGTAATCTTCCATCTGCATCTTCCAAAGACTGAAATTCTACCCATTGAATTTATCAACCCTAGATCTTCCATCATATTCCATAGCTCCCACTCAAACTAAAAACTTTCCCTATGATTCGACACTTCAGCAAACCAAACCAGGCTCTGATACAAATTGTTAGGAATTAATAATATCTAATGCAGAATAATTCCTTAGAATTACAATAATAAGAAGTATAAATAGAATTACAGAAATGAAATATGCACAACACGAAGACAATATTTAATGTGGTTCACCCAATGTGGGCTACATCCACCAAGAACACTTGCTCAAATTTTATTACAAGTAAACAGTGTTCATAGTTACAATAATCAGATCTTGTTTGGAGCTGTGCTCAACAAACCCTCCCGAATTCACACTTGAATTCACACACACTATTCACCTTCACAAAAACACTCATATAAATCCTATTGTATGTCCATCTATTTATAAGTACATAAATAGGTAGCCAAAGAGGTGGTTTTATAAAACAACGGGTACCGATAAACCATGGGCCCAAAAAATAGCCCATAACGGTTACCCATTACCCATGGGTTAATAAACCACCCATGAAAATTTTCTTCAGGGGCCTCGCCCCCAAACCCCCTTGACCCGTTCACTTGCAAGCGGGACCACTATAAAAATATTTGAGTGTGTTGGTCCAAAAATCTGTTGGGTGGGAAGATCTATGGATAGACGAGCCAACAGTGTGCAGAGTATAGCCCCTCTTTGAGACAACAAAGTGAAATTGGTTTATTGCTATTCTACTAGTAGGAATCTGTGCAAGTCTCACAATTTTCTACCTTTGGGGGTTTGTTATCTCATCCCAATAGAGGTGCTTCCAACTGTGAAAAGAAAGGAATGGAGAGAAAGATGAGGAAAGAATGGGTTCGAAGGGAGAAAAGAAATGAATTCCAAAGCAGAAGGGTCAGAGGGTTTATGTTTTGGGATTGGTAATAAATGGATCCAAACATACTTGCATAAACAAACAAAGCAATATTGATGAACAAATGACAAGAAAGTAGAGATAGATCCAATAGAATAAACACACAGATCTGACATAAGAAAGATCAAATGCCCATAACACACATATTCAACGTAAAGTCTTAATATTTGTATTAATGTTTCTTCTATTACAAAAGGTACAAAGCCTTTTCTTCTCACTTCTATTTTTTATCTAAAAAGTGTCCACCACCGAATACAACAAGTATTCAAGTATTTATAGAAGGAGGAGAAGAGAGAAGGCAAAAAGAAACCAAAAACTAATTACAAAATTTACAAAATATCTAAAAGTCAACTGTTGACTTTTGGGACAACTTGGTGGATGATAGCATCCCATGGTGCAACATGGATGATGTCATCATTTGCGCCAACATACTTTTAGATATTTACGAAAAGAAAGCCGAGAGGAGGAAGGCTATTCGTCATCATCTCGCGGCTGGAAGGGTGTATCTTGCTTCTGCTCAGGAGAGACAATGTGGAATTGAGCCCAGTACTCCATGAATTTACTAACCATCAGCTAAATTTGATCCTGAGCAAGACCCTTGGTATGATCGCCGATGACCTCGCAAGTCTCCCATTCATCTCTGATTTTTTCAGGGAGCTTGAAATATTCATTACCTACCTCCATCAGATACCCCACAAAGTTGTGGCAGGCCAGAAGGTTATTGATGGATTCAGTGTCAAAAGTAACTTCTGGTCCTAATCCTTGTGAGATGATCTCTTTGAAGATCCAGATGGTTTCATCTACCTTCCTCAAGGGGAATGATGGAGTGAGCAATCCAAAAGACATTCTTTGAACAATTTTCTCCATTTGATGCATTGCATCCAGGGCTTCCTCCTTGACCTTGTCTATCTTCTCTAGGACAAATTCCATCTGATCGACCCGGTAGTCTAAAGTAGTAAGGATTTTACTGGGTACTCTGGGGTGATCAAAGATGCCAAATTTAACTAAATCATTGACTGAGAAGTTGAGCATCTTCTGGAATGTCTCATGTTGCAACCTAGCAAGGTCCAACTCTTCGGAGATAGGTCCTACAATCGCATGGAGTTCCTTGTTCACCCGACCAATGTTATGATATAACTCGGTGAACTTGACAATTACTTCCTCGTTGTCTTTGAGGATCTGGTCTCTCTAGGAGGATACTGCCATGCCTTGTTCACCAATCTTGGTGTATTCATTTATCTTATCCTGACTAACGGCTTCAAGAATTTCAGTGGCAGTTGTAGGAGGTGCACTACCCATTTTCTGTAGGGCATGGAGAAGATGCTTATTCTGCTCTTTCAGTAGCCTCTTCTCTTCCTTTTCTTCTTGAAGATTCTTGCAAAGTACATCCACCACAGATAGGGCCTCTCCTTGAAGGCTCTCAGATGACGTTCCGATTGTGACCTGTGTCACTGTATAATCTGTAGGGGACAGATCTTTTTTATCCTTTGTAGGATCGGGATATGCAATCTCCATTACTCTTTATCCCGATGCACTCTGAGAGAAGAAAGTTATAGGATTTTTCTTCTTAACCCCTTTTACTGGGATGACGGAGAATTCCATAAGCGCAATGGGAACTTTCCTCTTATGTTGACTCAGGTGCTAGGAGATCCATGCTGGACTTAAGGGAGTGGGACAAGAAGTGGAAGAGGGAGCAGCTGTAATGGATAAGGGGAAATGGGTTGATACACTTGGTGGCGGAATCGAGAGAGAGGCCAAGAAAGTTCTCACGAGAAGAAGAGACACTGCAGGGGAGGTAGTCCGTGGGGAGTAGAAGGGAGTTGAGAGATGAGAGAAGAAATGGTGGGGGACAACTCCACAAGAGAAGAGAAAATGGAGGAAGAGGAAGGGGGAATTGTTATGGAAAAATCACAGCACCCCTGGATGTTGGTCATTTTTCTAGGTTGATCATACTATCATCCAGTGTGATTGCATAACATTCAAATCCTTTCTCCAAGTGTGGGACTTGCAAAATGAGAAAGGAATCTCCAGAGAAGGCTTGTTCCTATTCCTCTGTTCAGATGCACACGAAAAATGCAGAGGGTTTACTCAAAAACTAATCTATCTTGCCAAGGAGACAGAGATAGAGAGATGCATAAAAATAAACCTAAGCTAACAGAGGTGATGCACCGAGGAATGAAGAACACCTACCTTGCTAATAAACACAGACCATTCAAATGTGATGCAAGATCATGCACAGATAACAAAACTTGTAGTGAAGGACCAAGAGGATGCAAATAAGCATGGAAAGGGTTGAGAATTATCCACAGAAATGCATTACTTGCTCCAAAGATTGATACAATACACTACAAACTTCCAAGAGGAAAAGTTGCATTACAGTTTCAAATGGGAGGTTCGAACTCCACAAATTTGCCTGATACAGAGAAGAAGGGAGGAGCAAAACAGAAAATGTTCAACCTTTTTTAAAGAAGCCCCTCCTTACAATATATAAGAAGAATGAGAGAGGGAAGAGAGAGGAAAGTCAAATCTACCACAACCACTTTTGGATTGCATTCAACTCATCTCATTATGGCAGAAACGGTGGATCCTGCCAAAACGGTGGACTGTCTGTTGCATTAAATCTGGTTGTTGAATGCTAGTTCTGGTCATTATCACGTGTCAGATCCGTTTCTCAATTTTCTCTCTCCAAACTGAACCAAAGTTCAAGATTGACCCTGGAATCGCATAGAGCATTTCACCAGCTTTCCGTTGATATAAAGAACGTGCAAATCTGAGCTCTGGATCGAAATTCATGGCGATCTGAAGATTTAGGGCACAAAACAGGCTGAAACAGATATTTGAATTATTTCCCGCGCTCTGCCACTTGGACAACACATGTCAGGCACTGATTAGATGAGAAATTCTCTCTCCTCCACCTTTCTGTGGGTTTCCCTTTAAAAATTTTAACTTTTATGACTTTGGGAAATTTTCCATTTTTTCTCGCGTCCCCTGCCACTTAGGTGACACGTGGCATGATCTGGTTGGAGGATGGGGCATGGGGTCATCCTCGTCTTTTAATATTTTAGCCCAAGACTTTTGCAAAAATTTCTAATTCCTCCCCGAGCTCCACACTTCCCTGCTCCATTGGACACGTGTCCTGCTCTGATTCGCTCAGGCTGACCCTTCAAATCTCGCCCTTTTAACTTTTGGATGTTTTCCTTTGTGACACGTGGCATTTCCTGATTCGTCTGCGGGCCTGCAGGCTTTTCGCATCCCTCGCATCCTCACGGCCCAGTTGTTCCAAACTTCTTGGGACAAAATCCTTCGATCTGCCTGATTTGGGTTTGCCTGTCCCTCTTTCGGCTGATGACATGTGGCACATTTCTATTGGCTCTTAGCTTTCTCAGGTTTCCGTATTCCGCGCATCCCTTTGTCCCAACTCTCCTAGTGCGAAAGTTCTCCTTTTTGGTCGATCCGGGTGGTTTGCATCCTTCGCGTCCTCACGGCCCAGCTGTCCCTGTTTGTGCGGACCGCTTGGAGGCTTTTCGTCCGATCCGTGCCCCGACGTCCCAACTGTCCCGACTGCTGCGAGGACTAGGACTTAGCCAATTTTCACGATATTTCCTAGCTCAAGCCTGCTTATTGCAATTTTTTCACCCTTTCTTAGAACTTGCTATTTTCTCCTTGGACAGGGGAGTTAGAAGAATTTCAAGGGGACCCCAGAAACATGATTTTTTCCTTGAATCATCTATTTTCCTGGGACTTGAGTAATCTGATGCATGTTATCAAATTTACCTTGGGGGGGTGAATTTTGGATAACAATTTGGTGACTCAGCGGGGTTACCTGCCTGCTAGGTAGAAGACACCAGTGGCCTTTTAACAATCCATTGGGCATGGAGTAATAACCTGAAACCAACCTGATTTCTGATCCCGATCCTGATATTGTAACTCATTCTTTGAGAGCACTCTGAACTGCAGGAATTTAACCTAAGAGCAACAAAACCTGTGCCAAAGCACTTAGGGAAAAAGAAACCTAACTACAAAAAGACAATGTGCATACGCACTTAAAGGAACTGAAATCTAGGCTAATATTTATAAGGGTAAACCTTCTAGAAGCAATGCTTGAGATAGATTCCATTGGCTGGAATCTGCAGTTCTTCACCATCCAATGAGGCCAATTGGAAAGCATTTCTGTTCTTGCACTTCGTGACCATGTATGGGCCACTCCAAATGGCATCAAATTTTGAATCCCTTCCCGGTTTTTCTCTATCCATATCCGATTTCAACACTAGATCTCCAACCTGAAAAGATCTATCCTTGGCCTTCCTACCAAAAGTCTTTTTTATCAAAGCTTGATCCTTTTCCATTGCTTGGGATGCCTGATTTCTGATCTCTTGTAGCTCCATCAAATCTGCATACCTCACCTCCATGGGTTCAAACTCTAGCAACTCCAGCTGTTTCATGAGTTCCAATGTTGGCAACTCAAGTGACATGGGCAAGATTGCTTCTCTTCCATAAACAAGCCTAAATGGAGAGTTACCTGTGGATTTCTTGGGAGTTATCCTATCAGCCCATAAGGCTAATTTCAGTTTGGTATGCCAAGACCTTTGATTTTCATCAAGAGTCCTCCTAATGATTCTCAACAAGTTCTTGTTTGTAGACTGGACCTGGCCATTACCTTGAGCGTAATAGTTTGATGAAGTGCTTAGGTAGATCCCGTTCTTGACAGCCCACTCAGTCACCTTAGATCCGATGA
Organism: Taxus chinensis; assembly: GCA_019776745.2. Taxonomy (NCBI): domain Eukaryota; kingdom Viridiplantae; phylum Streptophyta; class Pinopsida; order Cupressales; family Taxaceae; genus Taxus; species Taxus chinensis. Next base: position 371,991,839 of record CM034149.1, read on the forward strand.
ATGCTAATGCATTATCATAGATTGTTGTAGCAGGTACACTAAATCTGGCTATTATCCCCTCATAAAATTCTAAGATGCTAGACTCATTTTACTCCTTGAGTGCTACTACTTCTGTCCATTTGGTGAAGTAGTCCGTGGCTGTCAAAATCCATTTGTGCCCTTGGCTTGAATTGGGATTAATGACTCCAATGAACTCCAAACCCCATTGCATGAATGGTTGGTCAACTGAGATTGGATGTAGGGGCAACACTGTTAACCTTCCTTTCCCTGTGAAGAATGCACATTTCTTGCACTTTCTTATCCTTGTTTAGCAGTCACTGAACAATGTGGGCCAATAATACCCTACCTTCATTATCTTGAGAGCTGTTACTCGTGGGGCGAAATGGCCTCCTGCCTCCCCATCATGGAACTCATGTAAGATCCTCTCAACTTGACCTGCTCCAACACATCTTAATAGAACACCATGGATGTCTTTCTTGAACAAGATACCATCAACAAGCACATATGGAATGGCTTGTAATATAAAGTACCTCCTCTTTTCTTTACTCATTTCTGGAGGGCATAGACCTGTCTGTAGGAAGTGTATCATATTCTGAGTCCAACAGGGAGTGGGCACATCATTATTTCCCTATTCTTGACCATCCTGTAATACCAAGACAACCTATTTTTCTTTACCCGCTTCAACTTGCTGACTCGAGGCTAGTTGTTCGCATAGTCCCTTCCCACGTACTAGTTTGGTGACCTTAATCTCAATGTCATATTCCATGACACGGGTTATCCATCCCGCACGTTTCTCATTCATATCCTTGTTTAGAAGGAAGTCCTTGACTCCCGCATGAGAGACCAATAATTAGATCTTGTTGTTTGAGACTAGGTGCTTGAATTTCTTTAAACTCCTGATCACTGCAAGTACATGCTTTTCAATGAAAGAGTACCTAGTTTCGTATTCCTCTAAGCCTTGACTGAAGAAAGAAACTGGTTGTTCTAATCCTCCTTTGTTTTGTTGTGCTAGGATTGCAAAAATTGTGTCTCCACCACCAAAGGCGTATAGCATGAAACCCTTGAAGAAGTCTGGATTGATGAGAGTTGGTGCTTGAGAGATAGCCTCTTTTATTGCCTCAAAACTTGCCTTGCCTTCAGATGTCCACTTAAATGCCATGCTCTTTTTTAACATCAACGTTATTGGCCTTACGAGAGCTGCAAAGTTTGGAACAAACCTGCAGACAAAATTGATCCTTCCCAAGAAGCTTTAAAGAGCCTTCTTATGACTTGGCAATGGCAACACTCGAATTGCTTCAACTCTTTCTGGGTCAATTGTCAATCCCTCTTTTGAAACAATATGGCCTAGAAGTTTCCCCTCATGAGCCAAGAATATGCATTTTTTGGGATTCAATGATACCCCAAATCTTCTACACCTCTGAAATACCTGCTTCAGATGAAAAAGGTGATCCACTGCATTTTTGGAGAATACAGTGATGTCATCAAGATATATCAGAACTATTTTATTGATTAACCCCTTGAATGCCATATCCATTGCCCTTTGGAAAGTGGCTCCAACATTTGACAGGCCAAATGGCATCTTCTTGTAGGCATATGTGTCCCATTTGGTTGTGAAGGCTGTCTTGAACTGGTCTTCCTCCTTTACCATAATATGATCATTTGGGTTAAAAATGGACTCCAATGTGATAATTCCCTTGGGTAGCTTATTAGTTCTCAGTTGTACCACTTGGTCACCATACTGCTGTTCCAATTTTTCTTGATTCTTGGCTGAGAACTCAGCTTCTTCTTGCAAGAAATGGATGTTTTGCTGGTCATTTTCGAACACTTGCCAACCGATATTGTTATCCGGCACTCAAGGCCTCACAATCACGTGGATGTTTGGTTGTACCTTGTCTTGTTGAATACTTTCCATGATTTCAAAGGCTGCCCCTACTGTTGCAAACCTGTCAGCAGCTTGATTCTCTTTCCTAGGAATGGATTTGATGCCAAAACCCTCAAAATCTTCCATGAGGTCCCACACCTTGTTCTTGTAGCACTTGAGTAGATCATTCTTGGCAGCATGCTGTCCCTTGACCTGATTTACAATCAATTCACTGTCCCCAAAGACTTGCAAGTTTTTTATTTTCTTCTTGATTGCCCAATGCATCCCTTGCACCAAGGCTTCATATTCAGCAGTGTTATTGGAGCATGCAAACTGAAATCTAAAAGCTGAATAGTACCTTACTCCTTGAGGTGAAACAAGCATGGCTCCACCTCCTGCACCTTGTCTACTCCTTGATCCATCAAAAAATAGCTTCCATACCTCATTTTCATCTTCGTGGTTTGGCTTGGTGATGCTAGGAATAGGCTGATTTCCTTCGTGTATGCAATAGACTCCCAGCTCAAATTCTTCCACTACTTGATAAGGATCATATGTATGTACCTTGTTTTCCCATTCATCAAGAGTTAGATCCGGGATGCTTCCAACCTTGGTGTCAGCCTCATTGGTGCTTGGGTGGTCTTCTTGATCAAATGCTGAACAATTGGCATTGATCTGACTTGGAGTTTAAGGCTCAATGTGGAAGTTTGCAATAGCTTCAGACCTGATTATAGCCTTAGTTCCATACCTCGTTCTGAACAACATGTGCAACCAATCAGCAGACAAATATCCCCCAATATTGGCTGTGAAGTCCCTTGACAAGCATAGGGCAAAGAGTAGTGGAAGGTCTATGATTGATACATCTTGTAAAACAACAACATTTGGACATGCATGCAAGGTAATACTCAAGTTTCTAATCACCCCAACTGTTGTTACTGTTGTCCCATCTAGCTGCACTACCCCTTTGGATATTGTTTCATACTGGAGACCTAGCTGATTAGCTATTTGTTTAGGCATTACTGAGCTACTTGCCCCAGAATCAATCATGCAATTGTGTACTAGCTGATTTCCAATGATTAATGAAAAATAGAAATGAGGAGGCTTCAACATTTTACCTTGCTATCCTCCACGATTTCCCTCAGGTTGGGCAACATTTGTAAGCACTTTGTCTTGCATTTGCTGATTCGAAGTTTTCCAGTCCTTCATGGCAGCTTGCAGTAGATCTCTTTGGCCTGGGATGGATAGGGATTCCCACATTGATATATTGACATTTGTCTTCTTCATCTGATCAATGATACTGAATGGTGATGAAGGATCTCTTTGTTTTCCCTTGGTTTGCACATTCACTCCCTGCATGTGGGCAGCAACGACTGGTATTTGAGTTGGTCTAGGGGCTGTTCTTGGCTGCCCTTATGCATTTAAAATTGGATTTTTCTCGCCAATAATTTGTGGAGCCATGAAAGGTTGTGGGTTGGTTGGGGCTAATGGCTGTTCTTCACCCAAATTCCTCCTTTTTGACCTTGTGTTGGCTACAACACCTTGAGAAACTACCTGGTTCATGCCACAAAAATCCTCTGCTTGCCAATTTACCAATGTGGTGTCATTTGGGGCTGATTGCTGTTGGAATATTTCTTGTTGTTGGCTGTCTTCTTGACTACTCTCACCCTCCACACCAGTAGTTGTCACCATTAATGCTTGATTCAAAGCACCAATGAAGCACATGGATTGGTTATGAGGCTCATTGTATAGAAAACACCAATCATACTCCTGGGCAATGTTGTTTTGTGTTGGCACCAGTGCCTTAGAGGAAGATATGGCATTTGGATTATAGGGCTGAAATGGTCTATTGGTAGGAGGCCTGGTTTGATTTATATTTGCAGCTGGATTAGGAGGCCTTTGTGGTTGGTATGGCTGCCTATTAGGCTGAGCTTGGGGTTGATAAGAAGGTCTAAAACCTTGGGCCTGCTGCCTTTTTAGAGTAACCATCTCATTGCCCAAGTTTTACAATTGCTTCATGACTTCTTGAAGCTCATTTGGGGAACTTGGAGATGAAGTGGAAGCTTCATTTGAACTTTGATTTCTAGGAGTGGGAGAAGGAGCCAAATTAGGTGCTTGATTGGTGTTTGGACTCTCTAAACTTGGAAACAACGGCATGGGAGGTCTAGGGGAAAGTTTTCCAGCTTGGATCAAACAATTTTCAGGCCTAATGGCAATGCTATAAGCCATAGGGATAGTTATGCCTCCCATGGACTGGATTAACATAGAAATATCAGAATTTAGAGCTTTGAGATAGTAGAGAAAAGAACCTTCTGCTATTGGCCTGACTGCCACTAGAATTCTCTCCCAAGTCTTTTGAAATCTGAAGTTGAAATCGGTCAGCTGCTCATTGGGAGCTCTCTTGATGGTTGTCAGCTATTCCAGAAGAGACAATTTGTCTCCCTTCTCTCCAAATTACTCATGAAGTGCTATACACAGCTGATTCCAATTTGTGATAGACCAGCTCCAAGGCTCCTGAACCATTGCAATGCTTTACCCTTGAATGAAGACACCAGTAACTTGACAGCCACCTGCATCTCATTGATTTCATGGATTGCACAAAGGTTAGCAATATCTTTAACATGATCACCTGGAGTAGTCTGATTTTCTCCAGTGAAGTAGGGAATATTCTTCAAGGCTGCAATAGGAATTGGATGTTGTGCATTGAGGGCAAGTGGGCTGCTTCCTGTGAAGTTGATATAGGGATTGTTTTGTGCCATTCTAATTGGTCTTAAAACCCTTGTTGATTGAATGAAAGGCCTACCAGGTGGAGGAGTTGAGAGAGTTCTGTTTGGTGGAGATGGAGACCTTTGAATCCTTCTTCCTCTTTGCCTTCTTCTTGGAGATAATTGGAGGTGTTCAAACAACACTTCTTCTTCTCCAACTCTTGACCTTGTGGTGACTCTTCTCATGAGTTTTCAGGCCTGCACTGCTGAAACCAGTTGATTTTTCCCCTTGGAGTCGCCAGATGTGCAAATAATAGCTCTTTTCAAGCAAGAAAATTACAGCAGATGCACATCAACTTTGCTGCAATAAAAATGAGACCTCTAAGGTCCCACCAGGCGTGCCAAAACTGTTATGGAAAAATCACAGCACCCCTAGCTGTTGGTCAGTTTTCTAGGTTGATCATACTATCATCCAGTGTGATTGCATAACATTCAAATCCTTTCTCCAAGTGTGGGACTTGCAAAATGAGAAAGGAATATCCAGAGAAGGCTTGTTCCTATTCCTCTGTTTAGATGCACATGAAAAATGCAGAGGGTTTACTCAAAAACTAATCTATCTTTCCAAGGAGACAGAGAGAGAGAGATGCATAAAAATAAACCTAAGCTAACAGAGGTGATGCACCGAGGAATGAAGAACACCTACCTTGCTAATAAACACAGACCATTCAAATGTGATGCAAGATCATGCACAGATAACAAAACTTGTAGTGAAAGACCACGAGGATGCAAATAAGCATGAAAAGGGTTGAGAATCATCCACAGACATGCTCCAAAGATTGATACAATACACTGAAAAATTCCAAGAGGAAAAGTTGCATTACAGTTTCAAATGGGAGGTTCGAACTCCACAAATTCACCTGATACAGAGAAGAAGGGAGGAGCAAAATAGAAAATGTTCGACCTTTTTTAAAGAAGCCCCTCCTTACAATATATAAGAAGAATGAGAGAGGAAAGAGAGAGGAAAGTCAAATCTACCACAACCACTTCTGGATTGCATTCAACTCATCTCATTATGGCAGAAATGATGGATCCTGGCAAAACAGTGGACTGTCTGTTGCATTAAATTTGGTTGTTGAACGCCAGTTCTGGTCATTATCACGCGTCAGAGCCGTTTCTCAATTTCTCTCTCCAAACTGAACCAAAGTTTAAGATTGACCCTGGAATCACATAGAGAATTTCACCAACTTTCCATTGATATAAAGAACATGCAAATCCGAGCTCTGGATCGAAAGTCATGGCGATCTGAAGATTTAGGGCACAAAACAGGCTGAAATGGATATTTGAATTCTTTCGCATGCTCTGCCACTTGGACGACATGTGTCACGCACTGATTGGATGAGAAATTATCTCTCCTCCACATTTCCGTGGGTTTCCCTTTAAAAATTTTGACTTTTATGACTTTGGGAAATTTTCCATTTTTTCCCGCGTCCCCTGCCACTTGGGTGACACATGGCATCATCTGGTTGGAGGACAGGGCGCGGGGTCAACCTCATCTTTTAATATTTTGGCCCAAGTCTTTTTCCAAATTTTCTAATTCCTCCCTGAGCTCTGCACTTTTCTACTCCATTGGACACGTGTCCTACTCTGATTCACTCGGGCTGACCCTTCAAATCTCGCCCTTTTAACTTTTGGACGTTTTCCCTTATGACACATGGCATTTCCTGATTCATCTGCGGGCCTGCCGGCTTTTCGCGTCCCTCACATTTTCACGGCCTGGCTGTTCCAAACTACTTGGGACAAAATCCTCTGATTCACCTGATTTGAGCTTGCCTGTCCCTCTTTCGGTCGATGACACGTGGCACATTTCTATTGGCTCTCAGCTTTCTCGGGTTTCCGCGTCTCGCGTGTCCCTTTGTCCCAACTATCCCAGTGTGAAAGTTCTCCTTTTCAGTCAATCCAGGTGGTTCGCGTCCTTTGCATCCTCCTCGTCCTCACGGCCCGGCTGTCCCTGTTTGTGCGGACCGCTTAGAGGCTTTTCGTCTGATCCACGCCCCGACGTCCCAACTGTCCCGACTGCTACGAGGACTAGGACTTAGCCAATTTTCATGATATTTCCTGGCCCAAGCCTGCTTTTTGCAATTTTTTCACCCTTTCTTAGAAATTTCTCTTTTCTCCTTGGACAAGGGAGTTAGAAGAATTTCGAGGGGACCCCAGAAACATGATTTTTGCCTTGAATCATCTATTTTCTTGGGACTTGAGTAATCTGATGCATGTTATAAAATTTACCTTGGGGGATGAATTTTGGATAACAGGAATAATAGAAGATGGGGGAGAGGATACAACCAAAGGAATGGTAACTTGAGTCACATGAGGAGGGGAAGGAGGAGAGGGAGAAGGGATGGAAGGAAACTCATCAGTTGTAGCAGTGGCAACATCCTGAGTGGATGTGCCTATTGGGACACTCTCCGCCACTTCTTTCTCTGGAGGTACCAGGGTTACAACCTTTTCTTGTGTGGTAGGAGGAGGGCTCTCAAGAAATTCTTCTTGAGCAGAGCTCAATTCTCCCTCTTTATGTTTACCCTTGCCCTTTGGCAAATGATTTGGCCTGACAGGTGCATTGCCCAAAGGGGACATGGTGAAATCTACTCCAAGGTAGATGAGGTCGTTCATTTTGCACCAATGCTATATGTGCTACAATGTGCCCTTAACCCTCTCCTCAATGGTCTAAGGCACCTTTTTCCTATCAATCTCAGAAAACGACCAGTTGTCCCCATCCGTATCTAGATATACCTGATCAAATTCTTGATCGGTCATTTGGAAAGCTTTTGGAATAATGGCCATGCCATATTGAATAATTTTTGCCAAGGCTAGGTGGGAGTGATCCTTTCTCCTGAGTTCAACCTCGTGATACAAGTCGATGTAGACATCCTCGATCTGTGGAACATGGATCGGATTAAGTTTTTCCTTTAGGAGGCAATTATGGGGATCAAAGGTTGGCCTTGCTGGGAAATTGTGTTTCAAATTAAGTAGTTCCAGCTCTGTGAACATTTCTCTAGCCTTGGTGTGAGAAATGCAGGTGTACCTACCCACTGTCAGGGGGAAAGGAGTTCCACCCTTCTTCCTTTTCAGGTACTTCTCGTGATATGTTATGAGTTGTCTGGACAGCTCCAATAGGATCAGCTTAGGGCTTGCGTACCTCGGTAACTTGGTGGGCTCTCCCAAGAAGTTAGCTTCCCTGAGATAGGTGAAAGTGAGGAATTGCGTAAACAATGCCCCCCACTTCTCGGTTGTCATGACTATGCTCTTGGTCATTCGACCATGAGTCATATTGGGCCTTAATAGGCAGATGATGCCGTAGAAGAAGGCATCATTGATCTTGGTGAATTGTGGGATGCTATTCTCTAGCTTCAATTCTGGGTAGTATTTGTATATTTTTACCTGGGGCCATACCCCGCATTGGCTCAGTGTTGGATAGTCCCTCTCTGAGGCCACAATGTAGACTACGTAGGAGTTCATGTAGAACCTCCCTATTGTGGTGAGTTGTTGGAGCTGCTCAGAGATGGTGTTGCTGATGATTTCAGCCCACTCGAAACGCTGATCAAGCACATTCTTATTCATTGTTTCTAGATACCTGAGCATCCATTTGTGGAAGTAATGGGAATCAGAAATCCCGAACACCTTGCTTAGGAATGTGATGGTATCAATCAGTTCCTTAGAGAAATCACTACGGTGAATAACCTGCTGCCACCTTGTTATTACCTTTTTATCTTTCAAGTACACCTTGTTCATTAACTGGGTGCACTTGTCTTCATTTTCCTCCCATGCCTTGGTGCAATCTTCTTGGCTTACAGCCACAAAATTCCAGTGGTGGGGAATACCTAGCATAATATCAAAGTGTCAGGAAGTGAGGTTGATTATGACCTCGCTCATTTCATTCTCGACACACCTTGTGTCTTTGTTATAACAACGGGCCACCACCATCATAAATTAATTATTTACTGCACTGACAGGGATTTCCCCAATGAAATGCAGACCACTGCCCACTAGTTTGTCCATCCAAGGACTACCTGTGACTCTCTTGGTTTTGGCCCAAAAATCTTCCATGTCGATGTGGCCAAGTTCGGAATCTCTAATGTCTAGGTCACATTCTGCCTGGGACTCAGGCATTCTGACCCTTTGATATTTGTATTTCATCTCTTCCTCCGTGAGTTTGGCCTTACCCTTTGACTTGGTTGGCCTTTTGCTTGATGTAGACATATGCGAATCGGAGTTCAGTTCCTGATTTGCAAGAAGAAGGAGTGAATTCCAACGCAGAAGAGCCATGTTAATTGTCATATCTTCCATCAAAGCTTTATAGAATGAGGAGTTAGCAATTTAAAAGCCTCTGGGCACAGGGTGCAGGGTCAAAAGTATGACACACTGAAATGGAGTGTTACAAGGAAGAAATCAGCGCCAAAGGGTGTAGGGTGCATAAAATTTACACATAACATCAATGTTGTTGTAGATAACTTTGTGCCTGCACCAATACACAAGGTTTTAAACTAGGTGTAAAAAATTTTGGTGTTGCATGGGAGCAGGATGCGCCAATGTCCCAGATATGAGACATGTTGCATGGAATTTTGGTGCGCCAAGGGGCGCAACATTAAAAGGTGTATCACTAACTTTATGTGCACCAAGAAGGCCTTTGGCGTGACACGGGAAGAGACTGCATAAAAAACTTTGTTGGTGTAAGCAGGGTTGTGCCTGCGCCTAAGTAAGGATTTTCTAGTTTTGTTTGGCATAGGAAGGATTCGTGCTATAATAAGGGACATTGCACCCTCTTAGCATGACTGTGTTTTTTGTAACAAGGATGGCGATTGTGCTAAGAGAAAACCATGGGTGGAAATGATAACTTTTAGGTTTTCTTTCCTTTTGCGATTTTTAGGCCTCCTTCAACATGAATTTTGACAGTGAAGGGGGACAGAGCAGAGAAGATCTGGGTTTATTTTTTGGGACAAATCCCTCCAAGCCAGCAGATCTGGAAGGAGGGGAAGACTGATTTGGGGGGAAGCCACTTAGGTTTATATATCTAATCAATAGCAAGTAAAACCATAGCAGAGCAACAAGCAAAACTCACAAGAAAAACAAGAGCCACTTACTGGAGATATATAGACTAAGAGGAATGAAGTGGGATCCAAGAATGCAACATGAGGATGATAGAAGCGTTGAAAGGTGCGGAGAAATAAAGTTTTCACGTGTTTTTCAATTGTGAAAATGATAGGGCGGATGCACATATATATAGAAAAAGGTGCAATAAATGTGCCACCAAATTTTTCAAAGGACGAACCAAAAAGTATGTCGACATGAAAATATTTGTGCCCTTTGGCGCGGTTATGCGTCTGTCAGCAAGAAACTATATGCGCCTTTGGCACAAATTCAGGATTGTCAATGTGGGAGTTTGAGCGCTTTGGCGCACCATTTAAGGGAACAATATTTTTGTTGTTCACATGTCGGCGCATGTACCTTGGTGCAAGCAAGAAAGGCGGATCATGGGGAGGCACAACAATCGTTGTGTTAACATTCCAAAGGGTGCGCCAAAGGAATATAAGGGGGAAAAAATAAATTCCGTGTTGCATGAAAAAAAAGTGTGCCCAGCCAAAAGGGACAAAAATGACTAAGTTCGAAAAACTGGATTTTCCTGAAACGGATTTTATGTCATTCCGAATGTTGAGGGACCTTGACAAGGACCCCAAACAAAATTTGGTATGGTTACCTGCTAAATTTCCCTTATCAATTTTGTAGGATAAAAAAGTGTAACACATGGAAAGTGTACCAAAATCTAACATGAAAATAGACTCCACAAACATAACATGCTTGGGATCAGGTCAAAAACTGTGTGAGATCTAGTTGAATTGTTAAATTGTGTAGGTGGCTTGGTTTTCTTTAATCTGTGGAACTTGCTCTATTTTTGGTTGGAAAACTTCAGTTATTAATTTTTTTTTGAATACCTTGACTATTGTTGAATCTTACTTGAATATTCAAGGAAGATAAAAATTATGTGAAGTCTACTTAATCATATTCTTCTGAGTACTGATGGAATGCTCAAGCTTCGAAAAATGTGTTTGATTTCTTATCACTATATGTGAATGTATTTTATTTTTTACTAATGGGACCACCATAAAATTATCCAAGTGTAACACACGGAAGGTGTACCAAACACTAACATGAAAATAGGCTCCACAAACATAACAGGCTTGGGATCAAGTCAAAAAATTGTGTGAGATCTAGTTGAATTGTTAAATCATGTAGGTGGCTTGGTTTTCTTTAATCTGTGGAAATTGCTCTATTTTTGGTTGGAAAACTTCAGTTATTAATTTTTTTTTAAATAACTTGACTATTGTTGAATCTTACTTTAATATCCAAGGAAGATAAAAAATTATGTGAAGTCTTCTTAAACATATTCTTCTGAGTACTGATGGAATGCTCAAGATTTGAAAAATGTATTTGATTTCTTATCACTATATGTGAATGTGTTTTATTTTTTACTAATGGGACTGCCATAAAAATATCTGAGTGTAACACATGGAAGGTGTACCAAACTCTAACACGAAAATAGGCTCCACAAACATAAAAGGCTTGGGCTCAAGTCAAAAAACTGTGTGAGATCTAGTTGAATTGTTAAATCATGTAGGTGGCTTGGTTTTCTTTAATATGTGGAACTTGATCTATTTTTGCTTGGAAAACTTTAGTTATTAATATTGTTTTGAATACCTTGACTATTGTTGAATCTTACTTGAATATTCAAGTAAGATAAAAATTATGTGAAGTCTACTTAAACATATTCTTCTGAGTACTGATGGAATGCTCAAGCTTCGAAAAATGTGTTTGATTTCTTATCACTATATGTGAATGTGTTTTATTTTTTACTAATGGGACCGCCGTAAAAATATCCAAGTGTAACACATGGAAGGTGTACCAAACACTAGCATGAAAATAGGCTCCACAAACATAACAAGCTTGGGATCAAGTCAAAAAATTGTGTGAGATCTAGTTGAATTGTTAAATCGTGTAGGTGGCTTGGTTTTCTTTAATCTGTGGAACTTGCTCTATTTTTGGTTGGAAAACTTCAGTTATTAATTTTTTTTTAAATACCTTGACTATTGTTGAATCTTACTTTAATATTCAAGGAAGATAAAAATTATGTGAAGTCTGCTTAAACATATTCTTCTGAGTAATGATGGAATGCTCAAGATTTGAAAAATATGTTTGATTTCTTATCACTATATGTAAATGTGTTTAATTTTTTACTAATGGGACTTCCGTAAAAATATCTGAGTGTAACACATGGAAGGCTTTCAAAACTCTAACATGAAAACAAGCTCCACAAACATAACAGGCTTGACATCAAGTCAAAAAACTGTGTGAGATCTAGTTGAATCGTTAAATCATATTGGTGGCTTGGTTTTCTTTAATCTGTGGAACTTGCTCTATTTTTGGTTCGAAAACTTTAGTTATTAAAACTATTTTGAATACGTTGACTATTGTTAAATCTTACTTGAATATTCAAGGAAGATAAAAATTATGTGAAGTCTGCTTAAACATATTCCTCTGAGTACTGATGGAATGCTCAAGATTTGAAAAATGTGTTTGATTTCTTATCACTATATGTGAATGTATTTTATTTTTTACTGATGGGACCGCCATAAAATTATCCAAGTGTAACACACGGAAGGTGTACCAAACACTAACATGAAAATAGGCTCCACAAACATAACAGGCTTTGGATCAAGTTATAAAACTGTGTGAGATCTAGTTGAATTGTTAAATCGTGTAGGTGGCTTGGTTTTCTTTAATATGTGGAACTTGTTCTATTTTTGGTTGGAAAAAATTAGTTATTAAGATTGTTTTGAATACCTGGACTATTGTTGAATCTTACCTAAATATTCAAGGAAGATAAAAATTATGTGAAGTCTTCTTAAACATATTCTTCTGAGTACTAATGGAATGCTCAAGCTTTGAAAAATGTGTTTGATTTCTTATCACTATATGTGAATGAGGATCTAGGTTTTGTTTGTAGTCTTTCTGTTTAGACTTCGGGCCCTGAGATTATTTAGGAAATATAAATTATTGGGAATTTTCTTGGTAAGTGGTTTAATGTGTCCATGGACTTGTTTAAGTTATTGCAGTTATTATTTACTATGAATCCTGTAAATGTGTACTTCCACTTTTCTTGGAATTGTTCAGTTGTTTCACGAAGACTGATTGTTGAAATCCTATAAGGGGTAACTTTATTTAGTTTTCTACTTTATTGGTTCATTAGGTAACCGGTGAAATTTTATCATCAGGTGCTAAGAAGGGAAAAAATACCTTGTTTATAGGATTACTATTTTTTGGTTTTTTTCCAACTTGAACTTCTTGATAGTTCTATTATCGTTGTTTGGATGTATTTTAGTTTGCATGTTTCTTATACTTTGGGCCACTAAACCCGGTTTTGATTCGTTTATATCTTTGGCCATATTGTTTGTGAAAAAGTAATGATGACTCATGTTTTGGTTAAATCGTATTATAAACCTCTTTTCCTTTACGGATATGAGTTTGGAAGTTTGTTCGGACTTACCCTTCTATTAAGTTAATCCTTTCATCTCTATATCTTTTGGGAAATGGATTTTGTGTTATCCTATGGAATTCAAGGCTAACTTTACCATCTCCATGAATGATGAAGAGTAACAAAATGATTTTTGTTCATCATTTCATTTCTTCTCCTGGTTGTTGTACATTCAATTTGAACCCTGATTAGATATCTGTTTCAGATTTTAGTTTGTAACATTTGATCAATGAACTTATTGATATAAGTTTTTGGTTTCTCAAGGTTCTCTTTATAATCATGCTTAGAACTATAAGGAAGTAATCTCTCTCTTTTTCCTTTAACCTTCTTCAGCCTTCGAACTTGGTAAAGGTGTTGTCTTTCTTTGGTCTGTTCGTTATGCAGCTTCGAGGCTATTTGGTAAGATTGATTGTAGATTGTTGTTAGGGTAGTACAGCTGAAGTTTAAAATAATAGAATGGAATATTGTGTTTGGTTGGAATATTATGAATAGATATTTATGTTTGGTAGAAAATATTTATATGGTTAATTGAGTTGGAGCTGAATGATAAACCTTGCAATTCTAATCTCTTAACTTAACAATATCAATGTTGTATCCTTCTGGGATTGAGTGCCGACTCATTTTCTTGCTAAAAAGATCTTACCCTTTGATGATGTATGTTTTAGTTTGCTTGACTTTAACTTAAATTGGTTCCTAATTTTGAGATTGAGTATTAGGATACTCAAATCAAAGACACATTTAATGATATGATTTTTTGGATCATCTTAAACGTATTCGTATGCTTTTAATTTTGATTATTGGCATCTCAGATTTTAGGACAAACTTAGGTTAATGAAATATTAAGATGGAATTATTGTTGTAATGATCTACTACTAAACTATGCCTAAAATATAGCTAGGATAGTTATCTTCTAATGTTAAAAAGGATTAACTGAATGAGTGATCATGAAAAGAAATGTATGAAAATAATAGTGAAATTTTGATGAAATGTTACTTATCTGAATTATTGTTTTAATTACTTTGATAAAAGAAAATTATGAAGGGATGAAGTTGTTACATATCATGACCTAACCTTATTTTTTTTTTGGTATATTTATTTTTCTCTCTCTTTAATTTGAGTATTGTAACTTCTTTTGGATATGTATTTTTGAATTTCTCAAGACTGTTTCATAGAAGTAGAGTTATTTTTATGAAATAGTTAGCTAAAAACACATTGATTTAATGTTTAGTGCTTATCATGCTCAGTTCAATGAACTGATCCATGCTAGAAATTTTGTAGATAGATTTTGTAAGTGATGAAAGGAGAAAGATCTTTAGGAAGTTACATTTTTTTATCAAAGAGACTGGATATTTTTATGATGAAATATGGTTCATTACTGAAATGTACTTGACGGAAAGGAAATTTGTATCTGAAATTGATTTAAATATTGTTCTTTGACATTAGTAATGTCTTAAGTGTTTGGACATGTAAATGTATGAATCATTTTGTTGAATAAGAGATGTGTGATATTTTTTTATACTTGATGTAAATCCTTTTGGCATGAATGACTGGAAATAATAAACATTTCTCTATTTTACAAATAGTGACATACTTTTATGATTAGAATGGAATAATTAGAGATCAGAGGTGTTGAGATGTTCTACCCTCTCTAATGAAGGTGTAACTTTCAAAGTTGACATTATTACATGATATTCAACTATATCTCTATGACTATATATAAATAAAATGCTAGTATGAGAATTTAACTTGATATTAATTTATAATGTACAATGGGTTTATAATGGAATTTAACCCGCAATAAGAGAAACGAAAGACAACTACCTTGAAAAGAATCATAGTCTTAATCTAAAGACCTTTTTGATATGAATCATGAATGTTATCTGTAGTTGGAAAGGGTGTTATTTCTCATGTAGAATTCCTTAACTAGAATAGGAATGTATGGAAGGAAAAATAAATGGTATTAGACTTCAATTAAATGAAGTATAATATAAAAAGAAGTTGATCAGAACTTATATAAGCTATGGCTTGAGTAAGCGAGTAACAAAGCAACAGTTCCAAGTGTGTTGGATTTGTTATGTAAAACATAAATCAGAATGTTAATAGTATAAAAAAATAACATGTGAAATGGTTAGGGAGAATATTTATCTACATAGCTACCTCTATTGTAGTTTTAACTTGGAACCCTAATGGTTAAGAACCTAAATTTTCATTAGGGTTACTGTAATTAATCCTTAATGAGGAAATTAATAAGTTATTAACTTTCTATCTAAGGTATGCTTATCCAGATGGGGAAAACTTTGATGGATGTTGACACACAACAATTGTGGTAAAGTACCTTCATGATGATTAGGGTCTTCACGAGAATACTATGTTGCAATTGAAATGTTTCAACACCCTTTCAAGTTTATTCAACTAGACTAACATTAATTTTGACATGATCACAGTTCTTCCCTAGGTAGAGATAGGGGCATGACCTAGTGTTAGGGTCAACTCATGTTGACTTAGGATAAATAGACACGCCCAATCGACATAAGTCGAATAAGTATGTATAAGTACCCTTAGTCACCGAAAGTAGTCTCCCACACTAGGCCATGTTGATAACCTTGGCTAGGGTTAAACCTTGAACAAGTGGAATGAAAAAATTCATTGAAGACCATCCAAGAAAAGAGATCAAGTAGGGTGAAGGACATATTCCATTTGACGAGTATGCCATCTAGGAATATAAACATGAACAATATGTTTAAAATCTTTGCCCAAAGTATCACAAGCTGCTAGTTGCGTTGTCTAATGTCACTCAATTTAAGAAGAAGGATTTGAAATGAATATGGGTAGCATATATTCAAATAGGCCTCTTAAACATAATGCTTGATACCTCTAAAAGGTAACAGAACCAAGTATACGTAGTATACACATTATAAGGTTAACATGAGAGATCAATATGATACCTAGTCATGAAATAAGAGATCATTGTTTCACTGAGTCATTTACATTTGTATATGGTTTTATGTTATGATATTGATTGGATTTGTGATGTGTGTTCTAAATTATGTTAATTTAGAACACAGAACATTATGAGAAAAAAAAAATCCCTTGTTTATAAAGTCTTAAAATGGGAATGTTACATCTTCATATTAGAGCTGAAGGTTGCATCTCTTGGACCTATTGTGTCCATAATCTGATAAAACTTAAACTTTCTTGCTAACAGAAAATGGTTAGAATAAGAGGAAATGTTATAGACAACCCACCATCAGGTAGAGAAGTAGCTACCGCCCAAAAACTTGATAAGATCCTTGTTGACCTATTGGACATAAGAGATCATTTGGTTATACTTGAACAACAAGTAATAGAAAATGGGGAGGAAAAAGATGCTGGTAATAACAATCAACCACCTCCTGGGGATAACACCAATATTGGAAATTTACACATTGATAACAATAACACTGTCAATGCTAATGTAAATGTACCTAATCAACCTAAGAACAAAAAGGTGAGATTGGCATATGAACTCACTAATGATATAAAAAGGATAAGTCCACTCAAGTTTGATGGAACTACACTGGGATATGGAGCTGAGAATTGGCTCAGTGAAATAGAGAAGTACTTTGCTATAAGGAACTTCTCAGAGTAAACTAAAGCAATATGGGGAACTTATTAGCTTTCCCATGAGGCATCTTCTTGGTGGGATAGCCTTAAAAATGAGTTAAACATTAGTGAAAAAAACATCACTTGGGCTCAATTTAAAAATTATTTTAGGCAACGATGGCTGCCACAACTTAAATATGATCAAAAAATGAATGAATTTCAAAACTTAGCTCAAGAGAAGTTAACTGTAACGGAGTACTGGGAGAATTTTACTAAGCTACTCAAGTACGTGCCTTAGTATCAAACTGATGAGAAGTTTAGGATACATAAATTCATTATGGGATTGAATCCTATTATAGGTGGTGAAGTAGATGTTCACAACCCAACCACCATGGAAGGGGTTGTTGAAAAATCTATAAGGAAGGAGTAGAAATTGAAAGCAATCTTTGTCCATAAGGAGAGAATCAGAAAGAAAATTCCTAATTCTTCTTCATCCCTTGCACCCAAAAAGGGACCATGGAAAATTTTTGGTGAGAATTTTTTTTTTATTGCTTATAATAACAAGAAAAATACAGCAAATAAACTTGCTGCTAATGTATGAAATAATTTTGTCAATAATAATAATAATGGATAGAAGTCCTATGGAGGATAGAATGATAACTTTAAGGAAGGAAATAAATTTGAGCCTAGGAAAGGACCTGTAGGAGGCTACTACAATTGTGTCAAGGATCATTATGTAGATCATTAACCTCTAAGGAAGGATGACTGTAATCAGTAGCATAAGATACATGCTGCAGTAGATGAAAAACAAGATGAAAAGCAAGTTATGCCTATAAGAGTGTCAGGTAAGTTATTTCGTATAACTGCTACTATACTTTTTGACATTGGATATACTTAATGCTTTATTTATACAAAATTAGCTTCAAAATTAAAAATAAAAGATGGAAAAATTGATAAATCATGGGTTGTACATTATGGAAATAATGTTGTCCACACAATTAACATGTTTCTTTTTGGAGTAGTCCATGACTTGCCTAGTTTTTTCACTGAAGTTGATCTTTATGTTTCTCCTTAGGGGTCTTATGATGTAATCATAGGTGTTAACTGGCTTATTGAACATAAGGAAAAGGTTGATTGTTTTGAAAAACATATAAGTTGTCTAGATTATCTGTAGAAAACAAAAGAGATCCAGGGGATAACACATGAGATTTCAGTTAGAAAATTGTCAGCCATACAGCTTAAAAATGCCAAAAACAAAGGATGCACCTTGTATGAAGTAAAAATTTGTGAAACAACAGAAGGGGATAGTGATTTCTTAGAAATATACCCACTATTACAAAATTTCAGTGATGTGTTTCTAGAAGAACTACCTGGTCTTCCGCACAAATGAGATTTTGATTTCATGATTGAGATCAAGCCGAGAACCAAACCTATTTCCAAGGCACCATATCGAATGACTACCATTGAATTGGTAGAACTTAAGGCAAAATTACAAGAAATGTTGTCTAAAGGTTTGATAAGACCAAGTGTCTTACCTTGGGGAGCACCGATAATTTTTGTGAAAAATAAAGATGGAACACTTAGATTGTGCATTAATTATAGGATGTTAAACAAAGCAAAAATAAAAAATTGATATCCACTTCCTAAAATTGATGATCTATTTGATCAGATCCATGGTGCATCAATATATTATAAGATAGATCTTTGATCTGGATATCACCAGTTAAGAATCAAGGATAAATATATTCATAAAACAACTCTTAGGACAAGGTATGGGCATTATGAATTCACAGTTTTTCCTTTCGGTTTGAAAAATGTACCTGAAACTTTTATGAACTTAATGAATAATATATTTCAAGAAGACATGAACAAATTTTTGCTCATATTCTTGGATGATATTCTCATATATTATAAAATCATTGATGAGTATCATGAGAATTTAAAGATAGTTCTAGAAATCTTAAGAAAAAGAATATTATATGGTAAGTTATCCAAATGTTCATTATACGAGTACACTATTTAGGGCATGTTATAAGTAAAGATGGAATAACAATAAATCCATAAAAAATTGTTGCAATAACCGAGTGGCCTGAACCTAAGAATGTACATGAAGTTAGAAGCTTCATGGGTCTCACTAGTTACTAGAGAAATTTTTTTAAATACTTTTCTAAGGTCATTGCACCAATAACTTTGTTTCAAAAGAAAGACAAGAAGTTTGTGTGGAGTGAAAAATGTGAATATGCATTTAAGACTCTAAAGAAAAAACTAACATATGCACCTATTTTGGCTATACCTGATCCAAATGGAGACTTTACTTTAGTAACAAATGCTTTTGAGGAAGGGATTCAAGGTATTTTGTTGCAAAATGAGTATGTTATAACATATGAAAGTAGAAAACTCAAGTTACATGAACTGAACTATGCTCCCCATGACCTAAAGATTTCTGCTATTATTCATGTACTTAAAGTATGGAGGCATTATATTCTTGGGAGACCTTTTGAATTAAATGCTAACCATCTTGGGCTGAATTATATCTTCACTCAAGCAAATTTGAATGCAAGACATTGAAGGTGGTTAGAATTTCTATCTCAGTATGATTTTGACATAAGTTATATAAAATTCAAGGAAAACAGAGTGACAAATGCACTAAGTCGTAGGAAACATATTTCTTCACTTATAACATTGAGAACTCAGTTTAAGGATGGAGTAAAAGGTATCACGAAATCTTATTCTTATTTTTTAGCAAGTGAAAACAATACTTATTGCAGATCCAAATGATATGAGATATATAGGTTTTCACTTTGATGACAAAGGAATCTTGAGAGATGATAATCAAGTATATATACCTTTAGGAATTGAATTAAGGAGAAAGTTTTTAACTGAATTTCATAACTCACCATATTTAGGACATCCCAGAATTATGAAAATGCTTGCTGATATAAAACAACAATATTTTTGGAAAGGGATGAAAAAAGACGTAATTGATTTTGTGACATACTGCTTAGAATGTCAGTATGTTAAGGCTGAACATATGCATCCAACTAGTTTATTGTACCCTCATAACATACCGCAGTATAAATGGAAAGTAATTAGCATGGATTTTGTTCAAGGGGTGCTTATGTCAAGAAATAATCATGATGTTATTTTAGTTTTTGTTGATAAACTAACAAAGGTAGCACATTTTATTGTTGGTAATCTTAAGGATGATTAGCCTATTTTGGAAAAATGATTTGTGAATGAAAATTTCAAATTACATGGAGTACCTAAATTGATCATATCAGATTGAGACCCTACAATGACATCTATATTTTGACAAACACTCAATACAACCTTAGGAACTAAAATTAATTTTAGTTCAACATGCCATCCTAAAACGGATGGGAAAACTAAAAGAGTTAATCAAGTTTTGGAAGATATGTTATGAGTGTACTACATGGATCAGCAATACAAATGGGAAGAGTACCTTCCATTAGTTGAATTTCCTTATAATAACATATATCACACCTCTTTGAACATGGCACCTTCTGAAGCATTATACATAAAGAGATGCATAACTCCAGTTAGTTGGGATAACATAGAGGAAAAAGAGGTAATTGGACCTGAGATCCTTACTGAAATGGAACAACAAGTTAAAATGATTCATGAAAGTTTGAAGGAAGTAGTAGATGGGAAAAAAATTTACGCAAACATAAAAAGGGTTGACAAGAAATTTGAACTTGGTGAGAAGGTATTTTTGTGAGTTAAACCCAAAAAGAGTTATATAAATTTTTCAAAGGCTACCAAGTTATCACCTCATTATGTGGGACCCTTTTAAATTGTTGAAATAATTAACCATGTAGCTTATTGTTTAGCTTTACCACCTACTTTATCATGAATGCATGATGTTTTACATATTTCTTTACTTAAGAAATACGTTTCAGATTTATCACATGTGTTAAATTGGAATTCCTTCAAGGTCCAAGAACTAGGAATAATTGTGGTTAAACCCATTCGAGTGTTGGAAACTCGTCAGTTGCTCTTAAGAAATCATAAAATAGGTCAATGCAAGGTCTAATGGGACCAGTTTAATTAAGAAAGTGTAACATGGGAAAACCTCAAAGATATGAAAACTAATTTTCCACATTTCTTTGAACATCTTTGATTCTATTGATTGATAAAACTTAAAGATTTTATTCTTAATATATCAATAAATCTGCCAGTTTTGGGAACATACTATATTCATTTGTATTGAAACAATTATTCAATGCTTAATAATTTATGAAAATTGGAGTTTCTCAAATCTATTTTTGTTATTAACTTATGAAAGAAAGAATTATAATTTTATTATATTCTTGATTGATGTTATTTTAAGAAGTTAATCATCGGGACGATGATGATTTTTAGGACGTGTTGGTATCCAATTTTACTCTCCTTCACAACTTGAACAACATCATAAATTTGCACATGACACTCAAGGATAGATAGATGTTTTGTATGTCGTTTGTAGTTGGGGAAGCACACCTATCTACTTGTTTTCATTCAAGAATTGAGGGAGTGGATAACACCTTCAAGAGGGTTTTGATCTAACCCTCACTATTTTAGGTTATGCCTATCAACCAAGGCAAGAGAACCTATATTGCAGCCCCTATATGGTAAGGAGATGGAGATATTCTTGTGTTTTTCATATGATATGGAAGAGGATTTGTGAAAACATGATCAAGTATCCATTATCCAAACTCAAAGGAGTTGTCACTACTAAATGATGGAAAAGTTTTCAAAACAAAGCTAGAGTTGCTAAAGACATGATAAAACCCTAATCAAATTTGTGCATTTTAGTGAAAGGATTGAATTCTTTTATGGACACACAATGAAAATGTAGGCGTATTATAGGTAGGCTGAGTTAGTTTAAAATGAAATTCTGATGAGAGATTTTAGGACAAGATTATCTAGAAATCGTCACCTTCTCTGGGAAGCTTTGCAAATGAATTACAACACCTAAACAATAGAGATGTTTCAACGAATTTGAAGTGCTCTTTTAACCAAGATGTGTGCACACATGGATGCCCAAATCTGCACTATTCCAAAAAAACTTTGATAACCTACCACAAAGGCTTGAAGACAAATATCAATGAAGCATTTAGAAACCCTTGTTAGATCATGACCTCAGGTACACCCAAAGGTATACAAACACCCTCAATTTACAAGGAAGGTAAGATGAATTTAAATTTTTTTATCTTCATGTTTCGCTCGGAATGTTTTGACTTTTGGGAATAGAGTTGCTTCTATCCTTTCATTCCTTTTAGAAATAGATAAGGGTTAGGGCTAGGAGGAATACCTGTGGAATGTCGAGATGGTGTGCGCGTACTGTAGAGGAAGATCAGGCTGACTGCAAAGAACTCCTTTTTGTCTTGGAAGGACTACCTACAAATAAGAACACAAGACCACAATATTTTGATTAGACAATAAATGAGGAAATTGCCTTGGGCCCAGGAAATATAAAACTTCCTTTTGAAGGTGGTCAGTTTCCCTGCTAATATGAGTTAACACAAAAGACTGTAAAATATCAATCAAATTACTTCATTTGGAACAGATAGGGGAAAGGCTGATTTCTAGTTTGTAGTCTGGGTAACCGATATCGGTTACTGGTAACCGATGTCGGTAGGGTTTAGGATCTGTCGGTTGGTTGTTTTGTGGGGTGTTTGTGTTATTTGGTAGCTGTGTTATTTGTAAGGCTGTATATGGGTGATATTAGGAAATAAGGTGATGAGAGGTAGATGAATGATAGTTAGATGTAATATGCACGCTGGCTAGTGGATTCAGGGATAGATTTATCAGGACTGTGATTCAAAAGGCATAAGAAATGTTATAACAGAGGACATGCAAGATGTGACTTACTGGTTTTGATGAAGATGCAAGCTGATCTCCTTTGCTGTAAACACTTCTGGTATCTCCACTTGTCTCTGCTCGGTCAAGTGAAGATCTGGACTCTGTTCCTCACTCCCAATGATCTTTGTTGATTCAAAAATCCTTCCACCTTTTGATCCAAAATGAAATTTCGATCCCTTTTTTTTGGTTTGGGGAGGCCATTTACAGGGAACTCATGGCAGTTACGTAACCGACGGCGGTCGAGTAGGAACCGACATCGGTAAGGAAAAAGTAGGCTATTTTTAGTAAAATAGCCCATCTTCCCTGCTTTTCTCCCGAGAGATTAGTTGCGGGCTTGGTCAAGTGACTAAAAGGTCGGTCTTGGGTGCGAGAAAGGGGTCATTATTCATGGGTGTAGGTGTAGACCAAGTTTTAGGTCTTAATTAGGTTAGTTTAGGATTAGGGCTAGGTCATGATGAGGTGGCAAAATGAGGTGGTAGGTGAGGTGATGGGGATTTATCAATTACAAGGTAATTAATAAATAATTGTGTAAGGTTTAGGTAATGAGGTTAGGTTGCGAAATGGGATGCGGGTCACAAGGGGTCGTAAGACACGAATTTGGTGTCTAAATTAGCCCCTTATTGTCATGTAGCTTGTGTTGTAAAGCTGCGCCGACAATAATATGAAGTGGTTTCTCCTGTTAAGGATATAGGTAATCCCCCTCAAATCTATCATAGATTGAGTGAACGGGAAATCAGGGATAGGGTTGATAAAGGGTACATGTTGTAGAGAGGATGGTAAGGTGGTGGGGTAGGTCCAAGGCAGCAGACGCATGTTGAAATGCAATAGTGCGACTAGGGTACATGATTTGACGAGTAAACCAGCAATGTATAGGAAAAGGTCGATAGTTTATCCAAACAAGGGTGATATAATCCTGGTATTTAAGGCATAGGAAGTAGCTCCAGGGTATATAACAGGTAAGGTACAGGAACGTTTAGGCATGTTCTGCAGTACCAAATGGTTGGTTTGGTTGAGATAAACGTCACGGTCTAGGTCTAGGCAAAGTTGGTCGACAGATCAAGTCAAGGACCCTAATTATGATAAAACACGAACAGGTGAGCTCGATTGGACAAAAAACTACAGGATGGGTGGATAAGAGTGTATGTTGATGATGTTGGGTAAGGTATGGAAGTGGTACGGCCTTGGGTCGGGCCAAATGGTTGGGGTGCGGCCTTGGGTCGGGCCGGATGGGTAGGGTGAGGCCTTGGGTCAGGCCGGATGGGTAAGGTTGCGGCCTTGGGTCGGGCCGGATTAGTTGGTTGAGGCCTTGGGTCAGGCCGGATGGGTAGGGTGAGGCCTTGGGTCGGGCTGAATGGTTAGGGTTGCGGCATTGGGTTGGGCCAAATGGGTAAGGTTGCGGCCTTGGGTCGGGCCGGATAGGTAGGTTGAGGCCTTGGGTCGGGCCAAATGGGTAAGGTTGCGGCCTTGGGTCGGGCCGGATAGGTAGGTTGAGGCCTTAGGTCGGGCCGGATTAGTCGGTTGAGGCCTTGGGTCGGGCCGGATGGGTAGGGTAAGGCCTTGGGTCGGGCCAAATGGTTAGGGCGAGGCCTTGGGTCGGGCCAAGTTGTTGGGTGGCGGCCTTGGGTCGGGCCGGATAGGTGAACAAATGGTGTTTAGCAAAGGTGGATATAGGCGATATTGGGAGAAAGGGTGATTAGTAAATAGGGGCAGAAAGTTGGGTGGATAAAGAGAAAACTGATATCGGTTATCTATGACCGGTACCGGTTAGGTAACCGATGTCGGTTCCTTAGGGCACGATGTGAACGGTGTCGGTTCTATGTTAAAAACCTATAAAAAGAAAAATACGGCCTGTCATTGTCACATTTCTAATTTGGAAGCCAATTTGAATTGTCTGACGTGGAGAGTGGAGATTGGAGCATTTGTTGCGTGAGGTGGCGTTATTTGACCGGAGGAGTGAGGTGTTAGCAGGCCCGAGTGAGGAGGAGGCAGTAGTTGATTGGTGGAGGACCCAGAAGAGGATATTTGGAGCCATGGCCCAGCCAGGAGGAGCAGGAGGGGCTGGACCAGCTGGACCACCACCACCCATCCCACCACGACGACGTGTCATCGTACGGGTAGGTTCGAAACCCCTCATTGTGTTCATTTTATTGCATTATGCGAAATTTGGGGTTTTGGGTAGGAATCCAAGTTTTTGATAAAAGAAGGAGTAAATGGAAGTTGTTTGGAAAATAGAGAGGGTAGGTAGGGTAGTTAGGCTAAAACGGTAGGGTGGGTAGGTTTGTAGGGCTTTTCAATGGGTAAAAGGGTAGTAATAGGCAAAAAATAGGTTTGGGGGGGCGCGTCGGCTTCGGCTCCGCATTTTTACAGTGACCGATGTCGGTTGTTAAGCGACCGACATCGGTCGCAAATTTCAGGGGCAGGGTGTTTTGTAGTTGACCGGCGCCGGTCGTATATCGGCTGGCGTCGGTGGGGTGGTTTTGGGGATTGTGGGTCGATTTGGGGTTTGTGGGGGTTTGGGTGGGTTAATTTGGGTTTTGTGGGTTTGGGTGGGTTTTGTGGGTTTTGTGGGTTTGGGTGGGTTTTGTGGGTTTGGGTGGGTTGATTTGGGTTTTGTGGGTTTGGGTGGGTTTTGTGGGTTTGGGTTTTTTGATTTGGGTTTTGTGGGTTTGAGTGGGTTTTGTGGGTTGAGTTGGGGTTTGTGTGGGTTTGGGTGGGTTTTGTGGGTTGAGTTGGGGTTTGTGGGTTGATTTGGGGCTTGTGTGGGTTGATATGGGTTTGGAGGTGGGTTGTATGGGTTTGGGGTTGGGTTGGTATGGGTTTGGGGTTGGGTATGGGAGGGAGATAGTGGAAAAGGTAGGTGACTAGAGGGGGGGGGTTAGAGAGTCGGGGTGTGGTCGGGGGGGATAAAAGGGGGTATAGAGGGTAAAGTAGATGATTGGATAAAGAGTAGGTCTAAGGTTGTGGGTTGGTTTTGTAGGCACGTCAGCAGTTGACGATGCGGGATAGGATGCCCCCGCTGTTGGTGCGGATGCGGCCACACGTATCGGCGGCACACTGGGCTATCATGTGCGAGGTGGGACTCGGCGGAGTTCAGCGATACAGAGCTATTGATAGAGATCACAGCCTGATGGTTGCCCTCATCGAGAGATGGGATCCGGCGACCAATGTGTTCCATCTCCCGACTGGGGAGATGACTATCACATTGGAGGATGTGTATCGCATCCTTCGACTGCCGATCAAGGGAGAGGCAGTGTTCCAGGTAGATTCAGAGACGGCGATGGACAGCATCCTACAGGTTTTTGGAGATGCAGCCGCGCTACTTACCTATCACAGCGCGAGTATCGGGTATGGTGACATGTACCGTGCGCACCGACATGAGACACGGCTAGCCGTGCTGATGATGATCGGGATCACCTGCTTTGCCCTCCCGGACTCAGAGGGAGGGCGCTTTCCACGGGCATTGATGGGGGTGCTGCTTGAGATGGTGGAGGAGCACACCTGTTACGCTTGGGCACCAGTATACCTGGTGCAGTTATACAGGGAGCTATGGGGCTATCGCCGGATGAGGCAATTTGGGATTTGCTCTACCTTTTTACTTCACTGTTGGGCATATGAGCACATCATATGCATCAGGCCAGTAGGGTTACCCCAGCAGCCAGGGCCACAGGTCATATACAGATATGGCTTTCAGAGATGGTTGGGGGTCGTGGGCCAGCCACGAGTAGTTCTTGCAGGTCGGGATGTGGCGTATTATAGACATTTGTTAGAGGGCCTGATAGTGGTAGACATTGTATGGAGACCTTACAGAGGTCATCACCCACACAGAGGAGCCCGAGTACAGTTACGCTGGATCCAGTACACCTTCTGGATAGCAGGACGGAGGACGGGAGAGTACGAGAGGATACCCCTAGAGAGGGTACGCAGGTAGATGGGGCTGTGACAGGACGAGCCACCTCCCTTCCCTCAGTACAGGAGGGATGATGTAGAGGCCCCACTGCCTGCACCACAGCCCGTGGATCCAGATTGGGCTGCTGAGAGGCCGGCAGATGATGGTGTAGATGATGTTGGGTGTACGGGGGCATTCATGGTTTGGTGGGCTGGTCAAAGAGCAGCTAGGATAGTACCGCCGGCACAGCCAGACTTGGCTACAGTGATAGCAGAGCGAGATCAGCTCCAGGGCCAGGTGCAGCTATTACAGGGACAGTTGGCTGCTGCACAGGCACAGATAGGTGTCCTACAGGGGCAGCTAGCCCAGGCGCAGGTACAGGTACAGGCATAGGCACAGGCACCACCACCAGCAGTGGCACAGCCACAGCCCCAGGCACAGGTACAGATACCACCACCAGTAGCGGCACAGCCACAGGCACCACCAGCACAGGCACAGGGGGTACTGGCAGTAGGGGTTCAGGGACCAGCCCCAGTACCGACGGTGGCATGGGATAGATACATGGAGGTGAGAGCGGAGGCCCGGTACTATCAGGATGTCCTTGATAGTACCGGAGTTGAGTATCAGCCATATGCGGCACACCGACCGGAGACCTCGCATAGTCAGAGATTGTAGGGAGGCGCAGCCATAGCCGGCGTGTCCGTTATAGGTAGGAGGCGAGAGGCACCACAGGGACTAGTAGGGAGAGGTGCTGAGGGTGGTGGGGAGAGCTGAGGGATCCCCACATAATTTTTGTAGATGGACATGGGCACTGGTCTGCGAACCGGTTGTGTTGATAGAGGCCTGCGTGCCTACATTTATTCATGTATTGATTCATTCATTCATTATATACCAGCCTGCGAGCCGAGTATGGGTTGTACAGTTGATACCGGCCTACGAGCCGAGTATATTTTTGATATGAGTGACCGGCCTGCGAGCCGAGTCGAGGTGATTGATATTTATTGCGGCCTGCGTGCCGGTTTTGTTGTTGTATTATGAGATCACAGAGGCCCCGATGCAGGGCACATTGTACATTTGAAACTTGTATATATATATATATATATATAGATGATGTTTTGATCCATATGCAGTGTTGAAAATGTTTTTAAGTATTTCGTCAATGGTTCGTGATATAGAATGTAGGATGAGTTTAGTTGACATGTTGATATATGGATGATGTTGATGTTTTTGTTTTTACACGTATATATGGATGACATGTTATATGATGAAATGTTGCATGTTGTGGGCTGGTTTTGTGACATTGTTATATATGTATCTGATGAGTTGGATCCAAATGATGTATAGATTGATAGTTTTTTGATATCCTTAGTTGATGGTTTGTTTGTTTTTGTAAAAATAGACGATGTTAATGAAATTGTAATGATATGTGTGGTGGATGAACAAATATGGATAATGGTGTTGTGATGCAGGAAAAGAGGCGGGTGCAACAAAAAATTAGGTAGAAAATGAAGAAAATAACCATGTTTTAAAAAGCCAGGTGTGTAACCGATATCGGTTAGAAAACCGATGACGGTAGCTGATAGACCGATATCAGGTATATAACCGATACCGGTTACTTAGGTATGAGCTTTTCTAAAAATAGAAAAGCTAGGGTGGCAACTTAAGTTCTTATTTTTAGAGCCATGCAGGAGGTTAAATACGCGAATGCGACGTTTTTTGATGACTGAGACAGGTAATTGTATGAGAGATTTGAGTGATAAGAAAAGAGATTCAGAAAGTAGAAAGGTAAATTTGAAAAGAGTGGTGATCATGGCAGAATGAGGAGAAGCATCCAGCAGGCAGGGCCGAGAGGGAAGACAAGTGCCACCGCAAGCTGCTGCAACCCAAGAGGTAAACGTTTTGGTTGTGATTTGATTTTTGCATGTGTTATGAATAGGAGATTAAGTGGGTAGATATGAAAAAGAAAACATGATAGCAAGAGTTATAGGTGAGGTAAGTGTTACGGGGTAGGTAATCAGGGGTTTCAGGT
Source organism: Taxus chinensis (assembly GCA_019776745.2). NCBI lineage: Eukaryota > Viridiplantae > Streptophyta > Pinopsida > Cupressales > Taxaceae > Taxus > Taxus chinensis. Next base: position 372,020,345 of record CM034149.1, read on the forward strand.
ATGTTTGTATGTATAGAAAGGAATAAACGCTCAAATTATTGTCGTAGGCAGTGTGTTTAGGCAGGCTATATGAAGGTGACAGTGACCGATATCGGTTAGGGACAACCGGTATCGGTTACTGAACCGGTACCGGTTGACTATAAACGATACCGGTTGCTGTAGGAATTTCCAGAATGTGAGGAAAAACCCGTGGGGATTTGATGGATTGAATGGTTGTTTGTTATTTTGATGTATGCAGGCAGAGGCAGGGTTGAGGATGAATGATAGTGTACCAGCGCTGTTGTCACGAATCCGAGCGGATGTAACGCCAGCTGAATGGACATTGATAAATTGTTTGGGGTTAAGTGGAATCCGCTATTATTCACGAATCACACGTAACCATGCTATGTTACAGGCGTTGATTGAGAGATGGAATCCTGAGAAAAATACCTTCTATCTGCCAACAGGGGAGATGACAGTAACATTGGAAGATGTGTTCCGTATTTTGAGGCTCCCTATTACAGGAAAACAAGTATATCAGGCATTACCTAGCGTGGCACGGGGAACGATAATAGTAGTATTTGGTCCATACGCACGAGATCTGACACAGCGAGGTTTGACATTCACATATGGGGTAATGTATGCAGCACACCCTGAGGAGACAAGGTTAGCAGTGATATTAATGATAGCGGTAGGGTATTATGCGTTACCGAGGGCAGAAGGGGGAAGATTTCCAAAGGCATTGATGTGTGTTATTTGGGAGATGATAGAAAGGAACGTGACGTTTGCATGGGCACCTGCATATTTGGCAGAGCTATACAGGGGTTTATGGGCTTGTAGGTGAAATCACAGAACGACACTGGATTGTTCATACTTATTACACTGTTGGGCCTATGAGCACATTGTTTGTGTGCGACCAATAGGCCGACCCATCCAGGCAGGAGAGACTGGAGTACAGAGGTTGGGATTCAGATGATGGGTCCAGACAGAACAAGAGGCAAGATCTCAGGCCATGACGGGTGACATTGACTATTACAGGCAGGTATGGGAGAGGGTGACGGTTGCAGATATCTGTTGGAGGCCTTACGGGAACTATATGGTAACAGAGAACATAGCTGAGGAGTTGAGGGGTGTAGAGCGATTGAGGTGGATCGCAGGGCACAGGCCAGGTGAGTATGAGAGGATTCCTCTAGATCGCGTGCGGCGATAATTTGGATTGGTGTAAGACATACCGCTAGGCTTATAGACCATATATGAGGATTAACGCAGAGGCAGCATTCTCACCTCCCCAGCCAACACCTCCAGAAGGTCCTGAAGAAGTAGCAGCCGATAGATTATGGTGGGTAGCAGAGCTGCAAGGTGTACGTGATCGTCCTGACATAGTGGTGATTACAGCAGAGAGGGATCATCTGCAGCATTTGGTTCAGCAGCTCCAAACGCAGGTGAATGAGACAAGAGGATTGTTAGCGGTTGTGGAGTCACGGGCGGAGAGACTAGAGGCTGGAGTCCTCCATGCGAGAGGGCGTATTCATATGTTATAGGAGAGGTTGGTAGATCAGTGGGCAGTACCATAAGCCGTGGTACCTTTGAGGACAGAGAGGCCTGGCGAGAGGGGGTCGACGATCACGATCCTCACCTAGTTCGGGATGAGGCGTAAGGGTCTAAATAAATGTTAGCAAGGTATAAGAATTAATAAGGATGCTGACCTGCGTGTCGATGATAGAGAAGATGTATTTGTTTAACATCTAAATAAAACTGAATATGTATGTTGATTTGAGTTACGATAATAATAAAAATGTTTTCGTTTTGACTTTCGGTGTTTTGAAAAAGGATAAAGAGGAATGTGATTAAATAGAAATACACAAAAATATTTATATTTACCACACATGATAGGTTATGGTAGGGGATGGTCGAGCTAACCTTGGGAGACCCCATGTCTCCGAAGTGCTGCCTACATAGCCCATTGCACAAAGTAAGGAGGGGCCTCAGACCGATGTAGTTCTCCCTTAGGATCAGGGAGAGGTGAATTTAGGCAACTTAGTATGATTAGGCAATTGGTTGGTTGATAAAAATGTTGATATTAATATCGGTAAGGGAAGGTTGTTGGTGTTGGTAATGAATTGGTGATGTTGAAAAAGGTATAAGGGAAGCGAAAGTTAGCCTACCCAAGTGGTAGGGAATCACGCCCTGATTAAGATCAACACACAATCCTATATGCGAGGTAAAAAAGGAAAGATTGCTCCGTAGGTGAAAAGAGCAAAACGAACCACACAACATAGAATGAACATGAAGCCCTAGGTACCGGTGCATAGACGAGAAGTCAATAGGTGAAAAGAGTTGTATGATCACATCCTATCAGGTGTACGTCACGTCCCTTGAGTTGAAACAAATGGTGAGGTGAGGTGAATGGTATAGTTGAGGTATGGAAAACTTATTACAAAGTGAGTGTTCGGACGAAAGAGAACCTACCCTAAATAGACAAGTCCATGACTCAAAAGTTCTTTTGAATGAGGCTTTTATTTTACTGAATATAGACTGATCGATGCGGGAAGTCTACCAGGGATATTGATTGTGCTATTCTTGAGGTCTTCACGAAGCTGATCAATGCGAGAAGCTTCTGATAAAGGCTGACTGTGTATAGCTGTCCTTCGAGGGAGCAGTCTATTTATAATAGCAGATATGATTTTAATGCATAGCTGTCCTTCAGGGGAGCAGTCTATTTATAATAGCAGCAATAGTTCGGCATATAGCTGTCCTTAGAGGGAGCAGTCTATATTTAATTTAGATGACTAGATGTTCTTTTGGCGTGAAGCATCTAGTTTAGTAGGAAGTTTGACTCAAGAAAATCCCATAAGAATACGGCTTATTTTAATACTTTGAAGTCATGGACTAGACTAAAAAGGGGAAGGCATTGTCAAGGGGAGGTGAGAAGTGATCTTGATTTTATTTTGAGATGTAGAAAACAAAGTGTATGTAGCGGTAAATGAGCTCAAGGGACGAGCAGTAGGTAGATAAGAAGTGATATAACACTAAATTCAACAGTAGAATGGTCGAAGATGCAAGGCATTAAGGGGCTCAGGCTCAGGTTTACCATTAAGTGAAGCTAAACGATAAGTGCCTGATCCATAAGTGTGAGTGATTATATAAGGCCCAATCCAATTGGGAGCAAATTTTCCACGTTTGCTCTTTTCTAGTTTGGTTACATGTTGATTCTCTTTGAGGACAAGATCACCAACCTTAAAGGTACGCTCATGAAGTCGCTTATCATAAGCACGCTTGATGCGTTTTTGATAGATTTGAAGGTGATCGAGAGCTGTAAGATGACGTTCGTCAAGAAGCTCCAATTGGGCTAACCGCTCTTGGCGGAAATCATCGTTGGTGAGAATATCCTGAAGGGATATTCTGAGGGAGGGTATTTGTATTTCGAGAGGTAAGACAGCCTCGGTACCATATACCAAAGAAAAAGGTGTGGCATTAGTAGAGGTACGGATGCTAGTATGATAAGCCCAAAGGGCAAAGGGGATGTGATCGTGCCAATTTCGTCCGGACTCATTGACAACTTTCATGAGGATTTTGGTTAGGGTTTTATTAGAGGATTCGGCTTGTCCATTTGCTTGTGGATAGTATGGTGATGAGAAGCTAAGTTTGATACCAAAGTTGTCACAAAGGTCTTGCAACAACTTATTTTTGAAAGATTTGCCATAATATGTAATCAGGCGATGAGGAACACCAAAACGACAGATAATGTGGTGGTTAATGAACTCTACAATTTTTTCTTTTTTAGTTGAAATGAGTGGAATAGCCTCCACCCATTTTGTGTAATATTCGGTTGCTGTGATAATCCATCGGTGACGTTGCGAAGAGGACGGATGAATCTCACCAATAAGGTCTAAACCCCATTGTGAGAAGGGCCAAAGATCTCGAGCGACCTGGAGCGGGTGGCTAGGAGTATGTTGAAGGTTGGCATGTTGCTGACACATAACACAACGCTTAACATATTCGTAGCAGTCGTTATTGAGAGTAGGCCAATAATAACCAAGGCGAAGGATTCGTTTGGCCACGGCAAGGCCGCTAAAATGTCCACCACAAATACCATCATGGACCTGTTGGATGGTATGGGTGACCTCCGCGCCGGTGAGACATCGAAGGAGGATGCCATCAAAGCCACGTTTATAAAGGAGTCCCCCCATAACTACATAATGAGAAATGCGTTTAAGAAAAGCACGTTTACCAGTACTAGTAAGGTCAGAAGGGAGAACAGAGGTTGTAAGGTAGTCATGGAATTGGTGATACCAAGTATCCTGCGAGTTAGCAGACACAGTATTTATTGTACAAACAACTGGGGCTAAATAAGATGGGGCAAAGAGTTGTTAGACCAAGACAAAAATTTCAGAGTCAGTTGATGAGGCTAGAATTTATGAGGCTAAGCAAGCCATAGTATCCACAAATTTGTTAGTGGAGCGGGGAATGGTTTGGATAGAATAGTGAGTAAATAAGGCTAGAAGTGAATCCATGTAGTGTTTGTATTTTTGAAGTTCCTCATTTTTACATTGGTAGATGCCCATAACTTGATTGACTACCAATTGAGAGTCTCCAAAAATATTGATAGATTTGATACCTAAGTGCAGCGCAACCTGGAGACCCAGAACAAGGGCCTCGTATTCCGTTGTATTATTAGTGCAAGGGAAATCGAGTCGGAATGAAAGAGGCATAGGCTCGGCGTCGAGAGGAATAAGAACAATGCCGGCTCCTCCACCGCGTTGGCATTTGGATCCATCGAAGAAGAGAGTCATTGAATACGACTCCTCCTGGAGTGAAAGAGTGGCAATGAGTTCGTCGGGGAATGTAAAATTGGTAAATTGTTCCCCAGGTAAAGGGGCTTCCGCAAGTTGGTCTGTGATGGTTTATCCTTTGATTGATTTCTGGTGGAAAAACTCAAGGTCGAGGTCGGCGAGGAGCATGAGCCATCGGGCAATGCGTTGGTTTAGATGAGGTTTGGCATACATGTAATGGATGGGGTCCGTGTTGGTGATGATGAAAGTTTTGTGATTCAGAAGGTAGTGTTGGAGTTTGGTAGCCACGAATGATAGGGCTAGGCACAACCTTTCTACATGTGTATACCTAGTCTCATAGTCCACCAAAGTACGACTTATATAATAAACGGCTTGTTCCCTATTTTCAGAGTCACGATGTGCAAGCATGGCCCCTACAGCGTGGTCAGTGGCGGAAAGGTAAAGGTAGAAAGGGCGGTCGTCTTGAGGTGGGATAAGCATAGGTGGATGTAAGAGATAAGTTTTGAGAGCTTCAAAGGCTTGGTGGAACTCTTTGCTCCATTGAAAATCAATGTCCTTTTTAAGAAGGTGATGAAAAGGTTGACATCGATCCAAGAGTTGGGAGATGAAACGTCGGATAGATTGGAGCTTACCTTGTAAACTACGTAATTGTTTGAGATTGGTAGGTGGGGGCATTTCTAGGATAGCTTTGACTTTAGATGGGTTGACCTCAATGCCATGCAAAGAGACGATAAAGCCAAGAAGTTTTCTTGAAAGGACACCAAAGACACATTTTTTTGGTTGAAGATGGACAGAATATTGTAACAGGTGATCAAAAATAATGGTTAAAACATCGAGATGTTCACTGCGATGTTTAGACTTGCCAAGAAGATCGTCGACATAATCTTCAAGGATAGTGTGCATAATGTCATGAAAAATGTAGGTCATAGCCCGCTGATAGGTCGCACCAGCATTCTTACGGCCAAATGGCATTACACGGTAACAGAAGGTTCCCCAAGGAGTTATGAAGGCAGTTTTGTGTTGATCGGCAGGGGCAACCAAAATTTGGTTGTATCCTGAAAAGCCATCCATGAGAGAGAGCATCTCATGGCCTGCAGTGAGATCAACAAGTTGGTCAATACTAGGTAGGGGGAAGTCATCCTTAGGGCAAGTGAGGTTAAGATCCCAGAAATCCATGCATATCTGAAGTCCCCCCGTCGCTTTAGTGACAGGTACGATGTTAGAAATCCATTGAGGATAGTCAATAGGTAGAATGGAGGAAACAGAAAGGAGTCGTTGGAGCTCCTCTTTGACCAAGAGGGCAATGCGCGGATGCATTTTTCTCAATTTCTATTTAATTGGCTTGGAATCGGGTTTCAGGGTAATGTTATGGACAGCAATGTCAGGATCAATTCCTGGCATGTCAGCGTAGGACCAAGCGAAAGCTCGGTTGCGGGTACAGAGAAAGGTAGTAAAGGTGGCTTGTTCTGATGCATTAAGGGATTGTCTGATCTTCACAATGTGAGGATCCTCCTCTGTGTGGATGTTTATTTCTATAGTAGATTCGTTCAACATGGTTTGGGTTTCAGATGGTAAGGCTCGTTGAATATAAGAGTCATCCGCGCCAAGGTAAGTGAGGATGGAGTCATCATCCTGGCACTCAATAACGTTAATTGAAGGGGATTCCTCTTCAATCATGTCTGGATATAGAAGGGGAATAGAAGAGGGGTCCTCATTATCACGTTGATAAGTGAGAGGACCTAGGAAGATAGCATTTATGAAGAAGAAAAAAAGTTAGGAGGGATAGATTCAGGATCTATCGACTCGGTGGGAGATGAAGGCAAAATGGGTGATGATGGTTCGGTAGGGGTGACGCCATCGTCTTCTAGAAGACAACTGACATGAGGTTCCATCGATGTAAGTGTTCCCGGAAATCCGAGACCATTACGATCATTATGTTTGCGTGTGGTGATGGGGATGAGCGTATGTCGGCCTTGTTCATAAAGGCCAAAACCAAAGCCTTTCCAAGCACAACGAGTCAAGAAGGTGAGGGCGAAGCGATGATTTTTCAGGCATTGAAAATCAGATTGGAAAGGAACCACACCAAGAGGAGGCTCAGGGGTAATGGAAGATGCGTCGACACCCCCATATGTTAGGTTAGTACGGCAGTGCGGTGGTCCGTAGGAGATTACTTCTCCCACATGACAGTCATAAGTAGGATGTGCATGTACCTGTCCGTACTCCTGTGGGGTATGGAAAGAACTAACGTTATATAGGCGATACTCCCCTAGCGTAAGGTGTTGAAAAACATCTACTAAGGGATCAACGGTTGGGATGTTAGCTGCGGGAAGGGAAGTGGTTTTTGTGACGGTAGTTTCATCAGTTGAAGGCATAGGTGCGGTTGAGGTGGGTGGTTGAGGCATAGTTGAAGAGGATGGTTGGGTTAAGTGAACAGGTTTCTTGATTGGTACAAGCACATCGTTTGGGTGGTATAACATATTGCAAGTTTTAAAGGGGGGGGATCAGCTTTTACGGTGTAGGATTTCCCCTCGTACTCAAATTTTATGCATCTATGTAATGTTGAGGGAACGCATCCCATGGCCCGGATCCAAGGACGACCCAACAATATATTATATTGGAACTCTCCCTCAAGGACATAGAAGAGTTCGGGTAAAGTACGTGGTCCTACCCGAATGTTGAGGATCACGGTGCCTAAGGTAGAGGTAATAGCGTCATTAAATGACCGCAACATGATGGGGTTGACACACATGTAGCTAGAAGGGATATTCATTTGTTGGAAGGCTTTTGAAGAGATGATGTTTAGGCTAGCACCCCCGTCAATCATAACACGAAGTACCCGAATGTCCCGGACGTAAGCAGAGATGAAAAGGGCAGGGTTAGGGTCTTCTGTACCAAAGTCAACAATTTCATCTTCAGAGAAACTGACTGCAGTAGCTTGTGGTACAGAGACGGAAGTGGTTGGGGCGGTGGGTTATTTGGTGAGAGAGGCAACATGATTGGGTGTCAGAATGGAGGCAACGGGTAGGGTTTCATTAGGTAAGACCTCGATCCCCTGAAGAATTTCAACGAGAGCTTATCGATGAGATTCAGAAGTCTGAATGAGATCATATAGTGTCATTTTTACAGGTGATTGGTGAAGCTGTTTGATTATGGCTCGATGGGCAGCTCCATTAGAGACGGGGTAAGTGGGTCCACGAATAACCACTTTGGGTGGTGGTGCAATCGGGATGCTGGACGGAGAAGGAGAGGACGTAGGTGTGCTTTCTTTCGCTTTCTCATTGTTTTTTTGCGTTCGAGTGGCAACACTAATCATATTAATCTCGTAAACCTGAGATGAGGAAGATGGTTGGGATAAATCATGGTTTTCAAGAGGTGGGGTTGTAATAATGATAGATCTTGGTGAGGTGGGGACAGATGGTAGAGGAGAGGGAATGGAAGCTAAAGGTCTCTCCCTTCATAAGTTGTCTTTCTTAACCTTTCTATCTGGGAGAGGTGACTGACGAAGGATGGTTTTTAAAGCTTTGCATCCCTCCACATCATGTCCTGGTGTGCGGTGATAAGCACAGATTTTAGAATCGTCGTAACCTATAGGGCGAGGTTTAGAAGGGTCATAAGGTCTAAGTGGGGGTAGAGAAATGGTCGCATTCTCCACCAACATAGCAAGGATTTTAGCGTAAGATCCTTTGAGTGGGTCAAAATCGGAGGAGGATGATGGCATTGGTTGTGCGGGTTTCGGTAATGTTTGGGAGTGGTTGGTTTGTACGGGTGGTGGTTTAGCCAAGGGGTGTTGACACGTGGTTTTCACCAAACATGATTTCTTTGGCGCAGGAGCTACGTTCGGCTGGTTAGATGATGAGGCTACAGATGACGTGGTAGCGGGAAACAACCACGGAGAAAGGGGAGTGACAGAAAATAAATCCTTTGATGATGGAGTTTGTTTAGGGTTGATGGGTGGACAGGATACGTGGGGTGATAATGTTGATATACCCTTAGATCTCTGTATAGGTGCAGAAGGTGTAGGTCGTTTTGAAGAAAATGCAGGAGGTATGATATATTGATGCAAGGTGGAAGGATGAGGTCCCAATATGGAAGGTAGGTGTGATGATGATGGTTTTGATTGTGATAGAGGCACGGATTGAGCTTGTCTTCTAGGTGGCGGGGCAGCTTTATTCTTGGATAAATCTAGTCGCTTAGGTGGGTGTGTTAGACTAGGTATGGGTGAGGTCCCAAGTGTAGGGGAAGGTTTGGTTAGGTTAATAGAGGTGGATGGGATACTTGATATAGATACGGGGGGTGAGAATGAGGACATAGGCATTTTGAGTTTCTGTAAACACTTAGGATATATGGTAGAGGTGTTGGGATCGGTCATCTGCATTTGAGTAGAATAAGGGGTACTCAAACGTTCCCATAGGATTCGTCTATCTTCTGGAGAATGACAGTCTTCAGGTTTGAATTGTAAATTTGGTACGGAAGAAAGGTGGGTTGTGATTCCAGTCCAATGTGGGTGTGATACAGGGAGTAGATGAGGCACTGTATCAATATATGTTACGAGGTCAACCGGTCGTTGAAAAGATTTAGGCAATGAAGAAATAATAGGTAAGAGGGCATGTTCGAGAGGATCCGTCATGGTTATAGAATTTGGTGATGTCGGTGCAAGATATTTCTCGTCTAAGGATGTTAAAAGGAGTGGCGTACCTTCCTCTTGTACAGCAAGAGTGGTAGAAGGGGAAGTCTGGGAAATAGATAGATTAGATAACATCCGTTCACAGTCTTGTAGGGATGTGGTATAAGAAGACTCATCGATGGGAAGAGAAGTCTGGGTAGTTAACTCCTTTATGGGTAAAGAAATGATTTCGCTTTGGCTTGATGGTCGTAAAGGAGGTTCGGGCTCTTGTGTTAGTGAAGAGGCTTGATTCAAAATTTTCTCGATAGAGGCTTTTGGCTGGGTATCGAAGACTGCATGGATCTCATGAACACTCTCCTTGGCTAAGATATCCTGGTTTGTTTTACTGTTGGGAGAGTGATTCGGGAATGGTTTGTTGAATATTTTCAAATTTTTGTTGGCAGGGGCATTAGGATTATCGAGGGTTATATCCCCTGCGTCAACCATTTCCTGCACTATGTTTTTCAACATCTTGCAGTTTTCATGACTATGTCCTTTTACATGGTGAAAGTTACAGAAGTCATTTTCTTTGTACCAGGAAGGTATAGCGCGAGTGGAGTCAAACCCAGAGTGAGGTTTAACAGGAGGCAAGGTGATAGCTCCGGCCTTGAGCAATTTTTCCAAGATGACACCATAGGTTTCTCCCAAGGGAGTGTAATTGATGGGCTCTGCTTTATACTTATAGGTGGTTTTTGGTGGGGTATTAGACGGTGTTTGAGATTTAACCATCACCGCGTGGACAGCTCCTTTTGATTTAGAAGAAGTGGATGCATGAAGAGTGGTGGTATTTGGTTTATTGGTAGAATCAGGAGTTCAGAAATTAGGGTTTTTGTTGTGCAACCGCAATTTCTCTTCTTCTAAGGCTCAAATTTCTAGTTTCCGAGCCATGGTAAAGGCCTCATCAAATGTGCGGAAAGTTTGAATTTGAAGAGTAGGAGAAATGTGCTTAGCACATGCCCGCGTGAAAAGTTCGATAAGTTTAGCTTGAGGTAAGGCATATGTAAGTTGGTTGATAAGGCCGCGCCATCGTCCGACGAAATCTGTGATAGATTCGTCTTCGAATTGTCGAATGGCATAAAGGTCGGTGATGGATACTTTCTTAGCAATGTTAATGGAGAATTGATCTAAGAAAGATTGGGATAGTTGGTTAAAAGAGAAGATTGAGTGCTGGGTTAAAGCATTGTACCACTCCAAGGCGGGTCCTGATAAGGAAATGGGAAATGTGCGGAGTAATAAGGCATCATCATGGGCAATCAAATAACAAGCATGTCTAAATGATCCCAAGTGTTGTTGAGGATCCTCTTTACTATTAAAACGAGTAAATTTCGGCAATTCCCATTGAGGAGGATTGAGTGAAGGGGGACAGAAGGGTGAATAGGCTCCCGACAAACTTGCTCGTATGTCAAGGCACTACGACTTCCTGAAACAGAAGCCTCTAGATTTTTCATTTTGTCCATAATTTGTTTGATGAAATCTATGGTTGGATGAGATGATGGTGTGGTTGTGGTAAACGGAGGCAAATTGGGCCAAGGGCCTCCGCTGGACAATGGTGGGGTTAAGTGTTGATAAGGTATGGAGGATGAATATGTTGAGGCGACTGAATAGGGATGTCCCATATAAGATGTTGAGGTTACTGGATATGTGTATGGGAATGAAAAGGTAGGCGGAGCTTGAGAAGGAAAGCTCATGTGGATAGGTGGCAGAGAGCAAGTCATGAATGGAGTGGTCTGCAAGAGAGATGAGGTAGGGGCAGTCGGTGGTAATGATATGTGGGGTCCAAGATTAGCCAAAGGAAAGCCAATCTGAGTCGTATGAATCTCTGAAGCTGTCGGATTGGGAGATGGGGCTAAAGGTGCAGGAAGCAAGGCGGTGTTATCAGGCGGAGTGGGCGCTAAATGAGCAGCTATACTAATAGGCATGCCAACAAGGAGCTGACCATCAAGTGTACGGTCAGGGGCATGAGACAAATAGTATTGTACAACACTAGGATTAGCATCTAGAAACTTGGCAAAGTCCTTATCTCCCATAGGAATTTTAGGAACCTCGCTGGTATCCGTAGGATTCCCCACAGAATGTGAAGGAGGTGATTCAAGTAAAGAAACAGAGAAAGCATGTGAAACCATAGCGGCGGATTACTTTTGAGTGATAACAACCATGGACAGGTGTTCACAGTAGGGTTTCAATCTGTCAAGAACAGAAACAAACTCAGACTGGTGAAATTGGTAGGTTGCTGGTTTGTCAGGAATTGGGAAAGACAGTAACCGATATCGGTCTAGTAACCGATATCGGTCTAGTAACCGATGTCGGTTATACTATAGCCGACGTCAGTCAGGTAACCGATGTCGGTGTAAGAAGTCTGGGCTAACAAGATATAAAAGGATGCTAATTTGATTTTTAACAACGTTTAGTATACTTGTCCAATTATTGATCACAGAAGACAGAGTATGAGAAAGAAAACAGAACTAAAAACAAGCAAGATGTACACGCAAATCCATAGATTAACCCTAGGGTTAATTTTAATTATTGTGGGCTTATGCCTTTAGACGTAGAATGATGTCAGAATCCTAAACAAAAGACTTAGGGGAAATGTCAAGTTTGTTTTGGCTTATAAGGTTACCTCAATCGGGTGGAGGAATACCGCGGAAAAAGGGGGGATGTTTGAGCTGTTGTGTTAATTGTGAAGTGATTCGGTATGTGTTGTGTAGTGAATGTAAGATTAATTTCTTGTCAATACCATGGATATCACCCCCACGTGTATGACCTGTTACTTAATCTATGTTTACTAGAATTGAAAACAACAAGCAAGGATGCCAATGTACGTGTTTTAAACCCAAATCGAAAATGATATTCGATGAAGCAAAAGAGATGACTTTCACTAATGCAAGATGCAAAAAAACAAAGCAAGTTCTTTTACCAAAATAATAAAATACCTTGTGAATATCTTTTAGAAGAAGAAAACAACAAGTATGCTCCCTATATGAAAGCAAGCAAGAAATAAAGAAACCCAAAATGGGTCCCACCGGGCATGCCAAAATGTTTCGCTCAGAATGTTTCGACTTCTGGGAATAGAGTTGCTTCTATCCTTTCATTCCTTTTAGAAACAGATAAGGGTTAGGGCTAGGAGGAATACTTGTGGAATGTCGAGATGGTGTGCGCGTACCGTAGAGGAAGATCAGGCTGACTGTGAAGAACTCCTTTTTGTCTTGGAAGGACTACCTGCAAATAAGAACACAAGACCACAAGATTTTGATTAGACAATAAATGAGGAAACTGCCTTGGGCCCAGGAAATATAAAACTTCCTTTCGAAGGTGGTCAGTTTCCCTGCTAATATGAGTTAACACAAAAGACTGTAAAATATCAATCAAATTACTTTGTTTGGAACAGATAGGGGAAAGGCTGATTTCTGGTTTGTAGTCTGGGTAACCGATACCGGTTACTGGTAACCGATGTCGGTAGGGTTTAGGATTTGTCGGTTGGTTGTTTTGTGGGGTGTTTGTGTTATTTGGTAGCTGTGTTATTTGTAAGGCTGTATATGGGTGATATTAGGAAATAAGGTGATGAGAGGTAGATGAATGATAGTTAGATGTAATATGCATGCTGGGTAGTGGATTTAGGGATGGATTTATGAGGAATGTGATTCAAAAGGCATAAGAAATGTTATAACAGAGGACATGCAAGATGTGACTTACTGGTTTTGACGAAGATGCAAGCTGATCTCCTTTGCTGTAAACACTTCTGGTATCTCCACTCGTCTTTGCTCAGTCAAGGGAAGATCTGGACTCTGTTCCTCACTCCCAATGATCTCTGTTGATTCAAAAATCCTTCCACCTTTTGATCCAAAATGAAATTTGGATCCCTTGTCTTTTGGTTTGGGGAGGCCATTTACAGGGAACCGATGGCGGTTACGTAACCGATGGCGGTCGAGTAGGAACCGGCATCGGTAAGGAAAAACTAGGCTATTTTTAGTAAAATAGCCCACCTTCCCTGCTTTTCTCCCGAGATATTAGTTGCGGGCTTGGTCAAGTGACTAGAAGGTCGGTCTTTGGTGCGAGAAAGGGGTCATTAGTCATGGGTGTAGGTGTAGACCAAGTTTTAGGTCTTAATTAGGTTAGTTTAGGATTAGGGCTAGGTCATGATGAGGTGGCAAAATGAGGTGGTAGGTGAGGTGATAGGGATTTATCAATTACAAGGTAATTAATAAATAATTGTGTAAGGTTTAGGTAATGAGGTTAGGTTGCGAAATGGGATGCGGGTTACAAGGGGTCGTAAGACACGAATTTGGTGTCTACACTTCACTCAAATGAATGCTCTTATGAATGGAAGATTGCATATGCCTTCAAACCCTCTACAAGAAATGAGATCATGTATGAACAATAAAGATCCCAAACACAAGATTGCAACATGAGCATGAAACACAAATTGAAAACATACTGAAATACAAGTGTATGCAAGCTTTGCCAAGAGATAAAACTAGTTAATCCAAGAATTTGATCAAATATATTAGTAAGGGAATGTTATTTAGACAATATAAAAGTTTTTTGGTGGCTTTACAGCTGAAACAAACTCAACATTTGATGCAAATAGGAATAAAAAATGGCTCTCAGGTAGTTTCTCCAAAAGGAAATGGACTTCTTCCATTTTTTCTTATGAAAATTCTTCTCTCTTTCTCCAAAATTCTCAACAGACTTTACAAAATGCCTCCAAATTACATAATATACCCTATGCCATCTTGGATCCTTGCATCCCAAGTAAAGAAAATGCCAAAGGGATCAAATTTGTTACAAAACCCTATTCATTTGATGAAAAATGATATAAAACTGTAAAACAGCTCGCAAAATGCCAGAGATGCACAAAATATTTTAAAATATTACATGGATTCAGATCCTTATCCACCCAGGGTCACGTTTTTGTCATTCCACCATGCCAGCATGCATTTGCAATCATTTACCACCCTTTTCCCTCATCATTTTTAGCTCTGCAACTTTAATTTTTCACTTTTCACATTTTTACACGGGCTGAGAAAAATATTTCATGAAAAGCACTATAGGGCACCAAAATAGCTCAAATGAATGATGCCATTGCATCCACAAGGTTGAGGGGATGTGATTTCATATAAAATTTCATGCAATTTGGTGCAAAAATGATGATTGCAAACATTCTGGAGCTCCAATGGCGGCAAGAAACGAAAACACTCAACAACCATTGATTTAAAATCAACTTTAAATTTCTTCCCTTCGTGTGCCTTGATGAGATTCGACATGTAGGCTCAAAAATATCTTCTTTGACTTCTGGATAAGGTGGACATGTGTCCAAATACCATTGGACCAGGCATCCAATCTTATAAATGCATTTCAAACCTTTTCGGACCTCGGGAAAATTTTGAAAATTTTCCCCATATGCCCCCTGGACATGCCACGTGTCCCTAGCTGGATCCTACCAAGATCCGTGGGCCAAAATAACCAATTTTTCTCCTTTTTTGAAAAAAGGAAAATTTCCTCAAGAACCTCCGTGAGCCCAAACACCCGCTGCTTCCTCCACCACGTGGCGGTCTCCCATTCACTGCGGAGCCAACCCCTCATTGTTTCCTTCATTCCTACGCGAGCACAAAATCCTCCACCTCCTTTTGGACACATGTCCTATTTTCATTGGTTGCGGGAGTTTGGCGTGAACAATTAATTTTTACCGTTTGAAAAAAACTTCAAAACTATCACAAAGTCCACCGATCCATTTTACCCTTGTGGACACGTGTTGCTTCGTGATTCATTATGGAGATTCGGCTCAAATTTTAACTTTGAGATTTTTCCTCCAAAGGCTAAAATCTAGAAAACACGCACAAACCCACTTCTCCCTTGGCTCTCTTGGACACGTGTCCATGTTTCATTAGATACGGGCCCATTTTTCAATTTTTACAGTGCAAACATAAAGGAAAAAATTCATAAAAATTTCCTTCAACCCCTTCATCCATCTTGCCTCTTGGACATGTGTCTTCCTCTAATTGGAGGCGGGCACTCAGGCCAAATTTTAACTTTAACATTTTGAAGTTAAAAATTTCAAAATTTTCAAAAACTCTGTCCCTCCATGCTGACTTTCCTAGACACGTGTCCACATCTTATTGGAGGTGGGCCTTTGGGTCAAAATGTTACCTTGGCATCCGAGGCAAAAAACAATAAATTTTTTCAAGTCCCTTTTCCACTCGCCTGACCTTCCTGTGCCACGTGTCACCTTCCAATTTGTTGCGGGATCTCGGGCAAAATTTTTCCATTGGCATTTTGAAGCCAAAAAATTCAAATTTTTACAACTCTTCACCTCTATGCTTGACCCTTCTAGACACGTGTCCTCTTTTCATTGGATGCAGGCCCTTGGTTTAAAATTTTCCCGCAAATCCCTGAATCAATTTTTTTCTCCAAGTCCCCCTGCCATGTGTCCGCTTCCCATTAGACGTGGGCCTTCAGACCAAAAAGTGAGTTCGAGAAATTTTCCAAAATGGAAGAAAATGTTCTAAGTGACCCCCACCACCCATTGATCCTCAAACCAATCAAATCATGCCACGTAGGCACATCACTGTAGCAAATGTAGGGCCGTGGAGCAAAATTTTCTTTTGTCAATTTATCAAAAAGTAACAACTTATAACATTTTCCCGACTGCTCCCGGCCAATAGAAACCTTCCATGTCATCAAAAGGATGGAAGGATGAATTTGGCGGGAAAATGACACCCGTATGCCCGTCAAAACATAAAAAATGCAGAAGATGCCCTATAAATCAAAAAATTTCACAAGGAGAGCATATTTCTCAGTTTTAAATCAAGTGAAGCATGATTTTACATTTTTTACGACCTGGGGAATGAGATTTTAACAACAAACAACTTGGATTTTATCCACTTTAATTTTTGCACAAATTTGACAAAGGGGAAAATGGCTCAACCCGAAAAAATGAAGAAGTTAGGGCACAAAAGAGGGGAACTTGGAAATTTGTTTCAATTTAGGGCAAAATCATGACACTATGAGCAATTCAAAGGCATTCAATTGGAAAATATGAATTTTAGGTCACTAATCTAAGCAAATGAAACATTTTATGAGAAAAAATGGATATAGAAAATTAGGGAAAAGTGTGAAAACTCAAAATTTGCACCAACAGGAGGGAGGTATGTAACGACTCTAACATGACTAGTACTTGTGATGACTTTTACTTTAGAAAGATCAAACATTGACATGTGACTTTTTCTTAAGACAGTGTACTCATATGACTTAGGAAATCAAGTTTGCAATAGATAATAATACATTTGTTGAATAGGTACATTATGTCGTGTTTTTGTTTAATTGAATATGAAGCAATCCATCTCTTTTATGCAAAATAAAGTCACTACTTTACATTGAGAAACTTAGTTTCATTTTCTTCAAAATTATTTTTAGAACAACATTACCTTGGTTCAATTCTATTTATCCAAGGTTTGATTTTAATTCATGACTTTGTGTCCATAACGACCAAGTCAGATAGCTTAGGTGATCTCTAGATTCTGGTTGTGCTAAGG
This sequence comes from Taxus chinensis, assembly GCA_019776745.2. NCBI lineage: Eukaryota > Viridiplantae > Streptophyta > Pinopsida > Cupressales > Taxaceae > Taxus > Taxus chinensis. Next base: position 372,037,309 of record CM034149.1, read on the forward strand.
AAAGAATGAAATATTCAAACCCCTACTACATATTTGAATTTCGATGATTAGTCTGGTTCTTATTTTTATCAGGAGAATGCATACTTGATATGAATAAGGAACCTAATATAACTATGTTCTAATGTTAGTGACTATAGACTTAAGTTAAGTCTAACCTATGTCTCTTTGATCTTTGTTAATTGGGATGTTATGACTTAAACTAAATACCTAGCTATGGACCTATGTTGATTTCCTAAATTAATGTCTAACCTAACTAAGGGAATGACTAACCTAAGGGGACCTATGGAATGATATGGTAAACGATTTTGTTGATGGCATCAATTTCTAAATATTAATTGGGATTTAATGCAGTATTATCCTTTGGTGCTGCCAACTTTGGCATGGGCATGAGGAAAAATAGAGAAGACTGAGTAGGCATCTTATCCGTGTTTAGTTTCATGCAAAAATTGAATTTATTCATTGCTAAATATAGAGATGGTGATGGTTTGGGAATTGGAGGGAACTCACAGTACTATTTTTCATTTAATGTTTTTGAAATCAACAAAAACAACCTAGGAAGGAGCATGAGGGGTTTTTTGTTGTTTTGATCTTTTGTTCGTTTTCGAGCCTTAGCTCTGCATGAGGTTGTTTATGCTCTTTGAACCTCCCATTTGATTCTTACATGACTGTTATTATTTCTTAACATGGAATTATTTGAGTGCGCATTGTGAAAACTATAAAATAATTGAAAAGTGTTGAAGGTTTTGTTCACATTTTGTGGAGAGGAAGAAGCTATCAAAGCTCTGTTTAGGGATCTTCTATGAATTGGTGAAGGAAAATCGTTATTAGGAATGATAGGCTCTATCCATTAAGTTTTATGTTTTTACTTAAATGATTCATTAGGAGAACTCTATTTTTGGGAAGAATTTGGTTTTTGCTATGTTAATAAGTTTAATCTACTTGTGGTTTATGTGTTGTTTTGGAAATTCTTTATCGACCCTATTGAAATGATGGAAATTATGATGTGGTTTTTGGCTTTCTTGTATGGATTGTATCACCGAATAGTGTGTGTATGTAAGAGAAAAACAGATAAGGTAAAGGTGAGGTGGAATACCAATGAATGAAGGTGGAAGGTAGAGTGTGCGTGTTCTAATTTCTCTATCCAATGTTGATTGTGATAAATTCCTTTTTGCTAGGAGGAAATACCTATGAATACAAAATAAGACAACAAGAGGAATATTAGAAAATATATGTCAGTGGACTTCCTAGCATATGCTCGATCTGAGAAGTGTGATACTTCCTAGACGGTTGTCAATCCACTATTTAAAACAACTTAAATCAAGAAACAATGCAAACCAATAATGTCCTATTATAGTTGATATCATTTAGGTGTCTTATTCAAGTACAATAAACAAATATAATCCAACAAGCTAAGTTATGATCAGATCTAGAGGTCAGACAAGTAAATAAGGTGGTTGGGATAGGTCAGGGTCAAGCTTTAGGTGATTTTGGTTGTTTGGGTTAAAGGTATGAGGTTTTTGTTATAGGTAAATTTATCAGATATAGAGACTAGCATTAGTCTGGTATGACTGATGCCAATTGAGAGGAGACCAACAATAGTTTTGGTTAACCAGCGTTAGTAGGGTCATGATGATGGAAACTTATTGAAGTTGGGTTTTGATGATTCTATGGGATTTCCCAAAGAATGGACAGATAATGGTGAGGTAGATGACAATGTTGGGAGTAGTAAGAGATATCTAGAATTAGGTATGGGAGGATGGGAGGTTGTAGGTGATTGGGTAAAGGTATTGACAGGAAGATGAGAGGTGATGGGATGAAAAGGAGATTAGGACTCTTAAAAAAAGATAAAAGAAACTGATCTCACTAAGTATGGAAAGATACAAATTTAAATGTACTTACTGGCATTTGTAGACCTAGTGGTTGGATAGAGGTGATGGTTAATCCATGGAACTGGTGGCCAGTGCCATGAATTTTCTTCTTGGAATGTTATCATGAATACTTTTCTTTCAGATCAATGCTTGGTTGTTGGTTCAGGATGTATGGATGTCTGGGAGTGCTCTGGTGTGTGCTTGCATGTAGATATCTCTTCTCCAAAACTTGAATAATTCTTCCAACCTATCAAACTAAGGTTACTAAAGTTAATATATGGTAACTGACGATGGTTTAGGGTGATCGACATAGATTTCAGGTTGATTGACATTGGTTAAGGTGGGAAATCCTAGGTTTATAAAAATTCCAGATCTTAGCAATCTTTTTGTCTAGCTCTATCCATTGTCAAGGATCAAAAAAATTTTGCACTTAGATAACAAGGCATGTGGTTAGAGGAATAATAGGCATGTGATTTTAGTGTTTAACTAAGTCTTAGTTAGTTATGGTAAGTAGGACTAAGTCCTAGTTAATTATGGCAAGTGGATATTGAGTCCTAGTGAAAAGGAAACATGCTAAGAATAAGTTTATGTTGAGGTGTTTAGGTGATGTGGTTGGGTGAGGTGCTTAGGTGAGGTGGAGATTAATTTAGTTAAGGTATTTATTAATGAATATTGCAAGAATGTGCATTAATTTAATTATAGGTAATTAAATTAATATATATGTGGGGTAAAGGGGGAGTGCGATCCAAATTTGGTGTCTACATTTTTCCCCTTTTTGTCGCATAGCTTGTATTAGTGAGTGATGGTGAAAAAAATAGGAAGTGTTTACCCCATGTGTGGGTGAAGGTGATCCCCCTCAAACCAGGCACTGATGAGGTGTAATACGGAATTGGTGAGTGGTTTGAAAAATGTTGAGTTGGTGGAAGTGGAGGTTGGTGGGGAATGGTATGAGTACTATGGGAAAGGATGATGGTCAACTCAGGTAATAGGTAATAGGTCGAGGTCAAAATCAAGTGATGTAGCCTAGAATTCACTAGTAAAAGCCAAGGCACATTGGCACATCACTCATCCTAGACTGAGTGCTCACTCAAAGCACACAAAGGTACTAGGCCTGGTCCCTCTTTAGGGTTACTATTGTAGGATGTTAGCATGATGAAGACTTAATGTGTTCAGATCCATAACTAATATATCATTCTACAATGCATGTTCAAATCTAAATCTAGAGAATAATATACTTAAATGATTACCATGATGAAATCAAGCATGGAAGAACCAAGTATACTCAATATTTGATACTCTGATTCAACCAATACATTCCATTGCATTAAACATGATAAATACAAAGAAGCTTAGTAGAATAGATAATACCGTATTTTATGCGCACATCAGATTTGGCAGCATAACCTCACAATAACTCAGTTCTCACATCCCCTCTATCACACACCTATACTATGCAGTTCATTACATATTTATAAGGGTGGGGAATTTCCCTTCACTGCTTATCTAATCCCAAAATAGGTCACATGCTATTATTAGCCACACGTTGCTAAAATAATAGCCACACGTTGTTACAATAATAGCCACACATGCAAGTGCACTAACAATTGACATCTTCTAGTTAACTTGCAGTAGTAAATCTATTCTCAGCTTATACACATCCAAATCATCTCATAGTTGATCCTCTAAAAATAGCCAATGTGTGTTGTGTAAGTCTTTAACTGGTGTGCGTGTCCCACACGCTATCTCCAAAAATAGCTCCTACTCATGTGTTGGTCAGTCAAAATATGGCACTTAGTGAAGAACATACAAAAGGTTCACACAGAAGAGCAGAGCGCATTCAAAAGTGCAGGAGGATCAGAAAGGAATCACACGCTGAGGAAAGAGACATATTTAGGACTTAGCCGTTTTTATGATGATGAGCTATTTTTGGAGATAGCATGGTAAATGTTAGTGCAAAATCACAGCACCCCTAGATGCAGGTCAGTTTTCTAGGTCGATCACTTTGGCATCCAGTGTGATTGCATAACATTGAATCCTTTCTCCAAGTGTGGGACTTGAAAAAATGAGAAAGGATTCTCCAGAGAAGGCTGGTTCCTATTCCTATGTTCAGATGCACATGAAATATGCAGAGGGTTTTCTCAAAATCTAATCTAATCTGCCAAGGAGACAAGGTAAGAAGATGCATAAAATAAATCTAAGCTAATAGAGGTGATGCACCGAGGAATGAAGAACACCTATTTTTCCAGTGAACACAGACCATTTGAATGTGATATAAGATCATGCACAGATGACAAAACCTGCAGTGAAAGACAAGGAGGATGCAGAAATGAACACAAAGAGGGTTGAGAATCATCCACAGACATGCATTACTTGCTCCAAAGATTGATACAATATACTATGGAATGCCATGAGGTAGAATAGTATTAAAGTTCAAATGAGAGGTTCGAACTCCACAAATTCGCCTGAGGAGAAGAAGGGAGAGGCAAAACAGAAAAATGTTCAACCCTTGAAAAGAAGCTCCTCTTTACAATATATAGAAAGAATGAGAGAGGAAAGAGAGAGGGGGAAGCCAAATCTACTCCAACCACCTCCAGGTTGCATTAAGTTCATCTCATTATGAAAGAAGCGGCGGATCCTGGCAAAACGGCAGGCTGTCTAACAGAAGCGGAGAACTGTCTGCTGCATTAAAGTTGTTTGTTGAAGCATTGCTTCTGCTTGTTCTTTCGCGCCAGAGGCATTTCTTGATTTTATCTCTACAAAATAAACCAAAATGCAAGATTGACCCTGGAATCGTGTAGAGAATCTCACAAGCTTTTCGTTGATATAAAGAACGTGCAAATCTGAGCTCTGGATCGAAAGATATGTCGATCTGAAGATTTAGGGCACAAAATAGGTGAAAATGGATTTTTAAATTTCTTCCCGCGCTCTGCCACCTGGATGACACGTGGCAGGTTCTGATTCGCTTAGCAACTCTCTCTCCTCCACCTCTCGGTGGGCTCTCTTTTGAAATTTCCTTGTGGGCCCTAGCTGGGACACGTGGCACTATCCCATTGGTTCGGGCTGACCCTTCAAATCTCGCCCTTTGATCTTTTGACCTTTTCCCTTGTGACACGTGTCATGATTTGGTTGGTTCTCGGCCCTTTCGGCTCCTTCACATCCACCGCATCCATTTGTCTCGGATGTCCCAGTGTTGCTTGGGACAAAATCCTCTGGTTTGCCCGATTCGGTCGGTTCGCGTCCATTTGTCCCACTTGTCCCTGTGCTTCGCGGGACAAATTCTTCCGGTTCCCCCGATCCGACTGATTCACGTCCTCACGGCCCAGATGTCCCATTTGTCTCCGGGCTGTTTGTTCTCATTTCAGCCGAACCGGCTGGTTCGCGTATCTTTGTCCCAGATGTCCCAAACAGTTAGTGTGAAAGTTCTCCTTTTTGGCCGATCCGGGCTTTCCGCGTCCGCCACGTTCATTTGTCCCACTTGTCCCAGTTTTCCTTGTGCTGAAGTTTTCTGTTTCGGCCGAACCGGCTGGTTCGCGTCCTTCATGCACTCTTGTCCCACTTGTCCCTTTGTTGTTTGGGTCGCCTGTAGGCTTTTCGGCCGATCCGCGCCTTGACATCCCAAATGTCCTGACTGTCCTGGGGACTAGGAGTTAGCCAATTTTCACATTTTTTCTGGCCCAAGCTTATGTTCTGCAACTTCTTCGCATCTTCTCAGAGATTTCTCTTTTCAACCTGGACGGGAGAGTTAGAAAATTTTCTGAAGGGACCCTAGAAACATGACTTTTTGCCCTGAATCAATTTATCTGCCTGGGACTTGAGAATTCTAATGCATGTTATCAAATTAACCCTGGGGGGGTGAATTTTGGATAACAATTTGGCGACTCAGCGGGGTCACCTACCTGCTAGGTAGAAGATCAGTGGCCTTTAGCAATCTATTAGGCATGGAGTCATAAGCAATAACCTGAAATGAGCCTGATATCTAATCCCGAGCCTGATACTGCAACTTCTTCTCCAACAACACTCTGAATTGTAGAAAACAACCTGAGAGCAGAAAAACCTATGCCGAAGCACTTAGGAAAACTGAAACCTAACTACAACAGGACAATGTGCACAAGCACTTGGAGGAATGAAAATGTAATTAATATTTACAAGGTAGTGAACTTCCCTCTAGAGGCAATGCTTGAGATAGATTCCATTGACTGGAATCTGCAGTTCTTCACCATCCAATGAGGGCAATTAGAAAGCATTGATGCTCTTGTACTTTGTGACCATGTATGGGCCACTCCAAATGGCATCAAATTTGAAATGCCTTCCTGGTTTTGCCCGATCTGCATCCCATTTCAACACTAGATCTCCAACTTGAAAAGATCTATCCTTGGCCTTTCTGTCAAAGGTCTTCTTGATCAAAGCTTGATCCTTTTCGATTGCTTGGGATGCCTGATTTCTGATCTCTTACAGCTCCATCAATTCTGCATATCTCACCTCCATAGGCTCAAATTCAAGCAACTCCAGCTGCTTCATGAGTTCCAATGTTGGCAACTCAAGTGACATGGGCAAGATTGCCTCTCTTCCATAGACAAGCTTAAATGGAGAATTACCTGTGGATCTTTTGGGAGTGATCCTATCAGCCCATAAGGCTGATTTCAGTTTTGTATGCCAAGCCCTCTGGTTCTCATCAAGAGTCCTCCTAATGATCCTCAGCAAGTTCTTGTTTGTAGACTCGGCCTGGCCATTACCTTGAGGGTAATAGTTTGATGAAGTGCTTAGGTAGATCCCGTACTTGACAGCCCACTCAGTCACCTTAGATCCAATGAATGCCAATGTGTTATCAGAGATTATTGTAGCAGGTACGCCAAATCTGGTAGTTATCCCCTCGTAAAAGTCCAAGATGCTAGACTCATTCGCCTCTTTGAGTGCTACTGCTTCTGTCCATCTGGTGAAGTAGTCCATGGCTGTCAAAATCCATTTGTGCCCTTGGCTTGAATTGGGATTGATGGCTCCAATGAAGTCTAAACCCCATTGCATGAATGGCTGGTCAACTGAGATTGGTTGTAATGGAAGGGCAGCGAGTCTCTCTTTTCCTGTGAAGAATGCACAATTCTTACATCTCTTGATCCATGCATAGCAATCACTAAAGATTTTAGGGCAATAATAACCAGCCTTCATGATTTTTAGAGCTGTCACTCTTAGTGCAAAATGGCCACCAGCTGGTCCATCATGAAACTCTTTTAATACCCTTTGGGTCTGACTTGTGTTAATGCATCTCAGTAGCACTCCATTCACATCCTTCTTGAACAAAACTCCATCAATGATGGTATATGGAACAACATGCAACCTGAAGTATCTCCTCTTCACTTTGCACATTTCTGGAGGGCATAGGCCTATTTGTAGGAAGTGCATAATGCCTTAGGTCTAGCAAGGAGTCGGGGCAGCATTGTCTTCTTCTTGTCTGCCACTCGGCTCATGGCTGTCTTGAACTGTCAAAACAACCTCTTCTTTGTTGCATACTTCCTTTTGCTTCCCTAAAACCAGCTGCTCACACAATCCTTTCCCTCTTACCAGCTTGGTGATCTTGATCTCAATGTCATACTCCATGACATGGGTGATCCAACCTGCCCTTTTCTCATTCAAATCCTTGTTGAGGAGGAAGTCCTTAACCCCAGCATGTGAGACCAGCAATTGGACCTTGTTGTTTGAGACTAAATGCTTGAATTTATTCAAGCTTCTGGTTACTGCAAGCACATGCTTTTCAATAAAAGAGTACCTCACTTCACAGTCATCTAGGCTCTGGCTGAAGAAGGCAATCGGTTTTTCATCATTATCTTTGTTCTGCTGTACCAGAATGGTAGAAATAGTGTCATCACCTCCAAATGCATAGAGGATGAAATCCTTGGAAAATTCTGGATTGATGAGAGTGGGTGCTTGGGAGATGGCTTCTTTGATTGCTTCAAAACTCTCCTTGCCTTCTGCCATCCACTTGAAAGCCATGCTTTTCCTTAACATTTTGGTGATGGGCTTGACAAGGGCTGTAAAATCTGGAACAAACCTCCGAACAAATTTTATCCTTCCCAGGAAACTCTGAAGGGCTTTCTTGTGGCTTGGCAATGGTAGAGCTCTTATGGCTTCAACCCTCTCTGGATCAATCACTAATCCTTCCTTGGAGACAATATGGCCAAGGAGCTTCCCTTCATGTGCAAGAAAGATGCACTTCTTAGGATTTAAGGACACTCCGAACTTTCTACACCTCTGAAACACTTGCTTGAGGTGAAAGAAATGGTCTACTGCATTCTTTGAGAAGACAGTAATATCATCTAGGTATACCAGCACTATCTTGTTGATCAAGCCTTTGAATGCCATATCCATAGCTCGTTGGAATGTTGCTCCGGTGTTTGATAGTCCAAATGGCATCTTCTTGTAAGCATATGTGCCCCATTTGGTTGTGAAGGCTATCTTGAACTAGTCTTCCTCCTTTACCATAATCTGATTGAAGCCTGAGTAACCATCAAGTAGTGAAAACCTTTCTGAACCAGCTACAACCTACAATATTTGCTCCATGGAAGGGAGTGGATAATGGTCCTTGAGAGAGGCTCTATTCAAATCTCTGAAGTCAACACATAGCCTGATCTCTCCATTCTTCTTTCTGACTGGAACTAAGTTGGCAACCCAACTAGAATGCTTGATTGGGAATATGATTCTTGACTCAATCAGCTTGTCCAATTCTTTCCTCATGAGAGGCTCCATGTGTGGATTGACTGGTCTCTGTTTCTGCCTGACAGGATTAGTATTTGGATCCAATTCGATGGTATGCTGAGCTAAGTTGGGATTGAAACCTTTCAAGTCTTCATAGCTCTAAGAAAACACGTCAGGGAACTCTTGACATAGCTGTATGAACTCACATCTTTCTTGCTCAGTTGTCATCTTTCCAATTTGCAATGGCTTGTTCTCTTCTACCAAGATGGATACCGAATCTTCTCTCTTGACCTGAATGTTTGCTTTCTCCTTTCTAAACTGATCGTTGGGGTTAAAAATGGACTCCAACGTGATAAGTCCCTTGGGAAGCTTGTCAGTTCTCAGCTATATCACTTGGTCACCATATTGTTGTTCCAACTTTTCTTGATTCTTAGCTGAGAACTCAGCTTCTTCTTGCAAGAAATGGATGATTTTCTGGTCATTCTCAAATTCTTGCCAACTGACATCATTATCTAGCACTGGGCCTCACAATCATGTGGATGTTTGGCTGTACCTTGTCTTGTTGAATGTTTTCTACAATGTCAAAGGCTGCCCCTACTGCTGCAAGCATGTCAGCAGCTTGATTCTCTTTCCTAGGAATGGCTTTAATGCCGAAACCCTCAAAATCTTCCATGAGGTCCCACACCCTGTTCTTGTAGCACCTGAGTAGATCATTTTTGGCCGCATGCTATCCCTTGACTTGATTTACAATCAATTCACTGTCCCCAAAGACTTGCAAGTTCTTTATTTTTTTCTTGATTGCCCAATGCATCCCTTGCACCAAGTCTTCATATTCAGCAGTGTTATTGGAGCATGCAAATTGAAATCTAAAAGCTGAATAATACTTTACTCCTTGAGGTGAAAAAAGCATGGCTCCACCTCCTGCACCTTGTTTACTCCTTGATCCATCAAAAAACAGCTGCCATACCTCATTGTCATCCTTTTGGTTTGGCTTAGTGATGCTAGGAATAGGTTGACTTTCTTCGTGTATACAATAGACTCCTAGCTCAGATTCTTCTATTCCTTGATAAGGATCAAAAACATGCACCTTGCTTGCCCATTCATCAATAGTTAGATCTGGGATGTTTCCAACTTTAGTGTCAGTTTCATCCGTGCTTGGGTGATCTTCTTGATCAAATGCCGAGCAATTGGCATTAATCTGACTTGGAGTGTAGGGCTCAATGTGGAAGTTTGCAATAGGTTCAGACCTGATTGTGGTCTTAGTTCCATATCTTGTCCTGAATAGCATGTGAGACCAATCAGCAGACAAATATCCCCCAATCTTGGCAGTGAAGTCCCTTGACAAGCATAGGGCAAAGAGTGGTGGAAGGTCTATGACTAACACATCTTGTAAAACAACAACATTTGGACATGCGTGCAAGGTAAGACTAAAATTTCCAATCACTCCAACTGTTGCTATTGTTGTCCCATCCAACTGCACTACCCCTTTGGATGTTGTTTCATACTGAAGCCCTAGCTAATCAGCTATTTGTTTGGGCATGACAGAGCTACTTGCTCCAGAATCAATCATGTAATTATGCACTAGTTGATTTCCAATGATTAATGAAACATAGAAAGGAGGGGGTTTCAACATCTTACCTTGTTGTCCTCCATGATTTCCTTCAGATTGGGCAGCATTTATAAGCACTTTGTCTTACATCTGCTGATTTGAAGCTGGCCAGTCCTTCATGGCAGCTTGCAGCAGATCTCTTTGGCTGGGATGGATAGGGATTCCCACATAGATATATTGACGTTTGTCTTCTTCATCTGATCAATGATACTGAATGGTGATGAAGGATCTCTTTGTTGTCCCTTGGTTTGCACATTTACTCCTTGTATGTGGGTAGCAACAGCTGGCATTTGAGTTGGCCTAGGGGCTATTCTTGGCTGCCCTTGTGCATTTGAAACGGGACTTTACTTGCCAATCATTTGTGGAGCCGTGGAAGGTTGTGGATTGGCTGGGGCTAATGGCTGCTCTTCACCCAAATTTCTCCTTTTTGACCTTGTGTTTACTGCAACACCTTGAGAAACTACCTGGTTCATGCCACAAAAATCCTCTACTTGCCAATTTACCAATGTGGTGTCATTTGGGGCTGATTGCTGTTGGAATGTTTCTTGTTGTTGGCTGTTTTCTCGACTGTTCTCACCCTCCACACCAGTAGTTGTTACCATTAAAGCTTGAGTCAAAGCACCATTGAAGCACATGGATTGATTATGAGGCTCATTACATGGAAAACACCAATCATACTCCTGGGCAATGTTGTTTTGTGCTGGTACTAATGCCTTAGAGGAAGATATGGCATTTGGATTATAGGGCTGGAATGGTCTATTGGCAGGAGGCCTTGCTTGATTCTGATTTGCAGCTGGATTGGGTGGCCTTTGAGGCTGCTATAGCTGCCTATTAGGTTGAGCTTGAGGCTGATACGAAGGTCTAAAACCTTGAGCTTGCTGTCTCTTGAGTGTGAACAGCTCATTACCTAAATTTTGCAGTTGCTTCATGACCTCTTGAAGTTCATTTGGGGCACTTGGAGATGAAGTGGAAGCTTCATTTGAACTCTGATTTCTATGAGTGGGAGAAGGAGCTAAGACAGGTACTTGACTAGTACCTGGGTTCTCTAAACTTGGATATAATGGCATTGGAGGCCTAAGAGCCAATTTAGTAGCTTGAATAAGACAATTTTCAGCTCTAATGGCAATGCTATAAGCAACATGTAAGGTTGTGCCTCCCATTGATTGAATTAACATAGAAATATCAGAATTCAAAGCTTTAAGATAGTATAGAAAAGCACCTTCTGCTGTTGGCCTGACTGCCACTGGAATCCTATCCCAAGACTTTTGAAATATGAAGTTGAAGTCAGTCAGCTGCTCATTGGGAGCTCTCTTGATAGTTGTTAATTGTTCCAGTAGAGACAAATTGTCTCCCTTTTCCCCAAACTGCTCATGAAGAACTATGCATAACTAATTCCAATTTGTGATAGAACCAGCGATAAGGCTCCTGAACCATTGCAATGCCTTCCCTTTGAATGATGATGCTAGCAATTTGACAGCCACATCCATTTCATTTATCTCATGGATTGCACAGATGTTAGCAATGTCTTTGACATGATCACCAGGAGTGGTATGATTTTCTCTAGTGAAAAATGGAATGTTCTTCAACGCTGCAATTGGAACTAGATTCTGTGCATTGAGGGCAAGTGGGCTGCTGCCAGTGAAATTGACAAAGGGATTTGTTGGTTGCGCCATTCTGATTGGTCGAAGGACTCTTAAATACTGAATGAAAGGCCGAGCAGGTGGAGGAGTTGAGAGAGTTCTGTTTGGTGGAGATGGAGACCTTTGAATCCTTCTTCCTCTTTGCCTTCTTCTTGGAGATAATTGCAGGTATTCAAACAACACTTCTTCTTCTCTAACTCTTGACCTTGTGATTCTTCTCATAAGCTCTCAGGCCTGCATTGCTGAAACCAGTTGATCTTCCTTTTGGGGTCACCAGATATGTGAATAATAGCTCTTTTCAAGCAAGAAAATTGCAGCAGATGCATATCAACTTTGCTGCAATAAAAATGAGACCTCTAGGTCCCACCGGGCGTGCCAAAACTGTTAGTGCAAAATCACAGCACCCCTGGATGCAGGTTAGGTTTCTAGGTCGATCACTTTTGCATCCAGTGTGATTGCATAACATTGAATCCTTTCTCCAAGTTTGGGACTTGAAAAAATGAGAAAGGATTCTCCAGAGAAGGCTGGTTCCTATTCCTCTGTTCAGATGCACACAAAATATGCAGAGGGTTTTCTCAAAACCTAATCTAATCTGCCAAGGAGACAAGCTAAGAAGATGCATAAAATAAATCTAAGCTAATAGAGGTGATGCACTGAGGAATGAAGAACACCTATTTTTCCAGTGAACACAGACCATTTGAATGTGATATAATATCATGCACAGATGACAAAACCTACAGTGAAAGACCAGGAGGATGTAAAAATGAACACAGAGAGGGTTGAGAATCATCCACAGACATGCATTACTTGCTCCAAAGATTGATACAATACACTACAGAATGCCATGAGGTAGAATAGTATTACAGTTCAAATGAGAGGTTCAAACTCCACAAATTCTCCTGAGGAGAAGAAGGGAGAGGCAAAATAGAAAAATGTTTGACCTTTGAAAAGAAGCTCCTCTTTACAATATATAGAAAGAATGAGAGAGGAAAGAGAGAGGGGGAATCCAAATCTACTCCAACCACCTCCAGGTTGCATTCAGTTCATCTCATTATGACAGAAGTGGTAGATCCTGGAAGAACGGCTAGCTGACCCCCAAAAGTGGCGAACTATATTTTGCTATTTTAAAGTTGTTTTTTGAAGCATCACTTCTAATTAAAGATATCTCATGTCAGTAGTTGCGATATCTTGATTTTCTCTTTCCAAGCTGAACCAAAAATTCCAACCTTGACCCATGAATCATGTAGCTCCCATCTCAAAAGATTATGGCCATCTGAATATCTGCGCCAGGGTCTGCAAATCCGAGCTCTAGCACTCAAAAGATATGTTGCACCTCCTGAAGATTTAGGGCACAAAACAGGCGCATCCATGTGATGTGTTGACATCCTCTTCCCATGCTATGCCACCTGGATGACACGTAAAATTTTCTGATGTCGCTGAGCAACTCTGTGTCATGCGCCATTTCTGTGCGGCCAAGGCGCAACTTTTGAAATTTCCTGTGTCGACACTAGCCGTGTCACGTGCGCCCTTTACCTATTGCGTTCGGGCTGACCTTGTCTATATCTCTCCCTTGGGGGGATATGACCTATACAACAGTTGTGACACGAGCTAACATGATTTGGTTGGCTTCCGCAAAGCCCTTTCGGCATACTTAGGTGATTCACCATAGCCCACTCTGTTTCCTTTTTGTACCTGAGACTGCATGGGAAAAAATCCTCCGGTTTGCTCGATTTGGCCGGGACGCGTCCATTTAGCTTCGACCACTTGAAAGAGTGCTTCGAAGAGACAAATTGTGGCGAGTTCGTCCGATCCAGTTCCGATTCGCATACTTACGGCCCAGATTCGTCCCATTTGTCTACCGAACTATTTGATTTCTCATTTCAGACCCTAGACACGTGGAGAGTTAGCGCTAGTCTTAGGGTCTCTCAGATGGGCCACAGCAGTTAGTGGGAAAGTTACACCTTTTCGAGACGATCCGTGGCTTTCCGAGTCTGCCGCGTGCATGTTTGGGGAACTTGTCCCATTTTTTCTTCGAATATTGAAGTTTCTTGTTGCGTCCAATGAGACATCTAGTGCCGGTCCACTGATCCTTCATGCACTCTTAACCGATTTGGACCCACTTGCTCTTTGGGTCGCATTTTTGGCTTTTCGGCTGATCCGCTTCTTGACGTCCCATTTAGGAGAGACTATATTGGGTTCTTGGCACGTGGAGCCGCTCTGCACATTGTTTGCGGTCTGTCCCTTGGGTCTCATCTTCTGCAAGTTGTGCCACATCTTCTCATGTGGTGAGTCTACTTTTCAACCTGGACGGGATATTTCTTTGAAACTTGGCCTTCTGGAGGTGCACCATTGGGACGCGTGGAGGCTTGCCACCGACTCAATTATATCATAGCTGGGATTTATCGACTAGATTCTGATGCTTGTTATCAGACTCTAACCACGTGGAGGGCCTGCGCATGTTTGTGGTTTCCGCTTTTATGCACCATACCAAAATGGTTAGAGACTTGTGCGAATATACATGTGGCTACCTTCCGTGGTCTGATCTATACTTAACCGAAATTGGGCCTTGCATCGAATACTACCTTTCTTCATAATAGAACCATTATTTCCATATGTGACCCGACGACCTACCTTCCTAGCATCCAATTAGATGATGTGGCCACGTATTGTCACGACATGTTGGGGAAAAAATTCGACATGGGAAGATATGCCCATCACTCATGTAAGTGGGAAACATATAGAGAGGAAAGGCTCTACCCTTATAAATATGTAGTGAGAATGTGTAACATGATCTTTATGGAAAGATAGAAATGTAAAGAATGGACCAGACTCGATGCGATCCATGACTATAATATTTGTACACACATGAGCATTTGATGCAATTTCATTCGACCCTATGGAGGAAACTAATTCCTTTGTAAGCATCTAGCATGGGAACTTAGTGCAGAACTGCAGTGATGTGCTAGCACACCTGGGCTTTAACAAGGTGAGATTACAAGTGAGTACAACATTGTTTCTGTCAAAGCATGAAATCTTTTCTCAGTTGTTCTCCAGACTTCTCACTCTGCAATCAAGACATACTCGGTTAAGGCACAAACTCAATTTTTTTGAGGAGTGGATACACGACCTTGAAAAATGAGGGGATTTTTGAGGGTGAAAACTAGATCTAAGTTTATCACACGCATATGGGTGGAGCAGAATTTGTATGACTAGTTTGTTTGAGATCTCCTTCACTATCTTTCCAGTAGAACTATACAAGTGGCTGGTTTCTTATATATCTAAATAGAATTGTAGGTCCATCAAACACCACTGGGTCTGGACGCAGGAAGAATTTCAGACCCTTCATGATGTTGATCTGATTTAGAGCTTGCACTATGGCTGTGTGGGTACTATGGTGTCTATGAACAACTATATCTTGGAGTACTTAATTTCCACTTATTTGTTCCCAAAGGTAGCTGGAGTTCCAATTTTTATGATATCCCAGGGGAACTTACCTGCAAGGCACTCCACTGGCGATCAGAATTCTGATGGTAACCCAGAACTTGGAGAACAAACTGATGGATGAACTAAACCCCACCACATGCAGGAGGCAAGAGCAGGATTTGGTTAAAGATGGCAGACCTAGCGGGTAGAAAGGCAAGAGAGAGGAAATGTTACTTAATTATAATGAGGTGCTTGAGAGGGAGATAGAGAAGTAACGAGATGTTGCAGAGTGAATGGCGTTGTGGAGAGAGATAGTTCGGGAAGGAGTTCGAAGTTCACGTAGATTACGTGGAAGCCAAAGCATCAGGAACTCCCCCATCTAGGAAAGCATGATAGGGATCCCTCCTCAGCCTCACATAGAAGCGCACTAGCAAAGATGACATCTTGGGCCACTGTGATCACACATCTGAATCCACCTGGAAACCTTTCCCTTGTGTTTGGTTTTCTAGTATCTAGTGACAAAAAATAGTCAATAAGCTAATTTAGGTAGTGGGAGAGCATAGGAGTGAGTCAAATAAGAAATAAAATGATGGTAGCGCAAATGGATTTTTTGTTATATGGGAGTAGCTTTTCTGGGTGTATCATCTGCACAAAATTCAGGCATGTACAGATTTTTGGACTCTCTTCTGGGAGTAGTAATACTTACGTAGACTATCGGGGTGTAGTTTAGTACTACTCTTGGGACATAGTGGAATTACATCTTCTAGTATCCCACTCTAGCTATGGGGTTAGGATCAGAAGGTATGGGTGGCTCTAGTTCTAGTGTATCTGGTGGTTCTGGAGGTAGAGGAAACATATGAGGTTTCTGGATTAGATGGGAAATGTCCGCACTAACTACCTAAAATATTTAGATGGAGATATATCTTCGTCTCCCAGAATAAAGGGGTCATAGAATATGTTGTTGAACTACCTACACATGTGTAAAATACTTTGGTCACGTGCAAAAGGAATCATGACTTATGAGCATAGGGCAAGTCAATTTTCTACTACGTTACAAGGGAGCTTATACATAGCTGGTACAGAAAGTTTGACCCTGATCAGACTTGTGTAGACTATGCAGCTTTAAAAGATGCATTTCCTTAAATGAATTTCATATCCCTGGAGTTTGAGTACATAAGAGTATAAGTACACTCTAGGATATTAAGCAAGGCACTACTGAAAGTGTCAGAGGAGTATTATGCTCAATTTTAAAACATTATTATCCAAGATTTCTTATGATATTCATGCAATCCAGCATGCACAATGGTTCTGTTGGGGGCCTAATAACATATTTTAGAAGGGTGTTATCACATAAGACATACATTGATCCACGTGAATCACTCGAAGTAGATCCTTACGTGTTGAGTTAAGTTGAGAAGTATAGACATGTAGGGTGAGCCCATTTTTAGAAGCACAGATTATAGCTATGGCGAAGTAGTTGGAGAAGCTATCGGAAAATTCAACACATAAGATGCACGCATAAGGATTTGGTGCATAGATTGTGAAGTGGAAGGTCACACCAAGGATAGTTGTCCCCATGTAGATCAGTCCAGTCATTACTGTTGTTTGACTGTATGAGATATGTCATTTAAACCATGATGTCCAACCACTGCCCATTATTACAATGCGTGATAAGGAAGAATGTCTCTCATGCTACTGCAAAATCTGTAGGTCCACGACTCATGATATGGAAGAATATCAATTGATTGGTCAGATCCAAGATGCTATACATATTGGTGTATGACAGACATGAAAGAATGAGCATTAGGATTGGGACCACAATCAGGTGCGCTATGATCAAAATGAAGGGTGTTTTGAAGGTCAGGATCATGATCATAATCAAGGCACGCTATGGTGGATTCAGAGGATGAGGCCAGGGTAGTTTAAGAAGGTTGAGTTCCCACGTAGAACATGTGGTACATATGTGGATCTCCTAAGCACTACATGTGCATGAATTTCCTTAGAATGTTACATGTTCTTTTGTGGAAAGAATCATAGTTATGAGGAATTCCTAGACTTGTATGAGCATCTTAGTAAGCAGCATAAACAAGAAAAAAAAACCACATGGATGGTTAGGATACAACGTGCTATGAAAAATTAGTGGATAACCAAGTTGGAATTAGAATCTAAGGTATTGCAGGTAAATATCACTGACCTGCACTAAAACGGCGCGCGCTAAAGAAGCATTGCAACAGAAGCCTACCATCACCAAGGAGGAGGTTCTACATGCACAGTACCCAGATCCCGCCCATCAGAAGGAGGTTTACCAGGAAATCATGGAGGTACTCAGGAATCTTCAGGGTGAAATACAGTCTTTAAAGTGAGACAATCATGAAAGATGGAGAAAAAGAAAGCATCAATAGATGATCCAAACTGATATGGATGACTTGAGAGAAGTGTGTAAATTGTTGTGCACTACGAGAGTATCATTCCACTATTGGGGAATATAGTTAAAAAGGAAACACTCCATGTGCATAAGTACTGAGACTAGATGACATAGATCATGCATGCAAATCTTCCCCCTCATACTCTAGATAATGACAAGGAAATAACTCTGAATGCTATTGTGGATGGGTGGTTATTGAGTAATATACTGATTGATATAGGCACGGAAGTTAATGTTTTTACTTTAGATGCATGGGTACAAATGGGGAGATCCTCCATTGCAGCCATACTCTAATGTTTTGTTCATGGCTAACCAGAACTAAGGCCACTCGCATTAGAGTTTTGAAAGATGCATCCATTACCATACAAGGAGCCAAGTTCACTAGAGGTTTTGAGGTTTTAGCACTAGCTAGAGTCGGATAGCTTCCCAGCACTACTAGGGTGCATCCTTGGTGCTATGCAAATAATGCTGATATCTTCGGTTCAAGAAAGGGTTATATCAACTTCAAAAACAAGGAGGAAAGAGTTATTATCCCTTTAACAAATGGAAAATATGTCACCCTATGTTGAGCCCTTTAGTGAATAAGACCTGGATCAGGATTTAGGTACACGCCATCTAGGATCTAGAGGTTCTTAAGCCATGTAAAGAAGGAATCCTTCAGTTAGAGGATGCACAATCTTTTAGCGATACCACAAGTGTTGCTTGTGATAAGCTGGGGTCATAATTACTTATGATTTGGTATGGCGCGAAAGTGAAGAGCATATGTTTCCTAGGGTCATGCAAACCATGTTATATCAAGAGATTAGGTAACAACTCGATACCTTGTTACACCGGAGAAGGAGACCCTATGGTGTTCTTGCGAGCCATGGAAGAACTATGGATAGACCCGCTGGAAAGAAGGAATATTCTAGCATATACCCTACGTGAGATAGTAGTGCACTGGTGGGTGGTCCACAAGGATAATCTTAAAGGATGGAATTAAATTAGGATTGCTCTTACCACTAGGTTCTTTAGGAGCAATGCATCTACTCAAATCTGATACTTATCATGGTAATTAACCTATTCAGCACCACATTCAGACAGTGTGAGAGACTCTGGACAGAGGGGCAGGAAGCTTTACCAACTTCACTCTGGGTGCACAAGTTTTATTCCACTTTACAAGGTTGCATGCATGTTCTTGGTATGTATATGGAGAAATCCATAGCGAGACTGGAAATTGGCAAGATTTAAATGTACAGGAATGACCCAGACATTTGACTTCTTCTCTACCAAGCCTCTCGGTGGAAGAAGAATTAAAGGTCATAAACCAGATTAACTATATGAGATAGTGCCAAGGTTGAAGAACTCATTCAGGAGTTATTCAATGAAGGAAACTCAAGAAGTGTTTTGTTGAAGAAACAAAGGCATATGCCACACTACTTCAATGCACTTGCCTTGAGAAAGAAAAAGGAAAAATGCTCTACTTAGTGGATGATGAGGAAGTAAAAAATATGGATGTTAACTATTCAAAAAGTAGGCATGAGGTGTTGGATAGTTTAGATAAGACCACGCGTGCCTATCATGAACCTATGAAGACAAAGAAAGTGAATATTGGATCAGATGCTGAGCCTAAGGAGGCCATAATTGGAGACTATTGGTCATACTCTGAAGTGGAAAAAATCATACAGTTACTACGGGATTATCAGGACTAATTCCCTCAGGGGTACCATGAACTTAAAGGCGTGCATGACTCTGTAAAAACCAAAATTGGGTCACACTCCCCTTGGACGCCTTTCTAATAGCCAACTTAAACACATTCACCTAACCATGACCCTTATAACCCACATTAATATTAATTTAATTATTTACGATTAAATTAATACACATCCTCACTTCATGCATTATTTAATTACCTCAATTAAAACCATTTTCAACCTCACCCCACCACCTCACCTAGACACCTCACCATAGACCTATTCATAGCATGTTTCCATAACTAAATAAGACTTATCCCTACTTACATTAATGAACTAAGACTTAGTATAACCATAAAATAACATTCCTATTCTTCCTCTAACCACATTCCTGCATATCTAAGTGCAACGTTCCATTTAGACCTGGAAAAAAAAAAGAAAAACCTGGAGGAGGATAGCCAAGATTTGATATTTTAGGCAACCTAGGATATCCCACCTTAACCAACACCGGTCAACCTGAAACCGATGCCGGTAACCCTAAACCATCATCAGTTACCATATAACCATTTTGGTAACCTTGTTTGAGGGGTTACACACATTCTCAAGTTTTTGGAGCAAAGGTGATATACATGCAAAAAATAACTAGAGATCTTTCACACATCCAGGAAATCATATCCAACACAACCATTGATCAGAAGTTATTTGCATTCACATGAGCATTCTGGGAAGCACTTCCATGGCACTGATCACCATTTCACCAATCAACAATCACCACCACCCATCCATTGAACCTACACAATAGTAAGTGTGTCTATAACCTACACCATTTCATTTCTGTTCAGTTTATAAGAATTCTTCACCTTTTTTTTATCAACCACCATTTATATTTTTACCCCACCACTATTGCCTTCCTATGAACCTCACCATTCCCATAGCTCACAACAATTTTAATCACCTATTTCTACTCCTGAGTACCTATGAATATTCCCAACACCTCCCTAGACCTAAACCAACTCCTTACCATCTCTAATTTAGTCTTAGACAAACCCCCAAAACCATAAACTATTGAGTTATTGCCAGCCCGTAGTAACCATCCTCGGTTCTTACTAAACTGTCGTCGGTCATACCAGACCAATGTCAGTCTCTATATCTGGTAGTCTAGCTAATACCAGATCCCAATAACCTTTTCCAAGTGACTCAACTGACCCAAAATCTTACCCTTACCTATTCCAACACCTTGCTTATTTACCTCATTTCCAGATCTGATCATAGCCTTGCCTGTTATGTTAGATGCGCTTATTGTATTTGGATGAGATGCCTAAATCATATCAACTACAGTAGGATTTTATTTATTTACATTATTTCCTACATTAAATTGTATTAAAAAGTGGGTTAACTACCACTGAGGAAGTATCACACTTCCTAGATCTATCACACGCTAGGTAGCCCACTGACATATATTGTTTAACTCTTTCTTGTGGTCTTGTTTTATATTTCAGGTAGTTCCTCCTAGCCAAAAGGAAGCTTTAACAG
Source organism: Taxus chinensis (assembly GCA_019776745.2). Classification (NCBI taxonomy): domain Eukaryota; kingdom Viridiplantae; phylum Streptophyta; class Pinopsida; order Cupressales; family Taxaceae; genus Taxus; species Taxus chinensis. The sequence continues at coordinate 372,058,167 of CM034149.1, forward strand.
TCAACATTGGATCAAGATGTCAGAATGCACGCACAACCTTCAAACTGACCATCGCAACAGGTATTCCCCCTTGGCCCATATCCTTATATGTTTTGTCTAAAAACTCAAAGAAAATGATGAAACATTTTGGCATGCTCGGTGGGACCCATCCAGGGTTCCTTGCATTTTATTCATTCCTAGGTGAAATTTGTGTGTTTGTTTCCCTTCTGAAAAAATTACACATTAATTTTCCTCTCTGAAATATTCCTCTCTTTCTCTTCTCTAAAAGCAATCGTGTTTTTGGTGCTATAAAAAGAATACTTATTTTCTTTCATTAGTAGTGCATTAGTGAAAGAGAATTCCTCTTCCTATTCATTATTTATTACATTGAATATCACACTTCGATTTGGTCTTAAAACACTTGCATTGCATTATGATTCATTGCATCTTAGCTCACATTAAAATGATGAAAACTTATATGCTAGAATTCATGCCCAGCTGATGGTGGACATAATTGAATCGTAGAAAAGCACATTCTTTCTTCCCTCTCTTTGCTAAACTATATAATTTTAAATATATACATCTTCAAACAACATCCCACTTGGAAGAATCTATCAATGATCACATGATCAAAGGATTGACAATGGGCACCTAGCTGGTTATCTGTGTCTAATACTCCATCAGAGGATGGCTCACCCCCACCATAACATAACCTTAAACCTCACCTTTGGAATTTCCTTCTTCGTAGGAAGCCTTCCCAACCAAAAACTCTACTCTAAATTCACGAGTTAGTATTTTAAATAACATACGCTAAACACACTAAATTCACTTATTGGGTCACATATTTTTCTTAGCTTTGTGCTTGAGTTGTGTTTGAGGTGTGAGGATATGATTATTCATTTTTATTTCTTTCCTTTCACACTCCGCCATCACAGTTGGAGTATTATGAATTTCTCAGAGTGTGTCAGGACCTAATATTATCATCCCCAGACTTCTGGGTTGATTATTCATCTAATCTAAATTCACAAAAACTCATTTTCTTTATTCTTCATATTTCATAATAACCAACATCGGTCTAGCGACCACTGCTGGTTTACATCTGGCCGCCATCATTTTACCTAACCAACATCAATTCCTTTTTCTTTTGGTTGATTTACCTAAGAGACACTTATCTCATTGTCTCTTCTATTTTGAGTCTCTATTTATCATTGTACTCTATGTACTATGATAATAATCATCAACTACACCTTTCCTATCTGACAGTCATCAATTTCTACCTCATTTGCTACAATGTCATTTTCTCATAGTAACTAGTATTGGTTCCTTTAACCAACATCAGTCACCCCTTAACTGTCATCGGTCAGTTAGACCAACATCGTTCACTCTATTTAGATTTTAATGAAAACACTTACCAAATTTCCCTCCCAGAATCTATTTTGTCCAATCTCTATTGTTCACTGTGTAATTTACAAGGTACACTTCACCTGATATACACTGATTCACATGGTATTGACTCACAACAAAACTAACACCCTTGTATTTTACACTAGCCACCAACCCCTCCCACCTAGTCCATCACCGCCATCTATTATATCACATATGAATCTGACAAAGCTTATCCCCATCGCTACCGGTGATGAGGAGTTTGCAAGACTCCTCGACTAGAATCCTGCTACCCTCCAGTACTACCTTACTCATTCCTCCACCCAGGATTCCTCAGGACAGTTAATATAAAACATGCATGTATCTATCCCTCCTGCTCTAGCTCCCACTTTTACGTTAGCTATCACTAGTTTAGCACTACCATCATCAAAATTTATCACCTATGGTTTCTCAGCTAAATCCCATAGCCACTATAACTGTAACATCTACATCATCTATCGCACCTTCAACATCGAGTGTCCCTCCGATAGCCACTATGAGTATAGCCTCATCTACACCTACCAGTTAACATATACCCATTGCACCAAAACCACCTCCAGTGTCAGAAACTTACATCCCTTTCCAAAACCTCATCCTTTCTATCCCACAATCCTTACCCCTAATTGCCACTAGAGTTTTTACAACTACCCCACCCACTTACACATACTACCAACAACCCCCGACCTCATCTATCACTTATGTTGGCTATGTGCAATCTACATCTATTTCTCCTATGTAGTTCTCATACTCAGTGCCACCATACACCAGCATACTACCCACCTCATACATTCAGCATCAACCCCATTTTTCTACAGGGGGAACCCATTCATCCCAACCTACTAATGACCTAATTAAAATGATGATGGAGAAGTTACAGACCTTAGAAGCATCTATTTCTAGCTTGCGTAATTATTTAACATATGATGAAATATGTAACGAGCCTATCCATCCATCTATTCCCATTCATCCCTACCTTTTACATTGGGAGATGCCTAAATTCAATCACTTCAATAGTAAATAAGACCCACAACAACACTTGCGGTCATTTAAACATGGGTGTTACCTAATCACCCATGATGACACTTTGCTCCTATGAAATTTTCCAGTGTATTTGACAGGACCAACATTAGTTTGGTATAGTGGAATACATTTACATTCAATTTATTCCTTTAATAAAGTAGCCCAATATTTCTTATATCATTTTTCAATCAATGTTACCAAGAAATTCACAATGATCGTTCTCTATTCAACTCAATAGTATGAAGACAAATCTATCCCAAATTTCGTTGCCCACTGTCAGAGTCTTATTAACCAATTACCATTCCAACTACCTCATAATGAACTTATTTATTTGTTCACTAGAGCTTGTGCCAGACACATCTCACCAAATCTGCAATTCCAAACCTTCCAAACCTTTGATGAATCATTCACCATGGCCCGGAAATTGGAAATTCGCACCATTGAAGAAAATAAGATCCAATTATGGAACAAGAACACCCCCTTCAAATAAAATGATTCTTCTTCATCTTCGAAACCTTAAAATAACTATTCAAATCCCAAATTATCTGCCAATGTGGTAGTCCTCAAGGCAGGTCCACCTCATCCTTCTAATCAGGCTCAACCTTCTTTCAATCTTTCTCATGTCCAAACCTTTCAGCTCCGACAGGAAAAATGGAAATACACTTTGATTGAAGAGCCATATTCATTTGTCTTGGAGATTCTTCTTAAATATGGAGCCATTACAATTCCTCCCATAAAATCTCATACAGGTTTTGATCCTATTCGTCCCATGCCGGCATGGTATAAAGAACACAACTACTATAATTATCATCACGTTAAAGAACATAATGATGGTAACTACATAAATTTTAAAAACATTATTCAAGAGATGATAGAGAATGGAGACCTTGTTGTAGACAACCCAAACGTGCCAATAAATCAGAAATTACACATCTTTAAAAAGTCATTACCTAATCATAAACCATCATCTAATCAAAATAGTGAACCTTCGTCCAGCAACAACAATTTCCATGAAGTTCACGCAGTTTTTTATATTGTGCCAACTATTCCACAAAACCTACCTACTTCATTTATTGAGGAAATATTGGCACAAGATCCTCCACCCACAGAGGAGAATACCTATTCTACTCCACCCACAGATAAGTCCCCCTCATCTCCCCCTACTCTCACATAGGAACCCACACATTATACTGATTCCATTTCACCATCTACCTCACACCCTACTGAAACTCAACAATTTTTATTCTCTCATCCACAAGAGAATCATCATCACCTTCTCCTCCACCAAGAGAGAAATCTACCACACCCGACCTATTATCTCTCTTACCCATGGGATATTCTTCAGACATGTCACTACATATCGGGGATAGTTTTCCCCTACTATTCCAAGACCCTATTGACATGATCTCATCTCTTTTACCTACAGAATCCAAGGCTAGCCAATTCCCTGTCTCACATACCTACTTTATAGGTATTGCCACCTAACCAATTTCATCCTCTTCTTCAATAATCCCGTTTTCATGGCTGGTCAATCGTTTGGATTACATTTATCATTCCATGCTATGGGGACATCTTTGGCTTGTTATTTTAACCCAAATGCAAATGTTTCCTGAAGATACTTCCATGATCTACCTAAAGGTATTTTCAGCAACCAAAACTACATTGACCATGCTGATTGAAAGGACTTCCTCTTCATCATCCCTACCTCCATCTAAAATTCTACCCATCACTATAGCTCTTACCAAACCTAAAAACATACCCACACTTATCCCCTCATCCGTATGTAGACCCATCACCACTTTGGGTGTCATACCGACATCATTCCTTACTCATCCACCCATTATATTGGACCTATCCATGTCTTCCTGAGTCCACACCAACATTATCCTCCTGCCTAAAATGCAAACCCAACCTTCTAGGATGTGTAAAATAGTCTCACCTACCACACCTTTATCACCTTCCCCCCTTCCATCAATCCTAGGGCCTCACCACCAACCTTGACCAAACAGTCTCATATCCAAGGCCATTCAAAGACTAAACAACCTACTCCTTCCTCAAGAGCCTTTATTACACCTCATTCACCAAAAAACAACACTTCCTCACCCTCACCCATACAATTCTTACCACCCATACCTCCACTAGCTACTATAACCCCAACCTTAGATATAGAACTTCATCCCCTGCCGTCTACCCTACCTTCACCAACCACCTCTACTGCAACTCGGTTGCCCCCATGGGTAACCCATACTCTTAAACCATCTACTTTTCCTTCTACATATCATACTCCCATGTCACCTTTACCCAAGAAGGTGGAACCCAAGGCTAAGAATCCACTACCTTCTAATAAGGTAGTCAAACAAACCAAACCTTCCATCGCCATCTATTCTACCCCAACTTTACCCAAGTAGATGCCAACAAGATCTAAGACCACTCTGCATACCAAACTAGTATAAAAACTCATTCCCCCTCCTATAAATTCTCTTTCCTCACAATCAGCCACACCTGTACCCGAACCCACACTCGCTTCCCATTTTGATCTATTAGCAAGGTCCTACACCAACATTTTAACCAACTTCTTAGAAACTTCCGTCATCACATTACCACTTCCTCAACCTTACGATCCTCTCAAACCAAAACCAAATGGGTTTAATGTAACCAAGATTTGTGCTTATCATCGCGTGCCTATGCATGATGTTGAAAATTGTAAGGCTCTGAAGACCATTCTTCTCCAAATTTTGTCCTCCTGAACAAAATTTTGATGATGAAGACCTTCTTGATGAGGACCATGCTCCACCTTCACCTATCACCACACATCATCTTCCTTTAACGACTCAACAGCCAATATCTCCACCCCCAAAATGATTTTACCCACCTCCAAAATTTGAGATCAACATGGTCCATATTAGATAATTAGCCAAATCACCATCCAAATGCCATTGCACTCAGCTTACTTCACAAGGATTTTCTCCCCCAGTAGGTTTCTTCCCTTCATGTCATTACACCACTCATCCTACACTTTCTCCATTTCCCCCTTCCCCTCAGATTAACATGGTTCATGTCGCTACACATACTTAGAAAGACAAGGGAAAAGAGAAAATAACTAGCCCATCAACCAACCCTGTACCCAATATACCATTTACACTTGTTCCCAAAATCACCATCCACATACCTACATACCCTATCTCTAACAAGATCACCCATCGTGTGATGATAAAAAAATTACATTAATCTCCTCTAAAGATGTCTTTGTATGATCTCGTCCAGACTTTCGAATCCCATAGACAAGACCTTATCAAGGCTTTACAATCCATTAAAGTTTTTCCCAGTGACCCCACTTCAGTGGATTCGATTATCACCCCTCACCACATGGCCTCACTTACCAGATCAGCTCATCCTTCTACATCCATGACCACTCCTCAAGTCGTCACCTTCAGCTTCTCTGAAGAGGAGATTGTACCTCTCCAGTTAGATGAACTTGATCCCACCTTATTCATTTCCATCTATATTGATAGCATACACGTACGAAACATCATGAGTGATGGTGGTGCTAGCATTAACATCATCTCCTCCCACAAATACAATCAAATGTGTCTCCCTTCTAACTATATGCATAATAACCCAATTATGATGTGCTCCTTCAACGATGCCATCACCTCCACCCTTGGCACTATTATCCTTCATGTTCGTGTATGCCCTAACATTGTCCTGGAACTATTGTATGTCTTAGAGGGGTAATTCTAGTATAACCTATTCCTTGATAGACCCTAGATTTGGGTCATGGGTTGTGTCCCTTCAACCTTACACCGTTGTGTAAAATTTTAGCATGAGTGACATAACTACACCATCCCCATTGACCCATCACCATTCAAGATCTGTAACATGATGTACCAACCCAACGATGTACTTGTACTAGTCAAGGCATCTGCCACTACCCCCACTTTGCCTTCACCCACAAGCCCATCCACCAATGTTGTTGCCACCTCTCCAACATCTAACCTTGGTATTTCTACTGCTGCCACAGCCTCTATAGTTGACTCATATGCTTCCCAATCATCTAGCAAGTCATTTATCACCACTACCCACATATCGACTACCTATCCCTTAGAAGATGATTTTTAACACCTCACTCTAGGGGAGTATTGACTATACAATATCGACACAATCCTCACTCCTCAAGATTATGGGAACTTACGCCAACACCCTAGTTATGACTACTATGTGGGAAAGTTTTTTCCTTATGGTTCTCCCCACCTTTGCACTAATATAACATATGGGGGACTTGATATGGCCACTTATTCACCCAAACCTCCATCCCAAACATAACCATTTTCATTTGAACTATAATCCCTTACTAACCACTGCTTCTCCCACACTTTCCTCCACTGTTGCACATGGAAAGGATTTGGATTCAATTTTTATGAATAGGGCCACCATACTGTCATTTCCTACACTACCCGTAAACACAATGACCATAATGGCATTGGATTTGCTACACCACCTCCCAAGAAGACCTACATCAACCTCATTGAGGAAGACAAAACTTCTCCACCTCATTCACCCATGTCACCATCTTCACCCATGGAGTCCATAGATCCTAAATCTATTCCTCATAGTTTTTTTTTTCATAAACACAATTTCCTTGGGACCTCTGACATATCAACGCGATGGTGAGGCTCCCTCTTTTATCCCCTTCTTATATCCTGACATGATCAATGACGATACACCTTCTATTAATGTCGCTTAATGTTAGGAAGATGAGCTCATCCTCACCTACCTTGGTGCATAAGACTCTTATATTCATTGGTCACTACCCTCTGAGATGCAAACCATGTTGAATGAATCGACTATCAAAATCAACATTAATATTCTCGATGACCCGCACATCCTAAAGATAGATTATTCTTTAGATGTTGCTGAACAAGAAGCTTTTACTTCTTTCCTATAGGACCATAGTAATGATTTTTCTTGGTCCTATGCCGATATGCCCGGTATTGACCCTAAAATCATGGTCCACAATATAATAACCATTTCTAATGCCAAACCCATCAAACAAAAGTTGTGGAAAATACATCCTCGCATTGATCTTTTGGTCAAAGAAGAACTTCAGTGCCTTCTCTTAGTTTCCTTCATCCTATCCATTGACTATCCCCAATGGATTTCTAACATCGTTCCTATCTCAAAGGAAACAGGGTGACTCTATATTCACACGAACTTCCATGACCTCAACCTAGCTTGTCCCAAAGATAATTTTCCCTACCAAGAATTGACCAACTGGTTGATCTCATCACCGGCCATGAAATTTTATCACTCATGGATGGTTTCTCGGGTTTTAATAAAATATCACTCACTCCATAAGATTAGCACAAAACTACCTTCATCACTCCTTGGGGGACCTTCTACTATTGATTCATGCCTTTTGACCTAAAAAATGCTACTGCTACATATCAACAAGCCATGAATTAAATATTCCAAGACATCATGCATCGCATATTGTAATATTACGTAGATGATCTTATTTCTAAATCCAAACATTGGGCTGAACATCAGGCCGAACACCTGACTGTCCTTAAGGTCATCTTTGACTGCCTCATCAAGTATTGTGTTCGTATTCAACCAAACAAGTGCATCTTTGCGGTAATTTCTAGAAAAATTCTTGGTTTCATCATTTATAGAATTCAATCCTACTAAATTTAAGGCTATTCTAGAAACTCCTCCACCTATTAATCTCTGTCAACTTTGAAGCCTGCAAGGTAAGTTGCAATCCATTCATCATTTTATCTCACAGCTTTCTGACCATTTTCAACCATTTCATCATCTTCTCAATAAGGACATTTCATTCAAATGGAATGATGAATGCCATAAAGCCTTTGATGCCTTATAAAAATATCTTCTTCAACCACCAGTGCTCATTCGTCCTAAGGATGACTAACCCTTTTGCCTATACATTTCCACTACTAACCATTCTTTAGGTGACATGCTCGCTCATAAGGATGAGAAACATAGGGAGAAAGTAGTTTATTACATAATTCGTACCCTTCTAGACTATGAAACTAGATAAAACCATGTCGAAAAACTCTTCTTAGCCTTAGTTTTTATCACCACCAAACTCTGCCATTACCTACTCAAGCACAAAACCTTAGTTTTTACCAATACTGACCCCGTACACTATATGTACACCAAACCCTATCAACATCAACATGCCACACATTGGATTATGCTTCTTTCCGACCTAGACCTCGAATTCATTCATTAAAATTCCATCAAGGGCCAAGCTATCGCTGACCAACTAGAAGACGCACATCTTTCTAGGAATCAACCCTCTAACTTTGATTTCCCAGAAGAATCCATAGCTACCCTCTCCTTAGATGATACTACTTACCAAATGACCCTATTATTTGATGGCTCCAAGTGTCAGCGTGGAGGTGGGGCTGGTGTTATCCTAATTCCTCTTGATGGTGAACCTATGTCTTTATCTTTCCAACTATTTTTTGATTGTAAAAACAATATTATCGAATACGAAACACTCGTATTGGGTCTCAAGGCTACTTATACCTTAGATGTTAATTCAATCAATATATTTGGTGATTCCCAGCTGGTCGTAAACCAAGTCAATGGTATATACTAGTGTCATAGTGAAATAATTCAAAATTATAAACATCATGTCGATATACTTTTGACTACCTTTGACCGTTATGAACTTCAAACCACCCCATGTTCTACCAATAAATTTTTAGATACAGTAGCCTTCTTGGCTTCTCAGATACCCACTTCTCCTTCCGACTCTAAAATATTTTTCACAATACAAAGGCTACAATCACCCTCTTATTTACCTCATGAGGTATACTCCGTCAGGATCATTGCACCTGACCCACATGACCTTTGGTATATGTAGTTTACAGACTATCTTTCCATTTCTATACTACCTGTTGATCTCACTCGTAATGGACAATGTGCCTTTCTGAAAAGTGTCTCTCACTATGTCATCATGGGTGTTCTCCTTTATAAGCGTGGCTTGGATGATATTCTATTATGATGGCTTACAAGTTTTGAAATTTCCTACACCATCAAGGAAGTTCATGATAGAATTTGTGGAGACCACTTTAGTTGTTTTGTATCTTCTAAGCCTGTTTTCTATTTCTTAAAATAATAGTGGGGTTGTGAAGGGTCTGTACTAATTCTTCTTCTTAAATTATTTTTTTTGAATGAGTAATAGAAATCCTTTCCAATGCATAACTCCTTCCCCTTCCATTTTCAGAGGTAATTTACTCCTTTGTCAATTCTGGAAACTGTAGCGTAGGAAGTTGACTCTATTTTTCTAAAGATGCATATGAGATTTAAGTTTAACTGAATTATAAAAGAAATAGTAAACCATTTACTTTCCAGTTTAACTAAATGATCATGTCTAAATTTTGAATCTCTTATTTATTTAAAGTTGATGGTTGATTCATCTAAAAAAAGTAACGATGCTGAAATGAACTTGTCTTCACATGTTTTCTAGAAACTTGGTAAAGATGACAAACATGTTTTGATCCTGAAAGTAACACTTTTTATTTATTTATTTAAGTTAAAATTTATACTTCAAATTTAGAAAGAATTATGAAATAAATTAATGTTAGGAGTTTTTATCTGATATAATGAGTAATTGTTTAGGACAATACTTATCTATTATAAGGCAGTAGTTTGCTGATTATTTTATGATCTTTTCTTAAAGTGAATTCAGATTGTTATTTGTGCTTCTTTTATGGTTGGTATTACTTATGATTTAATTAGATGATTACATTAATTTTTTCATTAAATAAGAGTTATTTTAATGGAACAATTAGTGGAATGCACTTCATTTTAATCCTTAGTGCTTATCATGCACATTTCAATGATTTGACCTGTGCTAGCAATTTTACAGATGGACTTCGTAAGTGATAAAATAAGGAAAGAAATTTTGTGATGTATTGGCTGATTTAAAGTTTGGATCTTTTAAAGAGAACTCCAATTCATTCTTGAAATGTATTGAAAAGGAAAATTTGTATTCTTTAATGATCTTAGTATTGATTAACATGTAGTTTGTGTGAGATGCATCTTCTTGTAAATTGTGTATTTTATCATGATGAATTGAAAAGGTTGGAGGTTCACTTCAAATTGTTGTGTAATTTCTCTTGTACATTTTATGAAGTTAGTTGGAATATTATCTTGTTGATATTTGGCTTATCTATTTGTATTCTTATTTATGTTGTCATTTGATAAGTTGGATGAAGAGAAATAGTTCAATCTCTCACTTAATTGAAAGCAACTTATTAAATTGCGTAAGATGACGTTCTTTATCTAAATTAATATATTATGATAATGGGATGTATATTGAATATACAATTAAACTATAGAAAGTGTGAAAGATATAAAGGGTATGATAAACCCTAACACATAACCATGTAGAGAGGAAGACTCTTCCTCTCTTAAAAGAATATAAAGTAAAATAATGGTGTTTATGATTGTTAATCACTTAGGCTTAATTTTCTATCAAGTCTGCTCTAGTTGAACTTGTGTGGTTGCTACACCTTATTTTGAACAATGGAGTTACATTAATTTAACCTTATTATGTATGTTGTTCTATTTTTGGATAATTTCCCAACAAGTCAAAGTTAACGAACATAAAAGAAATCATGAGTTAATGAAGTTCTTTAATTTTAATTAAATCAAATATTGATGAAGAAATTAAGGGGTGTTGGATTTATGGTTGGAAAGTTTACCGTAATTTGAATCTGAATCCAAAATTAATTAAGTGTTAATGGCCTCCTACAGGTATGCACATTGTGATGAAGTAGTTTTGTCGGATGTTGGCACATGCCAACTACAGAATTGTACCTGCATGAAGACTAAGATCTTCACGAGGATATAGTGTTGCAGTTGACATGTTACAAAACCCTTTTGTATTATTTCATTTAGATCAACACACATCTAGAATTGAACTTAGTCTCTCTCTAGGCCAAGTTAGTAGTATGAATTGGAATAGGAAGTAGCTTTCTATGACTCAGGGTACCTTGGCACATTCGGTCAACTTAGGTCAAATGAGTATGCCCATATACCCTAAGTCATCATGAGCATCTCCCTATAACAAATTATGTCACTAACCTGAGTTAGGGTCAAACCTTGGGCAAGTGGAACGACATAAGTCAGTGAAGACCATTATAGATAATAGAAGAGTGAGGTGAATGATGTATTACAATTTGATGAATATGCCATCTAGGAATAGTAATATGAATAGTATGTTGGGTATCTTTGGCCAAAGTATCACAAACTACTGGTTGTGTTATCTGATGTCACCTAGTTTAAGGAACGTGATTTCAGACGAATATTGGTAACAAATATTCAAATAGGTTCTTTGAACAGGTAACTAAGTACCCAGATTAGATTAAGAAAACCAAGTATACATAGTATACATAAAATTATTCAATACTTAGAGACAAACATGAGAGATTGGTAATTCACTGAGTCATTTACAACTGCATATGGTTATTTGTTATGAGATTGATTGGCATGGAATGTGTGTTCTAAATTATGTTTTATTTAGAACAGAGAAAATTGTGTAAAAAAAATTCCCTTGTTTCTAAAGTCTTAAAATAGGAATGTTACATCTTGGTATTAGAGCTAAAGGTTGCAAATCTTGGACCTAATGTTTCCATAATCTAATAAAAATTAAATTTTCTTTTTAACATAAAATGGTTAGAACAAGAGGAAATGTTACAAATAATCCTCCACCTGAGGAAGGATCAGGAACTGCTCAAAAACTCAATGAGATCCTTACTTCCCTATTGGACAAAAGAGATTGTTTGGCTGTACTTGAACAACAAGTAATGTGAAATGAGGAGGAATAAGATGCTAGTAATAATAATTAACCACCTCCCAAGACAACACCAATTTGGGTGCTAATAATAACAATGTGAACATGCCTGATCAGCCGAAAAACAAAAAGGCTAGGCTGGTAGTTGAAATCACTAATGATATAAAAAGGATAAGTCTGCCTAAATTTGATGGCACCATATTAGGAGATGGAGCTGAGAATTGGCTCAGAAAAATGGAGAAGTAATTTTCAATAAGAAACTTCTCAGAAGAAATAAAGGCAATATGGGGAGCATATCATCTTTCCCATGAGGCATCTTCATGGTGGAACAACCGTAAGGCTGAGTTGAGTATTGATGAAACTAATATCACATGAGATCAATTTAAAGGTTACTCTAGGAAACGTTGGCTACCAAAACTTTATTATGATCAGAAATTGACTAAATTTTAGAACTTAGCACAAGGAAAGATAATTGTAATTGAGTATTAGGAGTGATTCACTAAACTCCTTAAGTATGTACCTTAGTATCAAATTGACGAGAAGTTCAGGATACGAAAATTCATCATGGGGTTTAACCCCATTATAGGAGGAGAGGTGGATGTTCATAGCCCAACCACTATGGAAGGGGTTGTTAAAAAAGCCATAAGGAACAAAAATTAAAGGCAATTTCTTCTCATAAGGGGAAAGTGAGGAAGAAAGTTCCCAAATCCTCTTCATCATCTCTTGCATCTAAGAAATGACCATGGAAGAAGTTTGGTATGAAAAGTAAGTTTTCAGATGATAATAATAAGAAAACAACAATAAATAAGTCTGCTGGAAATCGACGAAACAAATTTGTCAAGAATAATAATAATGGACAAAAGTCCTACGGATGTCAGAATGAAAACTTTAAGGTTGGAAATAAATATGAGCCTAAAAAGGGACTTGTAGGAGGATTTTATAACTGTGGCAAGGATAATTACGCAAACTAGTGTCCTTTGAAAAAGGATGTCGTAATCAGCATCACAAGATACACGCTGTAGTAGCTGATAAATACGACAAAAAACAAGTCATGCCCATAGAAGTTTTGGGTAACTTATTTGGCATACCTGTAACTATTCATTTTGATACAAAATCTACATAATGTTTTATTTCTAGTAAATTAACATTGAAAATAAAAAGATAAGATGGAAAAATGGATAAAACATGGACTGTACATTATGGAAATAATGTTGTTCATACTATTAGTATGTGTCTTTTTTGGGCAGTCCTTGACTTACCTAGTTTTTCCATTGAATTTGATCTTTATGTTGCTGCTTTGGGGTCTTATGATGTAATCATAGGTGTTAATTGGTTAGCTGAGCATAAAGCAAAAGTGGTTTTTTTGAAATACATATTAGTTGTTTAGATGATCTACAAAAAACAACAGAGATTCAGGGTGTGAAATGTGATATTTTAGATAGGAAACTATCAGCTATGCAACTTAAAAAGGCCAAAAATAAAGGTTGTACCTTATATGCAGTAAAAAATTCTGAATCTACTAAGGAACATAGTGATTCCATGGAACAATATCCATTGTTAAAAAACTACAGTGATGTGTTTCTGGAAGAGTTACCAAGTCTTCCACCCAAAAGAGAATTTGATTTCACAATTGAAATCAAGCATGGAACCGAGCCTATTTCTAAGGCACCTTACTGAATGACTACTATTGAATTAGTAGAGCTTAAGGCACAGTTGCAAGAACTTTTGTCTAAGGGTTTTATTAGACCGAGTGTTTCACCTTGGGGAGCATCAGTAATCTTTGTGAAAAAGAAGGATGGAACACTTAGATTGTGCATTGATTACAGAATGTTAAACAAAGCAACAATCAAGAACAAATATCCACTCCCTAGAATTGATGATCTATTTGATCAGATGCATGGAGAATTGGTATATTCTAAGATATATATTTGATCTGGATATCATCAATTACGGATTAAGGATGAGGAAATTCATAAAACAACTTTTAGAACAAGGTATGGACATTACGAGTTCACCATTTTAGTCTTTGGATTAACAAATGCACCTGTAAATTTTATGAATTTGATGAAAAATATTTTTCAAGAATACTTGGACAAATTTGTGCTTGTATTCTTGGATGACATTCTCATATATTATAAAATTATTGAGGAACACCATGAGCATTTGAAGATAGTTTTAGAAATTTTGAGAAAGAGACGGTTATATGGTAAGCTATCTAAATGTTCTTTCTATGACACAAAAGTGCACTATTTGGGTCATGTTATAAGTAAGAATGAAATTTTTGTAGATCCTTCTAAAATTGTAGCTATAACTGAGTGGCCTGCACTAAAGAATGTACATGAAGTTAGAAGCATCATGGGTCTTGTTGGTTACTATAGAAAATTTGCAAAATATTTTTCCAAAGTTGCTGCACCAATAACATTATTGCAGAAAAAGGATAAGAATTTTTTTTGGAATGAGAAATGTGAATCTGCATTTAGAACTTTGAAGGATCAAATAACTTCAACACCTACTTTAGTTGTACCAGACCCTAATGGAGACTTTACTATTGTAAAAAATGCGTCCGGGGAAGGTCTTGGAGGTATTTTGTTACAAAATGATCATGTCATAGCTTACAAAAGTAGAAAACTAAATTTACATGAGTTGAATTATGCCCCACATGATTTAGAGCTTGTTGTCAATTTCCATGCACTTCAAGTTTGGAGGCATTATCTACTTGGTAAACCTTTTGAATTAAAAACTAATCATCTTGGGCTGAAGTATATTTTCACTCAACCAAATCTAAATGTAAGACACCGAAGATGGTTAGAATTTTTGTCTCAATATTATTTTGACATAAATTACATTAAAGGCAAGGAAAATAGATTAGTTTATGCTCTAAGTTATATGAAGCATATTTTTTCTCTTATAACATTAAGAACTCAGTTTAAAGATGAAGTAAAAAGTGTTATGGAATCTGATTCTTATTTTTAGCAAGTAAAAATAGTTCTTATTGCAGATCCAAATGATATGAGATAAAAATGTTTTAACTTTGATAATGAAGGAATATTATGATTTGAAAGCATAGTATATGTACCTTTGTTAAATGATTTAAGAAAGAAATTGTTAGCATAATTTCACAATTCAACTTTCTCTACACACCCTGGTATTAAAAAAATGCTTTCTGATATAAAACAACAATATTTCTAGAAAGGGATGAAAAAGGACATTATTAATTTTGTGACACATTGTTTGGAATGTCAATGTGTTAAAGTTGAACATATGCATCCAGCTGGTTTATTGTATCCTCATAGCATACCATAGTACAAATGGAAATTAATAAGCATGGATTTTGTACAAGGGTTTCCTATGTCAAAAAAATAAACATGATGTTATTTTGGTTGTTGTGGATAAACTAACAAAAGTTGCTTATTTTATTGCTGATAATCGTAAGGATGATTCTCCTATTTTGGCAAAAAGGTTTGTACATGAGATTTTCATATTACATGGAGTACCTGAATTAATCATATCTGATAGAGATCCTAGAATGAATTCAAGATTTTGGAAAACCCTTAATACAACTCTAGGAACTAAGTTGAATGTCATTTCTACGTATCATTTGGAAACGGATGGACAGACTAAAAGAGTTAATCAAGTTTTAGAGGATATGTTATGAATGTATTGTATGGATCAACAGTATAAGTGGTAAGAGTACCTTCCATTAGTTGAATTTGCATACAATAATACATATCATGCTTCTCTAAAGATGGCACATTTTGAAGCGTTATATGGAAGAAAATGCAGAACCCCTATTAGTTAGGACAACATTGAGGATAGAGAGGTAATTGGACCTGAAATCCTTACTGAAATGGAACAACAAGCTAAAATTATTCATGAACACTTGAAATGAGCAAAAAATAGGCAAAAGAGTTATGCTGAATTGAAGTGGGTTGATAGGAAATTTAAACTCGGTGAGAAGGTCTTTCTTCGGGTTAAACCGAAAAATAGTTCTATAAATTTTGGTAGGGCTGCCAAGTTATCACCTCATTTTGTGGGACCTTTTCAAATAGTTGAAGTAATAAAGCCTATAGCTTATCGTTTAGCATTACCTCCTGCTTTGTCATGAATGCATGATGTTTTCCATATTTATTTGCTTAAGAAATATGTTTCAGATTTATCACATGTGTTAAATTGGAATTCCTTACAGGTCCAAGATCCAGAAATAATCGTGGTTAAAGCCTTGCGAGTGCTAGAAAATCACCAATTGCACTTAATAAATCATGAAATAAGTCAATGTAAGGTCTAGTTGGACCAATTTAAATGAAGAAAGTGAAACCTCAAAAAATTTGGAAGATATGAAAACTGCTTTTCCATACTTATTTGAACATAATTGATTTTGTTGACTAATATAAATTGTGATTAAGTTCTTTTATGACAATAAATCTGCCAGTTTTGGGCAGATATTTATTTATTTTAAATAAATAGCTATGTAAATGTTGATTTCTAAAACTTTAAAATCCTGATATGTTAGGAACACATGAAAATAAAGTGGATAAACTGATTGTCCTTGATGAAAATTGTTAAAATTAGATAATCATCGAGATGATGATTCTTTTTAAGAGGGAAGTATGTAACACCTTTGACAAATTTTTATCTCTCCTCTTTTGCGTTGCAAGCGTTGACATGTGATTTTCTTGATAATGTGTTCCCTTGATTTTCAGAAATCATGCTTGCCATGGATAAGTCATTTCTACTCTTGATTTCATTAGGCTAAAATGTAGTAGCTTGCAAAGAATCCCTTGTCAATTATGATAGATGAGTTGTAATCTGGTAATGATGTTACAAACTTATCTCTATTTAATTAACACATCATTAGATCAATTCCATTGATCCAAGGTATGTTATAAATCTTCTTACTTGATCTAAATGGTAAACTAACATTCATAGGTTGAAGGACATAATGGACTGAACTTTTGTATGTTTACAAATTATTTTAATTTTCTTGTAAGATTGTGCATGCATTATGTTGTATGTTAAGTGCTCAGATCTTCCTGATTGATCTCTTTTGGATGCTAACGTCATCAAGAGGTATGAGACCTACTTTAGGACTATGGAGGAAAAATAGAAACTAAGAGCTAGGCCTATGAGATCTATCCAAACAGGATTCTAAACTAAGGCAAATGTACTTATCTTTTATCTATGCCTATTTCATTCAGGATAGCATCCTAACCTAGGTTTCATGTTCTAAATTGGGGTATGGGGGAAATAACCTAAGGCGATGTTAGGCTTATTTCTAACCTATACCTAATAATAAATAGGTATGAGCTATGACCTAACCTAAGGTGGTAATTTACCTATTGAAATGTTTTTAAACCTAAGGTAAATACTTCTAAACTATCCTATGATCATATCCTAAACTAATGGAATCTACACTAAACTAATCAAATGTGGAAAGGGGACCTAAGGTTTGTATGGTAAGTGGTAATCTGGCAATGGTTCCTAAGCTATTTATGTGATTTGATTTTTGTATTAAATGACAGCGAACTACCAGTTTAGGCAAAAGCATGAAATTTGTTGGTATCCACGTGGAGTCATCACTAAGGTTTAGTGATGCATGTGGAAGTTGAATTGGGTTTCACCAATTTTCGATGGTGGTGGTGAAGAGAGATAGGTGGGAATACGAGAGTTAATATTATTAATGAGCCTCATTTTTCATGAGAAAACCACCTAGGAAACTATGCAGGTGGATTTGTTGGAGGTTGTTTGGTCATTCATGATCTCTAATTTTTTCTATGCATGGAGCTATCTAGTTCTTTGAACCAATAGTTCTATTTTTAGTTTATGGCTATTTTTTATTTCCTTGGTCTATTTTTGATTCAAGGAAAGTATACGAGACATTGGGGAAAGATATTTTTTGTTGTTGATCTTGCTTGGAGAAGAAGAAGAGTTGGAAGCTTGGCTAGAAGTCTTCTTCGAATCGGAAGAAGCACTATCATGCATGATAGAATCTATCCATTAAGAGTTCTTTCTTTTCTCTAAATGTTTCATTAAAACAATTATGCTCTCATGAGATAAATGTTTTCTATTTTTGGTTCTGTTTATTTTCTTTCTTGTTGAAAGAATCTCTGCACTTTTAATTTTGGAATCCTTGCATGATAATGTGGTTATTGGGTTTTTTCTCTAAGTGAGTTAAAATGGTGAAATGCATTTACAACTATCGAGACTTTAGTGTTTTGATTGGATTATATACTCTGGACTTTCTACTAGAAAAAGAGTTTGAGTAGCTAGTTTTTGTCTTAAGCTTCAAGCTGGAAGTATCGTTTGAAAGTAGTACATGTAAATGGGTACTTTTCTCTTATGCATCTTTGAGTTTTAAAGCTTTATTACTCCTTCTACAATCTGTTTGGATATATGTTTAACTCATTGTATGAACACGAACTTACGTGAAAGTGATGAATGAACATCTTGTTTGTATTTATACTATTAAAAATTGCATTCTTATTCTGAGTGCCTTTGCTTGTTTTGAAAGGTAGAAGAATACCTTTTTTAAACTGTATTTTGTTCTGTTATGTTTTATACTCCTTGTTCAGGACTATATATTGTATATTTTATTATTTAGTATGAACTCGAAATTTCTTAAAAATAAAGGGGAATGGGTATTTGAGGTTTATGGAATTGTTGGTGTTTTGTACTTCAACTTATGTAAGATCTTAGAAGAAATATCATGTTCTTATTTTATTTTGTCTAAATCTCCTCTGCTTAGAATCGTAATTCGATGGGAGTTGGGTAAGTTTTGTTATTTGGAGTTTCTATTCAGTTGAAATCATAAGGAGATAAGAATGAGATTTGTCTTACTTGAGTTGTTTGAACTACTAGAATTCTCTTCTATGAAACTCTATAAGGTGATTACTGGTTTATTGAAATATGGAAGATGATATGGTTGTCTTGGTTGGAATTCCTGTTGATATTGTGATACTATGGTAGTCAGCCTTCTCCAAGTCGTTCTGGTGATTGTCTTCTTAGGTCTGTTCAAAATTCTTAAGTTCAATTTTCTATCCTTTTTGGGCTTGGGTGAGGTGATGAAAACTTACTTGCCAGAGTTGGAAACTTCCTTGTAGTTTGTTAACTCACATGTTATGAGCTGATTGTGGTACGTTCATGGGAATCGTTGAATGTATAATCAACTTTTGGATTGTTTCTTTTGGAATGTGGAACCAACCAAACTATTCTGATTTATGAGTTTTATTTATTTCTGTTATTTTAGTGGAATCGAATGTCTTTCCAATTCATGGCAATGTGCACTGAGCCTGAATTATAGAAAGGAAAACTTATCCATTTCCTTGACTGATTGTTTTCAATGGCTGATTGATGTTAATCTTTCGAGATACCATTATGAAATTGTTTACGTATGCTTTTGGACCTAACTGAAATATTCAAGGATGAAGAATAAAATAGTTAGGTTGAAGTGAATTGATAACTATTAACTTATACTTGATTAATGTATCCTTATTGAATGGATTAAAAATTCTATTAATAGTTGTTTTTCTTTAAAGTTAAAACCCTTTGTTAGGTTTATTTGATTGAATCAGTTAATTAAGTATTTGGTTTTGTATCTTCTAAGCCAGTTTTCTATTTCTTAAAAGAATAGTGGGTTTGTGAATGGTCTGTATTGATTCTTCTTCTTACCTTATTTCTTTTGAATGAGTAATAGAAATCCTTTCCAATGCATAACTCCTTCCTCTTTCATTTTCATAGGTAATTTATTCCTTTTTCATTTATGGAAATTGTAGGGTAGGAATTTGACTCTCTTTTTCTAAAGATACATATGAAATTTTGATTTAACTGAATGATAAAATAAACTATAAACCGTTTACTTTTTAGCTCGTTATCCTTTCTTTATACAAAACATATCATAGGAATAAATGAATCAAATGTATTACTTTATAAAGTAATTGATTAGTAGTTGTTACTAATAACATCTCTACTTAAATTATATTTAAGGAAATAATAATTGTTTCAGTTAATTGAAATGAAACATTATGGCTGGGAAATACTTTTTGATTATTAATAAGAGGCCTAATATAAGAACTTAGATTATATTTATATTGACCAAGAATTAGGTTGTCACACATGGAATTGTGAATCTCTTATTTATTTAAATTTGATGGTTGATTCATCTAAAAAAAGTAACGATGCTGAAATGAACTTGTCTTCACATGTTTTCTGGAAACTTGGTAAAGATGACAAGTAGGTCTTGATCCTGAAAGTAACTCTTTTTGTTTATTTATTGAAGTTAAAATTTATACTTCAAATTCAGAAAGAATTATGAAATAAATTATTTTTAGGAGTTGTTAATTGATATAATGAGTAATTGTTAAGGACAATACTTATTTTTTATAAATCAATAGTTTGTTGATTATATTATGATCTTTTCTTAAAGTGAATTAAAATTGTTATTTTTGATTATTTTATGGTTGGTATTACTTATGATTTATTTGGATGATTACATTAATTGTTTCCTTAAAGCAGAGTTATTTTAATGGAACAGTTTGTGGAATGCACTTCATTTTAATGCTTAGTGCTTATCATGCTCAGTTCAATGAACTGACTCGTGATAGCAATTTTGTAGATGGACTTCGTGAGTGATAAAAGAAGGCAATACATTTTATGATGTATTGGCTGATTTAAAGTCTGGCTCTTTTAAAGATAACTCCGATTAATTCTTGAGATGTATTGAAAATGAAAATTTTTATTCTTTAATGATCTTAGTATTGATTGACATGCAGTTTGTCTGAGATGCATAGTCTTGTAAATTTTGTATTTTATCATGATGAATTGAAAAGATTGGAGATTCACTTCAAATTATTGTGTAATTTCTCTTGTACATTTTATAAAGGTAGTTAGAATACTATCTTGTTGATATTTGGCTTATCTATTTGTATTCTTATTTCTATTGTCATTTGATAAGTTGGATGAAGAGAAATAGGTCAATCTCTCACTTAATTGAAAGAAACTTATTAATTTGCGTAAGATGATGTTCTTTATCTAAATAATATATTATGATAATGGGATGTATATTGAATATACAATTAAACTATAGAAAGTGCGAAAGAGATAAACAGTATGATAAACCCTAACACATAACCATGTAGAGAGGAAGACTCTTCCTCTCTCAAAAGAATGTAAAGTGAAATAATTATGTATATGATCGTTAATCACTTAGACTTCATTTTCTATCAAGTCATCTCTAGTTGAACCTGTGTGGTTGCTACACCATATTTTGAATAGTGGAGTTACATTAATTTATCCTTACGATGTATGTTGTTCTGTTTTTGGATAATTGCCCAGAAAGTCAAAGTTAACAAACATAAAAGAAATCATGAGTTAATAAAGTTATTTAATTTTAATTAAATCAAATATGGATGAAGAAATTAAGGGTTATTGGATTTAGGGTTGGCAAGGTTGTAGTAATTTGAATCTTAATCCAAAATTAATTAAGTGTTAATGACTTCCTATGGGTATGTACATCGTGATGAAGTAGTTCTGTTATATGTTAGCACACTCCAACTGTAGAACTATACCTACGTGAAGACTAAGATCTTCATGAGGATACAGTGTTGCAGTTGACATGTTGCAACACCCTTCTATATTAGTTCATCTAGATCTACACACATGTAGACTTGAAATTAGTTTCTCTCTAGGCCAAGCTAACAGTGTCAATTGGAATAGTAAGTAGCTTTCTATGACTCAGGGTACCTTGGCACATCTGGTTGACTTAGGTCGGATGAGTATGCCCATATACCCTAAGTCATCGTGAGCGTCTCCCTATAAAAAAGTATTTCGCTAACTTGGGTTAGGGTCAAACTTTGGGAAAGTGGATTGACAGAAGTCAGTGAAGATCATTCTAGATAACAAAAGAGTGAGGTGAAGGACTTATTCTGATTTGATGAATATGTTGTCTAGGAATAGTAATATGAAAAATATGTTGGAAATATTTGGCAAAAGTATCGCAAACTTCTAGTTGCGTTGTCTGATGTCACCTAGTTTAAGGAACTTGATTTTAGACGAATATTGGTAACAAATATTCAGATAGGTTCTTTAAATAGGTCACTAAGTACCCAAATTAGGGTAAGAAAACCAAGTATATGTAGTATACATAAAATTATTCAATACTTAGAGACAAATAGGAGAGATCGGTTAGAGACCAAGCCATGTAATGAGAGATTGGTAATTCACCGAGTCATTTATAGCTGCATATGGTTATCTGTTATCAGATTGATTGGCATGGAATTTGTGTTCTAAATTATGTTTTATTTAGAATAGAGAATATTGTGTAAATTTTTTTCCCTTATTTCTAAAGTCTTAAAATGGGAATGTTACAATGGGTTATTCTAATGGTGATTAGTATCAAGAAGGATGATCGTATTAGGATCTATGTCGACTACAGGGAGATGAATGCTACATGTGTTACAAATCTCTTTCCTATGCCATTCACTAAGGTAATACTAGAAGGCATTTTAGGGCATGAAATATATTCATTTACAGATGGGTTCTCTGGGTATCATCAGGTTAGGATTGCCCAGGAGGATTAGGAAAATAATACTTTTACTTATGAATGGGGTAACTTTTCCTATATGGTGATGCCTTTTGGTATAAAAAATGTGCCTCTGGTATTTTCTCGCATAGTTGTTCAAGCGTTCAAGGACTTTATTCACAACTTCTTGTAGGTCTATTTGGATGATTGGACGGTGTATGGATTAGTTAAATATCATTGTGACAATCTGCACTTAATGTTTGAAATATGTAGCTAGTTGAGTATCTATTTGAACATCAAGAAGTGCATATTTGCTACACCATTTGGAATACTGTTAGGACACATAATCTAAAAAAGAAGGTTTTTTGGTCGATCTAGATAAGGTTGCAGTCATTATCGACCTAAAAGAGCCTACCAGTCAAACCGAGGTGCATGGATTCTTGGGTCACACACAATATTATAAAAAAATCATAGAGGGATATGCCAAATTTGTCACACCTTTGGAGGAGTTAGTGAAGGGAAAAGGTATGTTCTACTGGGGAGAACCGCAGCAGTGTGCATTCAAGATATTGAAAGAAAAAGTTACTACCACACATATTTTGCATTTTCATTCATGGGACCAACCATTTCACCTACATGTGGATGCCTCTGGCACAACTATTGGTACAATTTTGGCTTAGCCTGGAGAAGGTATTATACATCATCCTATTTGTTTTTCTAGTATAAAGTTGACTCCTATAGAGAAAAATTACACCACTATAGAGTGTGAAGCTTTTTCAATGATCTATGCGCTACATAAATTTAGACAGTATCTACTAGCTACACCATTTTTCTTTTATACAGATCACATGGCATTGAAGTATTTAGTAAACAAGACCATTTTACAGGGGCACATATGTAGATGGGTACTCTTATTTCATAGTTGTGGTAAAACTAGGGAAAACTAATTCTGGACCAAACCATTTATCATGAATACAATTAGGAGAAGAAGCACAGGCCATTGAATATACCATGCTCGATGCATAGTTATACAAGTTACAATGAGTGCCATTGGAATTATATGACATTAATGTCTTTATACGAATAGGAATGACACCACAAGGAATGAAATCCTTGGATAATAAATATCTTACTATACACGCAGCACCCTATATGTTGATTAGTGGTGACCTATAAAAATTAGGAAGGGATGAATTATTGTGTCATTGTGTACTGGAACATGAGTGTAGAGATATAATGGAGGAATCCCATGGTGGTATTGCAGGTGGCCACTATGGAGGTGATGCCACTGCTCACAAGATTCTTCTTGCTGGATTATGGTGGGAGACCCTGTATAAATATTTTAAGGATTATTACAAGGATTGTGATCACTGTCAGCATCTTGGGAAACTAGGTCAATGTGATGAAATGCCTCTAAGACCTATTACTAGTTTAGAACCATTTGAGAAATGGGATATCAATTATGTGGGTCCTATTTCATCATCCACACATAGAAATGGATCGTGGTATATCATCACTTGCACAGACTATCTAATAAGGTGGGAAAAAGTATCCCCTACAAAGGATTGTACAGTGGCTATAATAACTAGATTTATATGGGAAAATATTATTACAAGGTATGGATGTCCATTGATTTTGACCAGTGATAGGGGAACACACTTTTTGAATGAGAAAATCAGAATATTATTGGATGAACTCATGATTGCACACCAGAAGACTATACCCTATCATCCTTAGGCTAATGAAATTGCTGAGGCATTCAAAAAAAATTTAGCCAAACATTGACAAAAATCTATGATTTTAGAAGAAAGGATTGGGATGATAAAGTATCTGTAGTACTTTGGGAATATCAAACAAAATATAAAAGTTTGAACAAATCCACACCATTTTAGTTAGTGTTTGGTGCGGAAGAATCTCCTCCTATGGAATTCATGTTATCATCTTTGTGTATTGCACACGCTAGAGGTCTAGCTGATGAGTAAGGATTAGAACAATAGATTGCAAAGTTAATCAAGCTGGACAAGCGATGAGCCATAGCATGTTGGAGTCAAAAACAAGAAAAGGCTAGGTAGAAAACATGGCATGACACACACATTAGAGATAAAAGGTTTGATATTGGATAGATGGTGCTCCTTTACGATTCTAAGTTTTTGCACCATTTAGGAAAACTCAAAGCACATTGGTTGGGGCCATATTTTGTCACTCACATACTTGAAACATGCGCTTGTCAATTAGAGGCACTTGATTGAATATGGTTACCTAGGTACTTCAATGGGAGTAGTTGAAGCCCTACTATAAATATTTTTTCTTGGTATTTGTAATAAGGAAGTGTTACCATTTAGATTAGGTTTTCCATTTTGTATTTCCTTAATGTATTTCCTTCTTCGTCGCTATGCCTTTTTCAATTTAGTTGGTGTTTTTGTGTAATAAGTGCGTTTATGCACCAGAAGCTAATTAATTTTTGAATAATTTCTATGCACATAGGAATACACATACCCTTAGTGTGAGGTAGGTTATTTATATCCAGGTATAGGACTATTGAACATAAGTACACATGAAAGGAACAAACTACTACGGGTGCTATTCAAAGTTGGATAATTTATAGAAAAGATATTGCTTCTAGAAAAAATGATGATAGATGGAAATTAATGAAGAAACAAGTATAACGTGAGGTAATAAGGGGCCATGGGAACTACCAAGGGAAGGTATAGTGGTGAGGTAATAGGGCTCATGGAGGCACACTGAAGAGAAATACACAGCTAGAAGGTACGAAGGCACACTAGAAGGTTATAGATTAAGCATGAAGATGTGCCTTAGGGAAAGAACAAAAATGGTTGATTAATGAGAGGATTGTTGGTAGGTGAAGAAGTAATAAATACGCTAACTTTTTGAAATATATAAGGATGGGATGTGAGTTCATTTTTACCATTGCAATCATGATAATTTGAAAGACTCAATTGTAACCGAGCTGTGAGAAGAGTATCAGGGTACAAAGAGTGTGAATCGAGACGAGATGAGTAGATTTGTGCATAGAGGAAGCTTGTGTCCCCAGTTGCAAAGGGTTTGAATTAAGGTGTTGCAAAAGAGATAGGGCACATAATTTTAACTAGGGCACACTGGATCAAGGTAGGGTTTGGGTTTGCACATTACAGGAGATAAAAGGTGAGTATTTGAAGTGAGAAGATTGCAGGTTATAGACTACACCAAAGAAAGCACCTACCGCAGGAGCTAATGGGAAGAATAAAGTGGAAGTAGAGGTTGAAATGACTCTTCAGAGTAATTTCTCATAAATGTAGTTTCCAGAGGGTGTGATTATGGGTTAGGAATGGGATTCCCACATCCAGAAGAGCAAGATCAGTGAGTAAAACCATTTTACAACTGAAAATAAGAAGGATTTGGATGCATTATTAAACACAAAGACAAAAAAGTACACAACAGAAGACATGCTGGTGTATGATGACCTTGGGGAGAAGTTGTTGAAGCAGATTATAGTTTACCAGTTATATGAGCTCACCTACTTTGGGAAATATGAACCATTTTATCGATGGCTGATGAAAAGGGTACAAGAATATTTGTTATACTTTTCAAGACATAGGGTAAGGATTACAACCGTGTTGATCTCAAAAGTAATAGGGTTAAAAGGAAGAGGGTTAGATCTAAACAGTGATTTAACTGATAAGGCCGCAATCTTGGAGACAAGGAAGGAGTTGGTGTACACCAAGGGTCTGTGTAACATGGAAATTGATAAATTAAATAAGTACCCAATCATAAATGAAGCTACACACTTAGTGACAAAGTTGAATGACTAAGAAATATGGTCACAAGTAAACACAATGTGGCTACATGTTGCGAAGAATATATCACAGGGACTGGTTTATAATGTATCTAGTTACATCATGAAAACTATCATTAAAGAAGCACACATAGGAGATAAAATCAGTTTTGGGGCCGTTCTATTATCTCTGGTGTTTATGGAAATTGGGGTGCCTGATGGGCCAAAGGAGAAAATATGGGAATACCCTATGGAGAACAAGTCATGTGTGAAAAGATTTGGAAAATACTTGTGTGAAGGATCAATGAGAGGACCAATCAATTAGAGGTAGGAGATGTGGTATGATAGACTCTCCTCAACATTTAAATAATATTGGCACATACCCAAGGAGTTGCCTTTGGTGGTGGGTAAGGCAGTATAGTTTGCATTCTACCAATATTTTCGCATCGCGTGATTTACAATGAACGAAGAAGCTTGAAGCCCATGGTGCAAATTACCATATGCCTTCACAGCATGATATTTTCCAGGCATTAGTTCACTAGTTTTCATATGAACGTTGTCTAACCTTCAATGTAGACAAGGTAGATTGTGACTACCATACACTGAAAAAGATATAATTATATCTAGGATGGACTGTCTACATTAAGAGGATTATCTCAAATATTATAAACATGAATCCTGTAATCTTAGCAATTGGGGACACTAAAGCAATGCTTTTGTACCTTCAACTCAAGCCCAATATCGAGAACAATAAGTATGTGGAAAATGAGTTTGCACTCCTAGGGCCGCCAAAAGGTAAGCATACAATTGAAAATGGTCTAGCACCTAAGCCCATCGAGACAATAGAAGTAGATGATGAATAATAGGAGCATCAAGATAGTGGTGGTTTGGATCATAGAGGCAGGAGGAATCCTTCAGAAAAGGAAGAAGCTGAGTGCGTGCCTACTCCACCGCAGCCACAAGAAGGAGATGATGAGGACTTGGATGCAGTACAAGGAGAGTGTTGCTTCAAAAAGGTATTTAGCAGAACAAGAACCGAAGGTGCTACTCCACAATCAATGTGCAGATCACCTCAAATCTCTCCACAGAAGGAGACAACTAAAAAGAGAAGAAGGAAGTTGAAGTTGAATGAGGAGGCAGAAGAGTCTAGGGAGAGCTCGCCTAAATCTCCTACACCTATAGAGGATGTGGAAGAACTAAAGGATGAATAAATGAAGGACGGAGAAGAAGGAGAAAAGGAGGTAGATGAGACACCGCAAGAGACTTCTCAGGGTATAACATAACAAGCTTTGAATCTTGATGCTCAAGTTCCTAAGGGGATAAGATCAAAAATAACAAGTGGATAATATGTTTCACTAGTCTTGGGCTACACTGAGGACATAGGTAACACTATTTGTGCACGTTTTCAAAGAACAATGGCACTAAATGAGTTGTATGGGTGGGACATGATGGATGAAGATATGGAAACCATGTACACAATGAAGTAGTAGTCATGGTTGATGTACACACACATGGATGAACTAGAATTTGATGTATTTGAAGAGTCATGTGTATCAAGGAGATTGAAGAAGACACCTTAGGCCAAACACATAACAGTAAAGCCTACTATTATGTTAGATGAACAAGTGAATAATGCTTTATTAAAAGTCTCAAAAAAGGTGGCATGGTGGAATATGGATAAGGATACAACAATTAGGTTGCTAAGAGAAGAACTCAAAACTAAATATGTAGAAATAGTGCACCTAAAGCAAGAAAAATACTTGGCACAGAAGAAGAACACTATTTTCATTAGCATGGTAGAAGAAATTGGGGACAATATCATGAAATAAAAGCCACACTTAGAGCCTAAGGTACCCAAAAAAATTTCCTTAAAAATTGCATTATGTAATTACTTTGGTGGACTTAGTGCTTGAAGATGGACCTTTGTGCAGCCCAGTGCCAAATAATCCTGAACAAGAAACAGAGAAGGAAAAGGCTTCAATGATGAGGAAGATTGCATCATATAAGTAATTGCTCCAAAGCTTACATGAGGAACTGAAGAAAGTAGATTAAGCGCTGAATATTTATACATCCCTAGAAGTCGTTATAAGAACCAAGACCATTATAGAGGAAAATGAAGTCCTAAAAGCCATGAAATATGAGACCTTTGGCCACGCATAATGATTAGTGCTTGTCAAGTAGAAGTACAAGGACCTTACTGCAGCATAAGAACCACACAAGGAAAGGCTAGATGAGCTTGGGAAACTCATCACACAAAATTTTGACTTATTAGAAGGAAGAATGACTATAATGTCTAACATTTTTTTGGTCTTGTAGAATGAGAAAGGAGAAATTTCAAAAGATGAGCTAGAGCCAATTGCAATAGATATCCCAGAAAAGGAAGAATATGTGCTCAATGATTGGAAGAATTTAGAGGTAGAAATAAAAGAAGAATATCCAGAATTGATTCTTCAAGTTGAAGAAGAAGATGTTGCAGGGTAAAGACATTCTTTTATTCATAAATATTATTTCTATTCTTATATTCTTTGAGCCATTTAGGAGACAAAAAATTGTTGGGGAGGCAATGCAACTAGTGTGGGGTAATGTTGGTCAGTCAAAATATGACATTTAGCAAAGAACATACATAAGGTTCACGTGGAAGAGCAGAGGACATTTTAAAGTGTGGGAAGATTGGAAATGAATCACATGCTAAGGACAAAGATAGATTTGAGACTTAGTTTATTTCATGATGATGAGATATTTTTGGAGATAGTGTGCTGAACACACAAACCAATTAGAGAGTTGTGTGACATGCATTGGCTATTTTTGGAGGATCAGGTACGAAGAAATTCACATGGATAAGAATAGATTTATTACTGACAGTTAACTAGAATAATTCTATTGTTAGTGCACTTGCATGTGTGGCTATTATTGTAATGACGCATGACTAATAATAGCATGCGACCTATTTTAGGATTAGATAAGTGATGAAGGGAAATTCCCCACCCTTATAAATATGTAGTGAACTATGTAGCATAAATATACAAAGATAGTATGTAAGGACTCAATTACTGTGAGATTAGGCTATCATATTTATACGTGCATGAGCATATGATGCCATTATTATAAGAAGCTTCTGTGTATTATTGTATTTAATATAATGGGGGTTATTGAAATAATCAAGGTGTTAATCATGGTTAAAGTTTATTACTACATAAATGGTTTCGCTATGATTATTGTTTGATTCATGATACTCTAAGATCTAGATTTGAACATGCACTGTAGAATGGTATATTAGTCATGGATCTGAATGCATTAAGTATTCGTCATGTAAAAAACCTACAACAACAACCCTAAAGAGGGGCCCGGTACCTTTACATGCTTCATTTGAGTGCTCAGTCTAGGATGAGTGATGTGTCAGTGTGCCTGGGATTTTACTGGTGAATTCTAGGCTGCATCATTGTGAAAATGGCTAAGTCCCAAATTTGTCTCTCTTATTCACACGCGATCCTTTCCTAACCCTTCCACGCTGTTGAACGCACTCTGTTCTTCTGTGTGAACCTTCTATATGTTTTTCAATAAGTGCCATATTTTTTCTAACCAACATTACCCCACACTAATTGCATTGCCACCCCAACAATAGTTGTCTCCAAAATGAATCAAATAATAGAAGAATAGAAAGAATTTTAATGAATAAAATAATTTCTTTACTCTACAACATCTTTTACTTCAACTGGAAGAATCAGTTCTAGATATTTTTCTTTTATTTCTACCTCTAAAGTCTATCAATCATTGACAACGGTCTCTGCCTTTCTTGGGATATCTACTGCAATTGACTCTAGCTGATCTTATGTAATTTCTCCTTTCTCATTCTGCAAAACCAAAACAATGCTAGACATTTCAGTCATTCTTCCTTCTAATAAGTCCATATTTTGCACTATGAGTTTCCCAAGCTCATCTAGCCTTTCCTTGTGTGGTTCTTGGACTTTTGTAAGGGACTTGCACTTCTTATTGACAATCGCTAATCATTTTGTGTGGCTCAAGGTCTCATCCTTCATGGCTTTCAGGACTTCATTGTCTTCCATAATGGTCATGGTTCTTATAACGACTTCTTGGGATGTAAAAATATTCAACACTTGATTTGATTTCTTCAGTTCCTCCTACAAGAATTGGAGAAATTCCTCATATGATGCAATATTCCTCATCACCTAAACCTTTCCTCACTCTACTTCCTGCTCAGGATTCTTTGGTGCTGACATGCGTAGAGGTCCATCCTCAAGCACCAATTCTACCAAGGTTTGTACATAATGCATTACCGAAGGAAACATTTTGGGTACCTTGGGATCTAAGTGCATCCTAGATTTCATGATATTGTCTCCAATTTCCTTAGCCATGCTAATGAAAATAGTGTTCTTCTTTTGTGCCAAGTATTTTTCTTGATTTAGGTGTGCTATTTCTACATCCTTAGTTTTGATTTATTCTCTTAGCGCCCTAATTTTTACAAGCTTATCCACATTTTTTCATTCCACCTTTGCCAATACTTTTACTAAAGCATTACTCACTTGTTCATCTGACATAATAGTAGGTTTTACTATTATGTGTCTAGCCTAAGGTGTCTTCTTCAACCTCCTTGATACACATGACTCTTCACATACATAAAATTATGGTTCGTCCATGTGCATGTGCATTGACCATGACAATTGCTTCCTTTTGTGCATGGTTTCCATATCTTCATCCATCAGTTCCCACCCATACAAATACTTTAGTGTCACTGTTATTTGAAAACAGGTGTGGAGAAATTTTCCTGTGTCATCAACATAGGCCAATACTAGTGTAGTATATTCTCCACTTTTACTTTTCGATCTTGGCTCTTTAGGAACTTGAGCATCAAGATTTGGAGCTTTCTATACTATGCCATGAGTATTCTCTTGTGTTTCCTTATCTACCTCATTTACGCCTTCTTCTCCTTCCTTCATTTATTTATCCTTTAGTTCTTCTATGTCCTCTGGTGGTATAGGAGATTCAGGTGCACTTTCCTTAAACTCTTCCACCTCATCATTCAACTTCAACTTCCTTCTTATTTTTTTAGTTAGATCCTTCTGTGGAGAGAGTCGTGGTGATCTACGTACTGATTGTGGAGTATCAACTTGGATTCTTGTTCTCCTGAATGCTCTTTTGAAGTGGTTCTCTCCTTATATTGCATCTAGATCCTCATCTTCTCCTTCCTACTCCTAAGGTGGTGTAGTCGTGCGCTCCATTTCTATGTTGTCTGAAGGCTTCCTTCTTCATCCATGCTCCAGGCCATCACTATCTTCTTGTTCATCTTCATCCTCATCCACCACTATAGTTTCTGTAGGCTATGGAATTTGCACAATTTCTACTGTATGCTTACCCGTAGGAGGTTTTGGAAGCGCGAAATCATTCTCCACATATTTTTTGTTCTCCAGCTTGGGCTTGATTTGGAGATATACAAGCATTGATCCAATGTTTCCTAGTGCCAAGCTTATCATATTTATGTTTATTACATCTGAGATAAGCCTCTCAATGTAGGAATTTTGTCCTTGATATACATATGTTTTTCTTAGAGTGTGGTAGTCACAATCTACCTTATCTATGATGAAGCTTAGGCAGCGTGCATCTGAAAACTGGTGATCTGATGCCTAGAAATATTGTGTTGTGAAGGAATATGGTAATTTTCACCATGGGCTCCAAGCCCCATCTTTCATGGTGAACCACACGATGCGAAAATTCTACTATATCATGAACTACACTACCTTCCCCACTATCGAAGGTAACTCCTTGGGTATGCTCCACTCTTCTTCAAATGTTGCATGGAGCCTATCATACCACTTATTTTCACTCTACTTGAATGCTCCACTCATTGATCCTTTGCACAAGTACTTGTAAAATATTTCCGCAAGTGACTTGTTCTCCATAGGGTATTCCCATATTTTCTCCTTTGGCCCATCGAGCACCCTGATTTCCAAAAACACCAGAGACAATAGAACATCCCTGAAACTGATTTTCTCTCCTGTACACACTTCTTCAATGATAGTTTCCATCATGTAACTGGAGATGTTGTAAGTCACTCACTCTGACATATTCTTCAGAATGTGTAGCCACATTATGTTTACTTGTTACCATCTTTCTTGGTCATTCAACTTTGTCACTAAGTGTGCAACTACTTGTATGATTGGGTACTTATTTAGTTTATTGATTTCTATGCTGTGTAGAACCTTGGTATACCCTAACTCCTTCTTTGTCTCTAGGATTGTGGATTTATCAGTTAAATCATTGTTTAGATCTACTCCTGTGCCTTTCAACCTTGTTAATATTGAGATCAACATGGTTGTGATCCTTACCCTACATCCTACAAAGTAGAAGAGATATTCATGTACTCTACTCATCAACTAATGGTAGAAGGGTTCATATTTACCAAAGTAGGGGAGCTCATAAAATTGGTAAAATCTAATCTACTTCAAAAAATTCTCCCCAACGTCGTCATACACCGACTTGTCTTTTGATGTGCGCTTATTTTTCTTTATGTTTAATAACACATCTAACTCCTTATTTTTAGGTGTATGATGGTTTTTATCACTAATATTAATCTTTTGGATGTGGGAATACCATTCCTAACCCACAATCACATCCTCTAGATACTACATTTCTAAGAAATTACTCTCAGGAGCCATTTCAACCTTTACTTCCACTTTCTTCTTCCCCTTAGCTCCTGCGGTAGGTGCTTTCTTTGGTGCCATCTATAACTTGTAATATTCTAAATTTAAATACTCACCTTCTATCTCCTACAATGTGCAAACCAAAACCCTATCTTGATTCAACATTCCCCTGTTGAAATAATGTGCCCTAGCTCTTTTACAATGCCTTGCTTCGCTCAAACTCTTTGCAACTGGGGATGTAAGCTTCCTCTACAAAAAAATCTACTCATCACGTCTCGATTCACACTCTTCACACCTGAATACTCTTCTCACAGCTTGGTCACACTTGGCTCTTTAAAATTATCATGATTACAATGGTAAGAATGAACTCACATCCCATATTTATATAGATTTTCAAAAATTTAGTGCATTTATTACTTCTTCACCTACCAAAAATCCTCTCATTAATCGACCATTCTTTCTCTTTTTGTGTGGTACATCTTCACGGCCAAGCTATAACCTTTTAGCATGCCTTCCTGCCTCTTGGTCATGGACTTCTCATTAGCACGCCTCCATGCACCCAAGTACCTCACCATTGTTCCTTTTCTTAGTAGTTCCCATGGCCCCTACTTACCTCATGTTATATTTGTTTCTTCTTTCATCTCCATTTATGGTCATCTTGTCTAGAAGCAATATCTTTTCTAACAATTCTCCAACTTTAAATAGCACCCGTAGAAAGTTTTTCCTTTCATGTGTACTTATTTTCAATATTCATGTACTTGGATATCCATAACCACCCCACAATAAGGGTATGTGTAGTCCTCCGCACATAAAAATGATTCAAATAGTAATTAGCTTGTGGCATGCAAATGCGCTTTATTACACAAAAACACCAACTAAATTGACAAAGAATATCAATGAAGAAGGAAATACATTAAGGAAATGTAGAATTGAAAACCTAATCTAAATGAAAACATTTCCTTATAACAAACATCGAGAAGACTTATTTATAGTAGGGCTTCAGCCTACTCCCATTGAATTACCCTGATAACCATATTCCATCAAGCACCTCTTATTGACAAGACCTCATTTCAAGTATGTGAGTAACAACATACGGCCCCAACCAATGTACCTTTAGTTTTCCTAGATGGCACAAAAATTTATAATCATAAAGGACCACCATCTGTCCAATCTCAAACTTTTTATCCCTGATGTGCCTGTCATGTCATTCTTTCTTCTTGTCCTTTTCTTTTTTTATTCTAATTTGTTATTGTTCGTCGCTCATCTAAATTGATTAAATTTTTAATCTGTTCATTTAATCTTTGTTCATCAGATAAATATCCCACGCACGCAATATGCAAAGAAGGTAGCATGAATTCTATAGGAAGAACTACTTCTGCGTCAAATACTAACTAAAATGGTGTGGCTTTGTTCATTCTTTTATATGTTGTTTGATATGCCCAAAGCACTGCAGACACTTTATCATCCCAGTCCTTTCTTCTAACATCACATATTTTTATCAATGTCTGGCTCAATTTTTTTTTTGAATGCCTCAGCAATTCCATTAGCCTAAGGATGATAGGGTGTAGTCTTATGGTGTGTAATCATGAATTCATCCAAAAAAATTATGATTATCTCATTAAGAAAATGTGTGCCCCTATCACTAGTCAAACTCGATGGACATCCATACCTTGTAATAATATTTTCCCTTAGAAATTTGGTTGTTGTATCTGATGTACAATCCTTTATAGGTGTTTCTTCTACCCACCTTGTCAGATAGTCTGTGTAAGTGATGATATAGCACGATCCAGATATGCACGCAGCTAGTGAAATAGGACCCAAAAATTTGATATCCCATTTCTCAAATGGTTCTACACTAGTAATAGGTCTTAGAGGCATTTCATCTCATTGACTTGGTTTCCCCAGATGCTGACAATCGTCACAATCCTTACAATATGCTTCACAATATTTATACATGGTCTCCCACCATAATCTAGTGAGTAGAATATTGCGAGCAGTGGTGTCACCTGCATAGTGGCCACCTGTAATACCACCATGAGCTTCCTCCATTATATTTGTATGCTCATGTTCTAGTACACAATGACGTAATACTTAATCTTGACCTAAATTATATAGGTCACCACTAATCAACATATAGGGTGCTGTGTGTATAGAAAGCTATTTATTTTCCAAGGATTTAATTCCTTCTGTTATCATACCTATTCATAGAAAGACAACAATGTCCTCTAATTCTGATGGCACGTGTTGTAACCTATATAACTGTGCATCAAACATGGTATCTTTAATGGCCTATGCTTCTTCTCCTGACTATATTTTGGATAAATAGCCTGGTCTAGAATTACTTTTCCCTGGGTTTACCATAACTCTAAAATCAAATTTTTGAAATAAGAGTATCCATATGAATATGTGCCCCTATAAAATGGGATCTTTTACTAAATACTTCAATGTCATGTGAACTGTATAAAATAAAAATGGTGTAGCTATCAGTTACTGTCTGAATTTATGTATTGCTTAGATCATTAACAAAGCTTTGCACTCTCTAGTGGTGTAATTTTTCTCTGTAGGAGTAAAATTTCTACTAGCAAAACATATAGGATGATCTATAATACCTTCTCTAGGTTGATCCAACACCACACCATTGGTTGTTCCAGAGGAGTCCACATGTACATGAAATGGTTGGTCCCATGAAGGAAAACGTAGAATATGTGCGGTAGTAAGTTTCTCTTTCAATATCTCGAATGCACGTTGCTGAGATTCTCCCCAGTAGAACGTACCTTTTCCTTTCAATAAATCCTCCAAAGGTATGGCAACCTTGGCATATCCCTTTATGAATTTTCTATAATACCCCATGTGACCAAAGAATCTTCACACCTCACTTTGATTTGTAGGCTCTTTTAGGCTGATAATGACTGCAACCTTAGTTGGATCAACCAATAAACCTTCCTTGTATATGATGTATCCTAACAGTATTCCAAATGTTGTAGAAAATATGCACTTCTTGATGTTCAAAGAGATACTCAACTATCTAAATCTTTCAAACACTAAGCACAGATTGTCACAATGATCCTTAATAAGTCCATACACCATCCAATTTTCTAAATAAACTTGTAAGAGGTTGTGAATTAAATCTTTAAACTCCTGAACTATTATGCATGAAAATAAAACATGCATATTTTTTAGACCAAAAAGCATCACAGTATAGGAAAATACACCCCATTCAGTAGTAAAAGTAGTGTTTTCCTTATCCTCCTAGGTAATTCGAACCTGATGATACCCAGAGAAACCATATGTAAATGAATATATTTCACACCCTGCAACGCCTTCTAGTATTTCTTAAGTGAATGGCGTAGGAAAGAGATATATCACACATGTAGCATTCAGCTCCCTGTAGTCCACATAGATTCTAATCTGGCCATCCTTCTTGATACTAATCACCATTAGACTAACCCATTTTGACTCATCCAGGGCTTGATGATTCCAGACTTTAACATTTTCTCAATCTCTTCCTTGACCTTTTTGCGTAAATTGAGGTTCATCCTGTAGGGTCTCTTTCTAACTGGGCGTGCACCCTCTTTAATCTTTTTCCTCATCTCCCCTAATGATTCATGCATGAATTTAAGTTCATGATACCCCCAGGGGAATAAGTCCTGATAATCCCATAGTAACTCTATGATTTTTACCATTTCAAAGTCTAACCAATAGTCTCTAATCATGGCCTCCTTAGGCTCAGTATCTTATCCAATATTCACTTTCTTTGTCTTTATAGGTTCATGATAGGAACCTGTGGTCTTATCTGCATTGTCCAACACCTCATTCCTACCTTTTGAATGGTTTACATCCAGATTTTCTACTTCTTCGTCATCTACAAGTAGACCATTTTCCCTTTTTCTTTCTCAAGGAAAGTGCACTAAAGTAGCATGGCATTGGCCTCTTTTTCTTCAAAAAAATGCGCTAATGAGTCTACTTCATCAAATAAATCTTGAATGAGTTCCTCCACCTTGGCACTATCCCCCATAGTTAAGCGCTTTATAACTTTTAATGTGTCTTCTACCGAAGGCTTGGTAGAGAAAAAATAAAACATCTAGATCATTCCTATAGTTAAATCTTGCCAATTTTCAGTCTCTTTATGGAGATTTGCATAGACATACCAAGCACGTGCGCAACCTTGTAACATGGAATAACAATTGTGCACCCATAGAAAAGGTCGTAAAGCTTCCTGACCTTCTGTCTATAGTCTCTCACACTTCTAAATGTGGTGCTAAACATGTTGATTACCATGATAAGTACATATTTGAGTAGGTGCATTGCTCCTCAAGAACCTAGTAGTAAGAGTAATCCTAATTTCATTCCATCCTACAAGATTATCCTTGTGGACCACCCATTAACGTGATGTTATCCTGCATAGTGTATAGACTAGCATATCCCTTCTCTCCAATGGGTCTATCCACTATTCTTCCATGGTTCGCAGGAAAACCATAGGGTCCCTTTCTCTGATGTAACGAGGTAGTGAGTTGTTATCTATTTTCCTCATATAACGTGGTTTATTATCCTTAGAAAATATATACTTTACTTCATGGCCCACCAACTCATAAGTGTTATGAGTTGAGTTATTACAAGAAACACTTGTAGTATCGCTGATAAACTATGCATCCTCCCATTGAATGATTCCTTCTTTAGATGGCTCAAGCACCTCTGGATCCCAGACAACACATACATAAATCCGATTCAGGTCTTCTTCACTCAAGGGCTAAACATAGGGCACAAATTTACCATTTGTTAATGGGATAATGACCCTTTCCTCCTTGTTTTAAAAGCTGATATAACCCTGGTTGAACTGAAGATAAACATTATTTGCATAGCACCATGGATGCCCCAGTAGAGATGGGAAGCTATCTACCTCTACTAGTGCTAATACCTCAAAATATCTAGTGAACTTAGCTCATTGTATGGTAATAGATTCATCTTTTTAAAACTCCGATGGGAGTGGTCTTAGTCCGATTAGCCATGAATAATACATTAGAGGATGGATACAATGGGGGTCTCCCCATTTGTACCCATGCATATAAAGTAATTGTGTACATGAATTTTTAACAATGTAAAAAGAATTAGAACTAACACCTAGTAGTCCTAAAACAAAGCTAAATCAAAATCAATGCACCATCATGCTTAGAGATTAAGCAAGACTAATCTACTAACATCCTTGCATTAGAACATGAACAAATATTCAAACTAACATGTTAATCCATTAATATCTATCTGTATTGAATGCTAATAAAATGAAATGAACCTATTTAGATCCTTAGCAATCAAAGGTTTGATTGTGTGTTTGAATCCCAAGGTTTTCAAGAATGGAGTCTTTTCAATCCATGACTATAAGACCATTTGACATATCCCCATATGACTTCAAAACTTGGATGGATGAATACAAGAAATGAAATTAGCTAGCTTCTTTAATGAAGAATGATCCAAGATGATAAAATGGATATAGACTAGGCTCCATGCTCATTTAGGTGTGTAAAGGTGTAGGTGTAAAGGTAGGAGGAGAGCTCTTTATATAGCCCAATGGATAGAAGAATCTCTACATCCTCCTTCATGTGGGATAAATGGAGAGGTTGGGTTAGTTGTGAATAAGGAAGGTTTAGAAAGGGTTAAGTCAACATTAAGAGAGTTTAGTTTGTCCTTTAGTGACCCATGGGGTTTGAGGGGATTTATTAATTAACCAAAGTGATTAATTAATAGGTGTGCAAGCTTATAAAATCTTTTTAGAGGAATAATTAGCATGATTTAGACTATGAGAGGGATTTAATCAAATAAATGATGATTTATTGATTTAATGGAAGAGCAAGCTAATTAATTAATAATAATTAATTTGTCTAGATAGAAAGAGGGATTAATTAATTAGAAATAATTAATTAATATAGATAGAAAGGGGAGATTAATTAATTAGAAATAAGTAATTAATCTAGATAGAAAGGGGAGCTGATTAATGGAAGTTCATTAATTGGTATAATTTTTGGATAGAAAGGTTAATTAACTAGCGTAATGTAGCTAATTAACGGTGATAGAAGAGGAAGTGTGCCATATTGACGATATGACGTCAATTTGTGGGAAAGTGTATAATTTGTGTAATTTAAGTATTTAAATTGCTCGAGTTAAATTATAGGTGTCTAATTCGCCCCTCTTTGGGGTGGCGTAAGTGATGCCATTCAAAGATAATAGATAGATAAATTTTGAAAGCGTAGAAGAAAAATTATTAGAAGTGAGAGATGCCCCCTCGAGTGTCGATGGGGTGATGAGAGAAGGCAATCGACGATTGAAAAAGGTGAGAGAAAGGATAGAAGAATGCTGTAGAAGAGGAATGAAGATGGAAAGAGAAATTTTTCATCGAGTGTATTGAAACAACTTTATTGTCATCATATTGCCAAAGATCTACATCATCAGTCCTTATTAAAAATGTAAGCATACAAAAAAATTAGGAGACATGAAAATCCATACTACGAATAGTTGTCCATTGTTGAAACACCCACTCAATGCAACATATAAAAATCAATGCAATATGAGATGGAAACAAGTTCATTTAACAGGGAAAACAAGTACGAACACACATATTCCAACCAAAAATGGTAAATACGGTTGTACAAATGTTTTGTTATCAAGCTAAAGATCCCTAAATGTTTGTGATTAACGACAAGGGTTAAAAATGATGCCCCAAGCAAGGATACATGCAAGGGAAGATGATGAAGGACACTAGGTCTAATAAAAAAGCATAGTGCACTACGAAATAGTACCAGAAAACTATATGTGCCCCAGAGTACTAACGAAGCAAGTAGGCTAGCTTTATAGATGATTGTAAAGCTAACGATTTGTGAGTCATTTTATCTATGAAGATGTGGAATTTCAAGCAAGATATGGAAAGAATACCATGCACAAGACACCATTTTCAGCCGCTATGAGCTAGTGTACCTAGTTTTGTGAGTTTTACAATTTTTAGGATTTTTTGGAGAATTTTTTATTTTTTTTATATTTTGGAAGGTTATATATATATATATATATATAACAATTTTTGGATGGGTGGAAGGCGTAGAAGAGGAAACAAGAATCTCCCAGGTGCAAAATAAATTCCCCCGGGAGAAGAAATAAGCAACAGGTGGTAGAAAATGCCTCAGCATAACAAAAATTCAACAAAATAATTATTTAATAAAAAATAATTATTCAATGGAGTGTAGAAGAAGGGATATTGCCTAGGAGCAATAAAATTGTCCTAGTAAGAAGAAAGGGGTACCAGGTGGTAAAGAATGCCCCAGCACGATGGAAAATGAAAGAAAAATAATTATTTAAATAAAATAATTATTCATGGTGAGTAGAAGAAGAGTCAAAGCCACAATGACGGTCAAAACAAGCTTCTAGGCACCATGATGGGTGAAAATGGTTTAATATAACCCACCCAGGGGGTAAATCATCGCAATTAATTCATTTATTACCGACCGCTACTGAAATTTTACCGCAAGATCCCTGATAGTGACGAGGAGAGCCCGTAGGAGACACACTGACCACGTTCAATGTACACCCAACACGCAGATGATGGCTTCTTTATGAGTAGCTTGACCTACTTCATAAATTTTTGTAATTAATGTCAGATTTAATTCATTGAATAGTAGGTTAGAGGAAGGGTATGTCATAGGTGCGCATGCGTGAGGGTGCAGGCACCCCTATGGTGGTGTAAGTACCCCTGAAGAGCATACACACACGTGAAGGTATGATACATGTGTGCACGCATGTGCATATGCCCCAAAAAGGCGTATGCGTGTCTGTGCACATACACATGCGTAGGCATCAAAACCTTAGTACATATGCGTAGGAGATGAAAAACATGGTGCAAGTGCCCCTAGGTGCATGTGCGCATGTGCACGTGTGAAAGGGGGGTGCACACATGTGTGCATGCATGTGCACATGCCGAAAAGGGAGAACAAGCACCTAGAAGAGACGAATGGGAAAAATGTCAAAAAATGACACTTAAAAGAAAGAGAAAAATTAGTGGAGGATAGAAGAATAGTATAAATTAAAAGAAATTGTTAGTGTCTAACACATGCCATGTTTTACAGAGATGGTTTCCAGTGTTGCAGATGTGAGAGCAACACACTCACATAGCCAAGATGGAGGGAGCATGTGCCAACATGATCTTCATGCGATGAGAATCTATTGGAGGCGGTTGGCCTGGGCTATGTAGTGTGGATGCCATCTATTACCTTAGATCATGGCCTATTGACCACTTTGATTAAGCAGTGGCATAGTGAGAGCAAGTGTTTTAGGATGCCTATAGCAGAGATGACCATCACACTAGAGGATGTGTAGCAGATTTTACGTGTTCCTATTGTGGGCTTAGAAATTGAGTATACGAGTGATTTTGGTTGGATTACTGTGATGATTAGGGACCTATTTGGCTGCGAGGAGATACCACATGAGGGTATGACAATTTCCTTTCATGACTACATAGCTGATCCGACCCTACACCAGGGACCACTTTATTTGATGGATCTTATCATTGGGTTCTTATTGACTGATAAGACTAGGACATAATTTCTGATGGGGCTGATGACATTAGTAGGAGTGTTCAGCGGCGATTGATATTATTGGGGATAATGCATATTGGCACATCTATATTGGGATTTGCACCTGATTACTTACCAACATCAGAAGATGGTGGGGTTGGTGTCTTTACTGCAGATCTGGTCCTTGGACCATATAGCAATCAGGTGCCCTATAGGTGATTTGCACACCCAAGCATGGGAGGATCCGACATTCATGGAATGGGTCTCCATGGGGGATGTTGTACAAGGGTACCTAGGTAGCATTTACTACGACTGTCAAGAGTTTGATGAGGTACTAGATAGAGATATATTTTGGAGGCCCTACAGACATATATAGTGGCATGATGATGGAGTGGAGCTTAGTATATGTGTAGTAGAGAACTTCCTTCTTGGAAATCATAGTTATACTACCAAGATATACAGGGTGGACCGATGTCAGCAATAGATGGGTATATTTCAGGTCATCCTTCAGTCTGATATGTGGTATGCCCATCGGAATGCAGAGAGGCCGACTATGGGGCCATAAATATAGGTAGCCCGAGCCAGGGCTAGCTTCCTATAGGTGGTACCTCAAGTTTTGGATCCTGATTGACAGGTTAAAGACCGAGGGACCACACTAGATTACATGGCCTCGTATGTGACCAGTTTTCTGTGGCACCTGACCATATCAGATGAGGCATGGGGAGTAGGTGTGTGAGAACTAGCCAAGGTCACATACAATAGTGATGAGGCAGTAGCTGCAGGTTAGGCTAATGATCCATTTTAAGGGAAACAACATGATGGGTAGGGTCCAATACAGGATCTTGGAAAGAGGCAATAGGTTCCTGGACAAGGATAGGCATATGGCGAGGTATAGGGAAAGGGTGAGGCATAGGGACAGGGTCATGTAGAGGGTTTGAGGCCTAGATTATAGGATTAGGGATAGGCCCATGCACACATGTAGGTCCAAGGATAGGGATAGGCTCCAATGGTGCCTCTGAGTTTATCTCGAGTCCAGGGTGGAGATGTCAAGACACAGCTATCTAGCCTACGGCATCAGGTGTGGAAGTTAACAACGAAGAAATATTAGGCCTGATCTCACACTCTAGCTATGACAACAGAGCGGGACCAGGGTAGATCCCAGTCCAATCAGGGGGCATATGGTTCCATACATTTTCAGTAGATACATCAAATTTCCTCTCATATGGCTTAGGTGATGAGCCTACTATAGTATGCCTAGACCCAATTACAGCCAGTGATAGTTGAGAGAGATCAATTTCACATAAAGCGAGAAGTGGGTCAGGTCGAGGTTACATGGATAGCAGTAGAGGTAGCATCATTTCTAAAAACAAACATGATAAAAGTGACAACTCACACTCGTCAAGAATTAGCTATAGTGGAGGGAAAAGCCTCATATTATCAGCCACTCTATTCTGAGGCAGTTCTAGCTAGC
Source organism: Taxus chinensis (assembly GCA_019776745.2). NCBI lineage: Eukaryota > Viridiplantae > Streptophyta > Pinopsida > Cupressales > Taxaceae > Taxus > Taxus chinensis. Next base: position 372,101,378 of record CM034149.1, read on the forward strand.
CAGAGGGAACCTACCGATAGTCAAAGAGGCCATAGGTATGAGTGGAGTAGCCATGAGGGTAGCCTACAAGATTACATGGGACACAGGTTATGGGTCCTCCATTGTGTAGACCAGCCACTCCCTCTGAGGGTTCCAATCAACCTTGATGCTCATTATATTCTTTGATTTTATTTTTATCATGTTATATAGACCTCTTATGAAGGTGTTATACTTTGACAAATGTATATGATGTAACAGGTTTCTGATGTATGCCTCTAATAAAGGCTTTATTCTTTTGATAGTTTTATAGTATTGTTGATGTATGCCTCAGATGAAGTCATTTTTATGAGTTGTGCTCATTGATGGCCCATTTTATATCGATGATGTATATATTTTGTGAGAAAGATATTTTATACTTTTATACATGGACATTTTCATGTGGCACTGTGGTTATGATGGATTTTGATTGGTTTTGATGATTGATTACATGGATTATAGATGTGTGATGATGTTATATGATTTGATTTCACATTGTGTATGTATCATGATGATAGTTGAGATGTTTGTACCACGTGTTTGATTTTGATATGATAGATCCATAGATGACATCAATTGTATTGTATATGTGATGCTCTATATTAGTGGACATGATGAAATGATGATATTGGTGCAGGGGGGATATATTTTGATATGTATGAACCCTCTTTCCCCCATTTAATGATACAATATGTGATGATTATCTTAGCATTCATGTATGATGTATAATTATCTTTTTATTTATATATGATGTATAAATTATGTGAGATGTGATGATAGTGATAGAGACATGATGATGTGATAACAAAACTATGTATATGTGAAAAGAAAACACAATCAAATTTTAACAAAATACACAGTGCCAACCACCATGAATTAACACAACTATGCACAATTATTTAAAAGCATGCAAAAATACACTACATATGTACAAGTAATAATGAATCTAATATAAGAAAGAAAAGATGAATCTTATCAAAGTAAGTATAAGAAACAAACTATACAAATGTACAAATAAGCAATGACTATACAAGCAAACAATGTACACAAACAAAGCAAGAAACAAGATAAAGTAAGTACACTAAAGTTATGTTTTTACAAGATTGTTTTGCGAAACACTTTTCTATTGTTATTGTGACTTTGTGAAACAATTTTCTATTTGTTTTTGTTCTTCTGTGAAACAATTTTATATTATTTTTGTGCTTTTCGAACATGTTTGAATGTTTTGTGATTTTCTAACATTTTTGAATGTTTTTGTGATTTTCTAACATTTTCTAATGTTTTTGTGATTTTCTAACATTTTTGAATTTTTTTGTGATTTTCTAACATTTTTGAAGCTATGCACAGGTAACCAAGAAAATTGGATGCCCCCAACATTAGATAGAGAATATACAAGGGTAGGCGCCACATGCTTATAAATAGGAAGGTGAAGTTACAAAAGTGCCCCCATTGTTAGATGGGGAATATGCAAAGACCATACCTTCACAGATTAACAAGAGGAAAACAAACCGGATCAAGGCTTGACATGATAGGTTCATAGGGAATCTCATATGCAAACTTGGAACTAACCCTAGGCTAAGTACAAGTACCCTCTAGATGCAAGATGCTTGTGAAAAAAAAATCCTCCCATGGCACTGGAAACTAGTTTTCACCAAGGGACATATCCAACATGCCAAAAGTGCGTGGTTTGCACATATGGATGACCTTTTTTCTCTTTTTCTTTTTCTCCTATTTTTATTTTTTGTATTTTGATCATTTTTAATTTCTTTTTTGGTTTGCTTTTCTGATTTTTGCACCATGTTTAAGCATAGAACCACTTAAGGTGCATGAAATTCATAAGTTCACGAAGCTCATCACCATTGGTATGGGAAATTTTGTATGCTTCCATACCAAATTTGGCCATAATGACGTAGGGTTCTACCCAATGTGGTTTGAACTTTCCTTTCTTATCTCTTTCCAACCTTGTGTTGAACTGATTTTCTTTCATGACCAAATCACTGACCTCAAACTAATAAGGTATGATCCTTTTGTTGTAATTTTTAGAGACTCTGTTCTAATACACTTTGAGATGGTTAAGGGAAAAAATGCACTTTTCATCCAGGATTTCTAATTTTGCCATCCTGGCCACTCTATAATCCTCATCCTTGTCCAAGTAATCCCTAAGGGATATTCTCATGGAAGGAAGCTCGATTTCCAATGGGATGATGGATTCAGTTCCAAATAATATGAAATAGGGTATCACACCAATAGGAGTGTGAATGGAGGTCCTATAATCCCAAAGGGCTAGGTGAATTTTCAAATGCCAATTGTAACCTATCTTACTCACCATCTTTTCCGTGACTCGAACCAATGTTCTGTTAGTGGATTCAGCCTACCCATTACCTTGTGGATAATATAGCATAGACCATTTCAATTTTATTTGAAATCAATGACAAAGGTCCTTCACTATCTTATTCTTGAATGATTTTCCATTTTCAGTAACTATATCTACAGGAATGCCATACCAACAGATAAGGTGATTCATGATCAAATTTGAAATCTTAACTCCTATAACATAAGTCAAAGGAACAACCTCCACCCACTTAGTGAAATATTTTGTAGCTGTGATGATGTGAGTATGACCATCAAATGAGGTAGGGGTGATATTTCCTATTAAATCCAATCCACATTTGGCGAATGGTCATGGGGTTGTGATTGGATGTAATGGGTGTGATGGCACATGGATGAAATTTCCATACATTTGACATAATACACATTTCCTTACATAGTAGTCTATTTTCATAGTAGACCAATAGTAGCCTACTCTTAACAATTTATTAGCTAAAACCATTCCATTTATATGGGCACCGCACACCCCTTCATGTAACTCTTTAATCACTTGGACTAACTCTGATACATTTAGACAACGCAACAAATTTCCATCGTAGCCATGATGATAGAGTGTATATCCTAAGAGGGTCTAATGGGTTATTTGGTGGAGAAGGATTTGTTTTTCGGAATGGGAGATGTTAGAAGGGAAATTTTTGTGTTTAAGATATGTGTAGATGTGAACATACCATGGGGAATAGGGACCAACAACTTCACAATCCAAACATGATTCAGGAATATCATATGCAGGATGGCGTAGATTCTGAATAAAGAATGACATTTCATTTCTCTCTAGTGGAATTCGTAGCATAGAACCTATGGTGGCCATAGCATCTGCAGATCTAATTTGTGCTCTTGGAATATGCTCGAATGTGATACGCACCAAATACTCTTTCAAGTTTTCCACCGGTTCTTTGTAAGGGATGAGTTTCTCATCTTTGACATTGTATTCATCTTTAACTTGCTTGATGATCAATTGTGAATGACCAACAATATTAACATGATGGATATCCCATTTTATTTCTAGCTTCATCCCAGTCACGAGCTCTTCATATTATGAAATTTTATTCCTACAAGGAAAACCAAGGTGAAAAGATTGAGGTATAGGGTCACCTGAAGGAGTAATTAATACCACACTTGCCCCCGAACCATGAAAAGTAAAAGATCCATCAAAGTGCAATTTCCACATGACATATTCCTCAATATATAATAATGAAGAGTCTTGAAGCTCTATACTTACATGCTATGTCCCTGGTAATGGTCCTTTGGCTAATTGATTGGTGAGTACTTTTCCTTTTACCACCTTTTGATGCACATACTCAATGTCAAATTTACTTAGTAGAATGATCCAATTATCCATTCTACTTGTAAGGGCAGGTTCTGACAACAGGTACTTAAGCGGGTCAACTTTGGAAATGAGCTTGGTTTTAGCATTCAGTAGATAATGGAAAAGTTTTTGGAAGGTAAAAACTACAGCCAAACAATCTTTTTCAATCTAAGTGTAGTTGAGCTCATAAGCAATGGGAGTACAAATGAGATAGTAAACAACTTTTTCTTTATGGCCGAGGTCATATTAAGTGAGAAAAGCACCAATAGAAAATTATAGAATATAAATATACAGTAGGAGTGGCTCACCAGGAGTTAGAGGCATGAGGATAGGTGGGTTGGTTAAGTACTTCTCAAGCAAGGTGAAAGCCTATTTTTTCTCTGATCCCCTTATCGGTAAGTTGGGAAATGAAGTGACAGATGGCCTGTATCTTTCCTTGCAAGCTGTGTAGTTAGTTCATGTTTTTGGGAGGAGGAATTACAGTAATGGTAGTAAATTTAGCTGGGTCTACCTAAATCCCTCTTCATGATACAATGAATATAAGTAACTTACTGGATAGTACGCCAAACACACACTTCTTAGGATTTAATCTGACTCTGTATTCCCATAGGCATTCAAATATATGCCATAAGATCTCAGGGTGACCTTCTCTTATCTTGGATTTCCCAAGGATATTATCCACATAGTCTTCCATGATGTCGTGAATCATATCATGGAAAATCATAGTCATTTCCCTTTGATAAGTTTCTCCTACTTTTTTAAGGCCAAAGGGAATTACCTTATAATTAAAAATCCCCTAGGGGTTGTGAAGGCTATCTTGTGTTGATCCTAATTTGCAATTTTGATTTGATTGTAGCCTAAAAATCCATCCACAAGTGATAACATTTCATATCCTGTAGTTGAATCAACAATTATATCAATATTGGGAAAAGGGAAATAATTCTTTGGACATGCCTTATTAATGTCTCTAAAATCATTACAGATTCTTATCTTGATAGGTTTATTTTGTATGGGAACTATGTTTGATATCCATTTTGAGTAATCAATAGGTTGAATAAATCCCACCGCTAACAATCTTTCTAACTCTTCTTTAACTAGAAGGGGCACCTGTGGCTGCATTTTTCTAAGATTTTGTTTGATGGGCTTGTCATCTATGTGCACTACTAGGCTATGCACTACCAAATTTGGATCCAAGCCTGGCATATCCTTATAGGACCATGTGAATAAATTTTCAAATTCCCATAACAGCATGGTGAATGTTTTTTGTTCCCGTGCTGAGAATGAAGCTCCTAGTTTGACTATCTTTGGATCGTCTTCTATTCCAATATTCACATCAATGGTTTCTTCCACTAACATTTTTGACAAATCCTCCATACGCGTAGGATTGGGAGGAAGGTTTAGATCTTATTCCAAGGGCTTCTCTATGAGATTTTCACCCTTAGCATGGTCAATTTTCTTGTCCATTGATTTTTTTACTTGTTTATCAACTAGTGCCTCATAAAGGTTTTCACTGTGTGACTTGGAATTTTGTTTATTCCGAGGCTTTATTTCGGAACTTTTTCCATCACTTTTTCTCAAGTTTTTCTGATCATGAATCTCATCTTCCTTGCCGAAGTACGTGCAGGTATCTAAGTCAATGTAGAAACCCTTCTTATGATCTCCAATTGGAATTGTATCTCGAATGCCCATGAATTATGAAACGGCTTCATCATTTTCAAAGATATCCATTGACACATGACATTGTTGACCCCATTCAATTAGGAAAGGGTAAACAAGGTCAATTTTAGGTTCGGTAGGGGTTATGGTAAGGACAACGGTAATCATGAACAATTTTGTGGAGGTAAGATCTTCACATTGGATATAGTGGGAATCTGTGTCACTGTCTAAATAATCATAGCTATCTTCACGCTCAGAATAGGTGGCATATTAATCATTGGGGTGCAATCAATAGTGTCAAATTCCAATGCCATATCTTTCTATCTTTAAATGTGGGAGAGGAAATAGTTCTCTCGGTCCTTTCTATTTCTTTCCGCATCATAGGCCTTTGTAGCCCATGTAATACATCATTTAGCTAGACTTCTCATACTCAGATATTTTGTAGCAAGTTGGTTGAGTATCATTTAGGACCTGTGTCATAGGTGGGTTCAACAATTTCTCTTCAGCGAGCAACCCTCTAGGTAAAAAATGACCCAATAGTTCGCTCATCTCTAGGCCGTCTGAAATGAGAGTTGGGTTGGCCTCTAGTTTCAGGTGACAATGAGAAGTCTGAAACCAAAAAGAGCTTGTTGCACATTATACTCCCCACAATCATATTCCAGAACCTACATCTCCCATGAATAAAAAAGGTAAGTTGATGTAGAAGCCTCACGAGCACAAGAACTTAGGGAATTTGAATGTACCTATGACTCCATGGATTTAAATTGAATATGAACAACTATATCAGTAGAGGGACATGTATAAGTACCCTTACAAAAAAATTTATTTAGAGCTCTATAGTTAGCAAAGGGCTCTGGATCTCCTTGTTTCATGACAGTGTGTACCTCATGTTTAAATTTGATGCATTGATGAAACATTGATGGTACGACCTACATGGCATGAATCCATGGCTGGCCAAGAATCATATTATATGGGAGTTCTAATTCCAAAACATGAAACTTCGTGTGATGACAAGTGGGTCCAACTTCCATGGGTAATGTGATTGTTCCAGCTAACTCTCTTTCCATGTTTTCGTAAGTGGTTATGGTAATGATGTGGGACTCGAGATCTTATTTTGTATGTCCCAATTTCTTAACTAACTTCAATGTGCATATATTCAGCCTGGATCCATTGTCCACAAGAACCTATTTTATCTTTCGGTGGGTGATGAATACCTCAATATATAATGAGATATTATGTGTTGGATCTTCAATATGGTTCTCCCTATGATTAAAATAGATATAATTAGTTGGCACAATGTTAGCCACCGCATCTTGAAAATATGAATGGTCAACTTCTAGTGGCACTCCTAACCCATGAAGAGTTTTGTATAAGATGTCCTTATGTAAATTCTATATTTTGAGAAGATCCAAGATTTAAATCTTGGCAGATGTCTTCTCATGTTGTTCTAAGATGTTGTACCTACCATCTTGCGGGGTTGACAAAGGGTTTAGGAATCATGAGGATGGCATGCCTTGTTACCGCAATGTAATCCTTTCCCTTGATTTGAATGGTGTTCACATGGTCACTAGGAGAGAGGATACATCCAATGATCGAATCATAATGATTATTTTCCTTCTTGGTATATAGATAATTCACCACTTTGTAACTCTGGAATGACTCTCCTCGATCTGGATTTTTCTCATCTAACTTACCATGTTTAGGGAATGGTTCTTTGAATATTCCCATCTTTTCATTTAGCGTCTGATTTTTCTCTAGATTATCCACTTCTATCTCACCATTATTGATGAGGTCTTGAATGTAGTGACGAAGTCATAGACATTTGTCTGTTTTGTGTCCCTTGACACGTGTAATTCACAATACTCATGTTCTTTGTACCATGATGGTTTTAAATAATTTTCATCAAAAGGTTGTGTCATGGGATAAGTCGCCATGTGAGCTACATCTAATTGCTTCAATATGGGTGACAAAGGCTCATTGAGAGGAGTGAATATTCTATGTTTAGGCAGTGGTTGAATAGGTCCTTTGGTCAGTTTAAAAGGTTGACCAGTTTTAACCATTTACATGCGTTTGGATTATGTGATTCTTTCTCCCACCACGTTCTTGTTTTTGTTGAATATTTTTGGCTTTTCCATAGGTTTTGCGTTTTGGTTATCCTTAGAGTTTTGCTTAATGGTTCCTTTGGAAATAAGGGATTTCTTTATTTGAATTCCCTTTTCAATAACCTCTTTAAAGGTGTGAACATAATGCATTTGCAGATGAAAAGTGATGTCTGGGTTGAGATTGGGCACAAAGATGCTCACTAGTTGTTTTTTAGGGAATGTGCAAGGGAAGCGAATGGCTATCCCTCTCCATATTTTTAGGAAGCTAGCGAACGTCTTGTTGGGACGTTGTTTAGTGCCACACAAGTCTGCCATGGTTATGTCACTTTCTATGTTGTACGAGAATGTCATACAAATCTTTCTATCAGTTCAGGCCATGTAAAAATAGATCCCTAAGGTAAGGGAGTGAACCATTCCAAGGCTTGGCCCCCTAGACTCTTTGGAAAGAGTCATATGAGGTAATTGTCACTGTAGGCCACTTCTTAGGATGCCATGTAAAAATATTTTACATGGTCTCACAGGTCACCTTTCCCTCTATATTTGTCAAATTTTGGCATGTCAAAATTTGTAGGGAAGGGTTGAAGCGTCATAATTTTGTCAAATGGATAGGGACATAGCTCTTCATATTGATATTTTCTACTATTCCCCACAGTGCTCTCTTGGAGGCTTGTAAGTGTCGCTTTCATTGACTACATCTCTTGAGTGAGTAATTTTTATTTGGTAGGAGAAGCAGGGATATATACATGATGGTGTTCCATATTGTCTTCTCCGTGATTGTTTAGCTGAAGTTCACTAATTTTTACCTTAGGTTTTTTCTTTTTTACATTCTTGTTTTTTTTTTTTACACATGAGATGTCAAAAAATCCAATTGTCAACTAATGTTGCTAATTTGTTGTTGAATAGTGACTTCTTCCTTGAGAGATTCTTCTTCTTCTTCATGTTGTGGAGGTTGTTAAATATTTTTTGTTCTATTCTAACTTTACATGGTACTTTAAGGAAAGGTATTCTATATCCCACTGCATTATCATTTCCCACGTTAGAATTAGAAGCATGACTATGTGTTAAGATATCATCCATTTTAATAAGGGGTTTATCCTCTTCATTAACATCATTTGGAGGTGGGATTGCCTCATCTTTAATAGGCATTCTGGTTCCCAATTCTACAACTCGTGCCAATACCCGATCCTTTTTTCTAAAAAGGAATTCATCTAACAAGGTGGGGTCAAAGTCAAACTCCACATGTGGGGATTCCAACTTATCACCGCTATGATCTATCATTTCTTATACTTCTTCCTCTATGGAGAATAAAGGCCCAAGATCATGGAAAATAAAAGGGTTTAACCCTTGTTTTTTGGAGGCTTCCCAAGTTTTCATTTGTCTTGTTTCCAAATCCTTCTTTTTGAGTCCTAATCTTGTTTTAGGAGCCATGATGTGTAATAGTTTCACTAAGGAATCTGTGAATATGTTCAAATATTTGTATCAAACCTATGTGAAAGAAGGAATGTCCAGAAATTAAGTTATGTTATGAATGTTAGAGAACCAAATTGACACAATAATTTTCTCTTAAATGAATGAGCCAAGCAAGAATCAGTCACACAAATTTGAGCTTCAAACCAAATAATCAAATGAATTACTTCCTAAATTTTTCTTAGAAAAGATAGTTGGTGTCGTATGATGATTAAAAAAATTTCCCTACTTATGTCAAGTTCAAAGAAATGAACAAGGCGTAAGTAATAACAAATACAGTGTGTTGATTATGCTGTGTTTTTTTATATTTTTTAAATTGGATATAGTTTTCTTGAACACCTTTTGGAAACCTACACGGAAATTGTTTTAGTCATTTTATTTTGTTTCAACTCCACCCTTCTTTGATAATAATTTGTGGTTCTGAACAATGGATTAGTATTTTTCCATAAAAAGAATAAACATCATTTCTGATTCTCAAGATCACCCTAAGACGCAAGAGAAGAGCATATGCAATGCAAAATCCAAGAATTCAACAAATGGAAACACTTAATTCAAATGTGAAATATATTTTTTCTCAATTTGGACATTCAACATATTCTTAAAGCAACAAAATACATAAGAATCATTTCATATTCCCAAGATCACCCCAAAAGACACAAGGGAAGAGCATACACGATCTTATTCTTATAATTAACAAGAAAGCTTCATTCCATGTCTAGTCTAGCATAACCATGCAAAAAATAAAACCTGAAATGATGTTAGTACCTTAGGAAACAAATTTCCACAAATCTGAAAGTAATATTCCAACTTAGATCAAAGCACACGCATGCAAGTTAGGACATGTGCACGCAGTTTAGGGTGTGTGTATGTGGTTTAGGGTGTCTACACCCTCTATGTAAATCTAAATCCATAGTTTTCCTGTGCCACCTGAGAGATACCTATGCTAGGATATGGGTGTGTGCACCAGGGTGTAGGAATGTGCACAAGGGTTAGTAAAAAGGTGGTATAAGAATTCAGATAGTACGCTTGCTCCACTTGAAAGATACATCTGTTAGGATTATGGTATGTCTGCCAAGGTTAGGGCATATGCACTAGTCTGACAGATTTCTAGCAGTAGTGAAGGTACAGTATGAGAAGAGTGTGTCTTCACCAAGTTTAGTGTGCCTGCACCATTTTTAGTGTGCCATAGCCATGGTTTGTGCACATGTGCCCACCTTGCAGTCAAAATATGGCCAAAGACACCAGAAATCTCAAAACACTCCAAATTTTAGTATGTTAGCTCGAAATTGACAACCCATTATAATTAAATCTCTAAATGAGATCCTCAACATGTAATATTATCAAAATCCTAAGAAATTATAACTAACACCTATTAGTCCTAAATAAAGATAAATCAAAATCAATGCACCATCATGCTTAGAGCTTAAGAAAGAGTAATCTACTAACATCCTTACATTAGAAGATGAACAAATATTCAAAATAACATGTTAATCCATTAATATTTATCTCTATTGAATGCTAATCAAATGAAATGAACCTATTTAGATCCTTAACAATCAAAGGTTTGATTGTATGTTTGAATCCCAAGGTTTTCAAGAATGGAGTCTTATCAATCTATGGCTACAAGATTGTTATCCAAAATAATCCCATGCTTGTTTTGGTTAACTTGCCTTCATTCTTCCTTCCTTTTTTTGTAGGTAGATTTTTGCAACTTTAAATCACTCAAAATTTCCTAGAGATGGCTTCATCAAATAGGCTTTTTCTTCTCCTTTCCAGAAATTTAAAGAATTCCTCCTAACTCCTTGTATTTTTTGAGTTATGGCTCGGTGGAGTTTACAGTGAAAATTTACCCTGGGTGGGTCCGTGGAGGTAAGGAGGAAAATTTTCCAAGGATTCTCGAGCTGGCAGAGCAGAGTTGGAAAATTTTCCAAGAAAATTGGTGGAGGCGCAAAGAAAATATTTGGCCCACAGGCCCAAAGGAGGAACAAAGCACATTCACAGGGCAAGGGAGGAATTTGAGACACTTAGCCTTTTGGCTAAAACTCAAAGTCAAAAATCAGCCTGTGAGCCCATGAAGGAGAAGAGGAAAATTTCAGCCACACCCCCACGCTGAATCAGGAGGTGCCACATGTCATCAGGAGAGTGAGGCGTGGATATTATTTGGGAAATTTTCCCAATTTGAGAAAAAGGGAAAAAGGTAAAGTTGAGGCCGTGGGCCCATGAAGGAAGAAAAAGAAGTACACCTCCACACCAATAAGAATTTGACATGTGTCATGTAGACCTGAGGGGCCGCGGAGACTTTTGGGAAATTTTTCCAAAAGTGGAAAAATAAAAAAAGGAGGCCTGCCTCCGCCGACCCCAATAGGTGCCACCTAACCAGCAGAAGTGCGGAGATGCAAAGTGTTTTGGGAAATTTTTGCAAAAGTGCAAAAATTAAAATTTGGGCACTTGGACCAGTTTTTAAATCTGATTCACCACCATTTTTGACCTAATTTGTGCCTTGAAATTTGTTCCCAAATTTATGTCCTAAATCTTCAGATGAGCATATCTTTCGATCCAGAGATCAGATTTGGGAAAAATTAGACTCGTTGGAAATATATTGATCTCCTCTATGCATTGGAGGCATAAACACATCATTTTTTATAGGGTTTGAGGAAGAAAAATCTAGAAACATCTTTCATGCCTTTAATACGAACCAGATTGCTTCGAATGAGTTGTTTTTTGCTCAATCCACCACGGTTGCATTCTCCCACACACCAAGGATGAAGAATCAACTCGATTTGATGAGGGAAAAACCCTAAAATGTCTTCTCACACCATTAATCCAAGATCAGATCACTTTGAGAGCTGCGTTTTGCTAAAATTCATCATTTTTCTTCCAACACGCAAAACAAAAATAGAGGAATCAATTTGATGGGTTTATAGGCTGATTTGAAAGGGATTAATGGTGGATGGTTGAGTTAAATGATATGATTTGCTCCCTCTTCTGATTTATCTCTCTTTGCTTCAGTTATAAATGGAAAGGATTTGATCCTTTGTTTTTGTTGGATGTTTTTTTTATAGGCTCCCCTTTTCTCCTTAGCAATTAGATTTGTGGAGTTTCAAACCTCTCATACAGGATGCAACACATATTTTTCCTCCTTACCATTGTAATGCATCATATTAAAAATTGGGAATGATAATGCATGCTTTGTGAATGATTTTTCAATCCTTTCATGTGTTATTATTGTCTTCTGATCCTTCATTATATCTTGGCAATCTGTGCATGTTCTGTGTTACATTCTTATGATCTGTGTTTATTTGCAAAACATAAGTTCATCACTCCTTTGGTGTATCACCATTTTAGCTTATTTTTATTTCCCCTTTTTTGCATCTTCAAGTCTGTCTCCTTCGATTCTAGATTAGGATTTAGCATTGAACCTCTGCAAAATTCATGCATACACCTAAATAGAGGGGTAAGAACCAGCTTTCTCTAGAGAGTTTTCTCACCTTACAAGGTCCCACACCTTGGAGAAAACTCAATGTTGTGTAATCACACTAAATGAACCAATTCTAGACTACAGATCTAAAGGTCATTTAGGGGGTGTTGTAGATTTGCACTAACAAAGACCATTTGACATATCCCCATATGACTTCAAAACTTGGATGGATGAATAAAAGAAATGAAAGTAGCTAGCTTCTCCAATGAATAATGCTCCATGATGATAAAATGGCTATAGCCTAGGCTCTATGCTCATTTAGGTGTGTAAAGGTGTAGGTGTAAAGGTAGGAGGAGGGCTCTTTATATAGCCCAATCGATAGAAAAATATATACATCCTCCTTCATGTGGGATAAATGGAGAGGTTGGGTTAGTTATGGATAACAAAGGTTTAGAAAGAGTTAAGTCATCCTTAGGAGAGTTTAGTTTGTCCTTTAGTGACCCATGGGGTTTAAGGGGCTTTATTAATTAACCAAAGTAATTAATTAATAGGTTTGCAATATTATAGAAGCTTTTTAGAGGAATCATTAGCATGATTTAGACTATGAGAGGCATTTAATCAAATTAATGATGATTTATTGATTTAATGGAAGAGGAAGCTAATTAATTAATAATAATTAATTATTCTAGATAGAAAGGGGGATTAATTAACTAGAAATAATTAATTAATATAGATAGAAAGGGGAGCTTAATTAATTAGAAATAAGTAATTAATCTAGGTAGAAAGGGGAGTTGATTAACAAAAGGTCATTAATTGGTATCATTGTTGGATAGAAGGGTTAATTAAGTAGTATAATGTAGCTAATTAATGGTGATAGAAGAGGAAGTGTGCCATATTGACGATATGTCATCAATTTGTGGGAAAGGGTATAATTAGCGCAATTTAAGTATTTAAATTGCTCGGGTTAAATTAAAGGTGTCTATAGTAAGAACATTGACTTCCTCACCTATATCAATCAATATATTACTCAATAGCCACCCATCCACAAAAATATTCAGAGTGATTTCCTTGTCATAATCTAGGCTATGAGGGGGAAGATTCGCATGCAGGATCTGTCATCCAGTCTCAATACTTACACGTGGAGTGTTTCCCTTTAACTAATTACCTAATAGTGGAATGATATTCTCCTGGAAAAATGTTTTACACACTTATCTCAAGTCATCCATACCAGTTTGGACCATCTCTGATGGTTTATTTTGCTCCATGTTTAGTGATTGATCTTTTAAATACTATATTTCACCCTGAAGATTTCTAAGTACCTCCATGGTTTCCTAATAAACCTCCTTCTGATGAAAAGATCTGGGTACTGTGCATGTAGAACCTCCTCCTTAATAATGGTAGGCCTCTACTGTAATGCTTCTTGGCACACACTACTTCAGTGCAAGTAGTGATCCTTACATGCAATGCCTCAGATTCTAGTTCCAACTTGGGCATCCAATGATTTTCCATAGCATGTTGTATCCTAACCATCCCTGCACATTTGTTTTCTTGTTTATGTTACTTGATAATATTTTCATACAAGTTTGGAAATTCCTCATAACTATGATTCTTTCCATAAAAAGAACATGTAATATTATTAGGACATTCACACCTATAGTGGTCAGGAGATTTGCATGTATAACATGTTCCGCGAGGTAACTCACCTTGTCTGCCACCACGGCCTCATCCTCCGTATCCACCATGGTATCCTCATTCTCTGTCATGACCTCCTTCACAATGCCCTTCATTCCAATCATAGCACACCTCATTGTGATCCTGATCTTGATGCTCATTCTTTCCTTTAGAGTTATCTGAAACTCTTGTCTGTCGTACACTAATATCTATATCATCATGGATCTGACCAATCAGCCAGAAGTATTACGTGTCATGAGTTGTGATGTTGTAGATCTTACAGTAACAAGAGACATTATTACTTATAGCACATTGGAGTAATGGGAAATGACTAGCATCATGGTTTAAATGGCATATCTCATAGTCTAACAATGAGTGCACTGATCTGCAAGGAAAACTATCTTTTATATGACCTTCTACTTCACAATCTGTGAACCAAATTCCCATTCGTATATCATGTGCTGCATTTTTTGATAGCTTCTCTAACTGCTTTTCCATAGCTATGATCTATGCTTCTAAAAATGGGCTTACCCCAGTGTTTATACTTCCAACTGCCTCAGCACGTAATGTTGCTTCAAGTGCTTCGCATGGATTAGTGTATGTCTTATGTGATAGTGTCCTTCTAAAAGGTGTAATTAGAACTCCAACAAACCATTGTGTATGCTGACTTGCATGAATATCATAAGAAAGCGTGGATAACCATGTTTTAAAATTGGCATCATACTCTTTGACACTCTCAGTAGTGCCTTGCTTAATATCCTTAAGTGTGCTTATACTCTTCTGCTCAAACTTAGGGTTATGAAATTATTTGAGGAAAGCATCTTTTAAATTTGTATAGTCTAGGCAAGTCTGATCAGGGTCAAAATTTATGTACCAACTGTGTGTGCACCCTTATAATGTAGTATAAAATTGGCTTTCCCTACACTCAGAAGCCATGATTCCTTTTGCACACCACAATACTTCACACATTTGTACATTTTCAGCAGCATCTTCTATGCTCCTATACTCTGGGAGACGAAGAGACATATCTATGTAAATATTCTGGGGTTGGTGTGGACCTTGCCCACATGATCCAGAACCTCATGTGTTTCCTCTACCCCTAGAACGACCAGATCCACTTATACCTCTTGATCCTGAACCTGTAGATGGGGTCAGACTAGAAGATGTACTTCCCTGTGTCCCAACAATAGTACTGAACTATACCCTGAAAGTATGCAAGGTGTTACTACTCCAAGATGATAGTCCAAAAATATGTGCTCCTAAATTCTGTTTGGATGATACACCTAAAAAGTTAATCCCATATAACAATGAAGTTGTTTGTGCTTCAATCATTTTGCTTCTTATATGACTCACTCCTTCTCTCCCACTACTTGAATTAGCTTGCTAACCTTTTATTATATGGGATTAATTGGAAGACAAAGCACAAGGGAAAATTTTCCATGTGGATTCAGATGTGTGCCCACCACCCAGGTCATATGTATTGGCACGCTTCTACTTGAGGCTGAGGAAGGTTCCTTATCATGATTTCCCAAATGGGGGAGTTCCTGATACTTGGGTTCCATGTATTCTGCGTGAACTTCAACTCCTTCCTGAAATATATTTTTCCACAACGCCATTTTCTCTACAACCTCCCATGGCTTCTCTACCTCCCTCTCACGCACCTCATTATACTTAAGCTACCTTTCCTCTCTCTGCGTCTCTACCACAAGGTCTACCATATTTCACCAAACCTGCTCTTTCCCTTGAGCATTGTGGGGTTTAGCTAGCCATCGGTTTACTCTCTAAGTTCATGGTTACCATCAAAATTTTGATCACCAGTGGGATTCCTTGTAAGTAAGTTCCCATTGGATATAGTAAAAACTAGAATTCAACTACCTTTAAACACAAATAAGTGGAAATTGATTACTCCAAGATATAACTATTTAAAACACCACAAAACCACGTATCCACAACACGAGTCCACATCAGATCAACATCATAAAGGGTCCAAAATTATTTCTACGTCTAGACAAGGGTGCGATACCTCCAATTCCATGTAGACGCATAAGAAACCAGCCACTCATATAATTCTACTGGAAAAATAACTAAGAATCATTTGTATAAACATTCATACAGATTCTACTCCATGCACGTGTGTGCATCAAACTCAGATCCGGTATTGAACCTCTATGCATATTCTTATTCTAGGTCATATATCCACTCCTCAACACTTACTAGGGTAAAATGATATGTCTTCATCATGAACCATCCTAAAAATAACTGAAAAAAGTCCCAGCAACGGAACTAATGATGCACATAGAATTCACCATTAAAATCCTAGGCACGCTGACACATCTCTCATCCTAGATTGAGCACTCACTCAAAGCACATAAAGATACCATGCCCCTATTTAGGGTTACCATTATAGGATGTTAGCATGACAAAGACTTAATGCATTCAGATCTATAACTAGTATATCATTCTACAGTGCATGTTTAGATCTAGATCTAGAGAATAACCGACTTAAATGATAACCATGATGAAATCAAGCATGCAAGAACAAATTATACTCAAGATTTAATACTATGATTCATCCTATACATTCCATTACATTAAACATGATAAAAACAAAGAATCTTATTTCAATAGATAATACCATAGTTCATGCACACATCAGATTTGAAATCATAACCTCACAATAACACAGTTCTCATATCCCCTCTATCACACACCTATACTATGAAGTTCATTACATATTTATAAAGGTGGGGAATTTCCCTTCACTACTTATCTAATCCCAAAATAGGTCACAGGCTATTATTAGCCACTCACTATTATAATAATAAGCACACATGTAAGTGCACTAACAATAGATGTCTTCTAGGTAACTGGAAATAGTAAATATATTCTCATCCTATACCCATGAAAATCACCTCGTAGCCGATCCTCCAAAATTAGCCAATGCATGTCATGCAAGTCTTTAACTGGTTTGTGTCTTCCGCACGCTATAATAACAAATAGCTCATACTCGTGAAAACAACTAAGTCCCAAATTTTTCTCTCTTATTCACATGTGATCCTTTCTTGAACCTTCCACACCATTAAACGCACTCTTTTCCTCCACACGAACCTTCTGTATGTTTTTCACTAAGTTCCATATTTTTTCTAACCAACATTGGGTAATGGGTAATGACAATTAAACGTACACAAAGATATAGATTACAACATGGTACCGGGTTGAAGGGATTGCAAACTCTACATGTTAAGGTCGATAGGTTTATCCAAATAAGGGTGAAGTGATTCAGGTATCTAAGGTATAAGATATAGTTTGAAAACACAACATAGGTCAGGTGTAGGAACGTTTAGGTATGTTCTGATACACCAAAGGTTTGGTCGAGATAAATGGCACAACAATAGGTAAGGTATGGTTGTTAGGATAAAACAACATAGGGAACAACATTGCAAGGTATAACGAGTACATAAGGTCAATGGGCACACCAATTAGGTTAGGTTTAGGAAAATATGTCATGGCATGGGAAAAGCCAAGGTATAGGTAAAATAACAAATCCCAAGACACAACTAGGGAAATGCAGGGGTAGTTTGGGCTTATAGGTATGGTTCAATAGGTGTCCAGAATGATAAAAGGTGTTTCAGCACTAATGGTTATAGGTAAAAAGAAGCTTAGTAAGGGAAAATAACTATAACGGTTGACCGATGCTGGTTATATGGTGATCGATGTCAGTTGGCTAGGGCACAAATGTGACCAATGTCGGTCATGTCGAATTGGGGATAAAAATGTAAATTTCACTTTTTATGGAATCATTTGTCATTTTCCAATCATAGAAAATGACAGAGGAGAGGTGGAAAGTTGGAAAATGAAAAAGTGAGAAAGAGAGCTGAGTTGGAGAGCCTCGTAGTGGGTAATTGGCATTCGGTGGGCGGGTCCATGAGATTGGTTCGTGTGATTTCATTGGTTGTGAGAGTGAGCTACTGATTTGGGCATGGTAGAGGTGAGAGAGGTTTTGGCTGGGCCACTGGTGTAGTGGTCAGATGTACCACCATGTTGATGGCACTAAGATGAGGTAGGATTATATCCAGATCCTTCATTTTTTGTTGAAATAGGTTGTTAAAACTGGGTTTGTTTAAAATCTGGGTGAAATTTTAATTTTTGAAAGTTATGGGTAAATACAAAGGCAATGAGGGGTGGGAAGGTCCACTATAGGTTAAATAGGAGTGAGAATGAAGCTAGGATAGGTTTGGGCAAGTTAGAATGGGTATTGAAGTTGAATTTTGAGAATTGCTTGAGAAAAGGGTAGGGGTTACGGATTTGGACGCCACGACAGTGACCGATGATGGTCAATGGTTGGTTGACATAAGCTGGCCTTGGTCGGCATCAGTCAAGTATTAGGTGACTGATTCCAGTTATGATGGATCAATATTGGTCAATAGTGACCAATGCCAGTCAGCTCTAGAGGAAAATAGGTCAATAAACAAGACATGATGAGAGGGAAAGGTAGGTAATGAGATATAACAACATTTTTAGTGAGAATGAGTAGGGAAATATGTTCACATAGGTACTTTTTGAGGGATGGGAAATCATGATGAGGGTAAAAGGTGTGGGCTATAGGGTTGGGGTGTGTTGATGGGATAATAAGTAGTAAGGGTCTTGGGAATAGGTTGGTTGGTTAAGAGTGATGTTGGGTAAAGTCAAGGTTTAACAATGTTGTGGTTTGTTGGATATAGGCCAGGGACCAGTTGCAAATGTGGGATAGAGTTCCACCATTGTTACTAGTGGTATGATCAAGCGTGACCTCCAAGGAGTGGAGGTGTTGATCAAATAATACTTGTTAGAAATCACACAAGTTCGTACGGGAGAGAAGGCTAGGATCACGGGTGTGAAGGGATAGGAAGAAATGGTGCATAGAGGGTGAGTTCAAATTTCAGGACTTAGACGATTTTGAGCATGAAGACCTATTTTTAGAAGATGGCATGTAGAGCACATAAATGAGGCAAGGACATGTGCACCACGCATTGTCTATCTTTAGAGGATCGGATCGAAGCATTTTTTCGAGACCTCTTTTTCAATTGTTTTCAAGATGATTCACGATGAAGACGTATCGCTTAACTCTAGAAAGTATTGAAGATTGGATATAAAATCTAGAGGAAGAATATACATGATGGTTCAGCAGTGGAACTAAGTTTAATGCATGCACTGTGGGTAGAACATAGAATTTGTATGACAAGCTTATATGAGATACTTTTTTGCCATCTTTCCATTAGAATTATATGAGTGGATGATTACGTATGCATCTAAGTGGAATTGGAGATATCATGCACACTTATCTAGATACATAGTAAGAATTTCAGGCCCTTTATGATGATCGATTTGATCTGGACTCCCACTATGGATACGTGGTGTCATGGTGTGCTAAACAATTATATTCTGGAATATTTAATTTCAATGTCATATTCTTACTCGGAGAGTATAGCTGAATTGCATTTTTTTTGGTATCTTAGGGGAGAATATTTGTAAGGCATTCCACTAGCAATCAAGATCTTGATGGTAACTTTGAACCTAGAGAGTAAACTGATGGCTAACTAAACCTCACCTCATGCGAGGGTAGGAACAGGTTTGGTGAAATATGGTAGACCTAGCAGGCAGAAAGGAAGAGAGAGGAAAGGTGACTTAAGTATAATGAGGTGCGTCGAGAGGGAGATAAAGAAGCAACATACTATTGCAAAAATTATGGCGTTGAGGAGAGAGATGGCTTATGAAGGATTTGAAGCTCATCTAGAATATGTGGAGCTAGATCATTAGAAACTCCCCCATATTGGAATTCATAACAGAGATCCCCCCTTGGCTTCACACATTAGTGTCAGTAGAGACTACCTGGGCCGCAGGTGCGCATCTTAATCCACTTGGTGACCTATCCCTTATGCTTGGTTTTCCAGTATCTAGTACGACAAGTAACCACCAAGCTGGACTTGAGAAGTACCTGAGACCAGGAGTAAGTCAGGGAGAAAGTACATCAATGGAAAGATAGACGGCTTCAATGTTATTTGGAGGAACATTTTTCAAGAACATGCATTTACCACATAGACATGTAAGCACGTAGAATGTTGGATTCACCTCTGGAAGTGTAACTACCTCATAGACTGTAGGGGTATCATTATAGTACTACTACCAGAAGCACATGGGATTACATCTACAGGTCCTATGCTAGCTACAGGTGGAGGATCAGGAGGAATCAGTGGTTCTAGTTTCAGTGGATCTGGTATTTCTTGAGGTAGGGGAAACACAAGAGGTTCTGGATTAGGTGGTCAAGGCCCACATCAACCATAGAATGTCTATATCGAGATGTATCTTCGTCTCCTAGAATATAGAGGTATAGAGGATGATGCCAAACATGTGCATATGTGTGAAATATTATGGTGCGCGAAAGGGATCATGGATTTTGAGCATAAGGAAAGTCAATTTTCTACTACATTACAAGGGTGTACACACAACTGGTATAGGAAGTTTGGCCCTG
Source organism: Taxus chinensis (assembly GCA_019776745.2). Classification (NCBI taxonomy): domain Eukaryota; kingdom Viridiplantae; phylum Streptophyta; class Pinopsida; order Cupressales; family Taxaceae; genus Taxus; species Taxus chinensis. The sequence continues at coordinate 372,121,909 of CM034149.1, forward strand.
ATCAAACTTACGTGGATTATGCAACACTGAAGGATGTGTTCTTGAAAGGGTTCCATATCCCTAAATTTGAGTAGAAGAGTATATAAGAACGCAAGGATATAAAGCAAGGCACTACTGAGAGTGTATGTGAGTATGATGTCCACTTTAATACACTTCTATCTAATTTTTCTTATGATATTCATGCCAGTTAGCATGCACAATGGTTTGTTGGAGGATTGATTACACCATTCAGAAGAGCACTGTCACATAAGACATACACTGATCTGCACGAAGCACTGGAAGAAAAATTACGTGCTGAGGTAGTTGGGAACATTGACACTGGTGTTAGTCCATTTTCAGAGGCACATATTGTAGCTATGGAAAAATAACTAGAAAAATTATCAGAAAATTCAGCTCATGAAATGCACTTAGGGATTTGGTGTATAGATTGTGAGGTGGAAGGTCATACCAAGGATAGTTTCCCTTGTAGATCTATACGTTCATTGTTGTTAGACTGTGAAATATTTCATTTGAATAATGATGCTAGCCACTGTCCTTTGTTACAACGCATGATAAGGAAGAATGTATCTAATTTTTTTTAAGATTTATAGTTCCACGATCCATAATACTGAGGATTTTTTATTACTTGGTCATATCCATGATGCCATAGACATTGGGGTATAACAGACAAGTGTAACAGATAACTCTAAGAACATGAATGAGTACCAAAATTGGGATCATAATCAAACGTGCTATGATAGGAATGAGGGGTATTTTGAAGGAGGTTGTGGAAGAGGACATGGATATCACGATGGATATGGAGGAAAAGGCCATGGTGGAGGAAGATGTGAGTTCCCTCGTGGAACATGTTATATGTGCAACTCTCCTGACCACTATAGGCTCAAATTTCCTCAGAATATTACATGTTATTTCTGTGGAAAGAACCATAGCTATGAAGAGTTCCTAGACTTATATGGGCATATGAGTAAGAAACATAAGCAAGAAAACAAAGGTGCCTAGATGGTTAGAATCTAGTGCATGGTATAAGATCAGTTGATGCCTAAGTTAGCACCAGGGCTTGAGGCATTAAAAGTGAAGATTACTACATGAGATGGAGTGTTACGTGTAAGAGAGGCATTGCACCAGAAGCCTACAATCACCAAGGAGGAGGTTTTGCATGCAAGGTATTGGGATCCTGCTCATCAAAAGGAATTTTATCAGGATACCATGGAAGTGCTAAGGAATCTTTAGGGTGAGATATAATACTTAAAGGAGAAAAATAAAGCATCAAAGACAACCCAAATTGATATCGATGATCTGAGAGAAGTGTGTAAAATGTTGTGCCAGGAGAACATAATTCCACTATTAGGGAGTTGGTTAAAAGGGAACACTCCACACAAAATTATTAAGACCAGGTGGAAGATCCTGCATGCAAATCTTCCCCCTGATAGCATTGATTATGACAAAGGAAATTACTCATAATAATGTTTTGGATGGATGGATGTTGAGCAACATATTGATTGATACATGTGTGAAAGTAAATGTGCTAACATTAGATGCATGGGTACAAATGGGGAGGCCTCCATTACAACCATCATATAATGTGTTATTTATGGAAAACTAGACTAAGACCACTCCCTTAGGAGTTTTGAAGGATGCATCTATAACCATACAAGGGGCCAAGTTCACTGGGGATTTTGAGGTATTAGCACTTATAGAAGCAGACAGTTTTCCAGCCTTGCTTGGACACCCTTGGTGTTATGTGAATAATGCTAACTTGAGATTCAATAAGGGGTACATCAACTTTGAGAACAAGGAGGAAAGGGTTGTAATACCTTTGACAGATGGGAATTGTACACCATATGTTGAGCCTCTAAGTGAGGAGAGATTAAACAAAATCTATGTATGTGTTATTCAAGACCCTAAGGTAAATGAGCCATCAAAGGAAGGCATCCTATAGTGGGAGGATTATCATTCTATAAGTGATACTACAAGTATTTATTGTGAAAATTGGGCTCATGGTACATATGAAATAGTAGGGCATGAGGTAAAAATCATGATTGCACCTAAGAATGGAATTCATGTTGTTCATCGGATAGGTAGTGTAATACCTTGGTATACAGGGGTAGAATATCTTCATGTATTGTTGAAATCCATGGAAGCAGAGTGGATAGATCAAATTAAGACAAGATATATGTTAGTGTACACCTTGCGTGGGAAACCAAAACGCTGGTGGTAGTCCACAGAGATAATCTTATAGACTGGGAGGAGATTAGAATCACCCTATCTACTAGGTTTTTAAGGAGCAATGCACCTACATAGATTTTCACTTATAATGGTGATCAACCTATTCAACATCATATTCAACACTAAGAGAGACTCTAGATAGTGGGACAGTAAGCATTACCACCTTCACTCTGGGTGCATAGATTGTACTCTACTCTATAAGGTTGTGCATGCGCCTAGTATGTTTACACAGAAATACATCGAGAGACTGGGAATTAGCAAAATTTGACTGTAGGAATGCTCCAGACCTTTGACTACTTCTCAACTAAAACTCCATTCAAAGAAGCATTAAAATTTTCCAGGTGCTTAACTATGGGAGATAGTACAAAGGCAGAAGAGCATATTTAGGAATTATCTGGTGAGACAAAATCAGACACATTTTTTGAAGAAGGAGAAGACTCCATATTGCTTGAACATGATTGTCTTGAGAAAGAAAAAGGAAATATGGTGTACATCATGGATGATAAGGAAGTTGAAAACCTGGACATTGACCATTCACTGGGAGCGCTAGAGGTCTTGGATAGTGTAGATAAGGATATGCACACATACAATGAACCAATGAAGACAAAGAAGGTCAATATAGGATTGGAGGCTGAGCCTAAGGAAGCCATAATTAGAGACTATTGGTCAGATTCAGAAGTGGCAAAGATAATTGAGTTACTCAGGGATTATCAGGACTTATTCCATCAAGGGTATCATGAACTTAAAGGCATGTATGAATCACTTGGGTAAATGAAGATAAATCTTAAGGAAAGTGCACAACTAGTTAGAAAGAGACCTTACAGAATGAACCCCAATTTTTATGAAAATTTCAAAGAAGAGATTGATAACATGTTGAAATATGGAATTATTAAGCCCCTTGATGAGTTAGAATGGGTTAGTCCAATGGTGATTAGTATCAAGAAGGATGGATGAATTAGAATATGTGTGAACTATAGGGAGTTGAATGTTGCATGTGTAACAGGTCCCTTCCCTATGGCATTTACTAAGGCAATACTAAAAGGAGTTGTAGGGAATGAAATATATTCCTTCATAGATGGGTTTTCCGGGTATCATCAGGTTAGGATTGCTGAGGAGGATCAAAAAAATATAGCTTTTATTACTGAATGGGGAAGTTTTTCCTATACTGTGATGCATTTTGGACTGAAAAATGTGCCTCCTGTATTCTCATGGATAGTTGTTTAGGAATTCAAATATTTTATTCACAACTTCTTATAGGTTTATCTAGAGGATTGGACAGTATATGGGCTTGTGAAAGATCATTATGACAAACTATGATTAATGTTTGAATGGTGTAGACAATTGAGTATCTATTTGAACATCAAGAAGTGCATATTTTCTACACCTTTTGGAATAATGTTAGGACATATAATCTTCAAGGAAGGTTTTCTAGTTGATCTAGCTAAGGTTGCAGTCATTCTAGGCCTGGAAGCTCCTACAAGTCAAAGTGAGGTGCACCAGATTTTTGGGTCACACAGGATATTATCAGAAGTTAATCAAAGGGTATACCAAATTTTTTGCACCCTGGGAAGAATTACTAAAAGGCAAAGGTAAATTTTATTCGGAAGAACCGCAGTAGTGCACATTTGAGATATTAAAGGAGAAACTTACTACTGCGCCCATTCTGTGCTTTCCCTCATGGGATAAACCATTTCATGTGCATGTGGATGCCTCTGACATGGCCATTGGTGCTATGTTTTCTCAACTTGGTGAAGGTATTGTAGATCATCCCATTTGTTTTGCTAGTAGGAAGCTGACTCCTACTGAACATAATTATACAACTACAAAGTGTGAAGCTTTGTCAATTATCTATGCATTGCACAAGTTTCGACAGTACTTGTTAGCAACACCATTTTTTTATATGGATCACATGGCATTAAATTATTTGGTGAAAAAATTGGTCTTGCAAGGGTGCATATGTAGATGGGTACTCCTATTTCAAGATTTTTACTTCATAGTTGTGGTGAAGCTAGGGAAAAGTAACTCTAGACTAGACCACTTGTCTAGAATTCACTCAGGAGAAGAAGCATAGATAATTGAAGAAACCATGCCAGATGCACAGTTATATAAGTTGCAACGAGCACCATTAGAATTATAAGAAATTTATATCTTTCTATAGACTGGTGTGGCACCAGAAGGAATGAAGGCATTCAAAAAGAAACATCTTGCTATACACACAACACCATTTATGTTAATCAGTGGTGACCTCTACAAGTTAGGAAGAGATGAATTATTACGTTGTTTTGCATTAGATCATGAGCACAAGGATAGTATGGAAGAATCACATGGTGGTATTGCAGGGGGACACTATGCAGGTGATGAAACTGCCCAAAAGATCCTACTTGCTAGATTATGGTGGGAGACACTCTATAAAGATTATAAAGAGTATTGCAAAGTGTGTGACCATTGTCAGTTTCTAGGTAAACCAAGGAAAAGAGATGAGATTCCTTTGTGACTAATTACTAGTGCCAAAACATTTGAGAAATGGGCCATCAACTTTGTAGGACCTATTTCACCAGCCACGCGTAGGACAAGGTCACACTATATCGTTACTTGCACAGATTATATCACACGATGGGCAGAAGAAACACCTACAAAGGACTATACATCAGCTACAATAGCTAGGTTTCTATGGGATAATATTCTTACAAGATATGGATGTCCTTTAATCTTAACAAGTGATAGGGGTACACACTTTTGATTCAAACAATCAGGATCCTATTAGATGAGTTTATGGTTGCACACCATAAGACTACACCCTATCATCCTCAGGTAAATGGAACTACTGAGGATTTCTACAAGATTTTAGGAAATACATTGACAAAAATTTGTTATGTTGGATGAAAATATTAGGATGATAAAGTGTCAGCTATTCTTTGGGCATATATAATAACTTACAAGAGACTGAACAAAGCCACACCGTTTCAATAGGTGTTTGGCACAAAATCCATTCTCCCTATGGAATTTATGTTACCTTCTTTGCACATTGTGCATGTTGGAGGTCTAGCTAATGAGAAGGATTTGGAAGAGTGTATTGAGAAGATGATTCACATGGATGAGTGATGTGCCATAACACAATGGAGTTAGAAGGAGGAAAAGGCCAGGAAGAAAGCATGGCATGACAAAAGCATAAGGGATAATGAGTTTGAGATTGGAAAAATGGTACTTCTATATGAATCTAAGTTCTTGTGCCATCCAAGAAAACTTAAGGTACATTGTTTGGGGCCGTATGTCATCACTTACATACTTAAATTAGGTGCTTGCTAGTTAGAAGCAGTAGATAGAACATGGTTACCCAGTTACTTCAACAGGAGTAGGCTGAAGCCCTACTATAAATAAGTATTCTTGGTCTTTGTAATAAGGCATTATTTCCATTTAGATTAGGTTTTTCAATTCTGTATTTCCTTAATTTATTTCCTTCATTGTCGTTATGCTTTGTCAATTTAGTTGTTGTTTTTGTGTAATAAGCGTGCTTTCGTGAATGAAGCTAATTACTATGTGAAGAATGTTTATGCGTAGAGGACTGCACATATTTGTAGTGTGGCGTGGTTGTATTTATCCAAGTAAAAGACTGTGGGAATTGAAAGGTGAAAGGAATAAGCTGTTACAGGTGTGGTTTAAGTCAAAATAAGATTGCTTCTCAAAAGTGACCAAGGATGGAGATGAATGAAAGGAAAGTATAACATGAGGTAAGTAGAGGGCATGATGACTATCAAGATAAGGCATGGTGATGAGGTACTCAGGTGTAAGGGCGCACGATGAAGAGAATTCTATGACTAGAGGATAGGAGGGTGCACTAGAAGGTTATAGCTTGGGCGTGAAGATGTACCACATGAAACAAATGAATTTGGTTGAGGAATGAGAGGATATTTGGTAGGTGAAGGAGTGATAAATGCATCAAAATTTGAATCAACTATATAAGGATGGGATGTGAATTCATTTTTACCATTGCGACTAAGAGTATTTCAAGAAAGAGCTAATTATGAAGAGCCGAGTAATCGAGTTAAGGTGTGAAATGTGGGAAACCAAGTGTGACAAATAGATCTATGCTAAAAGAAGCTTACGTCCTCGATGGTGAATGGTTTGAGTGAAGTAAGGTGATAGAGAGGAGTTAGGGCACAAAGTTTCCACCTAGAGCATGATTGAATCGAGCTAGCGTTTGATTCACAAATCATAGAGTTAAAGAGGAGATGATTGCAAGGTAAAAATGGCACCCAAGAAGGAAGTTACAATAGGAGAAAAAGGAAATAAGAAGGTGTTCGTTGAGGAGGAAGAGATGGCACCCGAAAGTATTTCTCAGAAATGTAATATCCAGAATGAGTCATCGTGAGTCATTGTCAGCCAGGAATGGGATTCACACATCATAAAGAGAAAATTAAGCAAATACAATCAAAGGACCTTAGAGAATAAGAAGGAGCTCGATTCCTTTCTCACTATGAGGACAAAAAAAATGTACAGAAGATGACATGTCGGTTTATGATGATGTAGGTGAGAAGATTCTGAAGAAAATTAGGGTCTACCAATTATATGACCTTCCATATTTCGGGAAGTATGAGCCCTTATACTAGTGGCTCATGAGAAGAGTGCATGAGGACTTTTTCTACTTTGCAGGACACAAAGTTAGAATCTCATCCACACTTATCTCCTCAGTGATAGGTTTGAAGGACACATGAGTGGATATAAAGAATTACCTCACAGATAAAGCTTCAATCTTAAAGACCAGACAGGAGTTGGGGTACCTGAAGGGTCCACACGGTATGGATATAGACGAATTGAAGAACTATCCAGTTACACAAGAAGCAACACACCTTGTTACAAAGTTAAACGATCAGGAGCGGTGGTCACAGGTAAATAATATGTGGTTACATGTTGCACTCAAGATATCAAAAGGAGTAGTCTACAATATTGCAGGCTACATTGCAGAGACAATAGTCGAGGAAGTGTGCACAGGAGAAAAGATCAGCTTTAGGGATATTCTATTATCAGTGGTATTCATGGAAATTGGAGTACCAGACAAGATGAAGGAAAAGGTATGGGAATACCCCATGAATAATAAGTCACTAGCTAAAAGGTTTAGAAAGTACCTATGTAAAGGGTCCATAACATAATATGTTAAGCAAAGGGTGGAGAAATGGTATGATAGGATCTGCACGACATTTGGAGAAGAGTGGCGTATCCCAAAGGACCTACCCTCAGTAGTGGGGAAACAAGTCTAGTTTGTTGTATATAAGTATTTCTACATTGTGTTCTTCCTAATGAGAGATGGAGTCTGGAGCCCTTGGTGTAAATTGTCTTATGCATTCACTACAAGGTATTTCCAAGCATCTATTCACAAATTCATAGACACTTCTCGATTAGTATTCAATGCACATAAGGTAAAATGTGACTACTACACGTTGAGGAAGAAGTATGTGTATCCAAGAAAAAGTTCCTATGTCGAGAAGCTCTTTTTGGAGGTGTTGAATATTAAGAAAATAAGTTTGGTTGTAATAGATGTAGGGGAAGAATTAGTATATCTTTAGCTAAATCCCAAGATGAAGAACAATAAGTATGCAGAGAATGAATTCATGCTCCTGGAGCCACCGAAGGGTAAGCACACAATGGAAAACATACCGGCATAAAGGCCCACAGAAATTTTTGAAGTAGAGGATGAAGAAGAGGAGCGTGAAGATATTGGAGGCTTGGAGTGTAGCAGAAAGCAACCATATGATAGAGAAGAGTCACATCACGTGACCACTCCACCTCAGGGACATGATGGGGAGGAAGATATAGAGGTTGAGTAGGGGGATCACAGATTTAAGAAAGTGTTCAGATGCATAAGGAATCAAGGTGGAACCCCAAACACAGTAAGGAAATCACCTCGTCTCTCTAAACATAAGGAGACCATTGAGCCAAAGAGGAAAAGAAATTTGAAGTTGGATGAAGAAGCAAAGGAATCAGGGGAGAGTGAGCATGCATCTCCTACCCCATTTGAGAAAGAAGATGAGCCACATAATGAGGAAGATAAAAAATATGAAGAGATAAAGGATGGAGAAGAAAGAGAGAAGGAAACCTCTAGATCCACGCATGTGACTATTCAAGTTGCAGTGGGACAGACTCCTAACCTTGAAGCTACAATCCCCAAGGGTCCTAGATCGAAGAGGACGAGTGGGGAACACAGTGCACCACTCATGGGCTACGCAGAGGACATTGGAAAAATCATCCACACATGTTTCCAAAGAAATATAGAAAAAAAGGATTTATTTGGCTAGGAATTAATGGATGGGGATATGGTGACTGTTTGCACTAGAAAGCAACTCTCATGGTTAATCCACACCCACATGTATGAGACTGTAACATTCCCATTTTAACACTTTAGAAACAAGGAAATTTTTTTGTAAGTAACGTTCTTTGTTCTAAATACATAATTTAGAACACACATTCCATAACATCCATTCTTATAACAAATAACCATATGCTGCTATAATGAATCTATGTGCCACCGATCTATCCATTTCATGACTCGGTGAACTACCAATCTATTCATGTTTAACTTTAAGTATTGAATACTTTTTCCATATACTATGTATACTTGGTTCTCTTACCATGTTCGGGTATGGAGTGATCTATCTAGGAACCTATCTAAATATTTTCTACCAATAATCATCTGCATCTCAAACCTTAGACAAGGTGACATAGGACAACGCAATCAACAGCTTGCGATACTTTGGCCAAAGTTTTTCTAACATACTATTCATATTACTCATTCCTTGATGGCATACTCGTTAATCTAGAATACGTACCTCACCCCACTCAATTTTTATCTAGAATCTCATTTACTAACTTCCATCAGTCCACTTGCTCATGGTTTAACCCTAATTCGGGTTAGCAACATAGGTTATGATAAGAAGGAGCTCACAAAGACTTAGGATATATTGGCATAACGGGTCAACATAGGTTAACCCCATGTGCTAAGGTACCTGTAGTCCTAGAGGGTTACTTCGTATCGTAACTATGCTACTACCCAGTCCTAGAGAAAAACTAAGTTCAAGTCCATAAGCGTGTAGATCTAGACGATCAATGCAGAAGGGTGTTACCACATGTCAACTACAATGTTGTATCCTCGAGAAGATCCTAATCTTCTTGAAGGTACACCCTAAAGTTGGCATGTGCCAGCATCCTACGGAGCAGGCCTCGTTGAGATGTACAAACACCTGGGAGATTATTAATATTTAATTAATTTGGATAATTAATAGTAGATTCAAACAACCTTTTCCAAACTCTAATCCAACTCTCCCTAAGTTCCTTTCCAAATAAGGTTCCATTAATCCTTGGGGAACTTCCTTAACTCAAGATTTCTTTCAATGTTCATTAATTTTGACTTAACAAGTAGTTACCAAAAAGAAAGGACAACAACCTCATAAGTTCTGTTAAATGTGACTTAACCAATCAAGGGAGTGTAACAACCACCTAGGTTGTATCTTAATAGAGTTTATTAAATGTAGTCTATGATTATAAATCATATCTTCCTTTTTGTATACTTTTTCATGAGAGAGGAAGAGTCTTCCTCTTCATGGTTAAGTTCTAGGGTTTAACACACCCTTTTTTGTTCTTTATATGTTCAATAGTTTTCATTGTATGTTCATTACACCTCATCTTACTATATTAAATTGTTTATATAAGATCATTAAATTCTGTGCTTATCTAGCTACATCTTAATTAGGGAAATAACTCTAATTCCCCTTTATCTTATTTATTCAAGAATCCTCATTTAATCATATAAAATAAAATAAAGAATATCAACAAGATAAGATTCCATTTCTTTTACAAAGGTACAATGATATTTTACACAACTCATGCAAGTAAGTTTCTCATCCTTCAATTTCATTTTCAAACTTATAACTTTACAAACTTATGCATTTACAAGGTATACAATTTTGGGCTTATTGCATGACAACAATATTCATTAAAAAAGGAATATAACTATTCTTTTTCAATACAACTCAAGAATGAATAAGAATTCTTCACTATAATCAAACTTAGATCAGCCAATGCATCATATAAGATTTTTCCATCTTTTATCACTTACGAATTCCATCTGCAAAAATTGCTAGCATGGGTCAGTTCAATGAACTGAGCATGATAAGCACTAAGCCTTAAAATGAAGTGCAATCCACTAATTGTTCCAATAAAAACAACCCTGCTTTAATGAACAATTAGAATTTCATACTCTAAACATAAGTAATAACAAGAAAAAAGAAGAGCATTAATGAACTAGAGTTCACTTCTAAAGGAAGAACAAAGTATAATTTATAATATCAGTTTTACAAATTAAAGTATGATTGGTCCTTTCAATCATCCTAATCAACAAAGCATAACATCTTATTGTTTCCATTCTACCAAAACAAAATACAACACTTATCTTAATTATAAGATACAGGAAGTGTTTTCAATATGTACTTACTAGGATGTTTCGTCTAATTTTCTAGTAAGTAGAAGAGAAACCATTTTCATTTTTCTAAAGTACATAATATCCACAAGGTAGAAACAAGTTCATATGATAGCCTAAGCTATTTCATCTTGATATTAACTGTCTCAATTCAAACATTTAAGACATTCATCATAACAAGAATAAATAAAGATCCAATATGGAAGGATGAAACATCAACCAACTAGTAGGATACATTATCTTTTTTACAACCAGTCATCACTCTCCTTCTATTTCATTTCTATCTATGATAAAGTAAGAGAAGGTTAACCAAATAATGTTTAACTTTTTCCTAAAGAATAAGCAACAAAATATTTCAAACAAATGAACTTTTTCCAGACTAAATTATAAAAGAGGCTTAGCATAAATGATCCTACCCGGTAATCATTTCCTTCAAATTTATTAACAAAGTCCCTTCTTCATATATATACAGTTCAAATTCATATAAGAGTTCCCAAAGAAGAACAAGAACACCTTAAGTAAGAAGGTATCTAATGAAACTTTTCCTTTAAAAACTTCCCACTGTAAGCAAGAGATTTATTCGAATAGGAATATTAGAATAGTAATGGTCATACACAGTCCATATACATAAACAAATCATAGAAATTATTTTATGGGTTCTTCATTTCTTTAAGGAGACGTAACAGAAGAGAAATCCGAGTAGATGTTAACACTCAGAATTAACTATGAGTTAAATCAAGTAATATTATTTTCCATACTTTTCAGCGTATTGCTTCAAGAGTAAAAATAAAGAACAAATTCCCAATAAGAATCGTAAACTACAAAGCTAGTTCCAGTCAAAATCTCATAGAGTTTACCAACCAAATCATAAAACCATATTTCCAGTTTTCTCCATTCACATGCATATGTTTTCTTTTGAGAATTTAGAGTTTTAAAATAGTTTCCCTACTGTAATAAACTCAATACATATGACAAGATCTAACAACATAATTACAAGATACTTTCTACCCAAGATTCAGAATCTCAATCTGAGCATCATGATGAGCGTAAGTTCTTACCAATATAAAAATTATTCAACTGATTTAAAACAAGTTCAGGAAACTTTTGTTCCCTTTTGGTTTGCATATTTTAACAAAGAAAACTAGAAAGAATCCCAACTGGACCAACACCTTGCTCAGGTTTCTAATTCCAACAATATGAAACAATTCCCTTGACTCATTTTGAATCACAGTACTCCTTATTGAGTAAATATAACTTCCACATCCTAATGCTAGATAAAATGCATGGAAAAAACTTTTAAACAATTCAGATAAAAAAATCAAGCATGTCATTTTCAAATAACTGTCATATCAACCTTGCTTAATAGCTGAAGAAGTTTGGGTGATCACTTAAAAGAGTTCAGACCAACACCATATAAGTTCTAAGGCCGTATTCATAATGAACTCACAATACAATACACAAGGTGACGATAAAACAAAAACATCAACCAAATGCAGGCCAGTAACAGTTCATATTATCCTGATAACATCACACAATTCTCATGCTATGTTAGGGTTTCAACAACATCAAAGTTCGCAGGTTTGTAAAAAAGAACCAACCAACTACTACTCTATTCACAGCTCCATATACTTACGAATCAAAACACAAGCATAAAAGCACCAAGAACCTGACAACAGTTCTCGAATACCCACAAGTTTCCAACAGAATTTGAGCTTACATACAAGTTTTCATAACAAACTAGAGCTTTTTACCAGCACAGGATTACAAAACAATAGCTTCAATAGATACAGGTAGAATGTAAGATTCTCTAAATAAATTTATTAAGAATACATTCATTTGAAAGTAACAAAACATAACCTTAATTACCAAATTTAGTTAAGCCAAACAGAGTTACAGAATCATTTTTGCATGTGTTTTTCATGTGTTCAAACAATCACATACTATATCTTAAACCAGACCACTTTTGCAAAGGATTCAAACCAAGAATACAAGACTTAATAAACTCAGTAACCAAACATCCAAATACATCATGTAATGCATAAAAACTCATAGAGCAGAGTTGTTTTAATGAAAACACTTAGAGGAAAGCAATAGATTTTAACAGTTAGAGCATATCATGCCTGATAGTGTCTCTGTCAAATTGAAGAAGACCTCTTGGTGAGCTCACTCCTTCCCCTCTTCTCCATGAAAGATCGAACAACTAGATACATCTTCCATAATGCCTCTTATAAATTCCATGAAACTAAAATAGATTAAAAACCTCAAAAATAGCCATGAAGTGCAGTTCAATCTGCTAGTTCAAAAAACCAGAGCGCATGCAGAGTGAAAATCAGAGATCATGCAAAGTGAAACAACCCAAGAAAAATTTGTTAGCATGCCTACCAAGATAGTTTGGGCTCGTAAACCAAAAGCAATTAATTCCATTAATTCCAAATCTCCTGCCTAATCTTCCTTTCCACTGCCTGCCAAGTCTGGTGAATGCCAAGTCTAAATTAACATGTATTTCCATTTTAGTGATATTGCCACTTAAGCCTCTGCCAAGCCAACTAGCCCCTATCAAAGCTGGCAGTACCACGTATAATAAAAACCTTATCAACATCATAAATTCCTTAGGAACCGTTGCCAATATGCATGCAACTACATAAGTCCCCATTCATGCCCAATAGTTTAGGACAAGTTAGTTGCTTAGGTTAGATATTAGGTAGATTAAAGTTTATACCTTAGGATATAACACTAACAACTAACCCCCACCATAGGACTTAGCAATTAGGTTTAGATAAACCCTCATAGGTAAATAATTCAAAATGCCATAGTTTAAAGCACTAAATTAGATCACCATATAGCCTTGTAGTAATAGGTTCAATGTTTAGTTTTAATACCTAGTAACTTTTTCCAATTCCCTTAGCACCAAGTTTAGGTTAGAATCAAAATTATATCAAGTTACATAGCCTAGGTAGGAAATACTTTTACCTAGCTTAGGATTCCGTAGGTTAGTCCTTTATAGGATTCCAGTTCTCTCCAACACCATGAACAGGCTGAAATCACAATTACATCAGTAATGACCTACCAGGGTCGATCTCCAGAGACACAAACAAAACATACCAATGAATGGAAATATTTTCACATAAAAATAATTAAAGAACTTGCATCTACTAAGTTCAGTGCATGTGTTTCTCAATTCATGGAATTCCAATTCATTAGTTGTTCACTCTGAATGGATTTAAAACATTCCTTGGATCACTGAAATTGATCCAAGGATGAGTCGGGTAAATAAATAAGTTTAAAAATATTAAAACCAAATTGCAATCTCACCTTCAAGAAGTGAAAAAAAAATGAATTCAGGAAAACTATTCCAGTTCAGTCAGAAGATCTTAAGAGTAGAAAAGACTTATCCACATCAAGCATGTTTTCCCCAAAGTCAAAAGAACATATCCTACAAAGGAAAATCACATGCCAATAATTGAGATGCAAAGGAAGAAAATAACAACCATTAAGGGTGTTACATGCTTCTCTCGTAAAAGGAATCATCATCCCGATGATTATTTCTTCTAACAATTTACATCAAGGATAGTCAAATCCTTCTCTTTTCTTATTCAAGTCAAATATTTCAAAACCTTATAGTTCCAGAAATCAGCATTAAATAACTGTTTGTTTAAATTAAATAATTATCTGCCCAAAAATAACTTAGTTAATGTCATATAAAGATAAAATCATAAATTTTTTTTCAGTCAATAGATTCAATTCTGTTCAAATAGATATGAGAAACTAGTTTTCATATCCTCTATATTTTCCCAAGTTGCGCTTTCCTTGTTAAACTGGTCCCACTGGACCTTACATTGACTTATTTCTCTATTTCTTAAATGCAACTGGAAAGTTTCCAGCACTCGAATGGGTTTAACCACAATTATTCCTGGGTCTTAGACCTGCAAGGAATTCCAATTTAACACATGTGATAAATCTGAAATGTATTTCTTAAGCAAAGAAATATGGAAAACATCATGCATTCGTGACAAAGCAGGTGGTAGTGCTAAACGATAAGCTACAGGGTTGATTACTTCAACTATTTCAAAAGGTCCCACATAACAAGGTGATAACTTGGCAGCCCTGCCAAAAGTTATAGAGCTCTTTTTTGGTTTAACCCAAAGAAAAACCTTCTCTCCAAGTTCAAATTTCCTGTCAACCCGCTTTAAGTCAGCATAACTCTTTTACCTATCTGCAGCTTCTTTCAAGCGTTCACGAATCATTTTAACTTTTTGTTCCATTTCCGTAAGGATTTCAGGTCCAATTACCTCTCTATCCTCAATGCTATCCCAACTAATAAGGGTTCTGCATTTCCTTCCGTAAAGTGCCTCGAAAGGTGCCATCTTAAGAGAAGCATGATATGTATTATTGTATGCAAATTCAACTAATGGAAGGTACTCCTCCCATTTGTACTGCTGATCCATACAGTACATCCATAACATATCCTCCAAAACCTTATTTACTCTTTCAATCTGTCCATCCATTTCTAGATGATATGCAGAACTGAAATTTAATTTAGTTCCAAGAGCTGCATTAAATGTTTGCCAAAACCTTGACGTCATTCTAGGGTCTCTATCAGATATGATTAATTCGGGTACTCCATGTAGTCTAAAATTTCTGTGTACAAATCTTTAAGCCAAAACAGGAGAATCATCCTTTAGATTTCCAACAATAAAATGAGCTACTTTCGTTAGTTTTTCAACTACTACCAAAATAACATCATGTTTATTTCTTGACATAGGCAATCCTTGTACAAAATCCATGCTTATTACCTGCCATTTGTACTATGGTATGCTATGAGGATACAATAAACCAGCTGGGTGCATATGCTCTGCTTTTACACGTTGACATTCAAGACAATGAGTCACAAAATCAATAACATCCTTTTTCATTCCTTTCCAGAAATATTGTTGTTTTATATCAGCAAGCATTTTTGTAATGCCAGGGTGTCCTGAAAAAGGTGAATTGTGAAACTCTGCTAACAATTTCCTTCTCAAATCGTTAGGAAAAGGTATGTATACTTTGTTTTCATATCGTAAGATTCCTTCATTATCAAAGTGAAAACCTTTATATCTTTCATCCTTTGGGTCTGCAGCAAGCACAATTTTTACTTGCTGAAAGTAAGAGTTAGATTCCATAACACTTTTTACTTCATCCTTAAACTGAGTTCTTAGTGTTATAAGAGCATAAATGTGCTTCCTATGACTTAGAGCATCAACAACTCTATTCTCTTTTCCTTTAATGTAACTTATGTCAAAATCATATTGAGACAAAAAATCTAACCACCTACGATGTGTCGCATTCAGATTTGGCTGAGTGAAAATGTAATTCAGCCCTAGATGATCAGTTTTCAACTCAAATGGTTTACCCAGTAGATAATGTCTCCAAACTTGAAGTGCATGAACTATGATAGCAAGCTCTAAATCATGTGGAGTATAATTCAACTCATGTGACTTAAGTTTTCTACTTTCATAAGCTATGACATGATCATTTTGTAACAAAATACCTCCAAGACCTTCCCCGGATGCATCAGTTACAACAGTAAAGTCTCCATTAGGATCAGGTACAGCTAAGATAGGTGTTGAAGTCAACTGAATTTTCAAAATTTTAAAAGAAGATTCACATTTATCATTCCAAACAAATTTCTTATCCTTTTTCTGTAATGAAGTTATTGGTGCAGCCACCTTAGAAAAATCCTTAACAAATTTTCTATAATAACCTGCAAGGCCCATGAAGCTTCTAACTTCATGTAGATTCTTTGGTGTAGGCCACTTGGTTATAGCTACAATTTTAAAAGGATCTACATCAATCCCATCTTTACTTATAACATGACCCAAATAGTGAACTTTGATGTCATAGAAAGAACATTTGGACAGCTTACCATACAACCGTCTCTTTCTCAGAATTTCTAAAACTATTTTCAAGTGTTCATGATGCTCCTCAATACTTTTAGAATATATGAGAATGTCATCCAAGAATACAAGTACAAACTTGTCCAAGTATTCTTGAAAGATATTATTCATTAAGTTCATAAAAGTTGTAGGTGCATTCGTTAATCCAAAGGGTAAAACTGTGAATTCATAATGCCCATACCTTGTCCTGAAAGCCATTTTATGAATGTCCTCATCTTTAATTTGTAATTGATGATATCTAGATCAAATATCTATCTTAGAATATCCTGATGCCCCACGCATCTGATCAAATAGGTCATCAATTCTAGGAAGTGGGTATCTATTTTTGATTGTTGCTTTGTTAAACATCCTGTAATTAATGCACAATCTAAGTGTTCCATCTTTCTTTTTCACAAAGATCACTGGTGCTCCCCAAGGTGAAACACTTGGTCTAATCAAACCCTTAGACAAAATTTCTTACAACTGAGCCTTAAGTTCTACTAACTTTGTGGTAGTCATTCGATAAGGTTCTTTAGAAATAGGTTCAGTACCTGGTTTGATTTCAATCATGAAGTCAAACTCCCTTTTGGGTGGTAACCCTAGTAATTATTCCAGAAACACGTCACCGTAGTTCTGTAACAATGGATAACGTTCCCTAAATCACTATTTTCTTTTGCAGATTCTAAAATTTTTACTGCATATAAGGTACAACCCTTATTTTTGACCTTTTAAAGTTGCATAGCTGACAATTTCCTAACAGAAATTTCTCGTTTTACACCTTGAATCTCTGCTATTTTATGCAAATCATCTAAACAACTAATATGCTTTCCAAAATAGTCTACTTTTTCTTTATGCTCTTCTAACCAATTTACATTTATGACTATATCATAAGATCCCAAAGGTGTTACATAGAGATCAACTTTTGAGGAAAAGCTAGGTAAGTCAAGGACTGCCCTGAAAAGACACATACTAATTGTATGAATAAAATTATTACCATAATGTATAGTCCATGATTTATCCATTTTTCCATCTTTTCTTTTAAGTTTTGAAGCAATTTTACTAGAAATAAAACATTCAGTAGCTCCCGTATCAAAAATAATAGTTACATGTATGTCAAATAACTTACCAGGAACTTCTATAGGTGTAACTTACTTTTTAGCTTGCTTGTCAGCTACTGCAACATGTATCTTGTGCTGCTGATTATGATCATCCTTCTTTAAAGGACATTGATTCGCGTAATGATCTTTGCCACAGTTATAACAACCTCCTACTAGTCCCTTTTTAGGCTCAGAATTATTTCCAGCCTTAAAGTTATCATTTTGACCTCCATAGGACTTCTACCCGTTGTTGTTATTCTTGGAAAAATTGTTCCTTGTATTTCAAGCAAACTTATTCGTTGTTGTTTTCTTATTATTATCAGTTGAAAAATTACTTTTGTTACCAAAATTTTTCCATGGTCCTTTCTTAGCTGCAAGAGAAGTTGAAGAAGAGTTTGGAACTTTCTTCCATACTTCCTCCTTATGAACAAAAATAACCTTTAATTTCTGTTCTTGCCTTATGGATTTTTCAACAACCCCTTCCATAGTGGTTGGGCTGTGAACATCAACCTCTCCCCCAATAATGGGATTCAATCCCATGATGAATTTCCATATCCTAAACTTCTCATCAGTTTGATACTGAGGTACATACTTGAGTAGTTTCATAAACCGTTCCCAATACTCAGTTACAGTTAACTTCCCTTGAGCCAAGTTCTAAAATTTAGTCATTTTCTGATCATAATAAAGTTGTGGCAGCCATCGTTGCCTAAAATAACTTTTAAATTGATCCCAAGTGATGTTAGTTTCATCAATGTTTAGCTCAGCCTTACGGCTGTCCCACCATGAAGATGCTTCATGGGAAAGATGATATGCTCCCCAAATAGCTTTGGTTTCCTCTGAGAAGTTTCTTATTGCAAAGTACTTCTCCATCTCACTGAGCCAATTCTCAGCTCCATCACCTAATGTGGTGCCATCAAACTTAGGTGGACTTATCCTTTTTATATCATTGGTGAGTTTAGCTGCCAACCTAGCCTTTTTGTTTTCTGGCTGGATAGGTACATTAGTATTGTTATTATCAACACCCATATTAGGGTTGTCCTCAGGAGGTGGCTGATTGTTATTACCAGCTTCTTCTTCCTCCTCATTACCCATCACTTATTTCTTGAGTACAGTCAAATGATCTCTTGTGTCTAACAAGGCAGCAAGGATTTCATCAAGTTTTTTGGCTGTTACTGCTCCTTCATCAGGTGGAGCATTATTTGCAATGTTTCCTCTCATTCTAACCATTTTCTGTTACAATAAAATTCAAGTTTTTATTAGATTATGGACATAATAGGTCCAAGAGCTGCAACCTTCAGCTTTGATACCAAGATGTAACATTCCCATTTTAAGACTTTAGAAACAAGGGAAATTTTTTTTTAAAGTAACGTTCTCTGTTCTAAATACATAATTTAGAACACACATTCCATAACATCCATTCTTATAAAAAATAACCATATGCTGCTGTAATGACTCGGTGTGCCACCGATCTATTCATTTCATGACTGGGAGAACTACCAATCTATTTATGTTTAAGTATTGAATAAATTTTCTATATACTAAGTATACTTGGTTCTCTTACCCTGTTCGGGGTATGGAGTGATCTGCCTAGGAACCTATCTAAATATTTGCTACCAATACTCATCTACATCTCGAACCTTAGACAAGGTGACATAGGACAATGTAATCGGCAGCTTGCGATACTTTGGCCAAATTTTTTCTAACATACTGTTCGTATTACTCATTCCTTGATGGCATACTCGTCAATCCAGAATATGTCCTTCACCCCACTCAATTGTTATCTAGAATGTCCTTTACTAGCTTTGGTCAGTCCACTTGCCCATGGTTTAACCCTAGTTCAGCTTAACAACATAGGTTATGATAAGAAGGAGCTCACAAAGACTTAGGATATATTAGCATAATGGGTTAACCTAGGTTAACCCTGTGTGCCAAGGTACCTGGAGTCCTAGAGGGTTACTTTGTATCATAACTATGCTACTACCCAGTCCTAGAGAAAAACTAAGTTCAAGTCCATAAGCGTGTAGATCTAGACGATCAATGCAGAAGGGTGTTGCCACATGTCAACTACAATGTTGTATCCTTGAGAAGATCCTAATCTTCTCGAAGGTACAACCCTACAATTGGCATGTGCCAACATCCTACAGAGTAGCCTCGTCGAGATGTACAAACCCCTAGGAGATTATTAATATTTAATTAATTTGGATAATTAATAGCAGAATTCAGCAACCTTGTCCAAACTCTAATCCAACTCTCCCTAAGTTCCTTTCCAAATCAGGTTCCATTAATCCTTGGGGAACTTCCTTAACTCAAGATTTCTTTTGATGTTCATTAATTTTGACTTAACAAGTAGTTACCAAAAAGAAAGGACAGTAACCTCATAAGTTCTGTTAAATGTGACTTAACCAATCAAGGGAGTGTAACAACCACCTAGGTTGTATCTTAATAGACTTTATTAAATGTAGTCTATGATTATAAATCATATCTTCCTTTTTGTATACTTTTTCACGAGAGAGGAAGAGTCTTCCTCTTCATGGTTAAGTTCTAGGGTTTAACACACCCTTTTTGTTCTTTATATTTTCAATAGTTTTCATTGTGTGTTCATTACACATCTCCTTTCTATATTAAATTGTTTATATAAGAACATTGAATTCTGCAACTTATCTAGTTGCATCTTAATTAGGGAGATTACTCTAATTCCCTTTTTATCCTATTTATTCAAGAATCCTCATTTAATCATAAAAATAATATGAAGAATATCAACAAGATAAGATGCCATTTATTTTACAAAGGTACAAGATAATTTACACAACTCATGCAAGTAAGTTCTCATCCTTCAATTTCATTTTCAAACTTATACCTTTACAAACTTATGCATTTACAAACTTATACATTTTTGGGCTTACTGCATGACAACAGTCTTCATTCAAAAAGGAATATAACTATTCTTTTTCAATAAGACTTAAGAACGAATATGAATTCTTCACTATAATCAAACTTAGATAAGCCAATGCATTATATAATATTTTGCCATCTTTTATCACTTACAAAGTCCATCTATAAAAATTTCCAGGACGGTCATTTCAATGAACTGAGCATGATAAGCACTAAGCCTTAAAATGAAGAGCAATCCACTAATTTTTCTAATAAAAAACAACCCTGCTTTAATGAACAATTAGTATTTCATACTCTAAACATAAGGAATAACAATAAAAAATAAGAGCATTAATGAACCAGAGTTCACTTCTAAAGGAAGAACAAAGTATAATTTATAATATCAGTTTTACAAATTAAAGTATGATTAGTCATGTCAATCATCCTAATGAATAAATCATAACATCTTATTGTTTCCATTCTACCAAAACAAAATACAACACTTATCCTAATTATAATATATAGGAAGTGTTTTCAATATGTACTTACTAGGATGTTTCGTCTAATTTTCTAGTAAGAAGAAGAGAAACCATTTTCATTTTTCTAAAGTACATAATAGCCATAAGGTAGAAATAGGTTCATATGATAGCCTAAGCTATTTCATCTTGATATTAACTATCTCAATTCAAACATTTAAGACATTCATCAAAACAAGAATATATAAAGATCCCAGATGGAAGGATGAAACATAAACCAACCAGTATGATACATTATCTTTTTTCCAACCAGTCATCACTCTCCTTATATTTCATTTCTATAATGATAGAGTAAGAGAAGGTTAACCAAATAATATTAAACTTTTTCCTAAATAATAACCAATAAAATATTTCAAACAAATGAACTTGTTCCCAACTAAATTAGAAAAGAGGCTTAATAGAAATGGTCCTAACCAGTAATCATTTCCTTAAACTTGATTAACAAAGTCCCTTCTTCATATATTTACACTTCAAATTCATATAAGAGTTCCCAAAGAAGAACAAGAACACCTTAAGTAAGAAGGTATCTAATGAAACTTTTCCTTTAAAAACTTCCCACTGTAAGCAAGATATTTATTTGAATAGGAATATTAGAACAGTAATGGTCATACACAGTCCATATACACAAACAAATCATACCAATTTGTTTATGGGTTCTTCATTTTTGTAAGGAGACCTAACAGAAGAGAAATCCGAGTAGATGTTAACACCCAGAATTACCCATGACTTAAATCAAGTAATATTATTTTCCATACTTTTTAGTGTATTGCTTCAAGAGTAAAAATAAAGAGCGAATTAATCTTCTGTAATTCACTCTTTATTCATGGTATTACAGAAGAGGAATACCAAAAAGGAGTCTATATGGAAAATAGACTCCAACTTTGTAGATTACTTTGTAGAATTGTAAACTACAAAGTTGGTTCCAGTCAAAATCTCACAGAGTTTACCAACCAACTCATAAAACCATATTTCCAGTTTTCTCCATTCACATACATCTGTTTCCTTTTGAGAATTCAAAATTTTAAAATATTTTCCCTATTGTAATAAACTCAATACATACGATAGGATCTAATAGCATAATTACAATATACCTTCTACCCAAGATTCGAAATCCCAATCTGAGCACCATGAGGATCATAAGTTCTTACCAAGATCAAAATCATTCACTGATTTTAAAAAATCTCGGGAAACTTATGTTCCCTTTCGATTTGTATCTTTTAACAAAGAAAACCAGAAAGAATCCCAACTGGACCAACACCTTGCTTAGGTTTCTAATTCCAACAATATGAAACAATTCCCTCGACTCATTTTGAATCACAATACTCCTTATTGAGTAAATATAACTTCCACATCCTAATGCTAGATAAAATGCATGGAACAAAATTTTAAACAGTTCAGATAAAAAATTCAAGCGTCATTTTCAAATAACTGTCGTATCAAACCTTACTCAACAGCTGAAGCGGTTTGGAAGATTACTTAAAGAGTTCCGACTATCACCATATAAGTGCTAAGGCCGTATTCATAATGAACTCTCAATACAATACACAAGGTCATAGTAAAACACAAACACCAACCAGATGCAGACTAGTAACAGTCCATAATAACATGATATTACTACACAACTATCACACCAAGATAGGGTTCCAGCAACAACAACCATTCACAAGTTAAAAACAAAAGAACCAAACCAAATACTACTCTATTCACAACTCCATATACTTACAAAGTGAAACACAAGCATAATAACACCAAGAACCCGACAACAGTTCTCGAATACCCACAAGTTTCCCACAGAATCTGAGCTTACACACAATTTTTCATAACAAACTAGAGATTTTTACTAGCATAGGATTATAAAACAATAGCTTCAACAGATATAGGCGGAATGCAAGATTCTCTAAAGAACTTTAGTGAGAATACATTTGTTTGAAAGCAAAAAAACCTAACCTTAATTACCAAATTCAGTTAAGCCAAACAGAGTTACAGAATCATTTTTGCATGTGTTTTTCATGGGTTTAAACAATCACATACTATATCTTAAACCAGACTGCTTTTGCAAAGGATTCTAACCAAGAATACAAGACTTAATAAACTCAGTAACCAAACATCTAAATACATCATGCAATGCATAAAAACTCATAGAGTAGAGTTGTTTTAATGAAAAAACTTAGAGGAAAGCAATAGATTTTAACAGTTAGAGCCTATCATGCCTGATAGTGTCTCTGTAAAATCGAAGAAGACCTCATGCCAAGCTCACTCCTTCCCCTCTTCTCCACAAAATATTGAACAACCAGATACCTCTTCCACAATGCCTCTTATAAATTCCATGAAATGAAAATAGATTCGAAACCTCAAAAATAGCCATGAAGTGCAGTTCAATCTGTTGGTTTGAAAAACCAAAGTGCATGCAGAGTGAAAATCAGAGAACATGTAAAGTGAAACAACCCAAGAAAAATCCTCTGGCATGCCTACCAAGACGGTTTGGGCTAGTAAACCAAAAGCAATTAATTCCATTAATTCCAAATCTTCGGCCTAATCTTCCTTGCCACTTCCTGCCAAGTCTGGCGAATGCCAAGTCTAAATTAACATGTATTTCCATTTTAGTGATACTGCCACCTAAGCCTCCACCAAGCCAACTAGCCCCTACCAAAGCTGGTAGTACCACATATAATAAAAACCTTATCAACATCATAAATGCCTTAGGAACCGTCGCCAATATGCATGTGATTACATAAGTCCCCATTCATGCCTAATAGTTTAGGATAGATTACTTGTTTAGGTTAGATCTTAGGTAGATTAAAGTTTATACCTTAGGATATAACACTAACAACTAACCCCCCACCCCCCCACCATAAGCCTTAGCCATTTAGGTTTATATAATTCCACATAGGTAAATAATTTAAAATTCCATAGTTTAAAGCACTAGGCTAGATCACCATATAGCCTTATAGTAATAGGTTCAATGTTTAGTTTTAATACCTAGTAACTTTTTTTTCTAATTCCCTTAGCACCAAGTTTAGGTTATAATCAGAATTATATCAAGTTACATAGCTTAGGTAGGAAATAATTTTACCTAGCTTAGGATTTTGTAGGTTAGTCCTTTATAGGATTCTGGTTCTCTCCTACGCCATGAACATGTTGAAATCCCAATTACGTCGGTAATGACCTACCATGGTCGATCTCCAGAGACCCAAATGAAACATACCAATGAATGGAAATATTTTCACACAAAAGAGAATTAAAGAACTTACATCTACTAAGTTCATTCCATGTGTTTCTCAATTCATGGAATGCCAATTCATCAGTTGTTCACTCTGAACATATTAAAAACATTCCTTGGATCACTGAAATTGATCCAAGGATGAGTCGGGTAAATAGATAAGTTTACAACTCTTAAAACCAAATTGCAATCTCACCTACAAGAAGTGAAAAATGAATTCAAGAAAACTATTCCAGTTCAATCAGAAGATATTAATATCAGAAAAGACTTATCCACATCAAGCATGATTTCCTAAAGTCAAAAGAACATATCCTAAAAAGTAAAATCACATGCCAACACTTGGGATGCAAAGGAGGAAAATAACAACTATCAAGGGTGTTACAGAGAATTATTTTGATGTATGTGAGGAGTCATGCATTTCAAGATGAATGAAGAAGACACCTCAATCTAGGCATATAGCAGTTAAACCTAATGTTATGTTGGATGAACAGGTTAGCAATGCACTAGTAAAGGTTTCTACTGAGGTTCTAAGAATAAGCATGGATAAGGCCACAAAAATCATAGCACTACATGAGGAGTTGAAGATGAAGGATGCACTAATAACACACTTGACCCAAGAGAAGGAACTGGAGTAGAAAAATAATAGTGCATTAATTGGCATGGAATAGGCCATTGCAAATCATGTCATGAAAGTGAACCCGCATCTGAAACCTAAGGTACCAGAACAATTTCCCTCAGTAATGCATTATGTTAGAGCTTTGGTGGACTTGTTGTTAGGAGAGGACACAATCAAAATGCCAAAACCAAATAATCCTGAAGAAGAGGTGGAAAGGGCTAAGGTTACAGTAGTCAGAAAGATTACATCATACGAAGGCCTACTGCAAGCTCTCCAAGAGGAATTGAAAAAGGCTGATCATGCCTTAACTATATTCATAGATCCAGAGGCACTTATTAAGGTAAAGAATCTAGAAGAAGATAATGTACAGTCTAGAAGGCTATGAAGGATGTTACCTTGGGCCATGTAGAAAAGTTAACACTAGTGTAGAAAAAGCATGAGGCCCTAGCAGTAGCACAAGATCCACACAAGGAATGATTAAATGAGCTTGGGAAACTCATCAGACAAAAGATGGATGCACTGGAAGAAAAAAATACTATAGTGTCTAGCATTATGTTGGTATTACAAAATGAAAAAGGTGAACTTACCCAAAATGAATAGGAGTCTATTATTTTGGACATACCAGAGTAGGCAAAGAAAGCATTCACCGAGTGGTAGGCCTTAGAGGCCACAATAAAGGAAGAGTACCCAGATTTGATCCTTCTAACTGATGTAGAGGAGGCTACCTCATAAAACATCTTTATTCATCTACATTATTTCTTAATCTTTCCATTCAACATTCTTTACTTCATTTTTGGAGATAACCATTGTCAGGAAGATAATGAGATTACTGTGGGGTAATGTTGATAAGAGAATACTTGTTAGAAATCACACAAGAAGTACACCCGGGAGAGAAGGCCATGATCAGGGGAACGAAGGGAAAGGAAGAACCCATGCATAGAGGGTGAGTTGAGATTTCATGAATTAGCTGATTTTTAGTAAGAAGACCTATTTTTAGAAGATGGTGTGCAGAGAAAATAAATGAGGAAGAGACATGTGTGCCATACATTTTCTATCTTTAGAGAATTGGATTAAAGCATTTTGCATGGAGACAAGCTAAGAATAGGATTGTCACTTTAGTTAATTGTAAGAGGTCTATAGATAGCACACTTGCATGTGTGGCTATGCCTATAAATGGCATGTGGCTATTAATAGCATGCGGACTATTTTTGGAATAGATAAGCGGTGAAGGGAAAGTCCCCACCCTATATATATATGATGTGAATCACATAGTAGTAGACATAAAGATGAGACAAGATGAGATATATATAGGTATATGCAGAGTGTAAGAGGTAAATATAAAGAGATATATTCGTGTATCAGTATAGATTTCCATTATTTTAAGGAGATTATATGTTTATTAATAGATGGAAGATATTGGCTGAATCTAAGTGTCATTCCTGTGTGTAATTAATTAGTGTATGTTATTGATTAAATCATGATTATTGTTTAAGCTCGTTCTTTCCTATATCTTAATATGGAATGCATTGTAGAATGATGGATTAGCTATGGATCTATATGTTTCTTCCTTCATCATGCTAACATCCTACTACAACAACCCTAAAGAGGGACCTAGTACCTTTGCGCACCTCGGGTGAGCGCTTAGTCTAGACTGAGTGATGTGCCAACATGAGTAGGGTGTTATCTGGTAAATTTTGGGCTGTATCAGGAGGCACGTGACAAATGTCACCCTGATTGGGGTAATATCCTACATGAACATAGTTTAGGATCCAAGCTTGATGTTCGCACTCATTGAAAGATGGGATTCAGTGACCAACACATTTCATTTTCCAATGGGTGAGATCAAAGTCACCCTGGAGGACGTATACAGGATCTTGTGGCTACCTATAGTGGGAGAGAAGGTGTATTCTATTTCCTCATAGGAATCAGAGGAGATGATGTTGGTGGTGTTTGGAGAGGGGATGGTGGAGATGAGGTTCCATAGTGTGAGCTTGAGCTAAATAGATATATACGTGGACCATCCTTGGGAGATGAGGTTGGTTGTCCTGATTAAGGAGGAACTGTGTTGTTTTGTGCTGCTAGATGCAGAGGGTGGGAGATTCCCATGGGTGATGATGGGGGTTCTTCATGATATGATGGAGGATATGACCCAATTTTCTTGGGTACCAACATTTTTGTAGTTATAGAGGGAGTTATGGGTCTATGGGAGGCTACAGAGGTTCCATTTGTGATGTACCTTTCTGTTACACTTCTGGGCATACGAGCACAAGGTATATATGTGTTTTTTTTGTATGCCCCGACCAGATGCATTTGAGGTGGGCTTGGTTCGATTTGGCTTCATGCATTGGGTGCATGTTGTTGGAGAGTGTAGGGTTGTCAAGGTACACATGATGTAGTGTACTACAGGTGCATACTAGAGAGGTTATCTGGAGTGGATATCATTTAGAGGCCATATGTGGGCTTCCCTTCATACAGGTAGATGGCTGTAGAGTTATACAAGCTACAGATGCTTCAATGGATAGAGGGGTGTCATTCTGAAGAGAACAAGATGATACCCATAGATAGGGTCAGATGACATTTTGGGCTACCTAAGTATGTGCCTCCACCCTTACCTCAGTATAGGAGAGACGACATGGAGAGGCCTATGACTCTGCCACATTCGATGGTGCCGACAAGGAAGGAGGAGAAGGTAGTGGACCAATGGATTGACGTCACCAGAGTTATGGACAGATACAAGTAGTGATGGGCATCTCAGCTATGGGTAGCACCACCGAGGTTAGGGAAACCTGATCTAGCCACAGTTATTATTCATAGGGACACATTATAGGGGTAGTTGGCTACCCTTTTGACAAAACTAGGACTAGTGCAGAGGAAACTGATAGGATTTGAGGCACATGTTGTTATATTAAAGGCACAGGTAGCATCCCTTTAGGCCTAGGTAACATAGGGATAGGAACCCACACATGGGGTAGATGGAGATGGGGGACAGGTGGCTGCCCTAAAGGTGTAGGTAGCAGGTTTATAGGGCTAGTTGGCCACTACATGGGAATAGATTGTGGCCCTATAGGCCAAGGTCATAACACATGCACCCTCATAGGCCCAGGGATATGGTCCTAGTTTACAGGAAATAGTGGGATAGGGTCCCATGGTACAAGGAGGAGGTAAGGGGTCATAGGTATAGAGGATGAGGCCACAAGTAACAAGACAGATTTCGCAGGTTGCCATGAGACCTATAGCACCCCCATAGATAGTGTCGATGGCTAGATTTAGGAATGACCTGAGGCCAGATATTACTAGGATCATTTGACTTCTGTTGAGATAAATGTCCCTTCTTATACTGAGTATAGGGTATAGCAGGCCTTGAGTGAGAGGACGAGATCTCACACACATAGTGCAGAGAGTACAGGGGGCCAATGAGCCCTACGATAGGGTCAAGGGGAGGTCACTAGTTCATGGAGGCCTAACCCAACTATAGGCTAGGAGGAGGCAAGAGCTAGAACCATAGAGGGTGGATAGATGATGCGAGGGTGAAAGGTTAGAGGAGAGGGGGAGGAGATAGATGAGACCAGCCTAGACATCAGATGGGCTAACAATTGTTTTCATCATTTTGAGTATTATTTTTTATAGATATCGGCCTACGTGCCAATGATAGTGAGGCTTTACATGATAATTTTTAAGAGCTTTGATCATATAATGGCCTACATTCTGAAGATGGTGAGGCTATATATGATATTTTTTGAGATATTGGTATTATTTGTATCTGTGTATATATGTATTGATACACAAACTCTCCTATTTATATAGTTGATGATGTTTATTGGAGGGATGATGTATTTGTGTTGTAAATTTTTCATTATTATATGTATATGGGTGGAAAATAGGTGGTTTAGACATGGTGGAGCTAGTTAGGTTTAGGCATGATGGAGTCAGGTTGGTTTAGGCATGGTTGAGTTAGGTCGATTAGGCATGGTTGATTCTAGGTCATTTAGTCATGATTGAGTCAAGTCGGTTTAAGCATGATTGAGTTAGGTCGATTAGGAATGTTTGAGTCTAGGTCATTTAGGAAGGATTGAGTCAAGTAACTTTAGGCATGATGGAGTCAGGTCAGTTTAGGCATGATGGAGTCAGGTCAGTTTAGGCATGATGGAGTCAGGTCAGTTTAGGCATGACGAAGTCCTGTGTTTAATGTTGAGTCAATTTCTGAGTTATTGGTAACATGGGAAATAAATGATAAGGTATATGTATGTTATGGTGTAAATTTCCAAAATATTTGATATCATGGAAATGTGAAATGATTAATTTGAGGTTTTATAATGTGATAACATGGTAAATATGTATGTTTGGTAATTTTCCAAGTGTTATAAAATATAAGAATTAAGATAGAATATGAATAGGAAAATGGGGGAAAATAGGTTAGGGTAAAGAGTGGACGAGCTAACTTCCAAGGGCCTCATTCCCTAGGAATGTTGCCTACATAGCCCCAGTGAAAAGGGGCCTCAGGAAAATGTAGTTCTCTCGTAAGATAAAAAAGAATATGATGAATTATAGGAATGGGTTGGTAGGTTTAAGGCATGATTGAGTTTAGTTTATAGCCATGGTTGAGTCTTAGGTGATATTCATGGTTGAGTCTTAGGTGATAGGTATGGTGGAGTCATTTAAAGTGTAGGTGTTGATGGTCATGTCCAGTATAGGGTAATCAATAAGTAATGAAGAAATTGAATGGTAAGAGATGGGAAAAAGAGCCGTTTAATTGATAAGAACCCTAATGAGTCCACCATACCAAAGATGGGCTTATGAACGTAAGACCCTAAAGTTGTTGCATAATGGACTATTCTAAGGGTGAAGAAAGTCACATGATCACAAAATGTCATAGTTACAGAGAGTCCCTTGAGTAGATAGGAAATTAGGGTGAAAAAGGTAATGAGGTGAAAATGGGTTGTGTAACATAACTTAGTGTATGACAACATGTTTACCTAGCAAAACACCCATGATAAAAAATAGGCAAGTCCATGAAAAAAGTTATCATTTTTTTCTTTTGTTTTTTATTTTTTGATAGACTGATAGATGTAGGAAGTCTATATAGAATGAGTATATTATCTCCTTGAGGTCTTCGTGAAGCTGATCAATGTCGGAAGCTTCTGAAAATTTTATTGTATTTTTGCAATGACTTAATATAGTTGTCCTTCAAGGGAGAAGTCTATTTATAGCGGTGATATAGAAAGAAGAGATGTCCCTTTTGAGGGACTCATATTTTTGCTGGAATTTTTACTCAAGGAGTTGAATCCCTTTTTTCATTTGGATTTTTAAGTCATGGAAAAGACTATAGAGGAAGATTAGGTTCCTATTTAGAAGTAAAAACCATAACACATAAATGCTAACTATGAAAGAGATGGTTTGAAGTGACGAATAACCACGTTATTCCATATTTCAAAAAAGACAAAAAGTATCCATGAGATTCATGCCATGAGTAGAGCCATGAATAGGCTTCTCAAGCACTTGACAGATAAGACTATAATGTTACTGGGTAACTCAAACGATTCTTCACCTTTAGTCAACCTTGATCACAACACAACGGGTAACACTTTTAGGGTGACCTAATTATCAAGGGATGAGCCTTCAGTAGTACAGAATCTTCACATAGGACCTTCGATCTTTTGTCTTCACACTGGTCTTCAAGATGTCTCTCATTGAGGGGATCACATTCGGATTTACCAATAAACTTGAATCACACATGATGCAGCATCTCTTTTGACATCCATATGACATCACTCAACGATATAGGTTACATCATCCAATTTGGCATCAAGAAGGACACTCATTAAATTTTCTCATCTATGATAAAAACATGTTGATTTTCATTTAGGACCCAAACCTAAAAACTTGACACATCTTCATTTGTGGACTTGAACTTTAAAAAAAATCGTGCTTTTGGGTACGGCCTTGTCAGTAGATTTTGAGATTTGTATTTTTAGTAGTTGTGTGCCATGAGTGTTCTTTATTCTAATAATTGATCATCATAGAAGCCAAATAATCCTAAAAATATTTATCATCGTTGGGGATGTATTAAAATAACTTACGGAGAGATGGCTATCTTGACTTCGAGAGGTAAGACCAATCTCGCATAATGTAGACTCTAACTATCCATCTCTTTCATTGGTTCGAAATTTGAACTATTAGTGTGGTATAGCTTGTATTAATTTGGAGTAAGAGAATGTCATGTATGTTTGCATATCTTTAGTCACGTGTTCGTCACACTACCTACATAAGGGGATAACTACATTGGTCTGAGGCCTCTTATTGATTAATTATATGTAGCGAAATATTTATGGGTCATAATGGGGATGATTCTAAGGTAGTCTTACTGTAACCAAGTGTCACTAACCCCTATTTCAAAGGATCTCTAATGAAGAGATAAAGTTTCTTTCCATTAACAAATGATGAAACAATATTTAGTCACCACCCAAGTGACAAATCATGTGATGATTGATAAATGTCATATATTTTCACAAGCTTTTGAAGCATAGATTAGGGGAATGGCTTATATCCCATTAGAGCACATATTTAGTAGCGGTTATAATCCATGGATAGGCATTGTGATCCGCAATGAGGATTGACCCCTTCTAAACAAGACCTAATCGTACATTGAGAGATTTTAGTCTCACAGGTATCATCTGACACACAAGTTGCATGACTAGGTCTATGATGAAAATCTCCCATGTTGCCTGGAATTTCAAACAATGTTCTGACTATAGTCACATTAGTCTTAGTTTATGGTTGACCTAATATTTTCCATTGTCAACTAGAATGTGCTTAGTACATCAATAAATTATCTTGCTGGAATTTACCTCGATACATAATTCCATAGTGAACTTATATGATGGTGTATAGGGATTTTCTACTTTGAACTATATTTTTGTAGTTAACAATAGGATACCGTTGAAGCCGTGCTTATAAAGGGAGACCTACCCCTGATGACAATAGGGAGAGAGACTGTCTCAAGAATGGCATTTTTTTTTTTATTGAGTGAGCATTAGGAGGTATACATGGAAAGGTAATCCTATAAGTGCTCATCTTCTTATACTATAGGTTATGTGATTGTTCATGTGCAACTTGTTTTTGAAATTGAAGTTTACCTTATTAGACTAATCATGTTGACCATTTCACTAGGGTGATTGCAACTTTTGTAATTGTGACAAATCAATTGAGTTGTTTAGTCAGGTTTGGTATGCTAAGAAAATATCTAGAAGCTCTTTACTTTTTTATTTTATCTTTACTTCCTTGACTTTCGATAGATATATGAGGTTGGTTTCAAATTCATTATCATCCAAAGGTAGTCTAAAAGCATGTCGACGTTGGACATTTGGACTTTAATGAATCCAATATGAGTCGTGGGGATCATTAGGTCTAGTAACCATACTGAATTGGTTTGCATAAAGCCTACAAGAGAATCACTAGGGAATATATCTACATTGATTCGACAACTAGGGATATGGTAGATTTGAAGGCCTATGTAACACTTTGTTCAGTATTCAGTGAATCATAGATGGCATGTACATCATTTAACATCTAGTTTGAAACAATACAAAATACCTATGATACACAATATCTAGAGGATAAAATGATTTGAATAACACCTAAAACAAACGCCTCCATGATGACATTTAGAACCATAGAGGAAAGATAAATTTTTTGTAAGTGGTAACAAGCAAAGGGAAAGTTTATACAAAGTGAACTATCTATGTTGACTACTATCATGAGTTAGAGGGTTGATCCCCAGATAGAGGAAAACCCTAAGATTGGGTGTTTAATCTACGTGCTAGGCCTTTCACCAAAATGTTGAATGCATAAAGTCGAGGTCAAAGATTACAATAAGCAAATGCAGCTAACATGCACCAAATGTAATGCATAATTAGGATTAATTGAAGATACATGTAATAAATTAGGACCTCAGTGTTAATGATCTTAAAGGTCTAATGGTATAACATAGGTAATTACAATAGTTAAATGCTAGAAATAATTAAGGTTCATGGAAAGTATTAGAGAATGGGCGTGCCAAAGACTTATATCTAGTAAAAAAATGGAATGACTTGAGGTAGTCATCAGTGACATGTGGATAGACTATGGGTCCATACAATCAAGTGATAGAGTGCAAATGGTTGTTGGGCCCTTAGAATATTGGCTAAGTATGAGAATGCACGCATGGAAAAAGTGGGACCTATTAGAGAAGGGTTTAAGAGGGAAAAGTTTAAGGAAAACCGTGGCACATGTGCAGCATGCATGTGGACAGAACCAAGGGTTTAGGACTTAGTCAAATTGGGAATTTGGAGTAGAACACATGAAAAGCATGACCCGACTATGCATTTTGAGTGGATAAGGTGCCAGTCTGGTGATAGGTTGGCCCAGGAAGGAATGCATGCCTATGGTAGAAGCTTCTAGAAGAACATCATTGTGAAAAGTGGAAAGCTTAGGCCTGGAGGAGCATGTTAACATGGAGGACCACATTCAAACACTTGGCATCAGATCTAAGGGTCGGTTAGAGGAAGATTTAGGTAGCCCAGAAAGGCTATAAATAAATGTTCCTGTAGAGTAAACAAGGGAGAGAAACCAGAGAGCAGATAGAGCTCTTCACAAATACTGTAAGAACTCTGTTAGTGGGTAATTGCATTTCGGAAAGGATGTATTGGGCATGGGGCTTGTAAATTTTCTTTTTTGAGAGTCTAGCTACATTAGTCCAGTTGTAATACATGACTATGGTCTACTTCTCTGCAAGAATTCTGTAATGGCTCCATGGATGTAATAAGGTTACCAGTTTATATATATATATATGAATATCAATGATTCTGATGCATACATCTTTCTCATAGTTTCTCTTTCATTTATACTTATGCTAAGTATGGATGCTTGTATACTTCTTTCTATTATGATACAAGTTATATAATATGTTAAGTACTCTATGTCTGGAATGAATACAAGGATCTAGAGGCCATTCTAAGCTCTATCGTTCTTATGTGTCTTAAATCCTTGCAAATATATCTAAGCACAAATAGATATAGATGATTTTTCCCACTAAACTCACATAAAGAGAGACTAGGCACCTACACGTGCCTCAGGTGAGTTCCCAACATCTGCTAGGTGATAGGCTGGTGTGCATGGGGTTCCTTTCTTTTATGATAGGGGTAAAAATGACTACATATTAGTTCTATTGCCGTGAACTCTTTTCAAAGTTGTAGTGGGAAATAACATATATCATTATATGTGTAGTCAAGTAATGACAGAGCGGTTAACTTTGGAGAGTGTTGAATCATGGTTCAAGAGCATGGAGGATGAATTTTCTAAGAGATTCAGTATTGGACATGATTTTTATGCACGTAGATGGGTAGAAGAGAACCTCTACCATGATTTGTATGAAACTTTTTTCTACTGCTTCCCAGTGGAACTATATGAATGGCCCTCAAACTATGCATCTAGATCAATTTGGCATTATAGATCCCATGTGTGTTTGGACCCAAGAAGAATACCAGGGGTTGTAGGATACAGATCTAACATGGACCCGTGTTGTATATCATTGGTAGAAAGGAGTATTGGCTAGCTACACTCTAGAGTATTCCATTTCCACATATTCTTGTCCAGAGGTTGTTGAGTTTGAATTTCTGTGGGAGCCTAGAGGATTGTTTCTACATGTTGTCCCTATGGCTATGAAAATCTTGATGGTTACCATGAGTTTAGAGGCATTCGCAATGGCTAAATAAACCATTCTGAGTGTTGGGAGAGGAAGCTATGGTGGAGGAAGATGGCAGATGTTGCGATAGAGAAAGGAAAGGGAGGATACATGACTCAATTATGGTGAAGTGTGTGAAAGGGAGATTGATAGACAATACGAGGTTACATGTGTGATGGATGTATAGTGGAAGACGTTACGGGAAGGATTTGAGGTTCAAGTAGAGGATGTGGAACCACTGAGTAGTCTATGTGACCCCATCTTGGCAAGCATGTAAGAGAGACCCCTTTGGCTTGTGATGAGAGTTCATTCACACAGAAGAGAGAAGAACCGTTGGTGCACATCTGAACCCACCTAGTTATCTGACCCTGGTGCTTGGTTTTCTAGATCAGGGGAAAATATTGCTAGTCTAGTTGGTTACATTAGAAGTGATCGGTCTACACCCAGGAGATATAATTTCTCATTTGGGCCTTCTATGGCTGTAAACTCTAACCCAGTGTTAAGAGGACTTTCAGGAAACGTATAGACATGCAAGATTTTGGTCTCACATCTTGGAGTGGTGTGGGGTATAATATTGGTAGTGGGGCATTATTGCAGACCGTAGGTGCACAGTTTAATGGAACTATAGGGACCCTCAGCATGACCACTATGAGATCTGGTGGATTTAGGGGATCAGGAGGAATAGGACCTGGTGGAACTAGTGAATTTGGTGGTTCAAGAGGAGTAGGATCTTGTGGGTCTGGTGGATCTAGTGGTTCAGGAGGCATAGGAACTGGTGGACCTGGTGGGTCAGGTGGCAGAGGAAACAGAGGCAGAAACCAAGGTTTTGGCTCAAGAGGATTTAGGCCCCAACCACCCCCCCAAGTTTTCTTTGAAATATCTCTACATTTTCCTGATTAGAGAGGTATTGAGGATGTTGCAGAACATGTTCACAAGTGTGAACTGCTATGGTGTGTAAAGGGTATCACAACCCCAAAGCGGAAGGCTAGTCAGTTTACAACCATGTTGTAAGGGCATGCACATAGCTAGTATAGGAAGTGTGACCCTCATCAAATAGTAGTGGATTATAATGCTCTACAGGATGCATTCTTGGAAGAATTCCACATCCATGAGTTTGAATAGAAGAGCATCAACGCTTTGAAGGAGATTCAACAAGGAATGGCAGAGAGTGTGTGGGAGTATGATGTGCACTTAAAAACTCTCTTATCTAAATTATCATATGATATTCACCCTTCACATCATGCTCAATGGATTGTTGGAGGATTAATCACCCCTTTTAGAAGGGCCTTATCTCATAAAACTTTTACAGACCTATGTGAGGCATTGGAAGATACTTTGCATGCCGAGGCTGTTGGTAGTGTTGATATTGGCATTAGCCTAAGGCTAAGATTGCTGTTATGGCCAAGTAGATGGAAAATTTTTCTACAAACTCATCCCATGAGACTCATAGTGGTTTATGGTGTACATATTATGAATTAGAGGGGTATGTAAAGTATAATTTCCCCCGAAGGATAGAACACACCATGATAGTAGATTGTGAAATTTGTCGTGGGGACCATGATGCAAGTAGATTCCCCTTGCTACATCGTGTAATCTGGAAGAATGTGTCTTATTACTACAAGATATACACATCTACAACCCATAATACTAAGGATTTTAGGCTCAATGATAAGATCCATGAGGCCATTGATCATGGGGTATGCCAAACTAGTATTTATAGTAGTTCTAAGGGCGATGATCACCGTTATGAGGAGCGCGCAGATGGAGGCATGCACAAAAGGGGTTTTTAAGGAGTATCCCATGGTCATGGTAACTGCAGAGGAGGAAGAACTGAGTTCCCACATGGAACTTGTTTCAATTGTGGGTCTACAAAGCATTACAAACGAGAATTCCCAAACCTGTTGTAGTGCTCACGGTGTGGAAAGAAGCATAAGTATGAGGAGTGCCTAGAATCATTTGAGCATATGAATCAGTAGCACCGGAAAGACAAGGGCACTACAATGGTCAGTATTAAGAATGCAGAAATAAAGTGGATTCCATGGGTAACATAGGATGCAGGTTTGGAGCCTATCCTTGTAATAACAAGGGCAAAATCCACGTGTGTTAAAGAGATACCAAGGTAGAAGAACCTAGTTTCAAGGGAGGAAGTAGCTCATGGAAAGTAACCAGACCTTGCACATCAAAAGGAGGTATATCAAGACACCAATGATGTCATTCAATGTTTACAAGGGGAAATCCAGTGTCTAAAGGAGCATTCCAGGAGGGAGGAGCAAGGAAGGAGAGTTAAGGCACTAAAGGATGACCTTGATGAGGTCAAGGAGGTGTGTAAAATGCTAAGGAAAGAGAATATCATTCCATTGCTAAGATCATGGTTGAGAGATAAGGTACCATGTGTCAAAGGAGAGCACGAGAGGTAGGTGTTGCAAGAAAACCTTCCCCCTCACATCCTTGACTATGAAAAGGAGATCACATTGAATATAGTTGTAGATGGATGGCTCCTTAGTAATAGCCTCATTAACATAGGCACAGGGGTTAATGTTCTAACTTTGGATACATGGCATCAGATGGGAAGACCTGCATTACATCCATCTTTGAATGTGTTGTATATGATAAACAAGACTAAGGTGATGCCCATTGGAGTCTTATAAGATGCAACTATCACTATCCAGGGAGCTAAGTTTACTGGGGACTTTAAAGTCTTGGTGATCATCGAGGAAGATAATTTCCCAACAGTACTTGGGTGTCCATGGTGTTACAAGAACAATGTGGATCTTTGGTTCAACAAGGGGTACATCAGTTTTGAAAACAAGGAGGAGTGGTTCATTATACCCTTGGTTGATAAGAAGTTGATGCCCTAAACTTAACCTTTGGGAGAAGAAGTTCTAGATAGGATATATGTGTGCTCAATTAGGAACCCAAAGATAATACATCCTATTAATGGAGTTATCCAGTTTGAGGATGCTCAGTGAGTAAGTGATACCACTAGTATAGCATGTGACAATTAGGTGCATGGAACTTATGAATTGATGGGATGGTAGTTGAGATGGTCGGTGACCAGGGTGAAAAAGGTGTGCATAGTTCGATGCCTAGGAGGAAAAGAGCTTCCTAAGTATTTAGGAGGATCCTTCCTTCAGATATTTCTATAGGAGATGGAAGCTCAGTGGAAGAAGGAGAAGGAATGGAGAGGGATGCTAAGATATGTCTTTCTCGGCACAGTGGCACGGTGGTGGGCTACACATTAGGGGAGCCTTTTGGAATGGTATGAGGTAATAATTTCTCTCTCTGTAACATTCTCTATAAATAACGTGACCACCGCCATCAAGTACTACCATGGGAATGATCCCACCTCTTTCCATATCCAAGAGTGTAAAAGGATCTAGAGGGAAGGTGTGGAAGATTTTCCACCATCCCTCTGGGTACACAAGTTGTATTCTACACTATAGGGTTATGCACATGCATGGTACATACATTCGAAGACACACTGCCAGAAAGGGAATTGGAAACAGCTAACGGCTGAACTCATTCAAACCTTTGAGTATTGGAGTACAAATCCATCAGTTTATAAGGTCTTATAGGGTGTCAAACAACTTACCATGGGGGATAGTGCCATGGTGGAAGATAGGTTGTTGGATTTACTAGGTGGACTAGGTTTGGAGGTGCACTTTGAAGAGGAGGTATAGGAAATAGAAGAGTTACAGCTTGAGTGCACATGTTTGGAAAAGGAGAAAGAGAAGTTGGTGTATGTGATTGATGGGGAGGAATCAGAAAGCTTGGATGTTATCCATTCTGTAGGGATGAATGAGGTAGTGGACAATGTTGATACTTAGGTGCACACTTACCATGAGCCCTTAAAGACAAAAAAGGTTAACATCGGTTAATGAGAATAACCTAAGGAAGCTATTATTGGAGATTATTGGTCAAATAAAGAAGTCTCTAAGATCATTGATCTATTGCATGAATTTGAGGATTTATTCCCACGAGGGTACCATGAGCTCAAATTCAACCACCATTCCTTGGGGGAGATGAAGATAAACTTGAACGATGGTGTGCACCCAGTCAGGAAGAGACCCTACAGGATGAATCCCAATTTGTGCATAAAGGTTAAGGAGGAGATAGAAAAAATGATAGCTTTTGGGATCATTGAAGCAGTGGAAGAATTGGAGTGGATAAGCTTGATTATTATCAACATCAAGAAGGATGGGTGGATTAGGATCTGCATGGATTATAAGGAGCTAAACATAGTTTGTGTCATTGATCCTTTTCTAACCCCCTTAACTAAAGAATTTTTGGAAGGATTCGCTGGGTGCAAAATCTATTCCTTTACGAATGAATTTTTGGGGTACCACCAAGTCTGGATTACAAAGGAAGACTGGGAGAAGACAACTTTTGCCACTGAGTGGGGAATTTTTGCATACATGGTCATGCCCTTTGGGTTGAAGAACGTGCCTACTATTTTTTCATGCATAGTGGTGCAAGTGCTCTAGGACTTCATCCATAATATTCTTCAGGTCTATTTGGATGATTGGATAGTGTATGGTCTAGTACAAGATCATTATGACAATTTGAGGTTAATGTTTAAGAGGTGTAGATAGTTGAGGATATCCCTCAATATTAAGAAGTGCGTATTTGCTACACCCTTTGGGATGTTATTGGGGCATATCATATGTAAGGAGGACTTGCTGGTAGATCCTACTAAAGTTGCAATTATTTTGGGGTTAGGGGAGCCTACTAGCTAGAGTGCAATGCATGGATTCCTTGGGCATATGGGTTATTACAAGAAATTCATCAAATGGTTATGCCAAGATTGTTCACACCTTTAGAAGAGCTTCTTAGACGTAAAAGTTCCTTCCATTAGGGAGAGGCACAACATAGGGCATTTGATACATTAAAGGATAGGCTTGTCACCACACCTATATTACATTTTCCCTCTCGAGGACAAGCCCTTCCATGTCCATGTAGATGCCTTAGGAACCACTATTGGAGCAGTGCTTACATAGTCTGGGTGAAGGAATTGTTGATCATCCTTTATGTTTCGCAAGTAGGAATTTGACACCAGTAGAGAAAAATTACACCATGACTAAGCACGAGGCATTTTCAATGATCTATGTGACTTTTTAAGTTTAGACAGTATCTGCTAGGTAACTCCCTTTATAATCTACACCAACCACATGACATTAAAGTATTTGGTGAACAAGCCCAT
This sequence comes from Taxus chinensis, assembly GCA_019776745.2. Lineage (NCBI taxonomy): Eukaryota > Viridiplantae > Streptophyta > Pinopsida > Cupressales > Taxaceae > Taxus > Taxus chinensis. The sequence goes on from CM034149.1 coordinate 372,161,772, forward strand.
TTTGTAAGGGTGCATATGTCAGTGGGTATTGTTCATTTCAAGAATTTGAGTTCAGCCGTAGTAGTGAATCCTGGGAAAAGAAATTATGGACCTGATCATCTGTTAAGAATTGATTCAAGGGAGGTTGCGCAGAGTATTGAGGGGACAATGTCTAGATGCACAACCTATTTACGTTGCTGATGTGCACACGTCCTCAGGATTTGGAAGATATTGTAGTATTATTAAAGGAAGGTGTGGCACCAGAAATGATTGAAGGCATTAGAGAAGAAGGAAGCTAGCCATACGTGCCATGCCCTACATGTTGACCAGTGGATACTTATAAAAGTTGGGATGTGATGAAGTTTTGTGCAAGCTGTGTACTAGATCATGAGCACCTTGCCATCATGGAGAAAGCACATAGAGGAAGTGCGGGTGGGAATTATGCAGGTGATGCCACCGCACGTAAGATATGACTTGCAAGGATTGTGGTGGGAAACCCTGTACAAGGATTGTAAATACTATTGTAAAGCATGTGACCATTTTCGGTACATTGGAAATCCAAGAAAGAGAGATGAAATTTCTTTGCACCCTATACTTTGTGCAGAGTCTTTTGAAAAGTGGGCAATAGACTTTGCAGACCCTATTACACCAGCAGTGCATAGGAATGGGTCATGCTATATCATCACTTGCATGGACTATTTGACAAGATGGGTAGAGGCAACCCCAACTAAAGAATACACATCACCCACAGTGTCAATATTTTTATGGGAAAACATTATCACAAGGTATGGATGTCCTTTGAGTCTAACCAGTGATAGGGGTATGCATTTCTTGAATGAGACCATGAGGATCCTGTTAGCAAAGTTCATGGTGGCTCATCAAAAGATTACACCCTATCACCCACAAGCAAATGGAATCACGAAAGTATTCAACAAAATAATGAGTCATACCCTGACCAAAATTTGTGATGTTAGAAGCCAAGACTAGGATGACAAAGTATCAGCAGTATTATGAGCTTATAGGACAACACATAAAAGGATGAAAAAATCCACATCGTTTTAATTGGTGTTTGGTGCAGAAGCAGTTCTTCTGGTTGAATTCATGTTACCTTCTTTGTGAATAGTGCATACAGGAGGGTTGGCTGATGACCAATCGCTGGAAGAAAGAATTGATGAGTTAATGAAGTTGGATGATAGATGATCACTCGCTAGGTGGAGCCAAATAATAGAGAAAGCAAAGTAGACATTTTGGCATGATCGCCACATTAGAAACAAGAAGTTTAAGGTTGGGCAGATGGTCTTACTGTATGATTCTAAGTTTCTGCACCACCCTGAGAAGTTAAAATTCCATTAGTTGGTTCCCTACACAATCTCGTACATCCTTGATTCAGGTGCGTGCCAGTTAGAAGCGCTGGATGGGACAAAATTTCCTGGAAAGTTCAATGGGAGTAGGCTGAAGCCCTACTATAAATAAGTCTTCTTGGTGTTTGTAAATAAGGAATTTTTTCTAGTTATTTTATAATTTTCCTTTATGCATTTATTTTCTTGTGTTTCCCTTTCATGTCATTGTTTTGTTTTGTGCCTTGGGTGCTCGTAACCGTATTTCTACTTTTGGAGAATTTGTGAGTACGCAGAGGACCACACATCATTTGAGTGTGGGGTGGAGTAATGTGAAGGAGCGCATGGTTAAAGTGCCAAGGAATTTTTTTTTTAAAAGCGCAGTTCAATGGCCCAATTGAAATAGGTGTATAGAGAGAATAAATATGGAAAAAGGATGGTTGGTACGAAGATAAGCTACTTTTAGATCCCACGTAAAAAGGAGGAGAAAGCACATTAAGCAACACAAGGTAGGCGAGAGCATAAAATAGGACAGAAGTAGTGCCTTCAGCATTGGTCACACATGCGCAAGAGTCTTCTATCATGTTGGATTGGTTGTGCACTAGAAGGTTGAAGGATTGTCCACACAGGTTGGGGTGCGTGAAGGAAAGCACTTAAGATGGGATTTATTTGAAAAATCTGCATTAAATGTAAAAATTATGGTTGTAGGTGAAGTAGCACTTAATGCGTAAAAAGGGAAAAACTATAAATAAAGGGGTCAAGACACTTCATTTTTCACTTTGCGTACAAGGAGAACGAAGCACTTCTTGCACCTTTGCAAACTAGGGCTTCCAAAAAACTTATCCGTGTGAAGAAAATTTTTGAGAGATTGAAGTGTGGGTAACTAGGAGGAAGGGATTTCACGGGTGTAGGAGAAGTTGTGAGAACACGTCATCTTGTGAAAGGAGTATCCTAGTTAGGGTTTGAAGAACTAAGGCACAGGTTTAAGTAATTTTCTTCACAAATTCGAGATCTAGGGTTGGAGAGAGTGGATGAATAGAGTAACATAGAGTGATTGAAGTGGGAAGAATACATAGATAATGGAACATAAAAAACCAATTAATAAACCCAAGAAGAGCAAGCGAAAGGGCAAGGGAATGCAATAAGAAACTGAAGCAAGCACAAATGAAGAGTGGTATGTAGAAATGCAGTACCCAGATGGAGTGTTGTTGGGGAAGGATTGGGAGTCCCATCTTAGGAACATTTTTGTGAATGATTATAATCATCGAAAAATCACAATCGAGAAGGAGTTGGCGTTGGAGTTAGTGCACCCAAAAAACAAGAGGACACCAGAGGGTTTTCCCATATATAATGATGATGTAAAGGTCAAATTAGAGAAGGCATGGTTATTACAACTCTTTGAGTTTCCCTATTTGGGGAATCCTGAGTGCTTATATCAATGGCTGATGACGCACATACATGAGGACTATTTCCACTTCGCAGGGCACAAGATGTGCATAACCCCTCAGCTCATTTCACATTTCACAGGGCTCATCTGTGAAGGAGATGGTTTGGAGGATGATTTGACTTACAAAGAAGTGATTAAGGAAACTATTGCCACTTATGCATACAAGAAGGGGTTAAGGTATTATGATGTCATGGACATTAAGGATCTGGTAATGAAGATGGCCATGCACCTAGTGTCAAAATTAAATGGCTAGGAGAGATGGACCCAAGTCAATAAGCCATGGTTAAATTTTTACAGAAAGATTTCAGAGGGCACCATCTACAACTTGTGCACATTCATTGCGGATGAAATTGTGAACTGCACAAAGGAAGGTGACATGATTCTTTTTGGCAATGTGTTGCTAACCATTGTGTTTTTGAAGATCAGGGTACCAAATGCATTAGACAAGTTTGTATGGGAGTACCTTGTTGAAGACTTCTCACTCGCTAAGAGGTTGGAGAAATATTCTTGTGACATTATGACAACAGTGCACAAGGCGTGTTTGTAAAAGTGGTACACATGCCTAAGGAACATGTTCAGGGTAGAATGGAGAATTCCTAAACAACTGCTAGTGGCCACTAGGGAAGAAGCATAATTTACTGTGTACCAACATTTCTACCTAGGTAGATTCAAATTGATAGATGAGACATGGAGCCCATGGTGTAAGCTCCCCTTTTCCTTCACATCTCAATACTTCCAAGCGGGAGTAAACAAGTTCAAAGTTTCCAAGAAGTTTAAGTTGGACCTTGGTAGTCTAGACCAGGACCACAGGGAATTGTGCAAAGGGTTGGTCTACATGGAAAGCGCACATACATAGAGTGGTATGTGTCACATGAATTTTAAATGACAAGGCCCATGAATCTTCCCATTACAGAAGGATATGCGATGTGCATGTACATTCACATAAGACCCAAGTCGGAGAAGGACAAATATTTGGAGAATGAGGTATCTATACCTCAGGATCCAATAGGGAGGAAAATACCCACCCCTAGATGGGAGGAAAAATAACCAGAAAATAAAATTCCAAGTGTGGTAGGAACATAGGCAATAGGTTCCCTCGGAACAAGCGCTAGGCCCAGTATGTATGCACACAAGAAGAAGTCCATAATCAGAGATAAGACTCCAGAGCTAGAAAAGTCATATGATAAGGATTCCTCAGAAGAAGAAGAAATATATTCACCTACACTATAATCCCTAGTTAGGAAGAAGCAGAGGGTAGAAGAGGAGACCACCTCGGAAGAAGTTGGGAATTTGGACAAGTACATAAGAGAAAATGATGATAGTGAAGAATAATTAAGTAGGGAAGAGGACCCTAGGAAAGATCAAGGGTCACCCATCTTCAACGTACATGAATCAAAGGAGGAAGGCAGAGAAGAAGAACAGGGGTTCCTATTTTTTCGGCATAAGGATAGCCAGGTAGGAGGAAGCACCTAGGACATGTGAAAAGGAGAGGAGGCTAGCATGCAGAAGCAAGAGGTTCCAATCTCTGCATAAGAGCATACGGCCAAGGTGGCAGAAGAAGAGGAGGAAATAAACATAAAGACCCTAGTTGAGGGAAAAGTGGAACACATCACTGAGCCAATATTGAACACAGAGAAGGAGGAGAGGGTAGAAGAGGAACACGGTAGCACTAGAGGCCCCATTTTAATTTTAGGTATACCCAAGGTTACGCACACGAGAGGAAGATGCGTAGAGGGGGGAGGCCAGTGATGGGTTATATTAATGACCCCAAGAAAGTGTTTCACACGTGGTTCCAAAGTACACTTCCAGCGGAGGAACTTGTAGGAATTTCATATTCTAAAAAGGAGTTTGCCTATCCACTGACAAGGAAGATGATATCATGGGAAATTGAGTCCCACCTTGATGATCTAGAGTTTGAGGTAAGCCACGGGGTCGTAATAACATTTCTAGGACCAGGAGAAGATAGCCAAGTGGTGGATAACCAATAGCTCTCGGATGAACAACTATGCAATGCTCAACAAAGTCTCTGTTGAGATAAAAGCTAGACTCTTCAAGTTAAATTACAAGATCAGGGATCTGGAAGGGGAGATGAAGAAGAAAGAGGAAGAGCTAGCTATAATGACCAATGATCTAAGCCAGGAAACGTTGATTAGCATCCAGTGGTAGTAGGAATTGAAGGATGAAAAGGCCAAGGTGAGCATTGTGTACAAGAAAGTGGAATCCATCAATGAGGCTATAATATTGAAGCATTGATACCTAGCATCACCCACGTAGAAGTATGGATCTACCTTGGGATGCCTAGAGGGTTTAACAAAAGTCCTCACCATGGAAAGGCAGCCACTAGCCTTAGAGTCTGCAGAAGAAGTTTCCATGTGCTTGAAGAAGGAAGATAAGTTTAAAATCTTAGCACTCGTCACAGAGTATAGTAAATTTCTTACTTATGTAAGGTTTGTTTCCCAGAATGTTGAGGCCGCATACGACAATTACGTAGATAGGGAAAAAGTGGCAGGCGTTTTGTTCACCACTCATGAGGTGGAACTCAAGGATTTCCAAGAGAAAAACAAGGGGAATAGGGTGGAAAGAGACAAAATCCTTGCCGAGGTTGAGAAGAAATATGAAGCCATTGAAACCTTAAGGGTTTCAATCAAGAACTGGTTGAAGGAACTATATCCACGTATCACACAAAGAATGGACGCGCTGGAGGATATATGCAAGGAGTTGGAGAAGATCATTAATATAATGAGTGCAGAAGGAGATGGACTAAATTTTGAGGAGGTAAGCCCTCTGGTCGGTGACCTCTGTCAAAGAGTGCAGGAAGAAGTTGATGCCTAGAACAAGTTGGAGGCCGAATTATAGAAGGATTTTCCTAGTTTTTTGTAATGATTCCTTCACTCTCTCATTCTTTCTTCTTTCCCCATTGTTTCATCTCCTTGTTCTTTTTCCTAGGTGTAAGCTTACTGTATTTCTTTCTTTCACTAAGAGAAGTGTTCTCGTGGATGGAGAACAGGCGTAGTGTGGGGTAATGTTGGGCCCTTAGAATATTGAATAAGTACAAAAGGTGCATAGGTGTGCATGGTCCCAGTTATTGAAAGGTGCCCAAGGACAAAGCACATAAAGAAGGGTTTAAGAGAAAGGTTTAAGAAATCATGTGGCATGTGTGTCATGCACAGATAGAACCAAGGGTTTGGGACTTATTCAAATTGGGTGTTCAGGGTAGAACATGTGAAAATCATGACCTGACTGCACATGTAGAATGGATAAGGTGCCATCCTGGTGACAGGTTGGCCTAGGAAGGAGCATGCATATGGTAGAAGCTTCTAGAAGCACATCATGGTATAAAGTGGAAATCTCAAACTTGGAGGAGCATGCTCACATGGAGGACCACATTCAGACACTTGGCATTAGATCTGAGGGTGCTGGAGGATGAGTTGGTAGCCTAGTTAGGCAATAAATACAAGCACCTAAAGAGTAAACAGGGAGAGAATTAGAGAGTGGGCGAAGCTCTATAAAAATACTGCAAGAACTCTGTTCGTGAGTAATTGGATTTGGGAAAGGATGTATTAGGCAAGGGGACTGTAATTTTTCTTTTTAGTAGCATAGTTACATTAGTCTAGTTATAATGCATGACTGGGGTCTTCTTCTCTATGACATTTTGTAAATGGCTCCATGGATATAATGAGGGTACCAGTTTATATATATATATATATATTTATATTTATATATATATGAATATCAATGATTCTGATGCATACATCCTTTTCATAAGTTATCTTTCATTTTATGCTAAGTATGGATTCTTATATACTTCTTTCTGTTATAGTAAAAGTTATATAATCTGTTAAATACTCTGTCTGTAATGACTGCAAGGATCTAGAGGCCATTTAGAGCTCTATGGTTCTTGTATGTCTTAAATCCTTTTGAAATATTCTAAACACAAATCATAGATTATGTTTCCCACTAAACTCACATAAAAGAGAGACTCGGCACCCACATGTGCCTCGGATGAGTGCCCAAAATCCACTGGGTGATAGGCCGATGTGCATGGGGTTCCTTTATTTTGTGATAGGGGTAAAAATGACTACAATGGAACCTAAGAAATGGTCAGTAGCAGAAATGTATAGGTAAAAGGGTTGGTCATATTTAGGGGGAATGTGCACTGGTGGTTAAAGAAGGTATTTTTTTAAGGCATCAAAGGCTTTGTGGCACTCATCATCTCATTTGAAAGAGATGTCTTTTTTGAGGAGATGATGAAATGTTTGACAATGGCTGAAAAGTTTTGAAATAAAATGATGAATAGATTGCAACTTACCTTGCAAAATTCGAAGTTGACAAAGATTAGTAGGTGTACTAATTTTGAGAATAGCATTTACTTTAGTAAGATCAACTACTATGTCATGCAAAGAAATTATGAAACCAAGGATTTTTCCTAAAATCACCGCAAAGACACACTTCTTAGGTTAAAGGTGAACACAATACTTGATGAGGTAGTCAAAGATGACCTTAAGGACTGTTAGGTGTTCATTCTGATGATTGGATTGGGTAAGAAGGTCATCTATGTAATATTCCAATATGTGATGCATGATGTCATGGAAGATATAATTCATGGCTTCTTAATATGTAGCACTAACATTTTAAGGCCCAAAGGCATGACTCGATAGCAGAAGGTCCCCTAAGGAATGATGAAGGAATTTTTGTGTTGATATTTGGGAGCGAGTAATATTTGATTATAACTCTAGAAACTATCCATGAGTGATAGCATCTCATGGTCGGCGGTGAGATAAACCAGTTGGTCAATGTTTGGTAGAGAAAAATAATTTTTGGGGCAAGCGAGGTTGAGGTCATAGAAATCCATGCAAATGTGGAGTCCCCTTGTCACTTTTGTGATAGGAACGATGTTAGAAATATATTGGGGATAGTTAATGGGTAGGATGAAGGAAACTGAGAGAAGGCGCTGAAGTTCTTATTTGACTAGAAGAGAAATGTGAGGATGCATTTTCCATAGCTTTTGTTTTTGGGTTTGGCATCAGGAATGGTTATAATATTTTGGACCACAATATTTGGGTTAATACTGGGTATATCTGTATAGGACCAAGAAAAAGTTATCTTATGGTCTTGGAGGAAAGAAGTAAAAGCTTCTTGTTCAGACACATATAAAGATTGGCCTATCTTTAGAATGTGTGGGTCATTCTGAATGTTGATGTTGATTTCAATAGTTGATTCATTCAACATGGTTTGCATCTCAAAAGGTAACAACTAGTGAATATAATAATCTTCCACACCAAGGTAGGTGAGCATGGACTCATCGTCTTGAAATTGAATGACATTAATAGAAGGGGTATCATCATCAATCATGTCAGGATACAGGAAGGGAAGAGAAAATAGAGCCTCACCATCATGATGATAAGTCAGAGGTCCAATGGAAATTTGTTTACAAAAACAAAAGTTAGGAGGAATAGATTCGAGATCAATGGACTCCGTGGGTGAGGGTGGTGACGTTGGTGAATGGGGTGGAGAATTTTTATCTTCCTCAATAGGGTCGATGCAGGCCTTCTTGGGAGATGGTACAAAAAATCCAATACCATTGTGATTGTTATGTTTATGAGTGGTACATGAAATGATGGTATGACGGCCTTGTTCATGAAAACTGAAGCCAAATCCATTCCATGCCTAGCAATGAAGTATGGGCTAAGTGGTGGTTAGTAAGAGATTGGAGGTCAGATAAAAACGATCATGTTTGGAAGGATCTTCGGGTGAATAAGTGGAAGTATCAAATCCCCCATACGTTAGGTTAGTGTGAATGTGGGGAGGACCATAAGGGAAAATATGTCATATGTAGTAGTCATAACGAGGGTGTTAGCGTGGGTTTCCATAATCTTGTGGAGTGATTAATGTGTGGATATGGTATAGGTGGTACTCCCCTAGAGTGAGGCATTGAAAAAAACCCTCTAAGGGATCAGTAGTCGATATGTGGGTAGAGGGGATAGACGATTCACTAGATGATTAGATAGGAGGGGTATCAGTTGGTTAGGAAGTGGATGGGTCAGCTGCAAAGGCTACAACCACAGTAGGAATAGAAGAGTTAGGGGTAGGAGATGTGGCGGAAAAATTGGTGGATGGGGTCGTAGGTGAAGGATAAGTGGGGGTAGTGGTAGATGCCTTGACTGGTACAAGTACATTGTTAGGTCGGTACAACATGTTACAAGTTTTTAATGATGATAAGTTAGCAGGGATGGTATAGTTATGCCCTTCATGTTTGAATTTTACACAATAGTGTAAAGTTGAAGGGACACAACCCATGATGTAAATTCAAGTTCTGTCGAGTAATAGGTTATACTAGAACTCTCCCTCTAAGAAGTAGAATAATTCTGGGACTGTACAAGGGTCCATACGAACGTGGAGAATAATGGTGCCAAGGGTAGAGGTGATGGTGTCATTGAAGGAGCATAGCATAACTAGGTTATTAAACATACAATTAGAAGCGATGCACATTGAATTATACACATGGGAGGAGATGATGCTAATACTATCACAACCATCGATCATTACACATCATACGTGTATGTATCAATATAGATGGAAATGAAAAGGGTAGGATTAGGGTCATCTGACTGGAGAGGTACAATCTCTTCATCAGAGAAACTGAGAGAAGATACTTGAGGAGTGGGCATGTGGGTAGAAGGAGGAGATGATTTTGTAAGTGAGGCCATGTGGTGAGGGGTGATAATGGAGGCCACTGATGTGGAGCCATTGGGTAAAAATTCAATGGACTACAAAACTTGCATAAGGGTTTGTCTATGAGATTAAGAAATTTGGATGAGATCGTACAAAGACATCTTTAGAGGAGATTTTTGTAATTTTGTTATCATTGTGTGATGGGTGACCTAGTCAGATATAGGGTATGTGGGTCATTGAATTTTGATTTTGGGTGCGGTTACAGATGGTATATTGGGCACGGGGTTGGTTGATGGGCTATTTTCTTTTTCTTTTCCTTCATCTTTCTGGACGTGGGTGGCAGCTTGAAGCATGTTAATATGAGGGGAGGTGGTAAATGGAGAAGGTGTAGGATGATTAGTGTAATGACATGATGATAAAAAACCTAACCAGGGGGGGGGTTCCTTGTGAAGTGTGTATGGCACACCAACATTTGGGTGGTGATTTGGCCATCTCTCTGATACAAACCATGTTGATCTCAAATTTTAGAGGTGGAAAAAAGAGTTGTGGGGGAGGATATGTAGGTCATTGAAGAATCAAGGGATGATGATGTGTGGTGACAGGTGAAGATGGAACATGGTCCACATCAAGAAGTTCATCATCGTTGAAATTTTGTTCAGGAGGAAAAATTTGGAGAAGAACAATTTTTACAGCCTTACAATTATCTACATCATGTCCTAGCACACGATGATAGGCACAAATCTTGGTTTCATCAAACCCTTTTGGTTTGGGTTTGAGAGGTTCGTAAGGTCAAAGTGGCAGTAATGTGATGACATATGTCTCTAAGAGGTTGGTGAGAATGTTGGTGTAAGACCTTGCTAACGGATTACAATGGGAAGTGAGTGTGGGTTTGGGTAAAAGGTGTAGATGATCACAAGGGAAGAGGCTTTATAGGAGGAGGAATGAGTTGTCCCACTGATTTGGTAAGCGGTATTGCATTAGGTTTTGATGGCATTTGTTTGGCTAAAGGTGTTGTAGAAGAGATAACAATGGAAGGTTTTATTTGTTTAACTACATTATTGGAGGGTAGTGGGTTCTTATCTTTGAGTTGCACCTTCTTTGGTAAATGTGACACATGAGTACAAGATGTAGAAGGGAAATTAGATGGTGGAAGAGTATGTGTTACACATGGGGACAACCGAGTTTTGGTGGAAATGGTTGGTAGAGGTTAACTGGACAGCATAGGTTAAAGTTGTATAGGAAAATTTGGGGTTATAGTAATTGGTGGAGGTATAGGTGGTAATAATTACATGGGTGAGGGTGAGGGTGTTTAGTTTTTAGGTGAATGAGGTGTAATAAAGGCTCGTGATGAAGCAGTAGGTTGCTTAGATTGTCACTAGCCTTGTGTAGGAGACTGTCTGGTTAGGGTTGATGGGTGAGGCCCTAGGATGGAAAGAAAGGGAGAAGGTGAAAAAGGTGTGTTAGGTGATACTAGTGTATGCGGCCTAGAAGGTTGGGTCTTCATTTTAGGTGGAGGAATAATTTTTGTGTGGGTTTCGGAAGATGTGGCTAAGTGTAATTTGACCTGTGGGTGAGTAAGGCCTGATGTTATCATGACACCCAAGGTAGTGACGGGCCTAGATATGATCGAAGATATAGGTTTGGGTAGGTTTTTAGGTATTGGAATGGTTTTGGTTATGGGTAAATGTTTGGATGTAGGTAGGGGTGATGAAGAAGAAGTTGTTTTAATAGGCATGGTTAATGTCAATCTGGTTATTGGAAATAACTTTGGGTAGATCATGGAAGTATCTTCCGGAAACATTTTCATTTGAGTCAAAAAGGGGAACCAAAGATGTCCCCAAAGCATGGAATTATCAACATAATCCAAGAGATCAGCCAGCCATGAAAATGGTACTGCCGTAGGAGAAGATGAAGTTGGTTTGGTGGCAATCCCTGTAAAATATGTTTGTGAGAAAGGGAATTGGCTAGCATCAGAATCTGTAGGTAAATGATCCAAGATCATGTCAATGGGGTCTTTGGATGCTAAGGGAGAACTACCCCCAATAGGGAGTGGCCTATCTGAAGAATCTCCCATGGGTAGGAGAGATGGTAGGTGGGGTGAGGTAGACTTCTCTCTGGGTGGAGGAGAAGGAGATGATGATTCTTTTTTGGATGGGAGAATTAAAAGTGTTGACTATCTAGTAGGTTGTGAGATAGATGATTAAATGACATCGATAGAAAATGTGGGTTCCTTTGTGGGTGAAGGAAGAGATGAAGGGGACTTATCTATGGGTGAAAGAGTGGAAGATGTATGCTCCTCTGTGGGTAGAGGAGTTCATGCCAGAATTCCTTCAATAGAAAAAATAGGTGGAATTTGAGAAATGTTTGATACAATATCAAATACCGTGTGGACTTCACGGATATTGTTGTCGCTAGATGAAGGTTAACTACTTTGATTAGAAGGCGGTTTATGGTTAGGGAATGGATTTTTAAAGATTTGGAAATTTTGATTTATTGGCACATTCAAGTTGTCCATGATGAGGTCTCCATTATCTATCATCTCTTGGAAAATGTTCTTAAAATTTATGTAGTTACCATCATTCTGGCCTTTGCCATGATGATAATTACAAGTCATGTTACTTATACCATGCAAGCATAAGACAAGTAGGATTGAAACCAGTATGAGGTTTTATGGGAGGAATTGTAATGGTTCCAGCTTTAAGAAGCTTTTCCAAGACTAAAGAATATGGATCTTCAATTGAAAGGTACTTCCACTGTTCTCACCGGAAGTGAAAGGCCTGGAGAGGGGAAAGATTGGAAGAAGGTTGGGTTTGATTAGAGGGATGGGATGGAACCACTTTGAGAACTACCACGTTGGAAGATCCTTTGGATTTTGAATAATTATTTTGGGGTTTTGAAGATGAATAAGAATAGTTTGGTTTGAACAGGGCATTCTTGTTTCATAATTGGATTTTCTATTCTTCAATGGCGTGAATTTCTAGATTTCATGCCATGGTGAATGCTTCATCAAAGGCTAGGAATGTTTGTACCTACATATTTGGTGAGATGTGTCTGGTATAAGCTCTAGTGAACAATTGAATAAGTTCAATTTGAGTTAATTGGAACATTGATTGGTTGATAAGACTCTACCAGCAGGCAATAAAATCTGTTATAGATTTGTCTTCATACTATCATGTTGAATACAAGTTAGTCATGGTGACCTTCTTAACTACATTGATTGAGAATTTGTCTAGGAATTCCTGAGCCACTTGGTTGAAGGATTAGATCAAATTTCTAGGTTAAATGGTGTACCAATCTAAGGTGGGTCCTGTTAGGGACATGAGAAATGCTCATAAGAGAAAAAAATCGTCATGGCTAATTAGGTGACACCCATGTTCGAATGACCACAAGTTTTGTTGCTGGTCCTCTTTACTATTGAAACAATTGAACTTGGGCATTTCCCAATGTATAGGGTATGGGTGAATATGAATGGATGGATGAATAGGCTCATTACTAATTTCATCATAGGTCAAGGAGTTATGAGAGCCAGAAACTGATGATTCTAATGTCTACATATTTTCCATCATCATCCTAATGAGGTCATTGGTGGTGTAACATCCCCATTTTAGAACATTAGAACAAGTAATTTTTTTTTTGATAAATGCTTCCTAGTTCTAAATACATAATTTAGAACTCATAAATCAAAACCACCATTCTTATAACAGATAACCATATGCAGTTGTAATGACTCGGAGTACCTCCGATCTATTCATTCCATGACTCGGTAATCTACCGATCTATTCATGAGTATCAAGAGTTGGCATTTTTATTTTAACACAACAATCTTGCGGTTCCCTTCCCTAAACTGGGATTCAGAATGCTCTGTCTAAGGAACCTATCTGAATAATTGTTACCATTATTCATCGGCATCTCATCCCTTAGACTAGGTGACATAGGACAACGTAATCAGCAGCTTGCAATACTTTGGCCAAAGATTTGAACATACTGCTTATGTCTTGTATCCCTTGACGGCATACTCATCAATCTGGAATACGTCCTTCACCCCATTCCTATGTTATGTAGAATGTCTTATACTGACTTCTGTCAGTCTCTTTTGCCCCAAGTTATTCACTTAGGAATGGATTAGTAATATGGAAACGTTATAGGGATGCTCCCAAGGACTAGGGATACGCTGACATACTGGGTCAACCCTAGTTATCCCTGTGTGTCAAGATACCTCGAGTCTCCTGGGGCAGCCTTATCACATGACCACATTTCTATTCAGTCCCAGAGTAAAACTTGTTCGAGTTAAAGGTGTATATCTTAACGATCAATGCAAAGGGTGTCACCATAAGTCACCTGTATTGTTGTATCTTCGAGAAGATCCTAATCTTCTCGAAGGTACAACCCTACAGTTGACTTGTGCCATCAACCTTCAAATCCGCCTCAAAAATATCTACTTATTAATAAGTGTTACATACGTTGAGTTAAAGTTATACTTTAAGACGCTCCTTTTAGGGTAGTCTTTTCCCAACTCCTGGGTTCCTCACCTTACAATTACCTTTCTTAATAAAACCCATTTCACAAGAGAAGTTATTAAGACTAGAGGTCTCATCAAGGATTTCATTGAAAAATAGAAATCTAAATCAATGAAACTGGACAATAACCCTTAATCTTCACATGAGATTGCTAACCAAACCCTTTTTGGTTTATATCAGATCTCATAGCTGAAATATATCTTACTTATTAGTATTGAGATATAGTGATTAAAAATCCAATTAAACGTTGTCTTGACTTAGATCAAGGCAAGGAAGTAATAATTTATTCAGCTCGTTTAGCTTCCTGTTCAGGTTTATTTTAACCTTAGCTTCTCAAAAGATAGTGATTTAAATTCCAATTTAACTTTAGATAGAACCTAACAGAACTACTAATCATTCACAAGTACTCAGTCACAGAATCTTTTCAAAGCTTACATAGAGAATCCCAAATGTCTCCAACGTATACAATAATAACAATGCTCGTAAAATGATTTGAATCGAAGTAATTTAATCCATCAAGAATACGAATGCAACACATAAGTAACAAATACCTCATTTCATTTGTTTCTAAGCTAATCAAATACATTTTATGCTTTCAGCATACTGGATACAATACTCAACAGCAAAGAACATCTTTCTTCAAGTAATACATTTAGAGAATCAAATTGGAATTCATCATAAAACCAAATTAAACAATCCAAACATCATATCAAATCTTCGTGCCTTTACCACTTACGGAAACCATCTGCAAAAATTGTCAACATAGGTCAGTTCGGTGAACTGAGCATGATAAGCACTAATTCTTAAAACAATTGCAATCCACCAATTGTTTTCATTAAACAACCTGTTTAAATGAAATCATTTCTTCACATTCCAAACTTAAAATAGGCTATTCATCCTATATGTTAGAGACTAAGATCAAATGAATACAACCATTCTAAAGACAACAAAACTCCTACAAGATTGTTTCTAACAATTTCTCAAGGCAGTTACAACATTCAACAAGCTCACTGTCTTAATTATTTTATCATCATAACACATTTCAATGGTATTGACAAGTATACCTATTTATACAGCAACACACATTTTATATCAGCCTCTCAATACAATACCACAGTTTATTCTTGATATGCCCATACCGTAGAGATCGCAATAGGATGCAACAAGAAAGCACACAAGTTTTCCTGTCTAGGAGAGAGAGAGAATTTTCCTATTCAACTTATTTATACATCAACATATAAATTACAGTCTAGAAGAAAGAAACAAAGTCAATTAAATTCCTGAATCAACAATGTTTTGGACTGTACCGACTCCATGAATAATGCTAATACATTTACGCATGTGACTAAACAGTCGAGATTACAAGAAGAACTACAGCATCATCAGAATTCCAAATGTAAAACTCACCTGTAGCTTATTGAGCAATACAAGAGTTCACCCGACAAGCAATAATGAATAATCCAACTCCAATAGGCTCAACAAAACTTTCCCTAATAATCAAAAAACATGAAAAATATCCAACGCCATCACCTGTCATGGCACAGCTAGTACTCTTTACCCTAGCCAAGCACAAGACTAGATAACACAATAACAGAAGAGGTAACCATGTGCAAACACAATGACATTCCCAATGATTCGAAACACTCAGCAACATACACAGCTTCATTCAACTAAAAAAATCCCTATGATTACAGCAAGGGTGTAAATTAGACGCCGTTTTCAAGAAGAATAATCACAACCAGGTCTTCACAGAAGCCAAATTCCCTATCAATACTTTTCCTCAAAGTTTCATCTGAAGTCTAGTTACTACAAAATATAACACAACAATATTAAGAAAGATTCCAAAATGATATGCATGCTCAGTGAAGACTCAACTCGAGAAACGAGCCAACACGCAGCATATCATGGACTCCAACAGTGCCAAATCCAACCAATACTTATAACCAAGGTTTCAATTGAAGTTGAATTCATATGAAAACGATTCAAGAATCCTAAAAGTACTCACAGCAAAACTTCAACAGAAGTTAAAACATAAATTACGTTTCAGGGACTCCATCGAAGTCAATAGCATTTAGTATTCTTAACAAAACAATAGCATTCATAACCAAGCTTAGAAAGAAGTTTGAAATATGAGATACATTCAAGGACTCTCACTGAGTTAATACCAACCGTATTCACAACTGAGCTTACACAGAAGTAGAAACACTAGTTACATTTTAAGAACTTCAACTGACTCAAAACCAATGAGTATCCACAACAAGCTTCCGAAGAAGTCAATAACAAAGCACCCATTTCAAGGATTCCAACAGTATGCACTAAGAAACTACTACAAAAGTTAAAAACATACTGTACATAACAAGGATTCCAACAGAATTCTCAACAAAACTTCTTACCAAAGTCGAAACATTAATAACGTTTCAGGGACTCCAAAGGAGTCGTACCCATGTAGTATTCTTAATCAACCTATACATAAGTCACAACATACTATCCATTTTAAGGATCCCAACAGGATTCACAACAAATCTTCTACAAAAGTCAAACATACTATCTATTGCAAGGGTTCCAACAGAATCAATAACATATAGTATTCACGGCTGAACTTCTACAGAAGCCAAAACATACTATCATTCAAGAATTCCAACAGTATCATTTTCAACAAGTGAAAACAGCAAGGTTTCGACAGAAGACAGAACCAAACAAGAAAACAATTCATGGAATCCCACAGAGCTAATTTCATACATTATCATTGCAATAATTTCTTCGGAATCTACCAAAATGCAAAACACAGCAAGATAATTCAACAACACGAAACCAAATGTACACCCAGCAAGGAATCAACTGAATCATCGAGCCAACATGAAAACACAGCAAGATACTTCATACTATGGTACCATAAAAACCAACTGAACCAAAAATCATTTGAACAGAGTTGTTCTAATGAAATCATTTGAAGGAAAGAAATATTTTTAAAAGTTAGGGCCTAACATGCCTAGTAATATCACTTAAAAATCTGAAGAAGACCTCTGAATGAGCTCGAGCCTTCTCCTCTTCTTCCACATTAGATTCAACAACAATAATTTATTATTTCCATGCCTTATAAACTTTCCTTGATAGAGAAAAGAGCTAGTTATTCTCATAGTTACCATGCAACACCAAGTAGACTGGTTCAAAGAACCAGTGATCAAACAGAGAGAAAACCGGAGCGTATGGGAAACCAAACAACCAACTAGTTTTCCATTTTACATGCCTTCCCGAGCAATCCGTGCTCAGAAACTGAGTTCATTAATTACATTAACTCCAAAATTCCCGCTCAATCTCCATTGCCACCGACTGCCATAGTTGGTGATGGACAAAAACAAACCAAAGACCATTTCCAGATTTGGCGATTCTGCCACATCAGATTTCATTAGTCGTTTGAAACTTCCACCAAATCCCTTGTCCTTCATACTTATCCATATCATTTAATGCCATAGAAACTACCGCCCATGGCTTGCACCCCTTCATAGGTCCCCTTCATCCACTATCATTAGTTAGGTTAGAAACATAGGTTAGATCCTAAGGTGATACTTAGTCTAACTTCCTTAGTGCTGAGTTGCTAACCTTAGGAACATTTAGCTTATAGTTTAGGGCTAGGTTAGATTAGCACTAATCCAACCCATAGGTTATTAACCTTAATAAATCCAGTCTAGGTCTAACAAATAGAATCATTCAGTATAAGAACCAACAAGTATACATTCATGAAATAGATTCAATCCAGCACTGATAATAAGCTAGCAGTATATATATATCAGAATTTATTACCTGGCTCAAGGTCTAGACCTTCCTGATATTATGATATCGGGAACCAATTCATTTAACAAGATCAGCCTGAGTTAACTCTTGAATTGATCATTCAAAACATTCAGACCTTGCAACCTTCGTAAGGTCTATCATTTTTGTTCATCCAAAATAAACTTAAAACATCTCTTGGATCAATGCAACTGATCCAAGGCTGAGTCATTAAGATGGGTAAATCTACAATTCACCCCATAATAAGATTAAACTCAGGTGCTAAGACGAAATAAATAAAAGAGTCCAAACATATCTTGACTCAGTCAAAGATCTTCAAGATCAAAGAAGATACAATCCATATCAAGCATGACTTCACAATCTAAGGAACACATCCTTTTACAGAAGAAATCATATATTAATACTTGAATGCATAGGAGGAAGTAACAATAGCTCAGGGTGTTACAGGTGGGTTGTGAGGAATGGGTTCCTCCTGCTAAAAAGGGAGGTTGATTATGGGTGTATGATGTGGAGGGCATCCCAATACATGGAGGTTCCAAATATGAAATCTGCAAAGGGGATAGATACGGGTGGAATGTACCCCAAATACATGATAGATGAGATTGGGGGTTGTTTGTGATGTGTTTAAATAGGTGGGTTGGTTGCAACGACTCTCGTGGTAATGGGTGGTAGATACTAAGGGATAGAAAGAACTAGAATTTAGAAAGGGGTGTGGGTTTCCAACACTGGAGGTGGTTGTGATGCACTGGTACATATGAGGAAAAGGGGGCACATGGGGCTATGCTCAAGGTAGTTAGTGAAGGAACGTTTTACACTACAGGTGAAATACACGTCATTGGGGTAGAAGTTAGGGAAGAGGTAGATCCAAATTGAGAAACCATAGGGGGTAATGTGGATGAGGGCAGCTCCGAGCTAGTGGCAGCTAATGTGGAAGTGGGTGTGAGGGGAGGAAGGATAGATACAAAAATGTCATATATTAAATATCCTGAGGAGTCCCAGGTAGATCAGTGGGTGAGATAGTATTATAGGTACGTGGGATTCTAATCAAGGAGTCTTGCGAACTCCTCATCTCTAGTAGCAATGGGGATAAACTAAGTTGGATCCATAGGTGACAGGATGGATGGTAGCGATGGACTACGTGGGAGTGACTGACGGCTAGCATGAAATACAAGGGTTTTAGTTTTTCTGTGATTCAACACCATGTGAATTAGTGTTGACCTGGTAATATTGTATTCTATAAATGACATAGAAAACAATAGAAGTAGAGAAGGATAAAGTCTGGGGGTAAATCTGGTCATTGTTTTGATTAAAAATCAAACACAAAAACCAACAATGGTCAGTATGACCGATGAAGGTTATAGGGGAACCAATGATGGTTACGATAACCGATACTGGTCACTGTGGAAAGTACCAGTTTCAGCAAATGAAACAAAATTGATAAATATGAACTGGGGAAACTGTACCTGATAGAGATATCATAATGTTGTGGGATATGATGGTGTCCTAAGGAATGGAAAATAGAAAAGAATAAGTGATGAAGGGTATTTCATGTGAAATAACTAAAAGATCCAGAAGTCAATATTGGTCAGGTAAACCAATGATGGATAGATGTAAACTGACGACAGTCACTGGACTGACACCAGTCACTGTGAAACTAGAAGGAATGGAGAAAAAATGGATTTTGGTGAATTTAACTAGATGAAGGATCAACCCATAAATATGAGAATGATAGGATGAGGTCATGACACACTCAAAAATAACCAGAATACTTGAACTATGATGGGGAGTGTGAAAGCAAGAATAAAAATGGAGAATCATAACTCACACCTCAAAATGTGAGTCAAGAACAAAGCTAAGAAAAACACGTAATCCTAAAAGTGAATTTATGTTTTTTTTAGCTTATGCTATTAAGACTAACTTGTGAATTTATAACAAATTTTTTGGTTGGGAAGGTGTCCTACAAAGAATGAAATCTAAAGGTGAGGTTTCAGGTTATGTTATGGTGGGGGCAGTCCTTACTCTGAGATGCTAAATGGACAAAGATAACCAGCTGGGAACCCACTGTCAATCCTATGATCGTGTGATCATTCACAGCTTCTTTCGAGTGGGATTTTATTTAAGAAGATGTGTAAATTCAAATTTTTGTAGTTTGGCAAAGAGAGAGAAGAGATAAATGTTCTTTCTACGGTTCAATTGTGTCAACTATCATCTGGACATGACTTCTAGCATAGAGGTTGCCCTCATTTTTAAATGTGAGCTAATAATGTAGCATACAAGGATGAAATGCAACAAATTTTATAACCCAAATTGACAATTATATTTGATAAAGCAAATGATGAATAGGTCAAGAATGTGCTCTTTCACTACTATGAAAATGCAAGAAAGAATATTTTTTTCATTTTAAGTAGTAAATGACAAATGTCGTTTTATAAAATTAGAAGAAAAGAATATTACGAGGGAGAAGATTAAATGTGTATTTTTCAAAAGGAAAGAAACAGACAAAAAATTTCCCTATATGAAGAAAATGCAATGAACACAAGAGAGGGTCCCACTGGGCATGTCATAAATATTCACCGAAGAGTGTGTGTACGTAAGAGAAAAACATATCAGTTAAGGGTGAGGAGGAATACCTGTGAATGAAGGTGGAAGGTAGAGTGTGCGTGTTCTGATTTCCCTATCCAATGCTGATTGTGAGAACTTCCTTTTTCCTAAGAGGAACTACCTACAAATATAAAACAAGCCCATAAGAGGAATATTAAAAAATATATGTCAGTGGACTTCCTAGTGTATGCTAGATCTAGGAATTGTGATACTTCCTAGATGGTTGTCAATCCACTATTTAAAACAACATAATGCAAGAAACAATGCAAACCAATAATGTCCTACTGTAGTTGATATAATTTAGGTGTCTCATTTAAGTACAATAAAAAATCTAATCTGACTGACTAAGTTATGATCATATCTAGAGATCAAACAGGTAAATAAGGTGGTTGGGACATGTCAGGGTCAAGATTTAGGTGATTTGGGTTGTTTGGGTGAAAGGTATGAGGTTTCTGTCATAGGCAGATTTATCAGATATAGAGACCGATGTCGGTCTGGTATTGCTGATGCCGATTGAGAGGAGACCTATGACAATTTGGGTTAACCAGTGTCGATAGGGTTGGGCTGATGGAAACTTAGTGAAGTTGGGTTTTGATTATTCTCTAGGATTTCTCAGAGAATGGCAAGATAATGGTGAGGTAGATGACAATACTGGGAGTAGTGAGAGATGTATGGAGTCAGGTATGGGAGTTTGGGAGGTTTTAGGTGGTTGGGTAAAGGAATTGACATGAAGGTGAGAGGTGATGGGATGAAAAGGAGATTAGGACTCTTAAACAGAGATAAATAAACTGATCTTACTAAGTATGGAAAGATACATATTTAAATGTACTTACTAGTGTTTTCTGACCTAGTGGTTGGATAGAGGTGATGGTTGATCCATGGAACTAGTGGACAGTGCCATGGCTATGCTTCCTAGAATGTTACCATTAATGCATGCCTTTCAGATCAGTGTTTGGCTGCTAGTTCAGGATTCTTGGATGTGTAGGAGTGCTCTGGTGCATGCTTGCATGCAGATTTCTCTTCTCCAAAATGTGAATAATTCTTCCAACCTTTCAAACAAGGTTACCAAAGTGAATATATGGTAACTGATGATAGTTTAGGGTGACCAGTGTCAATTTCATGTTGATTGATGTCGGTTAAGGTGGGAAATCCAAGGTTTACTAAAAATGACAGATCTTGGCAATCATTTTGACCAGCTCTATCCATTTTTGTAGATCAAAATAGAATGTTGCACTTAGATAAGAAGGCATGCGGTTAGAGGAATAATAGGTATGTGATTTTAGGGTTGAACTAAGTCTTAGTTAGTTATGGTAAGTAGGACTAAGTCCTATTTAATTATGGAAATTGGATATTAAGTCCTAGTAAAAAAGAAAACATGCTAAGAATATATTTATGTTGATGTGTCTAGGTGATGTGGTGGGGTGAGGTGGAAATTAATTTAGTTAAGGTATTTATTAATGAATATTGTGAGAATGTGCATTAATTTAATAGTAGGTAATTAAATTAGTATATATGTGGGGTAAAAGGGGAGTGTCACCCAAATTTGGTGTCTACATGGATAGCTAGGCTATACTTTAGTCTATTTGCATGGGCTTGGGATCAATTCGAAAAATTGTGTGAGATCTGGTTAAAAATTTTAAATCGTGTAGGTGGTTTGGTTTTTTTTAATGTGTGGAATTTACTCTGTTCGGTTGGAAAAATTTGGTTATTTAAATTTTTTTGAATAACTTGAATGTTGTTGAATCTTACTTGGATCTTCGAGAAAGTTAAAAATTCTATGAAGTCTACTTAAACATATTCTTTTGAGTATTGATGGAACAATCAAGCTTGGAAAAACATGTTTGATTTCTTATCACTAGCTGTGAATGAGCATCCAAGTTTTGTTTGTATTCTTTCTGTTTAGAATTCAGGCCCTGAGATTATTTAGGAAAGATAAATTGTTGGGAGTTTTCTTGGTATGTGGTTTAATGTGTAAATGGACTTGTTTAAGTTATTTCGGTTATTATTTACTATAAAGCCTGTAAATTTATACTTCCACTTTTCTTGGAATTGTTTAGTTGTTTCACGAAGCCTAATTGTTGAAAGCCCATAACGGGAAAAGTTATTTAGTTTTCTAATTTATTGGGTCATTGGGTAATTGGTGAAATTTTAGCATTAGGTGCTAAGAAGGGGAAAAATCCCTTGGGTATTGGCTTATTGTTTTTTGGTTGTTGTTGCCAACTTGAACTTATTGATAGTTCTATTTTCATTGTTTGGATGTATTTTAGTTTGCATGTTTCTTAAACTTTGGGCCATTAAACATGGTTTTAATTATTTCAAATCTTGGGCCATGTTATTTGTGAAAAAGTAATGATGACTCTTGTTTGGTTAAATCATATTATAAACTTATTTTCCTTTACGGATCTGAGTTTGAAAGTTTTTTTAGACTTACCCTTCTGTTAAGTTAATCCTTTCATATCTATATATTTTGGTAAATGGATTATTTTTTATCCTGTGGAAGTCAAGGCTATCTTTACCATTTCCATGAATGATGAATAGTAACAAAATGATTATTTTTCATCATTTCCTTTCTTCTCCTGGTTGTTGTACATTCAATTTGAACCCTGATTAGATCTCTACTTTAGATTTTAGTTTGTAACATTTGATCAATTACCTTATTGATATAGGGTTTTGTTTTCTGAAGGTTCTCTTTATAATCATGCTTAGAACTGTGAGGAAGTATCTCTCTTTTTCCTTTAACCTTATTCATCCTTTGAACTTGGTAAAGGTGTTGTCTTTCTTTGGTTTGTTCATTATAAAACTTCGGGGCTGTCTGGTAAGATTGTTGTTAGGGTAGTATAACTGAAGTTAAAGATAATAGAATGTAATATTGTGTTTGGTTGGAATATTTTGAATAGATCTTTGTGTTTGGTAGAAAATATTTAGATGGTTAATTGAGTTGGAGATGAATGATAAACCTTACCATTATAATCTCTTAACTTAATGATATCAATGTTGTATCCTTCAGGGATCTAGTGTCGACTCATTTTCTTACTAAAAATATCTTACCCTTTGATGAGGTCTATTTAGTTCCTTTGATAAAAGACAATAGTATGAAGGGATGAAGTTGTTACATTTCATGACCTAACCTTACTTTTGTTTTGGTATATCTCTTTTTCTCTCACTTTAATTTGAGTATTGTAACTCCTTTTGGCTATGTCTTTTTGAATTGCTTAGGACTGTTTCATAAAAGCATAGTTCTTTTTATAAAATAGTTAGCTAAAAGAACATTAATTTAATGTTTAGTGATTATCATGCTCAGTTCAATGAACTGACCCATGCTAGAAATTTTGCAGATGGAATTCGTAAGTGATGAAAGGAGAAATATATTTAGGAAGTTACATTTGTTTATCAAAGAGACTAGATATTTTTATGATGAAATATGGTTCATTACTGAAATGTACTTTATGGAAAAGAAATTTGTATCTGAAATTGATTTAAATATTGTTGTTTGACATTAGTAATGTATGAATCCTTTTGCTGAATAAAAGATGTGTGATATTTTTTTGTACTTGATGTAAATCCTTTTGGCATGAATGACTAGAAATAATAAACATTTCTTTATTTTACAAACAATAACATAATTTTATGATTGGAATGGAATAATTAGAGATCAGAGGTGTTGAGATGTTCTACCCTCTCTAGTGAAGATGCAACTTACAACATTGACATTCTTACATGATATTCAACTATATCTCTACGACTCAATTTAAATCAAATGATGGTATGAGAATTTAAATTGATATTAATTTATAATGTAAATGGGTTTATAATGGACTTTAACCTATAATAAGGGAAAGGAAAGACAACTCCCTTGAAAAGAATCATAGTCTTAATCTAAAGACCTTTTTGATATGAATGCTTAATGTTATTTGTAGTTGGTAAGGGTGTGCTTTCTCATGTAGAATTACTTAACTAGAATAAGAATGTAGGGAAGGAAAAATAAATGGGATTAGACTTCATTTCAATGAAGTCTAATATAAAAATATATTTCTCAAAACTTATATAAGCTATGGTTTGAGTAAGTGAGTAAGCAAACAAAACTTTCAAGTGTGTTGGATCTGTTATGTAAAACATAAATCAAAATGTTAATAGTATAAAAACATAACATGTGAAATGGTTAGGGAGAAAATTTATCTACATACCTACCTCTATTACAGTTTTAACTTGGAACCCTTATGGTTAAGGAACCTAATTTTTTAGTAGGGTTACTACAATTAATCCTTAATGAGGAAATTAATAAGTTAACTTTCTATCTAAGGTATGTTTGTTCAGATGAGGAAAAATCTTATGGATGTTGACACATGCCAACTGTAGTAAAGTACCTTCATGATGACTAGGGTCTTCATGAGGACACTATGTTGCAATTTACATGTTTCAACACCCTTTCGAGTTTATACAACTAGAATAACATAAATTCTGACTTGATCACAGTTCTGCCCTAGGTAGAGATAGAGCATGACCTAGTGTTGGGTTCAACTCACATTGACTTAGGATAAATAGACACACTCAATTGACATAGGTCGATTGAATATTTCTAAGTAACCTTAGTCACCGTAAGCAGTCCCCCACACTAGGCCATGTTACTAACCTTGGCTAGGGTTAAACCTTGAACAAGTAGACTAACAGAAGTCAGTGAAGACTATTCTAGATAATAGATCAAGTAGGGTGAAGGATGTATTCTATTTTATAAGTAAGATTTCTAGGAATATAAACATGAACAATATGTTTAAAATATTTTGCCAAAGTATCGCAAGTTGATGGTTGCATTGTCCTATGTCACTCAGTTTAAGAAGAAGGATTTCATATGAATATTGGTAACAGATATTCAAATAGGCCTCTTAAACAAAAAAATTGATACCCCTTAAAGGTAATATAACCAAATATATGTAGTATACACGCTATAAGGTTAACATGAGAGATTGGTATGATACTGAGTCATGAAATGAGAGATCGGTGTGTCATCAAGTCATTTACAGTTGCATATGGTTTTTTGTTATGAGATTGATTGGCTTTGGAATGTGTTTTCTAAATTATGTTAATTTAGAACAAAAAACATTATGCAAAAAAATAAAAATAAATATTTTCCTTATTTTTAAAGTCTTAAAATGGGAATGTTACAGTATAGCTCCTAATACAATGGGTGAAAAACAATAAGAAGAGAGTGGATATATGTATTTTCATGACTCAGGCTACCTATTTTCATTTAATAGAATCCATTCTAGAAAAAATATTAGAAGCAAAAAGAGCTAGTATGTAATTGATGTGAATTATATAATGGAATATGATTTAGTTTGTAGGAGAATGGAATAGACAAGAATCACAGGTGATTCCAGTAATCGCTGGTGATTACTATAATCATTGGTGATTTTGGTGAATGACGATAGACTTATAAAATGTTCATTTTTGACTGACTAATCTAGTATTCGAGATTTATAAATGATGGAAAAGAATTGAAATAGATAAATGAGAAAATATAAATACCTTGATTATATCGTAGAGGAGATAATCATACCTTGAAAAGAAATGCTGCAAGAAAATGGATGGAAATCTGCAACTACTGATGGAATTTTGGTCTACACGATCTTTAATGATGAGTAGAGGATTACTGGGAGAATATGGAAGGGTAACTGGACAATAAACTAGAAAATTGTGTGCATAATAATGTTATAGATTGAAGCAAAAAGATGGATGTTTGAAAATGATAGTGAATGATCCCAAAAAGAGAGTGCAAAATTTGCTTAAGTTATCACTAGTGATTGACCAAATTTCCAAGGATTTTTTTCTGTTTAGGCTTGTCTAGAAAAAGGTTGAAAGTGCTTGCTAATTCAGGGATCTTGTTTTGGATTTTGAGGAGATGAATTGTCAAGTGGTTTTTAATGTGTTGGGTTGGTAGTGATAATGAAGGAATAAACTAATTTTGGCTAGATTAGGTTATGAATTATCCTAATCTAAGTTTATGGATAATTTTAATAGGTTTATAAATGATAATGATAAGTTTACAAGATAAGGTTGTTAGGGAATAGGTTAAAAAAGGTTTTTGGGGAATATTTTGATTGTTAGGAAAATGATTAGGTTAGGTTAAGAAAATAACGATTTTCATAGGTGGATATATTAATTTGATTAAATGGTGTACATGTTATGAAATATTAAAAAATGCAGTATGTGGTCTAAGGTATGTATTTAATTAATAAAATTAATTAATTAATTAAATAGAGATAAAGGGTGTTTCTTTTGGAACGTCATGTGTTTAATTAATGATTTGAAAAAAGATGAGGGAGTTTAAATTTTCAATGTCTACATTTTCCTCTTTTTGTCTGGTGGTTTTAATGTCAATGCGTCAGAAAAAATTAAGAAAATTTTGTTTGAATGGGTGTTTCAACTACAACGCAATATAGGGAATGCCAGTGTTTGTATATGATGTGTTTCATAAAATTTTCCCCAATCCAGGAGATGCCAAAGCAAGATGTGTTATCGAGGAATCAAATTATAGGGGAACCAAGGGGTTCAACACCTATAGACATATGATTCATGAAGGCAGGCTAAATAGATGGGGAAAGTCAAGTGATGGGGACCAAAGGGCACAGACCCCATAGATGAATGATGAATCCCCAAAAAAAAATTGTTCAGTTAATGTTTTAAGGATTACGATCCTTTGAAAGGAAATTTTTTGTTAAATAAGAGTAATTATTGACATGATTTAGGTCAAATGAAGGAATAATGGCTAAAACAGGGGCTAATCGCTTGCGATTGACAAAATTACCAATGATTATGGAAATCATCGGCAATTGCCCCATGGTAAAATTTGGACTATAAATAGCTTATGGCAGGGTCATTTGGCTCATTATTACCACAACTAAAAATGATTTAGGTGATAAAAAAACATGTGAAAAACATGTCTTTGGGAAAATGAGTGAAGATTTTGACATCATGGTCTCATCTAATAAACATTGAAAAACCCACAACTGTTGAGGTAGGAAATGTTAACCTGTTTTTTTTTATTTTTTTGTTGTTTTGCAGGCGAATGGATTCCCTAGTTTTGAATTGCATGAATCTTTGATGATTTATGATATCTCCAACGATTGAAGTGAATCGTCAATGATTCACCTGTAATATGGACAATCTACATTTTTTATTATTGACATAATTTTTAAGAGATGTTTCTAGCTTTGTATGGTGTTTTTGGTTCTAATCTAGTCATTGGTGTTGAATGTATTAATGCTAATGTAGTTGATGTCGATATTGATTATATTTTTCGATGATGTCAATGTTGATGACTAATTACTTTTGTGTAGTTACTTTTTGTTTACAAATAGAGAATTCTAGTTTTGGCTAACGATGTGCCATCTCAACTATTTGATTTCTTACATGTTGTTGGTATTTGTTTGGGTGATGATGTTGATGTTGATGTAAAAAGGTTTTGATATGTTTTGGATGATATTATTGATATTTTTGGTGACAATACTAATATTTATTTATATATTTTTTATTTTTTAGGTAGATGATTAGTTGACTATCTGTGATCGTATACCACTTATTTTAGAGGAGGTGAGGGTTGATATGACAAAAGACAATTGGGAGAATGTTGAGGTTGTTGGCTTTGGTGCCATGAGATATTATCGATGGATACATAGATGTCGGATTTTGATGTTGGATTTTTTTACAGCGGTGGAATCCTTCCACCTATAATTTTTGGTTACCTACTATGGACATTACGATTACCCTGGAGGATGTAAACCACATCCTGAGACTGGTTATCTGAGGAGAGGGCATATATATTATTATTGAGGTAGAGAGGGCCGATGTGATGAATAGATTGTGTGGAGAGGATGCAAAGGATGTCAGATATGAATCAGGGGACTGAGACAAATGGTTATACCTGGATGACCATGATGATGATGTCCATAATTTGTTATGCATTGCCAGATTCTAGAGGTGGTCATTTCCCATGGATGATGGTTGGTCTTATGGCCAAGATGATGGATCATTGTAAATTTTTTGAGTGGGGTCTTACCCTACTTACACAGACATTTAGAGAGCTTTGTGCTTGGGAGGCCCACAAGAAGTATGGTATCAATATTGAGTTCTTATTACAGGCTTGGGCCTTCGAGCACACTGTCATTTCTTGACTAGTGAGTTTTCCATGTGGGATTGATGATGGAAATCCTATATTTATGAGATGGATATAGGATGTGGGTCATGGGTTAAAGAGGAGGAGGACATGATATTATCGAGAGTTATTATCTGGATTGCAGGTGGGGGATGTAGTATGAAGAACTTACCTGGATTTTCCTGTTTATCCTAAGGTTTCCCATGAGTTGATAGGTTTGCAATAGACTATGTGGCTTCAGGCTCACCGACTAGGTGAGCACTTGTTACTTCATTTTGATCATATCAGCAGATAGTTTGGATTGGTACAAGAAGTTCCTGAGGGGAATATACAATATATATGAGAGGACGGAGATAAAGAGACTCCGAGGGAAGTGGTGACAAAGCCCAAGATTATTTTGGCTCAGCATGGGGCTATACACCCTAATGAGGATGGAGAGATTGTCCCACTTATAATGCAGGGGTGACTCTCGATTATACAACATGGTGGACCCGAGCATTAAGGGATTTTGATAGGACTCGAGTAGCCTAGAAAGTAGTAATTTAGTAAAGAGATTCAAAAGGGTACATGTTTGGGAAGAGGGGGAGTACCTGCACAGGAGGTAGTATAGGGTTCAAATGACGATAGTTAGGGAGATAGTGATGATTATTTGGAAGCATATATTGCATTGGTGATGAAAGATGAATGTCATCGTGGAGGGAGAGAGAGATGCGGCTAGGAGAGAGATAGAGAGAGATTAATTCCTAGATGTTAGAGATGTTTTGATAGCTAATCGGGATAGTGTGATTACTGAGCGTGATTAAATCAGAGTACAACTATCTTAGGCCATTACAGATAGGGATTTAAATCATGAGAAGAGAGAGGGCATGAGGAAGGATTTAGGGATTAACAGACATTTTTTTATGGTGTTGAGTTAGTACAGATGGCACAGGCTAGTAGAGAGAGCACAGGCTAGCGGTTGGGCTAGTGGATAAAGGCCAGAGGCTAGCGGACCAAGGAGAGTATATGTGGTACCTGGGATGGTCTTTGTGGCACATTATTAATCATTATAGGCCAAGTTATTGTACTACATTGATATGGTGACTCAATGATTTTTTAGACACTATTGAGCCCCTAAAAATACTAAGTACCTGAGGCGCGAAGGGTTTTGTTGCATGACAGCAAGGTGCAAAGGCTCACAACGGAAGTATCTTCTGAAAGGGCATGGAGGTTCGGGCCTAGGAAGAACAGTGTCATAACTCATCCACATTTTTTGCCACAGTTAGAGTTGCAATGAAGGACACGTGGAGATGCGTCCAGATTTGGTTATGGATAAGGTTAAAGTATGGAGACTTGCAACCCAAGAAAATCCTACTTTAGGATATGATCATTATGCTAGGATTAAGAGTTGTAAAGTAGAGTTAGTTATGGATTATCTTTCATTGGGGGAAAGTTTGCAATCTTAGGATACTTGAGTATGGTGGGACATGATGACATTTGTTATGTGGCCTACTCTTGAATGATGAATAGGTGTTGGAGGGCGAGCCACCACCCCTCTCTTATATATGTATTGATTTGCACAGAAAATGGAGGGAGTGATAAGAGGGAATGTTGTTGGAACTTCTTAAGAAGAGTCAGTTTAGGGTTAGAATGATGTTATGTTGATGTATCTGGTTCATTTTATGGTCCTTATGATGTTTTTGGCTATTGTAACAATAGTGGATTAATACAATGGTGTTTTTTCTGAATATCATTGCTATGGATCTCAATATTTGTGTTCATTATTGTGTTCATGGATTAGATCTTATTCTTAGGTGCTTCTTTTGATGTTCATAGTCATAATATGGTCCGTATATGCTTGGATCTAGTTTCTGTATTTTCTTTATAGGATGTATGTGTTTATAACTATGCATTACTCTACCATTCATGGCAACATTCTTGACAAAGATCATATAGAAGAGGGACCTGGCACCTTCGCTCTCTTTAGGTGAGCACCCATTTTAGTCTGGGTGATATGCCGGCATGCCTAAGAATTAAAGGGTTAGGAAAATAGACTACAGACACAGTATTATATGCTGATCATTTGGCTGGTAAGACAACATGCCCTAGTATTAGTGCAGTGAGTGTGGGTCACCCACCTTGAAGACCAGAGAGAGGAGGCGATAGCGAGAGAGGAGCTAGTGGAGATGTTGGATCCATTGGTGGTACCGATAATCAGGGAGGAGAGGGAAGTATTATCCCTCATAGTGGGTTCCTTAGAGGTTATCAGTTTACTAGTTGATGACATTTTTGATGTATTTGATATATGGCTCATAGAAGCCAATTTTTGTATGGCATTGATATGATGTATTTTGATGTACGGATCATAGAAGCCCATTTTTGTGCTACATTTATATGATGATGATCATGATGTATATGGACTTGATTTATATGATGATGATGATGAGATTTATGACTTATGTTGTTTGAATTTCATGTGTTAATATATGTTCAGTGTATATTTTTAATTTGAATGTGTTAGTGTTAGATGCACTTTGATGGATACATTAGTTATGGTTTTTTAATTATTTAGTTAATCAAATGACTTTAAAATGTGATTTGAAATGAACTGTATCAGAAATTTGACCAAGTAAAATAGGATAAAAATGAAATAGTTGCACCATCATGGATTTGATACATATGTGATGGGTTTTAAAAGTATGAGCACACTTGTACTTGTAGCCTTAATTAATGTTGAATGAGATCATCAATGGGTAGTTACACACAAACTTAATAGAATGTAGGATTAAATGAATGTTCCTTTCTTAGACATGAAATGGGTTTGAAAATGTGTAGGTCAAGATAAGAAAAAATTTCTCCTTTTCAAACGGGCTCATAGGGAAATGCCCCAACATTACATATTTTATTTTAAAGTAAACTGATTAATGCAAGAAATTTTCTATAATTGGAAAGCTAATCGATGCAGGAAACTTTCATGTATGCTTTTGATATTGATGTATTAGTTTTGAAGGTTGATCAATGTAGGAAGCCTTTTTCATGGGTATTCATCATTTAAGGGTATGTTCTACATTTTTTATTTTTGAATTTTACTAAATAGTCATTCTTCAAGAGATCAGTCTATAATTTTGATTGGTAGCTTTCCTTGGAGAGATCGATCTAATTTTTACTTTCTTGGCAATATGATTCTTGATATTTTGAATAGTTGTCCTTCGAGGGATCAGTCTATTGTATTTTTTATTTTGATATGAAGCATTTAATGACTTTTTCATATATTTTTGAGATAAGGTTGAAACCCTAATAAATTGTTTTAAGGAGGGGAAAAGATGCATATATGACCTATACATTTGTGCCCAATGTTAGTTGGTACAAGGTGGATGGGTGTAATGATTTAAGGGATTCCTACAAAGAAGGAACATTTCTTCGGTGAAAGATACGATGAAAAAATTTGAGGCGCTCATCTTTAAGGTATATTAGGATAATGATGGCTAACCACATGCTTTCAAATCATTACTATGGAAAAATGCATGGTTTAATGAAGTGATAAGGTTTTAGATGTAACTATCGTCATGACGATCAATAATTTAACAATAAAAAGGCCGAAAGTGTAAGGCATTCAAAGGGTCTTTTTCAGGTTCACCATCAAGGGAAGTGAGATGATACATTCCCGACCCATACTTGTGAAAAATAACATATGGACGGATCTAATTAGGGGAAAAATTTCCATGTTTACTCTGTTCTAATTGAGTGACATTTTGATTTTATTTAAGTAAAATATTGCAACTTTTAAATTTGTGTTCTTTGACATGTTTATTGTAAGGTCGTTTAATGCATTCTTGATAGATTTGATGATGTTTGAGGGCCATTAGATGTTTTTCATCTAACAGTTCAAGTTGTGTTAAGCGGTCTTAGTGGTATTCTTCATCTGGTATAAATTCCTTAAGGGATACACAGAGTGATGGAATTTGAACTTCGAGTGGTAAGACAACTTGAGAACTATAGACAAGTGAATAGGGTGTAGCTCCCGTAGGAGTACAGATGTTAGTTCGATAAGCCCAAAGAGAAAATGGGATTTAGAGATGTCAATTTCTTCCTACATCATTTACTATTTTCATAAGGATTTTATTAAGCATTTTATTTGAGGTTTCAGCCTATCCATTTTCTTGGGGATAATATGGTGATGAAAATATAATCTTCATGTTAAATGTATAACATAGTTTCTTAACTTCTTTATTTTTAAAGGATTTTCCATTGTCTGTGATAAATTTATGTGGCATACCAAAACAGCATATAATGTATTAATATATGAAATTGATAATAGGTCTTGATTTAGTGGATGTTAAAGGGATAGCTTCTACCCATTTAGTAAAGTACTTAGTAGCTGTGATAATAGAGTGATGTTGTTGAGATGATTTATGATTAATAGCAACAATAAGATCTAAGCCCCACTGAGAGGAAGGATATAAGTTCTGAGCTTGTAATGCCTAACTGGGGACATGGATGAGATCTTAATGAATTTGACGTTTTAACACATTTCTTGACATATTCACAACAATATTTGGTGATAGTAGGCTAGTAATACCCTAGTCGTATAACACATTTGGTGATGAAATTTCCACTGTAATTTCCTTAACAAATTCCATCATGGACTTCTTCAATTGATTTGATTGATTCATGTGATTTAAGGAACCTTATTAGGATACCATCAAAACTACGTTTGTAAAGGATACTGATGATAATGACAAAATGAGTGGCACGTTGAAGACATGATCATTTATGTGTTACGTGATAAGTTAGATGGAATTTATGATTCAACAAGATAATCATAAATCCGAGCATACCACAAATCATTTGGATTATCATCAATTATATTAATAGGAGGGAGCTCATTTTTATGTTAAGGGTGATACAATCGTTGAAAAACAATGGATAATTTTAATGTTTTCTTTTGATTCTTCTATTTCTAATGGGATGAGGGCTCCTAAATAGGCCATTATACCTATGAATTTGTTAGAGGATTGTAGGATGGTTTGGGATAGTGTAGTGATCAAAAGGGTCGAGGAGAAAGTCAATGTTGGCTTTCTATTTTTACAAAATTTCATTTTTATGTGAATATTCTCCTTTGACTTAACTGATAACAATTTGTGAATCTCAATAGATGATTAAGATGTGAACACCTATAAGAATAGCTTTCGTAAAGCCCATGATTAAATCTTCATATTCTTCCATATTATTAGTGCATACAAAGTTGAGTTTGAATGATAATGGAAGAAAAATACCCCAAGGAGGCATGATAACAATTCCATCTCCTCCCCCTTCCTGGAATTTAGAACCATCAAAGAAGAGAATCATTTTGACAGGGATGAATTCATATTTATCAACATTGATGATAGCTTAGTCAGGAAAGTATTCATGAGGAAGTTGATTATTGGGAAGGGGAGCATCAGCGAGCTGATCTACAATAGCTTGGCCCTTAATAGAATTTTGTGATATAAACTCAAGGTCAAATTCAGTCATAAACATCAGCCATCTAGTTATATGATCGCTATGATATGGTTTAGAATGCATGGTTTTAAGTGGATTGAAGCTAGTGACAACATAATTTTTTTATTAAGAAGATGATGATGTAATTTAGAAGTGGCTAAGTATAAAGCACAACATATATTTTTAACTTCAGTGTAATAGGTTTCATATTCATGGAGTGTACAACTGATATAATATACAACTTGTTCACAACCTTGATTATCACGGTGAGCGAGCATGGCTCAAAGAGCATGTTCTAAAGTAGATATTTATATATATATATATAATGGCTCTCCTTTGTGAGGTGGGGTAAGCAAAGGTGGTGATAGAAGATATTTTTTAATTTCATTAAAGGATTTTTAACAATTAGAATCCCAATGAAATTCTATGTCCTTGTAGAGAAGATGAAATGGTTGACAATGATCAGAAAATTGCGATATAAAATGTCAGATAGATTGTAACTTACCCTAAAGACTACGTAATTGTGCAAGATTTGATGGTGAAGGCATTTCAATGGCAACCTTAACCTTTGTTTGGTAAAATTCAATACCTCATAGATATGATGAATCCTAAAACTTTTCCAGTGAGAACACCGAAAACACATTTTGTAGGATTGAGAAAAAGATAATAATGATTGAGGCAAGTAAATATTTATTCGAGGATGGTAATATTATCTTTGTGTTGTTTAGACTTTCCTAAAAGGTCATCAACATAATATTTGATTGTTTTTTAAATGAGTTCATGAAAAATGTAGGTCATGCCACACTCATAAGTAGATCCTACATTTTTTAGATCAAATGGCATGACATGGTAGAAAAAGGTTCCCCAAGGAGTAATGAAAAAGGTTTTATGTTGATATTTTGTGGTGATGAGACTCTTATTATAACCAAAAAACCCTCCGTAAGGGAAAGAATTTCGTGTTTGGTTGTTATATCAATGAGCTTATATATGATTAGAAGGAGGAAATCATCCTTAGGACATGAAATAATGAGATCCTTGAAGTCTATGTAGATACATAACTTTCTTGAGGATTTGGTTATAGAGATGATGTTAGAGATCCATTTAGGATAATCAATGGGTGTAATAAAATTAGCAGATAAAAGATGTTATAACTCTTCTTTGACAAGGAGAGTTATGTGTGGATGAATTTTGCAAAGTTTTTGTTTAATAGGCTTAGTGTTTGGATATGTGACAATATTATGTATGACAATGTTAGGATAAATTCCAGGCATATCACTATATGACCAGGTGAAAGCTTGATAATATTTTGCTAAAAATGAGGTAAAATAATTTAGCTCATGTGGATTTAATGATTGATCGACCTTAACTATTTGAGGATCCTGAGGGGTTCCTAAGTTTACGTCGATGGTGGATTCGTTAAGAAGAGTTGGTGTATATAGTGGTAGTGTTTTTTGGAAGAATTGATCCTTAGCTCCCATATGTGAAAGGATGTGCTGGTCATCATGAAATTGAAGGATATCTATGGTGGGTAAATATTCTTCAACCATTTCTAGCCAAATAAGAGGAATATGTTTAATGGAATGGTTGGATTGCTAAATGAGTGGTCCTAAGGATATGGTATTGACTAAAAAGAGTTAGGTGGGATGGATATAATGTCATCTATTTCCATATGCTTTTCAGGGGTTATCGGTGACGATGAATCTAATTCAGTAATGAGCATGGATGTAACAAGTTTGGATGTAGTGGTTTTAGATGTTTTGGAGTCAGGTTTCTTATAGCCTAAACCATATTTTTCATAATTTTTAAGGGAAAGTTAGATAAATAAATCATGTATTTCCTGTTTATAACGGTCAAGGCCAAAACCTGTCCACATGCAATAGTGAAGATACATACAAGTGAAATTTGGATTATCTAAATATTTAAAGTCTGATGTGAAAGGCATGGCATAGTGTTGATTAATAATATCAAATGAAGAATGATCAAGTCCCACATAGAAGATATTTATTTTGAGATAAGCAGAACTGTAACAGATAACATCTCCTACATTAGGTTCATATGTGGGTTTTTTTTTAGGATGGTCGAAAGTATTCAGTGAAGGAATGTGATTAAGAATGAGGAGATGATATTCCCTCAATGTGAGGCATTTTACAACATCATTAAAGGAGGAATCATCTGGTAGTTTAGAGAAAGGGATGGGCATTCTAGTAGATGCTTTATTACATGATTCATATGTGGACTTCACAACAAGTACATAGTTAGGATTGTATATCATGTAAGAATCAGGGAAAGGATTTAGATCTACAGGAAAGGTGAATGTATGACCATCATGTTCATATTTAATAAAATGATGGAGATTTGATAGAATGAAACACATGGTACATATCCATGGGTGTCCTAATAACATATCATATTATAAATCTCCTTCTATGATGTAGAAGAGTTATGGTAAGGTTTTAACACTAACATTAAGTGGTAGAATGATGGTACCTAATGTGGGTGCAATAGTGTCATTGAAAGATCATAGTAAGACCGGAGTTTGAGCAATAACAATGTTAGAAATCTTAAGTTGATCAAAATAGAGGGAGGATATAATGTTAATAGTGGAACCACTATCAATCATGAGCCTTTTGATACATGTGCCATTAATTCAGGTATTGACGAAAATTTTTAAGTCATGATCTTCTAATTTAAGATAAGCTATTTCAGATGGTTTAAAGGATATGGAGGCAGATGCTTTTAGGGATCCTAAAAAGTTTGTAAAGGATGAAGGATAATCTGAAGGTATTGTTATTGATCGGAGAGCTTCAATCATGGCTTGTTTATGGAGAGGTGATGTTTGTATAAATTCTTAGAATTTCATTTTAATGGGAGCTTGGTGTAATTATTTAATGAAAACCTTTTACATCATGGTGGATGGTGAAGGTGGTGTGGTGAGGATGGACACCTTAGTTTTGGGTGACATTGTTTTACCAGATGTTTCAGGAGTTACATAAATTAAAACTTTGGGTTTATCTAATGGGGTAGATACATCTGGTGGTGTAAGTATGGCTATGAAAGTTTTTCTTTTTTAGGATCATACCAATTTGTGCCATAGTTCTATGAATGAGTATTGATATATACAACATTGACTTGATGGGAAGGATTTTTAGACATGGGATACTTGGATTTAGATGACGATGATGTTGATGTTGATGTTGATATTGAAATTGCATGTGATTCAACATGAAGGGAATCCATATTTCCCATCTTCTGTGCAATTAGGTGGAAGGATTTACAATTCTCTATGGAATTACCTCATGTTCTATGATAATCACACGAGACATTGAAATTGTACCAAATGGATTTCCACCCTCATGGACCCAATGCTTTTAGTGGTGGTAATGTTATGATTTTTTTTTGGATAAGGTCATATAGAATGGTTATGTAACACCCTTTAAGTGTTGATGTGGATGGTAATGAAGTTTTAGGTACCTTATATTCTAGTAGAAATAATACATTGATTACAGGTTGTTGAGTTGTTTGTTGTTGATTTTGATGGGTCCTAGATAATATATTAAATGGGGAATGAGGACCTAGTAGGGAAGATTAATAAGTATAACTTGGATGTGGAATGGTAGGATGATTTCGAGGAGTTGAAATGACTCTTCTAGGAGGAGGTGGGGGAAGAGGCCGAGGACCACAGAATCGATATGATTAAGGAAAAGTATAAGAAGGACTTTTGAAAAATTAGATAATACCTTGTTTGTGAGGTCCTTTTGTGGTTTTGGATGAGATGGATATGGATTTAGAGGAAGTTTTGAGATAATTGATTTTGTAGATGGGGAACAAATATGATTTGTAGCTACATTAGGTAGAGGAGTTTGTGTCATAAATGTTTCAATAGGTATCATAGTTATGTTTTAATTACATGGCTTAGACATGAGTGTATATTCAATAGATGAAAAATATGGGAGAATAGTTTTAGTAGTATTTTTAACAGATGGGAATTCAATAGATTTAGGTTTAGGTTCAATGGGTATTGTTGTTGGTTCTTGTGGATGTGGATGTTGGTTCAATAAATGTAGATATTGGTTCAATAGGTATGGATGTTGGTTCAGCAGGTGTGGATATTGGATTAAGAATGGGTAATGTTTTAGTAATGGTGTTAATGGTGTGGGGATAATGAACAATATTAGGTTGTCATTGATCGGTGGATGGGGGGTGATTTGGAAAGGGATATTTGAATATGTCAAGGTTTTGACTTTAGGGTGCATTTGGATTATTCAAGTGAATTTCACCCTTGTCAATCAAGTCTTGAAAAAAATTTCAAAACTTACAACACCTTTCAATGCAATTTCCTTTGACCCTACGGTATTTACAATAGTCATTATATTGATACCAAGAGGGCTTAGATATAGATGTATTGATGGGTTGAATTGGTGGGAGAGTTATCATATTTGTAGTGAGTAACTTATCAAAGAACGCGCTATAAATCTCTCTTATTGGTGTGTAACTATGTTGTGGATGAGAACGTTTAGTAGTGTGATTTTACTTGGGAGCATATTTAAATACTATAGTGTTGGCAGATGATTTGGATTTACCGGGGATGGAAGATGACTTAGATGGAAAATCAGTTCATGGTTTCTTAGGATGAATCTTAACTAGACCATCTTCTAGAGCTCGCAGTTATAATTTATAGGCCATAGTAAAATCTTTGTTAAATGTCTGGAATGATTGAATTTGTAATGTTGATGAAATATGTTTGTTGCATGACCAACATAAAAATTCAATCAATTCAGTTTATGGTAATGAAAAGGATAGTTGATTCATTTTACCCCTCCAATGGGATTTAAAATCAATTTTGGATTCATCCTCAAATTTTTTGATAACATAAAGGTCATTAATAGTGACTTTATAGGATATGTTTATGGGAAAATGTTCTAAGAATAATTGTGTGAATTTTGTGAAGGAGAAAGGGAGTATTTTAGAATGTTATTGTACCAGTCCAAAGTAGGACCAACAAGGGACATGTAAAAATTAATAAATATAAGGTCTTGGTCATGGGCTATTAGGTAATAGGCATGGAGAAAAGCACGAATATGTTGTTGAGGATATTCATTTCTATAGAATTTAATAAATTTTGGAAGTTCCTAATGAGGTGGATATTCTTTGTATGGGACTGAGGGATGAATAGGTTAATTACAAATCTGATTGTAAGAGAGAAAATTTTTGGGTACATATGAGGTAGCTTCTAGGTTGGATGTATAATTCATGAGAGCTTGAAGGGGTTCAGGTTGCGCTGATTGCTACAAGGATGAGCCAAGTTGAAATGAAAACTAGCTAGGTTGTGAGCACATCTGGTATTGTTGAGGTATGTTTTGTTGAGGAACATTTTGCTCATAAGGAAGATTTTGTTGTGGTATATTTTTTTATGGGATATTATAAGTGAGTGGAATGTTTTGCTAAAGTAGAATATTCTACTGAGAAATGCTTTGTTGAGGAATATACTGTTGAGAAGGAATATTCTGTTGTGGAATATTTTGATGGGGAATACTTTGTTGAGGAATTTATAAGTAAGTGGAATGTTTTGTTGAGGAATATACTATTGAGAAGGAATGATTTTCTAAGGGATATTTTATTATGGGATGTTTTTTTGAGGAATATATTATTGAGATGTTAAAGGTTGTGAAGGTTGTATATATTGGTAAGGGTGTTGGAAATATGTAGTAGTAAAAGGTTGTGAATAAGGAGGTGGTTGTTGAAATGGTATAGTAGAGGAAGAAAAATATGGTTCTTGTTGTGGAATGCTTTGAGTAGCAGTAAATTGTGGTATGGAGATTAATGCTTGCGATGGTTGTGGTATGTATTGTGAAACAAGGTGATTGGTGATAATAACACTAGTATTGATAAAAGCAATAGATGTCGAAATGGACATAGTGATATTCTAAATACTGCTAACTAGTTGAGTTACAACAATGGAAGAGGCAAAAAAACTCATTGGAGGTTTCTTAATAACTAAGGATGCTAGAGGCGTATATAATGAAGTATTAGTATTGTTTTCTGGAGGTGTTGAACTAGTGGAAGGCTCATATGAAGACGTATGTGTTCACTGTAATCTTAACATATTTAATGAAATAGATAGAGGTGATGAGTCAAGGAGGAATACCTGTTGTGATGTTGGTTAGAGGTTGTGTGTGCCTGTTGACTTCCTGATCCAATCTAATTGCTAGAGCTTCCTTAAGGTTAGGAGGAACTACATGAAATGCAAAACAAGACCACAAAAAGAATATTAAACAATATATGTTAGTAGATTGCCTAGCATGCGCTAGATATGGGAAGTGTGATACTTACTAGATGGTTGTAAATCCACTATTTAATATAATTTAATACAAGAAATAACGTAAACAAATAACATCTTGCTATAGTTGATATGATTTAGGAATCTCATTCAAATACAATAAGTAAATATAATCTAACAGGTAGGGTTATGATAAGATCTAGAGGTTGTATAGGTGGTTTTGAGTTTATTCCAGTCTAAAAGATGTCTGGTAAAAGGCTAAAAATGATTCTAGGTAATTTGGGGATGGATATTAGCTTGATGTCCTGAGCTAGGTTGTCAGACACAAAGACCAATGTCGGTCAGAGTGAGACCGACAATGGTTTAGATATGACTAATGACGATTTAGGGTGAATAATGGTATAATATCAAAATATATGCCTAGGATCTGTCTATGTTTACACATAGAGTTGGGAAGGTCTGTGGTAGGATTTTAGGTGGGGTAATAGGTTTGGGTAAGGTTTTGTGAGGGTTTTGGGATGATAAGGTCAACTTAGTGAAAGTATGTCAGGAGAGACAGTAACCAACGTTAGTTTGGTGACCAATACTGGTAAAGGGGAAACCAATGATGGTCAAGGTGACCAACATCGGTAGAGGTGGAATGGTGGAAATATATAAAACTTGGTTATGGAACTTCTTTGTGATTGCACATAGAATGGAAGAGGGATGACTAGGTTCATAACAATGTTAAAAAAGTCTCATGAATGCCTAAGAGTCATGTGTAGGGAGATAAAATGTAGTGGGTGGTCATATGGGTGAATTGAAAGGATGGTGGGAATGATGGAATGTAAAGGAGAATAAGATTTGAAAAATGGAGATAAATAAATTACAATTTAAGTTAGTATAGAATGATGCAGATCAAAACCACTTGTATTTTCAGGCATTGTTAGTGGAGGATAACAATGGTTGATCTATGACACTAGTGATCAGTGCCACAAAATTGTTTCCCAAATTGTTATCGTGAATTCCAATACCTTTAGAAAAGTGCTGGTGCTGGCTAGGATCCGTCTGGATGTGGGAGAAGACTCTGGTTCATATTTTCATGTAGATCTCTCTCTCTCTCTCTCTCTCCAAACTCAAAAAATGACCAACCTCTCCCAAAAATCAAAATTACCAACCCTTGGAAAAAGGTTTCCAAAATTAATATATTGTAACCGACGACGGTTAGGGTGAATGGTGTCAGTTTAGGGTTAACCAGCGTCGATTACGGTGCAAAATACTAGGTTTTCCAAAATAGCAGAGCTTGGCTATCTTTTGGTCAGTTCTTCCTGTTGGTCCCAATCTAAAATGGTATCTTTCACTTAGATAAGTGGGTATGTTGTTAGAGAAATAATAAGAATCTAATGTAAGGGTTAGACTAAGTCTCAGTTAGTTAAGGTAAGTAGAAATTGAGTCTTATTTAAAAGAAACATGCTAAGAATAGGTCCATGATGAGATGTCTAGGTGATGTGGCTAGGTGAGGTGGTCAAGTGTGGATGTTCATTAAATTAATTAAAGTAATTAATTTAATTACTCATGTGCACTATGGGATATAAATATGTAAGGTATGGTTAATTTAATTAATGGTGTTATAAGGGTGGTCGACCTAATTTTGGTGTCTACATTTTGTCTTTTTTGTCATGTAGCTTATATTAGTAAGCAATGTTGATAAAAATAGGAAGCGATTGCCCCATGTATGGGTGAGAATGGGGCTGCCCCAAGTGTGGGAAAAGGTGATCCCCCTCAAACCAGGAACCAATGAGGTGTTATGCGGATTTAGTGAGTAGTTTGATAAATGTGTAGTTGGTGTAAATGAAGGTATATGGGTATTTTGGGAAAAGGTTAACGGTCAAATCAGGTAATAGGTAATAGGATGGGGTCAAATTAGGTAATGGGTAATGGTCAAATCAGGTAATAGGTAATAGGCAAAGGTCAAATTGGGTAATGGGTAAAGGCAATTGAATGCACACACATGTATAGACTGCAACACAGTACCAAGTTGAAGATCTTGAAAACTTTACATCATCCAAGGTCGATAGGTTTATCCAAATAAGGGTGAAGTGATTCAGGTTTCCAAGGCATAGGATATGGTCTGGAAATACAATGTGGGTTAGGTTTAGGAACATTAAGGTATGGTCTGGTACACCGTGGGTTTGGTCAGGATAAATAGCATGATAATAGGAAAGGTATGGTTGTTAGGCTAAAACAACATATGTAATGGCAACAAAAGGTATAATGAGTACATAAGTTGGTCCCAAAAAGTGGTTCAGGTCAAGATATATGGGTCATGGCATGGGTAAGGTCAAGGTATAAGTAATTCGAGAGGTCTATAGGGTAAATTGGGGTATGAGTTATTAGGGTGGGTGGTGTAAATGGGGTAGTGGTAGGGGAAAACGTATTTCCCAACCAATAATAAGGTTGGGTGGGAGGTAATGAGGGCATTAGAGTAGGCAAAATGGGGAGGGGAGTCCAAATGGGGTGTAGGAAACATGACCTGATACCGGTCATGTGAAACTCGATAACAGTCTATGTGAACTGATATCGAGTACACTAGGGCATAGAATTGATGTTTAGCTATGTTAGATTGATATCAAGTTCACCTGTTGACATGGTTTAAAACGTAAAACCCATGGTAACAGTTCTTATTTGAGCATTTTAACGTGGTGAAAAATGGCTCTGGAGGAAGAATAGTCAAACGAGTTGTCGAAGGAAAATAGGATCAGGTGTGAATTGAGGCTGATTGGGAATGAGAGATGAGTGGTTTTTGGAGTGAGGAAGATGGGTCCACATGATCAGTGTGGAAGGAGTTGATTCACTAGAACGATTGGGAGATTGAGTTGTCAGACAAGGCGGCAGTGGGAGGCAGTGGCGGAGGTCCACCATTGCAGAGACATAGAGGTGCTAGTAAAGGAGGAGGCAACTGAGATGAGGTAGGTTCCAACTCCTATTGTGCATATTTTGAATCAAATTTTGTGGTAAAATGAATAAATGGTGTGCAGGAAATTGAAAATTTTGAAAATGTTGGTAAAATGAACCAATTTGGGTATGGGGAGGATGTAATGTAGGCTAATTAGGTTGGGGAATAAATTTGGGTGAGTTATGGGTAGAATGGGGGTAATTTAGGATCTTAATTTGGTCAATTTTAGAATTTTAGAGCCTGTGGGGGTTTGGAATTGGGGCTGAAGCTAGAGACCAACACCAGTTTAGGGTCGATCGACATCGG
Organism: Taxus chinensis; assembly: GCA_019776745.2. NCBI lineage: Eukaryota > Viridiplantae > Streptophyta > Pinopsida > Cupressales > Taxaceae > Taxus > Taxus chinensis. The sequence goes on from CM034149.1 coordinate 372,205,241, forward strand.
TTATATATTACCAGAATGTCGGTGGGGGAAAAACATGACCAATGGTAGTCATAGGGGACCAGTGACATCAGTCATGGGTGACTCGATGATTAGTCATAGTGTGACTGAACATATGATCATTGTGAAAAGGTGATAGGGCCAAAATAGGTTAGATGTAGAGGGTGAACATTGGGGTGGAAAAGAGAGGGTAGGGTAAACAGATAAGAAATGAAGGGAATAGGGATCAACGAGGGAGAAAAGTAGGTGGGAAAAGGTTAGGGTAGGTAAACGTAAGTAGGGGATAGGTGGGAATTAGGTCACAGTGAGTTACAGGGTTTAGGTAAATGGGAATGGGATAAATAAGTGGTCAGAGATAAAGTAAGAACATGATAAATGCGTATGGGGTAGCCAGGTGTAGAATTATGTTGTTGATAAAAAAATGAATTCAGGCCTTGACAATGTTGATTTGGTTGGTTGCAGGCACAAAAGTAGTTGACGCTGCAAGATATAGTAGCACTGCCCCTACTAGGGGAGTTGAGGCACGTAGTGTGACAAAGGAGGAGTGGGCCCACATGTAGGAGGTAGGGCTGGTTGGGGTCATGTGGTATCAAACGGATCTTATAGGATCCTAGTCTCATGGTCGCTCTCATCAATAGATGGGATGCAATGACCAACACATTACACCTTCCTACCAGATAAGATGATGATCACGTTGGAGGATGTCTATAGGATTTTACGGCTGCCAGATTTTTGGGGAGCCATTTTATAGTGTATCCATAGATGGCTCCTTCAAAATGATGATTGGAGTTGTTTGGGAAGATGGCTAGTGAGTTGACCAAGCATAATGTGAGCTTCATGTATGGGGCAGATGTATGTCTACACACCCACAGGAGACATGCCTAGCCTTGTTGATGATGGTGATAGTAGGGAGACTATGCACTACCTGATTCAGAGGGCATGGCTGTTTTCCCATAGGGGTTTGATGGGAGTATTATGAGACATGATCAAGGAGAGGTTGCCCACTTTACATTGGCACTGCCAACTTATTTGGTACAACTATATACGGATTTTTGGGGCTATCTTAGGATGCAGCCAATATGGCATGTGTTGTACATTCCTATTACATTATTAGGCCTATGAGCACATTGTGGTAGTGTGGCCACGAGAACTACCGGTAGTAGACTGACATCATGGGGGACAGAGGGTAGGATTTAGATGCAATGGGTGGTCCTAAGATTTTGTCTATGAGCAATAGAGGTGTTACATGATGTGGTGCATTACTAGGCGGGAGCTGGAGGGACTATATGCAAGAGACAAAGTATGGTGGCCTTATGTCAGACTTTCCATCATTCATAGGAATGAGGCGAGAGCTACAAGGGATGAAGCTGGTGTGATGGATACATGGGAGACATGTGCCGGTGAGCATGATATTATTCCTAGTAAAAAGATTCTGACTGGATAGTTTCAGACTAGTATAGGATGTACCACCACCATTTCCATAGTATCGATGGGAGATTATGTGGAGAGGCATTTGTTTCCACCTCGTCCCACAGAGATAAGCAGGTCATAAGAGGAGTTACCAATGGATGATAGGATAAATTATGCAGAGGTATCTAATGGATACAGATGCTGGTGGGAGAGTATAGTTATAGGGAAGCACCACCATGACCAAGGAATCCTGACTTTAGCGACTGTGATAGTGCATAGAGATATGCACTATAGGGATAGGTGGCTAGCATTGGTAGTGCAGTTGATAGTAGCATAGGAAGAGGTAGCCACCTTGACTAGGAAGGTGACTATACTACAGGGGATAGTTGACTGTCTACCCAGGAACATAGGTACATGTATAAGCACATGGATCATGCTCCTATACAAGATGGAGGATAAATATCCACCTTACAAGTTACAAATCACAGGGTTTGCAGGGGTCAGTTGGCCACTATCACTAGGCTATAGGTTGTGCCCCTACATGCTTCAGATGGCAGTAGTGCAGGCTTTTCCACGAGGCATTAGGGGATAGGGTCCCATCATTATAGAGGCCGTCAGTGGGACATGGTCCCATGGTACATGGGAGGAGGACATGGTACATATGTATAGGGTCGTGAGGACAATCCCTAGCAGGGACAAAGCTGGATAGGGGTTTACAGTGAGACCTATGGCACCACCTCAGACGAGTGTCGATGGCGAGGTTCAGGGATGTCCTAAATGAGGTGCACGATATTACCAACATCACTCTGATAACCGCACTGAGATATATTTCCCCTCCTATGCTAGAGTATAAGACATAATAGTGCATCTAAGTGAGAAGACTGATATCCTCACACTCATAGCTGTAGAGAGTACAGTGTGGTCGGTGATCCCAGAGACATGGTCATGGTGAGGCTACATGAGTTCATGGAGGCCAAACCCAACTGTGGGCCAGGAAGAGACTAAAATACTGAGACCTAGTGCAGGGTGGAGAGATGTTGGCAAGGTGCCAGATAGGTAAAGAGGAGGAGAAATATGATACTTTCCTCAGAGCATCTCAGGTGGGGTGACAATTAGTCACTTTGTATGATTATTCTTTTTGAGATTTTGATATATACCATTGGCTTTCGAGCTGAAGATAGTGAGGATTTACATGAGAGTTTTGAGATTTTGATCTTATACCGACCTGCATACTGAAGATGGTGAGGATGTATCTAAGATTTTTGAGATTCTGATCTTATATCAGCCTACGTGTCAAAGATGGTGAGGATGTACCTGATATTTTTGAGATATAAGTATTTATTTGTATCTGTGTATATATGTCTTGATACACATACTCTCACATTTATATATTTGATGATGTTTATTGGATGGATGATGTACCTATGTTTTTAAATTTCCATTGTTATTTTGTATTGATGGAAAGTAGGTGAGTTAGGCATAATTGAGTCAAATTCATGTAGGCATGACTGAGTTCTAGGTCATTTAGGCATGGTGGAGTCTAGGTCAGTTAGGCATGGTGGAGTCATGGTGAGTTAGGCATGGTGGGGTCTAGGTGAGTTAGGCATGGTTAAGTCTAGGTCAGTTGGGCATGGTGGAGTTTAGGTCACTTAGGCATGGTTGAGTTTAAGTCATTTAGGCATGGTGGAGTCTAGGTCATTTAAGCATGGTTTGGTCATGGTGTTGCATTTTATTTAATTTCCAAGTTGTTTTTATGGAAAATAAATGATGATGTATGATATTGTGATGTTATAAAATTATGGGTGTGTATGTTTTTATGATTTTTTAATTTCCAAGTTTTGTGTAAAATGGAAACTAACTAAGATATAATGTGAATATAAAAATGGGGGAAATTTTGTTAGGGTAAAGAGTGACCAAGCTAACCTCTAAGCACCCCATGCCCTTAGAGTTCTTCCTACATAGCCCTGGCAAAAGTGAGCCTCAGGATAATTTACTTCTCCCATAATCTAGGGGAAAATATGGTGAATCAGAGGAATGGGTTGGTAGGTTTTAAGCATGATTGATTCTAGGTCATTTAGGAATGGTTGGGTTAGGGTCATGAAGGTATGGTTGAGGTTAGGTCATTTAGGCATGGGTGATTTTAGGTTGATTATGGTGAAAGAAGAATCACCAAAATGCAGGTGTCGATGGCCTAATCCTGTATTGGAGAATCAAAAAGTAATGAAGAAGGTGAAGGGTAAGAGGTTACCAAAAGAGACACCTAATTGGAAGAACCCTAATAACGCAACCATACCAAAGGTGGGCTTATGAACATAAGACTCTAAAGGCATTACATGATTGACTATGCTAAGGGTGAATAAAGTCACATGATCATGAAATGTCATTTTTATGGAAAGTCCCTTGAGAAGGTATGAAATTAGGGTGAAAAAGAAATGAGGTGAAAGTGGTTGGTTTTAGAGTAACCTGGTGCGAGACAATATGACTACTTGGAAAGGTACCCAAGATCAAAATAGGCAAGTCCATGACAAAAAGGTTATCTTTTTCTCTTTTTTCTCTTTTTTTTGATAGACTGATCGATGCAGAAAGTCTATGTGGGATCATTATATTATCTCCTTGAGGTCTTCGTGAACCTGATCGATGCGAGAATATTTTGATTATATTATTTTGTTTTTGCAAGAATAGTCCCTTTTTATTATAGACTATGTGTAGTATGGATAGCTTTGTATAGTTGTCCTTTGAGGGAGAAGTCTATTTATAGTGACGAGATAAAGAGAAGAGATGTCCCTTTTGAGGGAGTCAACTCTTTGCTGGAAGTTTGATCAAGGAGTTGAATCCCATTTTTCTTTTAAAATTATTTTGATTTTGGCTGTTTAAGTCTTGGAAAAGACCATAGAGGAAGATTAGGATATTGTTTAGAAAACAAAACCATAGCACACAAAGGTTAACTATGAAAGAGATGGTTTTAAGTGATGAATGACCATGGGATTCCATCTTGAAAAAGACAAAAATTATACATTAAAATCATACCATGAGTAGAGCCATGGTACTCATATTGAAGATAAGTCTTAAAGGTGATGGGTAATCACATGATTCTTGTTTAGTCGTTGACCCCAAGAATAAGTAATATGAAAGGTGAAGGGTGATCAAGGGATGAACTTGAAATAGATAGAAGGTGAAATAGGACTTGATTCAATAATAGAATGGTCAAAGATGCAAGGAATTGAGGGGTTCAGGTTCGGGTTTACGTTCGAGTGAAGACAAACGATAAGAACCTGATCCATAGGTATGAGTAACGATATAGGGTCTAAAACAATTAGAAGAAAATTTTCCCCATTTATTTTTCTCTTCTTTGGTTACATGTTGATTTTCCATTAGGAAGAGGTCACCGAGATGGAAGGTTTACTCATGGACATGTTTTTCATAGGAACATTTGATACATTTTTGGTAGATTTGGAGATGATCAAGAGCATTAAGACAACGTTCATCTAATAACTCAAGTTGTGCCAAACGGTCCTAGTGAAAGTCATCATCGTTGAGCATGTCTTGGAGTGAGATACAAAGAGATGGAATTTGGAATTTGAGAGGCAAGACAACCTCGGTACCATAGACCAGAGATAAATGTGTTGCAGTAGTTGAGGTGTGAATACTATTATGATAAGCCTACATGGTGAAAGGAATGTGCGTATGCCAATACTTTCCAGTATCATCAACTACTTTCATAAGAATTTTGTTCAGGGTTTTATTGGTTGATTCTGCTTGGCCATTTGTTTGTGGGTAGTAAGGTGAAGAGAAACTGAGTTGAATGTCAAAGGCATCACAAAGTTTTCATAGGGTTTTGTTTTTGAACTATTTTTTGTTATCAGTGATGAGATGGTGAGGAACGCATCATAGATTTTCTCAAATTTTGTATAGATGAGGGGGGTGGCTTCTACCAATTTAGTGTAGTATTCAGTTTCTGTAATAATCCATTGATGGCATTGTGAAGAATGAGGATTGATCTCTCTGACAAGATCAAAACCCCAATGAGATAAAGGCCTAAGGTCTCGTGCAACCTGTAAGGCATTAATAGTTGTATGATGAAGATTATCATGCTACTAGAATTTCCCACAACGTTATATGTATCCAAAATAGTCATTGTTGATGGTGGGCCAATAATATCCTAGGCGAAGGATGTGTTTAGCGACAACTAGACCAGTTAAGTGACCTCCATGAATTTCATTATGAACCTCCTTGATGGTGTAGGGAATTTCAGAACTTGTAAGGCATCACAAGAGGATACCATCAAAGCCACGTTTATAAGGAAGGCCTCCCATAATGACATAACAAGAGATACTTTTGATAAAAACATGTTTTCCATCACGAGTAAATTACGAAGATAGAATCGGAATGGAAAGGTAGTCTGAAAAATTCTTATGCCAAAGATCATGTAGATCAAGTGTAATGGTTCCGATGAGGTTGAATTCTTGAAAAAGATAGGAAGGTGATTACAACCTTTGTACTATGAAAAATATTTTTGATTCAAAAGGCAAGGTGGGAGTCTGAGAAATAAGGCAGACCATGGTATCCACAAATTTATTAGTAGAACATAGCGTGGTTTGAAGTTCATAACAGTCAAAGGTGGTCAAAAGTATGTCTACAAGATGTTTGTACTTTTGAAGTACTTCATTACGACACTGGTATATACCATTGACTTTATTTACAACTAGTTAAGAGTCACCAAATATATTAATGGATTTGACATCTAAGGTGATGGCAGTTTGAGGGCCTAATACAAGTGCTTCATATTCGACAATATTGTTTGTACAATCAAAATCAAGTTTGAAAGATAAAGGCATATGTTCACCATCAAGAGGAAGAGGATAACACCTACACCACCCCCATGCTAACATTTGGAACTGTCGAATAATAAGGTCATTTGGTAAACGGTGTCATCCAAAGAGAGAGTAGAAATGGATTCATCAAGGAAACCAAAGTTAGAGGATTGATTTCTGGAGAGGGGTGTGTCCTCAAGTTGGTCAGTGATGGTTTGGCCTTTGATAGATTTTTGATGGATGGATTCGAGTTCAAGGTCGGTGAGAAGCATGATCCAAGCACACTGATGTTGGTAGGGTTTGGCATACATGTAATTTAAGGGGTCAGTATTGGTGACAACAAAGGTTTTGTGATTGAGTAGGTAATGAAGAAGTTTAGTGGTGATAAAAACTAAGGCTAATGAGAGTTTTTCGGTATGGGTGTACCTTGTTTCATAGTCCAAAATATTATGGTTTATGTAATAAACCTCTTTCTTCCTATGTTGATTGTCGCGATGGGTGAGCATGGCCCCCAAGGAATGATCTGTAACATAAATTTGAAGGTAAAATGGCTGGTTATCCTTAGGAGGAACAAGTATAGGTGGTTGGAGAAGGTATTGTTTTAAGGCCTCAAAGGATTTGTGGCATTCATTATCCCATTTTAAAGAGACATCCTTTTTAGGAGATGGTGAAATGGTTGGTAGTGGTCAGAAAGCTATGAAATAAAATGATGAATAGGATGCAACTTTCCTTGCAAACTATGAAGTTGGCGAAGGTTATTAGGTGGAGGAATTTCAAGAATGGCCTAAGAGAACAATGAACACACACTTATTTTGTTAAAGGAGAATGTAATACTTGATAAGATGGTAAAAGATAACTTTCAAGACTATAAGATGTCTGTGCTAATGTTTAGATTTTAAAAAGAGGTTATCTACATAATCTTCCAATATACGATGCATGATGTCATGAAAGATATAAGTCATAGCTCACTGATATGTAAAACCAACATTCTTAAGGCCAAAAGGAATGAATCAATGGTAGAAGGTACCCCAAGGAGTGATGAAGATAGTTTTGTGTTGATCTTCTGGGGCAAGTAATATTTGGTTATAACCCAAGAAATAATCCATGAGTGATAGCATCCCATGACTAGTGGCAAGATCAACTAGTTGGTCAATACTAGGTAGAGGAAAATAATCTTTGGGGCAAGCTAGGTTGAGGTCATGGAAATTCTTACAAATTCAGAGTCCCCCTATCACTTTTGTGACAGGAACAATGTTGGAAATCCATTGGGGATAGTCAATGGGTAGGATGAAGGAAATGAAGAGAAGGCACTGGAGATCTTATTTGATAAGAAGGGCAATTCGAGGATGTGTTTTGCACAAAAAAAATTCACTGGTTTGGCTTCAGGGATGGTTACGATATTATGGGCCAAAATATTTGGGTCAATACCGGGCATATCAGCATAGGACCAAGCAAATGCATTGTTGTAATCTCGAAGGAAATAAGTGAAAGCTTCATGTTTAGCAGCATCTAAATATTGACCAATCTTTAGAATGTGTGGGTCATCCTGGGTGTTAATATTGATTTCGATGGTCGACTCATTTAACATGGTTTGCATCTCAGAAGGTAACGATAGATAAATATAAGAATCTTTTGCACCAAGGTAGGTTAGAATAGACTCATCATTATGACATTGAATGATGTTAATGGATGGTGTATCATCATCGATCATGCTAGGATACTTGAAGGGAAGAAAAGAAGGAGCCTCACCATCATGTTGATAAGTCAGAGGTCCTAGGGAAATTGTGTTGATGAAATTTTTTTTAGGAGGAATAGATTTGGGATCTATATATTCCGTGGGTGAAGGTGGTGACATTGTTGAACAGGGTGCAGAAGGATTCTCATCCTCAATGAATTCGATGCACGCCTTCTTGGAAGATGGTTTAGAAAATCCAATACCATTGTGGTCTTTATGTTTACAAGTGGTACATGGGATGACGGTATGACGACCTTGTTCATAAAAACCAAAGCCAAATCCTTTCCATGCACATCAGTGAAGGAAAGTGTGGTCAAAGTGACGGTTGGTGAGAGATTGGAGGTAAGATGAAAATTTTTGTGTTTGGGAAGGGGGTTTGAGTGCATAGGTGGAAGTTTCAATTCCCCATACATTAAGTTGGTGTGAAGGTTTGGAGGACCGTAAGGGAATACTTCGCCTATGTGATGGTCATAACGAGGATGTTTTCATAGGTTACCATACTCTTATGGAGTAAGGAATGTGTTTATGTTATACAAGCGGTATACCTCTAGAGTGAGGTGTTCAAAAACACCTTCTAAGGGATCGGTAGTAGATATGTGTGTTGCCATAATAGATGAATTAATAGGTGATTGTGAATAATAAGGATTGGTTAGTTGGGAACTAGATGGGTTAGCATATGGGTCAGCAGTAGAGGTCGTGGCAGCAGTTGGAATAGAGGAAGTAGGTACAGGTGAGGTAGCGGAAACATTGATGGATGGGGTTGTGGGTAAAGGAGAATTGGTAGTAGTGGTAGATTCCTTAACTGGTATAAGGACATCATTAGGTCAGTACAACATGTTGTAGGTTTTGGAATGGTGAAGGGTCAGCGAGAATGGTGTAGTTATGTCCTTCATGCTCAAATTTGACACAACAATGTAAATTTGAAGGAACACAACCAATGACATGGATCCAAGGTTGGCCAAGAAATAGGTTATACTAGAATTCCCCCTCTAAGTCATAGAATAATTATGGGATAGTACAGGGGGCCATGTAAAAATGGATAATGATGGTAGTAAGGGTAGAAGTGATGACATCATTAAAGGAGTGCAACATAATTGGGTTATTATGCATGTAATTGGAAGGTATGTTTATTTGGTTGTACACATGGGAGGAGATTATGTTGATACTAGTGCCACCATTGATCATAATGCATCATATGTGTATGTTATCGATATAGATGGAGATGAAAAGTGAGGGATTGGGGTCATCTGATTGGAGAGGTATGATCTCATCATAAGAAAAAATGAGGGCGACGAATTAATGAGTGGGAGTGTGGGTAGAAGAAGGAGATTATTTGGTAAGAGAGGCCATGTGGTGAGGGGTGATAATGGAGGTGACTGGTGTGGGGTTTTTAGGTAAAACCTTGATGGACTTCAAAACCTCCATGAGGGATTGTTGATGAGATTCAGAGATTTGAACGAGATCATACAAAGAAATTTTAAAAGGGGATTGGTGTAATTGTTTTATAATTATACAATGGGAAAACCTATGAGGAATAAGATATGTGGGACCTCGAATGGTGTTTTTGGGTGTGGGTGCAGTCGGTATGTTAGGCACATGATTAGTGGATGGGATGGTTGCTTTTTATTTCCCTTTGTCTTTTTGGGTGGGAGTGACAACTTGGATCATGTTAATCTAAGGGAAGGAGGTGGATGGAGAAGGTATGTCATGAGTAGTCTAATGACATGATCAGAAAAATCCTAATGTGGGGTAAGAACCTTACAAAATAAGTATGACACACTGGAATTTAGGTGGTGGTTTGGCCAACTCTTGAATACATGGACCATGTTGATCTCGAATGTTGGAAGTGGATAACAAGATTGTAGAGGTGGAGATGCAGGTGGCTTAATAGGTAGTGGATGAAGACGTGTGGTGATTGGTGAAGGTGGAATAGAATCCTCATCTAGAAGATCATCATCGTCAAAATTTTCTTCAGGAGGACATAGTTGGAGAAAAACAGTTTTAAGATCCTTACAATTCTCTACATTATTCCATGACACATGATGGTAGGCACAAATTTTGGTTTCCTCAAACCCTTTTTGTTTGAGTTCGAGTGGGTTTTAGGGTATAAGTGGCGGTAATGTGATGACAGAGGTATCTAAGAGGTTGGCTAAAATGTTGGCATAGGACCCTACCAATGGATCATAGTGGGAAGTGAGTGTGGGTTTGGGTAAAGGTGTGGATGATTGTGGTGGAAGATGTGTTATAGGAGGTGTAATATGTTTGACCACTGGTTTGGTAGGTGGTACTGTCTTAGGTATTGATGGTACCTATTTGAGTAAAGGTATGGCAGATGACCTAACAATGGAAGGTGTTGTTGGTTTAACTACCCTGTTGAAGTGTAGTGGGTTCTTGTCCTTGGATTTCACCTTCTTGGGTAAAGGTGAGGTGGGAGTATGTGATGTATAAGGGAAAGAAGATGGTGGAAGAGGATGGGTTATCCATGGGAATGATGGAGGTGTGGTGAAAGTGGTAAGTAGAGACCATGTGGAAGGTATGGGCTGAAGAGAAGAAAGTTTCATAGGTAGTGATGAAGTTATGCTAGTTGGTGGGGGTATAGGTGGTAAGAAAGACACGGGTGATGACAGGGGTGTTTGTTGTCATGAAAATTGGGTATAATAAAATATTGTGATGAAGAAGTATGTTTCTTCACTTTTAATTTGCTTCGGGTAGGGGGATTTTTTGTCCAAGGTTGATGGGTGAGGTCCCAGGATGGACATAAGGGGTATAGGTGACAAAGGCGTGGTGGGTGAGACTGGTATATGTGGCCTAGAAGGTTGGGTCTTATTGTTAGGTGCATGAATAATTTTGGTGCAATATTGGGAAGACGTGGTTAAATCTAATTTAATGGATGGATGGGCAAGGTTTGATGTCGACATGACACCCAAGGTAGTGATGGGTCTAGATATGGGTGAAGATGTAGGTGTGGGTAGGTTCTTAAGCATAGGAATGATTTTATTCATGGGTAAAGGTTCAGATGTAGGCAAGGGTGACAACGAAAAAGCCATTTTAATAAGCATAGTCATGGTTGATTTGGTTGCTTAAAACACTTTTAGATAGATCGTGGAGGTATTAGTAAGGGACATTTTCATTTAGGTTAAAAAGGGGAGCTGAAGGCATCCCCAAAGCATGAAATTATCAACATAATACAAGTGGTCGACTAAGAGTGAAAAAGATGTTGCTGTAAGAGGAGCCATTGTTGATTTTGTAGCAATATCTGTAAAGTATGTCTACGAGACATGGAATTTGTTTGCTTCAGAATTTGTGGGTAAGAGAGTGAGAGAAGATCAACAAGATCCTGAAATGTTGATGGCGTATGGTCACCAACAGGCCATGGTGATTCTAAAGGATTCCCCATGGGTAGGGGAGATGATGGGTGAGGTAAGGTAGGATCCTGTTTCGGTGGAGGGGAAGGAGAGCATGACTCTCCCATGGGTAGGAGAGTTAATACCGTTGATTGTTCGTTGGGTTCAGAGGTGAGTGGTGAAATGGTATTGGCTGAAGTGGTGGAATCCTCCATAGGTGAGGGAGGAGATGAAGAGGACTCCTCTATGGGTGAGGGAGTAGATGAGGTAAGATCTAGTATAGCTAGATGAGCTCGTGCTAGAATTTCCTTGATGGAGGAGACATGAGGAAATTGGGGAATGGTTGGTATGACATTGAAAAAAACATGGAATTCACTAACATTGCTATCATTGGTTGAAGATTCCCCATGCTGATTAGAGGATGGTGTATGATTAGGAAACAAATTCTTAAAGATATGCAAGTTTTGATTTACCAGTGCGTTTGGGTTGTCCAGGAAGATATCTCCATTATCTAACATTTCCTAGACAATGTTCTTAAAAGTTATGCAATTACCATTAATATGGCCTTTGACATGATGATAATTACAATAGTCATGTTCCTTATACCACGCAGGCGCAAGACAAGTGGGATCAAAACCAATATGAGGTTTTATGGGGGAAAGTGTAATGGCTCTGACCTTAATAAGATTTTCCAAGACTAAAGAATAGGGCTCTCCAATTGGAGTGTACTTTCGTTGTTCCCATCGGAACTGAAAAGTCTGAACAGGAGAAAGATTGGAGGAAGGTTTGGCTTGATTAGATGGATGAGATGGAACAGATTTGAGAACTACCGCATTGGCAGATCCCTTGGCTTTTTAATAATTACTTTTGGGCTTCGAAGATGAAAAAGTTTCATTTGATTTGAACGTGGCATTTTTGTTACACAACTGAATTTTCTTCTCTTTGATGAAATGAATTTCTATCTTTTGTGCCATCATAAATGCTTCATTGAAGGTATGGAAGGTTTTTACCTGCATATTTGGTGAGATATGTCTGGAAAAATCTCTAGATGAAAAAATATATAAGCTCAACTTGAGGTAAATGGAATGTTAATTGGTTGATAAGGCTTCACCAGCAAGCAAAAAAATATGAGATATATTCTTTATCATATTGTTGTGTTGAGTATAGGTTAGTCATGGTGACCTTTTTGATGACATTAATCTAGAAGTGGTCGAAGAATGCTTGAGCCATATGGTTAAAGGAGTAGATGGAATATCTAGGTAAACCACTGTACCAATCTAAGGAGGGTCCTATCAAGTACATGGGGAACGTCTACAAGAGTAAAGTATTGTCCTGGGAAATTAGATAGCACTCATGTTTGAATGAAAACAAGTGTTTTTGTGGGTCTTCTTTACTATTGAAATAGTTTAACTTGGGCATTTCCCAATGTAAAGTGTACGGGCAAATGGGGATAAATGGATAAGTAGGCTCATTACATATTTCTTCATAAGTCAAGGAGTTGTGAGAGGTGGAAACTGAAGCTTCTAATGTTTGCATATTTTGCATCATCATCCTAATGAGGTCATTGGTGGGTTGTGAGGAATGGGTGCCTCCTATAGTAAAGGGAGGTTGATGATGAATGTATGATGTAGAGGACATCCCAATATATGGGGGTGTTGAGTATGATAACTGCGAAGGGGGAATAGATGCAAGCAGAAGATATCCCAAATATGTGATATAAGAGATTAGGGGTTGTTGGTGATGTGTGTAAGTGGGTGGGGTAGTCATAATGAATCTCATGGTAATTGGGGTTAGATATTGTGGGATGTAAAGGATAAGGTTTTGAAATGGCGTGTGGGTTTCCGACACCAGGGGTGGTTTTGATGCAACTGATATATATGAGGTAAAGGGTGTAGATGGGGCCATGCTTAAGGTAGTTGGTGAAGGGATGGTCAAAAACACATGTGTGATAGATTCCATTAGTGCAGTAGTTATAGAGGACGTGGGGTCCATTTGAGACACCACAGGTTGTAAGGTGGATGAAGATAATGCTGAGTTAGTGGTAGTTAACATGGAAGTGGGGGTGAGGGCAGGAGGGATAGACATGGGCATGTTGTATACCAACTATCTTGAGGAGTCTTGGGTATATGAGTGGGCATGATAATATTGTAGGGTAGCGGGATTATGGTCAAGGAGTCTTGTAAACTCCTTGTTGTCAGTATTAATGGTGATGGGTTGAGTTAGATCTATAGGTGACAAGATAGAAGGGGTGAATGGGATAAGTGGAAGTGGCTGAAGGATACCCTGAAATTCAAGGGCATTGATTTGGCTGTGAGTCAACACCATGTCAATTAGTGTAAACTTGGTAAAATGTACTCTGTAAATAACATAGAAAACAACAGAAATGAAGAAGGATAGATTCTGGGAGGTGAACTTGGTCAGTGTTTTAATTAAAAAAAATAGAGTGACTGATGTCGGTTAGACTAACTGATGACGATTAAAGGATGACCGATCATAGTTACAGTAACCGATACCGATTATTGTGGAGAAATAAAAAATTCTAGCAAATGAGGTAAAAAATGATGAAAATGAAATAAGGAAACTGTACTTGATTGTGATATTGGAATTTTGGGGATATGATGATGTCCTAAGAACTTCAAATAGAACAGAAGAGCTGATAAATGTTTTTTGGTTGAAATGACCAAAAGAGATAGAATCTGACACCGATTAGGTAAATCGATGACGGTCAGGTGGAAATCAGTGACATTCACTGGACCGATGCTGGTTACTATGAAATTTGAAGAAGTGAAGAAAATTGGTTTTTGTGAATTATGTCAAATGAAGTATCAATCCAAAAGTCTTAGGATGATAGTATTAGACCCTGACACACTCAGAAACAGTCAGACTACTCCAACTATGATGGTGGAGTGTGAAAGGAAGAGGAAAGTGGAGAATGTAACCTCACAACTCAAAACACAACTTAGAAAAAAGCTAAGAAAAACATGCAATCCTATAAGTGAATTTTATATTTTTAGCTTATGCTATTTAAGATAGACTTGTGAATTTAGAATAGATTTTTTTGGTTGGGAAGGCATCCTATGAAGAGGTAAATTCTAAAGGGTGGTTTCAGGTTATGTTTTGGTGAGAGCGGTCCTTTCTCTGAGATAATGACTGGACAGAGAAACCAGCTAGGAATCCATTGTCAATCCTCTGATTATGTGATCTTTGACATCTTCTTTCAGGTAAGGTGTTGTTTAAGAAGATGTGTGAATTTTATTTGTGCAGTTTGGAAAAGAGAGAGATAAGAGAAATTGCTTCTACGATTATGTCAACCATCAGCTGGGCATGACTTTCAGCGTATAGGTTTCCCTAGGTTTTTAATGTGAGTTAAAATGTAGCATACAAGGATGAAATGCAACATATTTTAGAACTGAAATCGATAATTAGCTTAGATGTAGCAAATGATGAATAGGTCATGAACGTGCTCTTTCACTACTATGCAAATGTAGGAAGAAAGAAATGATTTTTTTTAAACACAAAATCACAAATGTCGTTTAGAAAATTAGACGAAAAGAATTTTATCAGGGAGAAGATTAAATGTGTATTTTTCAAAAAGAAAGAGACCCAAAATATTTCCCTATATGAAGAAAATGCAATGAACCCAAGAGAGGGTCCCATCAGGTGTGCCAAAATGTTTCATCAGATTTGTAACATATTTAATGAATCAGATAGAGGTGATGGGCCAAGGAGGAATATATGTTGTGATGTCAGTTAGAGGTCATGTGTGCATCCTAAATTCTTGACCCAATGTTGATTTCTAGAGCTTCCTTTTGGCTAAGAGGAACTACATGAAATGAAAAACAAGACCATAAGAATAATATTAAACAATATATATCAATGGAATGCCTAGCGTGTGCTAGATCTGGGAAGTGTGATACTTACTAGATGGCTGTCAGTCCACTGTTTAATAAAATTTAATGCAAGAAATAATGTAAAAAAATATATCCTATTGTAGTTGATATGATTTAGGCATCTCATTCAAATACAATTAGCAAATATAATCTAATAGGTAGGGTTATGATCAAATCTGGAGGTTGGGTAGGTGGTTTTGAATTTCTACCAGTCTGATAGAGGTCTAGTGAAAGGATACAAATGATTCTAGGTAGTTTGGAGATGGATATTAGCTTGATGTCCTGAGCTAGGTTGTCAGACATAGAGACTGATACTAGTCAGAGTGATACTGACAAAAGTTTAGATATAACCAATGATAGTTTAGGGTGGATAATTATAGAATGTCAAAATAGATGCGCAGGCTCTCTCTGTATTTACACCGAGATTTGGGAAGGTCTGTGGTATGATTGTAAGTGGGGTACCAGGTTTGGGTAAGGTTCTCTAAGATTTTTGGGGTGATAATGTCAACTCAATGAAAGTTTGTCACGAGACACAGTAATCAATGTCAATATGGTGACTGATACTGGTAAAAGAGAAACCAATGACAGTCAAGGTGACCAGAATCAGTAGAGGTATAATGGTGGAAATAAATAAAACTTGGTTTTAGAGCTTCTTTGTGATTACACAGAGAATGGAAGAGGGATGGCTAGGTTTGTAAAAATTCTAAAAAGGCTCAAGAATGCCTAAGATTTGGGTGTAGGGAGATAAAATGTAGTGGGTGGTCAGATGGGCGGATTGAAAAGAAGTTTGGAATGATGGAATGTTAAGGATAATAAGATATGAAAAATGGAGATAAATAAATTGCAATCTAAGTAAGTATAGAATGATGTAGATAAAAACCACTTACTTGTATTTGCAGGCCTAGTTGGTGGAGGACAGCAATGGTTGATCTATGAAACTAGTGATCAATTCCATGGTAGCACTTCCTAGAATGTTACAATGAATTTCAATTCCTTCAGATCAGTCCTAGTGCTAGCTAGGAGGAATCTAGATGCTTAAGAAGACTTTGGTTCGTGCTTGCATGCAGATCTCTCTTTCTCTCAAAACTCAAAAAAAGACCATCCTCTCCCAAAACTTGAAATTTCCAACCCCTGGAACAAGGTTTCCAAAATTAATAAATGGTAACTGACGATGGTTAGGGTGAGTGGTTTCAGTTTAGGGTTAACTGGCGTCGGTTACGGCGGGAAATCTTAGGTTTTCCAAAATAGCAGAACTTGGATATCTTTTAGGCAGTTCTGCCTATTGCTCTCGATCTAAAATGGTATCTTGCACTTAAATAAGTGGGTATGTCATTATAGAAAGAATATACATCTAATGTTAGTGTTATACTAAGTCTTTGTTAGTTAATTTAAGTAGAAATTGAGTCTTAGTTAAAAGAAACATGCTAAGAGTATGTCCATGATGAAGTGTCTAGGTGATGTGGCTAGGTGAGGTGGTCAAGTGAGGTATTAATTAGATTAATTAAAGGAATTAATTCAACTAATCATATTCACTATGGGATATGAATATGTAAGGTATGGTTAATTTAATTAACGGGGTTATAAGGGTGGTATGACCTAATTTTGGTGTCTACAGTATGTTGTTGGGCAGTTGTGTCTTGAAAGGAAACCATATAAAGACTAAGAATAGGAATGGAAGACAATTTCTAACATTTCAAGTTGACTTAGAGGTGGATATGAGTATATTTGTTGAACAAGAGGTTTTTGATTTTAATCAATAAGACTTGCAATACTATATGAAGGATCCAATGGAGGTGGTGGTTCACGTATATATTGTTGATTTAAATCAATGGGATGTGAAGAATTAGGAATAATTAAAAATGGTTTGGTTTCAAATTTTTGTGAAGAACTGGATAAAGGATCAGGAATATTTGAGGACAGTTTAGGTCTAAATGGTTAGAATTGAACACCCCTAGTTATCAGATAAGTGTTGAGAGAAATGGGGTTTGAATCTAACATTTATTTGAAAACAAGATCTCCTCTTTCAAATAAATCGGGTTCAAAATATTTTGATTACAAACTGGGGGAGTATGGTTGTTTAGATTCTTTTTATTCAGATGTATGGAAAATTTGGCTACGAATATGACATGAAGAATGTAAGAGACATTGTCTCATTTCTTCATTATATTCCTCCTCTATTTCATTCCAAGTTCGTTGAGCATCAGATATAGGAGTAGAAGTAATTGGTTGATGAAATGAATTTTGTTGTTGTAATGGCATGGTAAATAATGGTATAGATACATAAGTAGATAAAGGTGTAGACAATGGAATAGATAGTGGGATTTTTTGTTGCAAGGGTGTGGATAATGGTTGAGACATGTTTTCAGAGGTTTAGTTGTAGACATTTTGCCTAGTTTGTACAATAATGAACAAAAAAACACTCACCTAAAAATAAACTAAATGAGTTGGTTACTAGAAGGAAACACAAGTAAGAAAGATGATTTTTTTAAAATTTAATTAAAAAGAGTAAAATGTGTAAAATGGTTAATGAAGGTCCTAGGAAATGGAAATATATGGTTGGTTTCAGGTGTGTTTAAGGAAAGATTCCTCGATATACCCAAAGGTACGTGAGGCCCAAATTATAAATTTTTATTGCTATCGATACGAGCATGGTATTGGGGCCTACCCCCTCATTTCAGGGTCCCACAATGATAAAGGTGTTAGGTTTTTTTCCAATATATCGACAGACAGGTGATTATACTCTGCCATAACACCAAGTCAACTTCTCCTCTTGGTGATCAAATCAAAGTAGGTATCCACCTAGGAAGGAATTTTTTAAATGTATTTTGATGTGTAAGTGGTTTGGTTTTGTGTGGGGGAAAGGAAAGTGACTGCAATAGATTACCTTCCTAATTAATACTATGTGAAACAAGAAGGATGAATGATTCATTTTAAAAACCAAATCAAATATTTTTTTGATGAAGATAGTCAAAAAAATAATGCAATACTAAAAGAAAAAAGATAGATTTTGGACTCATCGTGATAAATGCTTCCTAATTTTTAAAATTATTTTTTAGCAATTTTTGAGCAAACAATCCAACAATCCAACAATAAAAAGTATCTATAGTAATAACCACCTACAAAATAAGGTTATTTGAAGTAACAGAAAACAAAAATAATAAATATTAGCAAGAAAATTATAAAGTGATAAAAAAGAAAAGGAATCGTTGGCGATTGCACAAATATCTTGTTATTATTAAATAGTAAACTTGATATAGAGAAATTTGATTTTTCAAATGAAAAAAATATATTTTCGTTATATATTTTCACAATAAACAATAAGAGAAAGAAATATAAAAATTTTAATTGACAGGAAACATAAAAATAACCAAAAAACAATAACTAAAGGGAAAACTGCAAAGTAAAAAAAAGCATTCAGGAAATTGTCAGCGATTGGCTAAATCGCTGGTGATTACTATGCAGAGAACAAAAAAAAGAAAAACATATACTAATTTTAATAAAATAAATAATGAAATGAGGGAGAATGTCCTACCTGGAATGCCAAGATGTATAGAATAAATCCTACCTCTTTAACTTAAACTAAATAAGAAAAAAAATAAGATGTACCTAACCTTAAATGATGGGGTTTAGAGATACCTGCAGATATGGGTGAATGATACTTGATGGTTGCACTCCATATAAGAAATGATGTAATCTCCTTTTCTGTGAGAATACATGTAGATCATAGACACTAAACAATACATGATTAATAAAATATGAGGTGGATTTCCTGGAAAAGGTTAGTCCACAAAAATCAAAGAACTTCCTAACAAGGATGTCAAATCACTTTTACAATCAAGTGGGTACATGAATAATAAATGAAATACGATAAATTGTAATAATAACGTTTTGAAAATTGTTACATTATTACAAATATAGGAATGATAAATGATAATAAATGACAGATATGAACTATGATTCAAAATTGGAATCTAAATCAATATCTAAATTCTTAGAGGAAGGTGAACTCTCTTATCCAGTGGACCCAAAGTATTCTCCTTAAGAGAAATATAAATTCTCATCCTTGGTGTATTCTTCCTTACAAAATTCTATAATGTATTCCATATCTTCTTCTTCCATGTCATGTTGGTACTCATAATCAGAATTTGAGTTCTCAAAATCAGTTTGGTTTTTAGATTCAAACTCAGGAATTGAATTTCCTAATTCAGATTCGTATTGATATTTGAACTAAGCTAAATCAGCTCGGATGCATAGGACCGCAAATTAAGCTTCGCAGAATTCCTTTGTAGCTTCGTGTATTCGTTGAGTAGACTCAAAGATGGTTTGTAAATGATCTAAAGGGGTGAAATGGATGACACACATCTCAAGGTCATGTAGAATGTTGTAATTCTCCCAATGTAATGAGTGACGAACAATAAGAAGAGAGTGAATATTGGTAGTTTTGTGACTCTAGCCACCTATTGCCATCTAATAGAATTTATTCTAGACAAAATGTTAGAAACAAAAATATATAGTATGAAATTGATGTGAATTATTGAATGGAAGTTGGTTTAGTCTGCAAGAGAATAGAATAGACATGATTCATAGGTAATTACTATGATCATTAGTGATTCTAGTGAATGGTGAAAAGGTTATAAAATGGATATTTTTGAATGAATAATATACTATTAAATATTTATCAATGATGGAAACAATTTGAAATAGATAAACAAGAAAATATAAATACCTGTATTATATCGTAGAGGAGATAATCAAACCTTGAAAAGAAATGGTGTAAGCAACTGGATGAAAAGCTGCAACTAGTGATGAAATTTCAGTCTACAAGAGCTTGAATGATGACTAGTGAATGTCTGAGAGAAATTGGAAGGGTAACTGGACAATAAACCAGATAGTTGTGTGCATATTAATGCTATAGATTGAAGTAGAAAGCTGGATGTTTGAAAATGTTAGTGGATGATCCCAAAAAGATAATGTAAAATTGGCATAAGTAATCACTGACGATTGACCAAATTGCCAAAAAAAAATTTCCTTTTAGGCTTGTTTAGAAAATGGTTGAAACTACTTGCTAATTCAAGGATCTTGTTCTGGATTTTGAGGAGATGAATTGTCAAGTGGTTCAAAATGTGTCGGGTTAGTAGTAAAAATGAAGGAATAAATTAATTTTGGCTAGATTAGGTTATGAATTAGCCTAATATAGGTTTATGGATAATTTTAATAGGTTTATATTAGATAATGCTAAATTTACAAGATAATTATTTTAGGGAATATTTGGATAGTTAGGAAAATGATTAGGTTAGTTTAAGAAAATAACAATTTTCATAGGTGGATATATTAATTTGATTAAATGTTGTACATGTTATGAAATATTAAAAAATGTAGTATGTGCTATAAGGTATGTATTTAATTAAAATAATTAATTAATTAATTAATTATAGATAAAGGGTGTTTCTTGAGGAATTTCATGTGTTTAATTAAAGATTTGGACAAAGATGAGGGAGTGTAGATTTTCGGTGTCTATAAGTGGTTTGAGAGATTTTCTTCCTAAGTGGATAGAATTTAATCCTACTGCATGGATGATGATTTTAATATGTATAGTAATCCTTCATATTTCTATAAAGTTATGATAGAGGTCATGGTGATGAGTGGACTCCACTCAAACAAGTCAATTTATGAAGAAGTTTGTTTTGGGACAAGGTTGTCCAAATGAGTTGAAAACTAAATTTATATTATGTGATGTATGTGGGTTTTCCTTGATTTATAAATATTTTTCAAGTCATGGTGATGTAATTACCTTGTCAATTTTGCTTCATTTAAGTTGACTGGTCAAAGGGCAGTTTTGAGGCAATAAAAATTAGTCTTCAATGAAATGGACATAAAATAAGATACACGTGGAGTTATGAGGTGATTCAAGTTGTGTTGGAAATATAATTAAGATATATTTTTAGTGATAATTTTTTAATTCATTATGATGAGTTTTTATATGGTTTCTAGGTCAACATTTGGATTATAATATTTTTGACTATCTATGACAACTATTTTTGCTGAGGAATTGAGTTGGTTGGAGAATGAGATGGATTTGGTGATGATTTATATCAAATGGAATGTGAATAGGGATGAATTTTTAATCCAATGAATTTATTTGGAAGTCCTGAAAGTGTCTGGAAGGGTGTTAACAAGTTTTTTTGAAAAAAGATGTTTGGGCAATATCATTTGGTGAAGACAAAAGTCTATGTAGTTTTAACCAGTGATTGATTCAAGACTTATAAATTACTTAGAAGTGTTTTAAAGGTATTTTAATTTCCATAAAGTTTCAAATTCCATAGTTGAGTTGATTTAAAGATATCATGAGGCCCAAAGTTAGAATCAGGGTCCTAAAGGATGTTTAAAACAGGTGTCTTGAGAATTATAAGAAGCAATGGTCCCATTTAATGAAATAATCTGATTTGTTGATGAAAATTGAGACCATTTATTATGTTTAAATGTTATTTTAAATACGTGTGATGAATTTTAAAGCATTAATAAAAATAATTTTGGTGTTAGGATATTTTTGGCATTCAAATGCATGGGTTTTAGTGACTTTTGGTGCATGGAAGACGGGTCTCTTCTAGGCTGACCCATATGGGTCACTTGTATCTGTTATGAAAAGTATATGGTATTTTTTATGATGTGTTATTCATGAAAAATGAGGATTTTTTTTTTTTTGAACTTGAAATAAGAAGGATCTTATAAAAGTATAGTTTTGGGTGCTTTTGTCAACTAGTTGAGAGAGAGTGTGATGTGTGCAAGAAGTGCGACCTAGGTGAGAGAGATTTTTAGGTGTTGAATAATTAATTTAGATAAGATAAAAATTTTAATAGGTTGAATTTTTATGGCAATAAATTGTGAAATATTTTAAAGTCTTAAAAGGTGAATAAAAAGCTAGTTTGTGAGAGATTGAACACCTGAGGTTTGAAGAAGTGTGAGACAAATCATTAGTCTCTATCAATTGTGGCATAAATAATTCAGATATTGGAACATCATAAGGTTGATAAGTGGGTTCTTGATCATCTTGGGGGGTTGTATCCTCTTTGTGGAGTTGGTGCTTCACAAAATTAATGGTTTTTGCTCTTTGTAGGGTTGTAGTTATATTAAACTAGGGTTTGGTGCTCCTAGTGGGGTTGGTGCCTCACTAAATTTGAAACATATCAATATAAATATTTTTTTTCAGTGGTTTTTCTTCCCCTTGAGGTTTTCCCACTTATATCTTGTGTCTTTTTTTTTGATTTTGTGTTTCATGGTTCATTACATTTTTTTAGATTTGATGATGTGCACACATTAATGATTTGATAAGTGAGTTTTTAGTTTGGTTGAGTAATCTAAAATATGATTTAAATTTTGTAAGGACTGATTCAAATTCACCCTCAGTCCATTGTTTTTCCAACACCAAGTTCCATAGATCATTCCAACAAAGAAAAAAAATCAATATCCTCTCCATATTACATCCATCATGATGAATTTCCATCCACTTCTAAAAATTCATCCATAGAACCACTTGCTAAGGTCGTCCCAACATGATGTGGAGAATAATTTTTTTAATATGCATTCCATATTGGTCACCTCCCTAAATATCCAAAAATCTATGGGATACCCACCATTACAAAGCCTAAGAATATAACTTATCATCTTGGATCATCCACTTTCAATCACTTTAAGCAGATAGATGATGAAAATATTAAAGTATCATATGACTTCAGAACATCTAACAATGAAACCACCTAATTTTTTCAACATCATGAGTATCCAAAACATATTTACATGTATTATATCATGAAATATAAATGAAAGTCCTTGGTATGAATAGGGAATCTTGAAACCTATGTATCTCAAAGAAAACCCACCACATCCTGTCCTAAGGTACAAACCACTCAGTGGTGAACCACAAGTAGACATTACAAATACCTATTTTTTTATTGGGGTCTCATCTTATGATGATGAGATTGAAATAATATCTGTTTTTAATCCTTAATTAAAATTTAGGAAAATTTAATTAGATTTAGATTAATTTAGAGTTAACTACAAATATTGCAAATATGCTATAATAGAAATAAAAAACTCATATTTTTTACCTCAAATCAGATAGAAATAATATAACATATACCAATATACCTAAAATGTATTTGAAATCTCAAAATGGATGTATAGAGGAAGTTATTTAATTACAGATGACTATTGGAGAGATATGGGATTATACACTACTAGAAATGGGTGATTTGAACCCAAATGATCCTAGTAACTAAAACTTTGACTGTGAATAAAATCAAGTAGGTACTAATAAACTACCAAGACTATACGATCTTGGACCTAATTTGAACTGTATTTCATATCTTCCTATGGTTCTCTTGTTCTTATATTTGTATATAGATGTCAAACCCTATTTTTCAGATAACTACAAGACTCTCAGTATAGAATGTTCATACTATAAAATATTAGCCATAGATGAAGAGTCTTGAAAAACAAATATTAGAAGGTTTATGGGAACCCTTGTCTACCATTTACATTGGAACTACTCCAAAGAGGACTCAAACCACATTTCATTCTCTACCTAGTATGCGATATCTTGATAGATCGATCAGATTTAGAAATTTATGCGATATCTTGATAAATTACTTTGAGAGAGGATGTTTGAGTGCTTATTTAAAAGAGATATGGCTATCTTGACCTATTTTGTATCTTCAGAACTGATGTGGGTTCTTCCTTAATGACTTTAGATGTGACAATGTGAGATTTAGGGAGCTTTGGATGCCTTTTTTAAGTTTATGAAGTGAGTGCTCTAGTGAATTTACTTAGGAATCCCTAGTTAGAAAATGAGGTAGTGTTTAATTTCTTATGTAGGGTTTCACAAATGATTTATCTAAGAAAGGATGACCCAAATTAATTATAATACCTAATAAAATATTTTAATTTTAAATCAAAGTTGGAGGATATGTTAGTCAAAGACTATATAGATTGGTCAGGACTGGACATAAATTCATGTCCAAACTATATTACCCTAACTGAGAGTAGAAAATATGCAAAATGATGTTTTTAGTTGATAATATGATGTTTTTTACATTGATTTTTTACATTGTATTCTATAAATGTGTCGACACGTCAGTGTGAAAGGATAAACACTCTAAATGACGGAGCTTAAAAATTGATAAGAAAGAATGGATAATTTGTACTTATCATAACAAGAGTGCATAGTCAAATCAAGAGTTTCTAGAGTGTAAATAATTAAATTTGAGTGTCTACATTTCCCCGCTTTAATTATGAATTGAAAATTACATACTTAAGGAAAATATACTTGATTATGTAAATAGAAATACTTTTCTTGAATTCTTATTTTGTAGTTGCATTGTTGTGCTTAGTGTTAGCATGCTCCATGATGAAACATACAACATAGATTATACTTAATGTCTATGATATAGAACTAACTGTAACTCAAATAAAACATGTAATAGAAGAGTTTTTCATTTTCATATATGTGAAGTGCAAAGAAGTAAAGAAGGAAATAATACACATTTTTTCTTGTGATTTGATTTTTATTGGAGATTAGTATTTTATTGAACTTCACTAAAGGATTGGGGGTGATCAATCCAAAATTTGTGCAAGGAGAAACCAAAAATATAGGTTCATGTAACCCAACATGGAGATGTGCAAGAGAGAGAGAAGAAGAAAGAGGTACAAATGCACCCATGTGAAGGAATAAGACTATATACTAAATATATTTAATAACTCTGATATATTTATCTTTAAGTGTAATAGGTGAAGAAGTCTACCCATAAATACCTTAGTTAATTTTCTACCTTCCATAACCTCACATATCACACCGTTGTATATGGATCTAGACCCGATTTTGTAAATATGGAATACAGTAAAAATAGGATAGATTCTCCCAAAATATTTCCATATGCCAAAAAAGTGGGATAGACTGAATAAATGCTAAAATATATTAAACAAAATTAAAAAACACTAAATAGGAAGGAGATCCATGCCACTTAAGATTCTTAAAACTGAGCCTAAATATAAGTGTTGATGCAAAGGAGTGATCCCTTTCACGCCCCTTATACTAATATGAATTGAGTATTTTGGATTGAAAGTTTACCCAATTTAACCTTTATACATAGGTGGAAATATGAAAATTATGAAAACATTTCTAAAATTATCCAATTGTCAAAAATGTGTGTGTGGTGGGGGGGGGGGGGTGTGGGTGGGTGGGGTGGGGGGTTGGGTTAAGACCATACCATAAATATATGATCAAAGTGTATGGTTTTGACCGTGTGTTGCTTTTGTAAAAAAATTAAATATGATTTCATTTTTAGCTGAATGTACCTTGTATGTACCTACATATTCCCCTAGAATAATATCTATATCTACTAAAAATTTCTAATAAACTTGGATAGATTCCCCCTCCTTTGAGGAATTTTTGAAAACCACGTGGAGTATAGATCAAAATAAATGGATGTGTACTACTGAAAGAGATGTCTGATGAGATATATAGAGTAATGAAGAGGTTAACACATTAGAGAACTTATACCTAAAAACGGAAATGTGTTTTTCATGGTGAAAGCCATGACATGCAATAAAAATCAATAAAAAACAATAATAATAGAAACAAGAAAAACTAGTAGGAATAATACATATAGAATAAAATAAGAATAAAAATGTAAATAATTGAACATAATGACATACGAAAGGCTTAGAGATTCCAAATATGGGACACCCATAATGTTACAAGGCAATCAAGGTCCTTAGGATGGAAAACAAAAGAAATCAAGGGAATATAAAAGATACATAAAACAAAGCATGAGACACCCATGGTGTCATAAGACAATAAAATAACTTAGAAATTGATGAAGAAAACAACCAATAAAAACACAACTATCAAACATATATAACAACCAAGAGTGTAATAATGTGATAAAAAAAATAGTAATAAAAACAAGAGATGTCAACACTCTATAAGACACGTGTGTTAGTATTTTTAATTTGAAAACAAGAAAGTACATATTTTATATAATTAAGTGTAAATGAGGAAGCACAAAGACACTATAATAGAATAATAAAACCTGCACAATGTGGAGGCAATGTTCCCAATGATGAGAATGTAAGGAAGTAAGATTGTTCCTATAAGCATGTAATGATATGTTTTTCCTATATCTAACTGAATATACTCAATGAACAGGTGTGTAATGAAATAAATCATGATATCTATCAAGACAAAGTAATATACAAAATATATAATGTAGAGTGCTAGAGCAACTCAAGTAAAGTGCACAGGTGTTGATTTTGTATTATTTCCAATGTTTAATTTTTTTTATTATATCAATGCATAGCTATGTACAAAAGGTGGGTAAAAAAAGGATACCAAGAATCAATTAAGGTGTCATTAGTAATAGGGTCAAATCAAAAAGGATAAGTGTATACCATGTTGTGGAGCTTACTGCAATGAGATCCAAGGAATAATCCATTTCTATGAAAGTTGTATACTGTTATAATGTATTCATTTTCGATGTAAGAAGGGCCTTAGGCATTCAAGATAGAATCTAATGTGTCTTATTAGGTTGATAATCAGTGGAATAGTCATTTCTAATCATATTCACATTATTGAGTAGAGGAAAAGTAATTCTTGTGTTATTTGGTGCTAGAGTTATAGATATATGTCATAACTAGGAACATCTAAAAGGAAATAGTGTGGGTTGGGGATCGAGAGAGACCCAAACTTTAATGGTGATAATGTGGAGGCCTAAAGTAATCATGCACATGATATAACCTTGAAATGTCTTGATGGGTGTGAGAAGGGGTGTAATGTCATAGGGTGTAGTCCCTAATGTACATAAGGCCTCATTGGTATAAAAATTACTGTTCACATGTAAGGTGAGTGACACATGTTCCCAATAGTGACTATGAATATAAATTTTTTTAGTAATGGTATCAAAAGGTGATGGGATACTTGAGATAGTAAAATTGGTAACAAATGAATGTGTTGAAGAGGGTGTTATAGGAAATAATTTTAAGCCCATTGATAATTCCAATACATGATTGACTATGATCAATGTTATACCTATAAATGTGATGATAGTTACAAAATTAATACCATCTGGTGGGAAATATTAATATTAGAATGACACCTCTTAGAAGGTAAACAAAGGAAGCCATGATAAATTAGAATTGGAAATAAATTATGTGGCATGCTTAGATGATCCTGGATGGAAATATGATGCATAGGGGGTAAAGAATCCAATGTGTTAAGCGTAAATTTTGTAGTGAGGAAAAAATGTTATCAGAGAAATATGGGGTGGTAGTAGAAATAGTAGATATATCATGCTTAAGTATATAATTTTTAGGTTGGGTGAAGAAAAAGAGAGAATGGAACAAAGATTCATCTTCATTAATTGAGTTGAAATAGAGGTTACATAAATTTTCATAGATGGGGAAAATTTTAAGAACCCCTAATAAAATTCATAGATATTGGTTGGCGAATATATGAAAATGACTTTCAAAATTATGGTGAATGTGAAGGAAATGGGTTTCAAATGGTTTGGTGAATCATTTAACAATGGTGTTAGCTGGTAGCAATTATCAACTAACAACATACCTTATTGGTGAAAATCATATGTAATTTTTCAAAAACCTTTTTTTACAATAGTAATTATAACAACCATCTTGACGAGAAATATTTCCTCATAAAATATGGCACAAACAAAAAAATTCAAAAAATTGATTTTTATGAAAAAAAAAAAATGCAAATTTCACCAGTTTTATAAGGGATTTTTTATATTTTTTTATGTTTGTTGGTGAGAAAATTTTTCGGGTGAAAAATTTGTGGGTTTCTTTCCAATGTCTCTAGGATTCTAGGTCCCTCTTCTTGGGTGGTGCAACTCCACTTTATTGTGAATGAAAGAAATGGGAAAATTTGTGGTTAGCCAAGAGGTCAAGGATCCAACGGGTACACTCCACTAATACCCACGGAAAACACTTACAAGGAATTATAAGGGGAGTATTTTCTAAAATGGGGGAAAAGAAGAGAATTTTATAAAATGAGGTAAAAGGGGAGTGGAAAATTAGACAAGGAAAAAAAACTCTACGAGTTCAAAATCATATTATTGCCAAGGCTGATTAGTAGGTTTGTATTCACAATTAATCAAAAAGAAACAACAAGTTTCTTATTACAATGACCAGAGGAAACCATACACACAAATATTTACACACTCATAAGTCATGAAAATAAGTAATTCCTTTCTTGATTGGAATTTTTACCAAGTTGTACAATGCAAGGAATGGAGGAAAATAGTGAATGAGAATGGAAGAATGCTATCTCTCTTGTATTTCTCAATATATCTCTCTCTTGAGTAAAAAATTTATGAATCGATTGAGGTCACTGAGATCTCCCTGACCAAATAATTTTGAATCACCTAGCCCTATGAGTGATGGGGATGGATTCATCTATTGCACCTTACAATAAGTTGCATTACTTATAAGCACACTTGAATCTAGGATGATGTCTCGAAGACCCATATGAAGTTATTGATAATTTTTTTGAGCCTTGGAATCATCTTGAAATCCCACAATGATGAAAAAATCAGCGATATAAGGTACTACAGAGATGATAGCAAGTTTCTGTAACTAAGGCCGAAAACTGCTATTTTTAGAAATCATGACCGAGGGACCGCTATTTCAGGAAGGTTACATTTTTGGCCTTATCATTTTTGCCAAAGTGTTTCCTTCATGTTCTAAGTTTTCCATAGGGGTCTTGGGGCCAATTCTAAGAACTTTCCATTTTTGGAAAGTTTATTTTTCACTTTTTTCTTTTTTTTGTGTTTTTTTGCCCGTGTGCCTTAGTTTTCGATCTGAATGATTTTTAGAGTTTTTCTTCTAAAGGAGTTTTCTATTTTTAGAAACTTACTAAAAATGGAAAGTGTGAACTAGTGGCACTTGTTATTTATAGGATCTAAAAATCATGGTGTCAGATTGACGAGAAAATTAAGGATTCTTTCTGGGTTTTCTCTTCTGATGTTTTGTTCAGATTTTCAGGTCAGTCCGTTACACGGTTTGACGACAACTGAGGAAAAAGTGTTCTAGGGATTTTTTTGGAATGGTTACTATTAAAAATCTAGGCCATATCAAAGACATATTTTTTTTTCTTCCCCAAGGAATTTTGGTAAGGAATACTTTCTGAAAGCCTTGTAGGGATCGAATGCACGGTTTGGAAGATATGAGAAAATTGTGATTTTCTTGTTCTAGGGTTTCTGACAGCTCTTGGCTACCAAGTTATCTTGAAAATTCTTTTTATTCACATTGAAAAATCCTAAAGTGATGGATAAATGTTTTTTGAGGTGATTTAAATGTTTTGGAAGCAACAACAATGGAGGAGAGGAATATATCTTGGTAGTTGTAGAAAAGTTATGTGTGCGTGTAGGAAG
The DNA here is from genome assembly GCA_019776745.2 of Taxus chinensis. Taxonomy (NCBI): domain Eukaryota; kingdom Viridiplantae; phylum Streptophyta; class Pinopsida; order Cupressales; family Taxaceae; genus Taxus; species Taxus chinensis. Next base: position 372,234,869 of record CM034149.1, read on the forward strand.
AATGGAAGTAGCAAGTGACAACCTAGTAGTTAGAAAAAATTACATATTTTGATGCATTGGGGAGAAGAAATTTTTTGTTTAGAAATAGCCCCAAATATTTGGTGCACTTGGTGCAAAATATTTCACCCCATCCCTATTGGTCCACTTGGTAGCATGCGATTTGATGATGGGTTGAGTGGGGGGCTTAGAAAAATCACCTTAAGCACCTGTCAAGGGCACATGGGTGACCAAGAGACTAAATGGGAGGGCTAGGGATTTTTTTGAAATATATGCACCAAAATTTTGGTAAAATTAGAGTAAAAAATTGTGACTTATTCTGATTGGGCCTCTTGGTGGCACGCGATTGTATGGTACGGAGGCTGGGAAATGAGTCCTGGGGGCTTAACTTGAGAGAAAGGGCTGAACGGTGGTCATTTGGAGGTCTAGGGTCTTAAATGGGGGAGGGGAAAAATTTTCTTGCATCTATTGCACAAAAATTTTGGTGCACTTGGTCTAAAAAATTGCAATGTATTCCTATTAGTTGGTTTTCCAGCCCAAAAATTGGCTAACTATTTCAACATGTGCCTTGAAGAGTGACATGTCGAGACCATAAATAGAGTTCCAAGAGGAGTTTTTTGATGAAATTTTATATGATATTTACTTAAAATATACTTCTAAATCCAATGGTGGGTCATTTAGACTTGATTCCACCATTTAGCCCCTAAAATTTAGGATTTTTGTTCTAACCCCAAGGATGTGCATGAGAAAAAAATAGATGGGGCATATTGTGCCAAGGTGTTGTGAAGAATATGATTTCCCCATCCTCTAGGTATCTAAAATAAATTTCCAAATATATATTTTTTTACTTTTAACTCCTTCTAGAGCTCCCAGAATTACTTCCTGAAGCTCAGTATCTTTTTTAGCACCATGCACTGCTTAGACCTCCAAGACCCACTTTTGTTGAAATTTATCCAAAACTTGTGAAACCTTCCAAAACCTTCCAAAATTTATTAAAAAATGTTCATATCCATTTTCTACACGTCAATGATGGATTTTTTCCTTTATTTCTGCTTTAGAAGATGTGCGTGAGCTCCAAGAAGATAAAAAAATGATATTTCTCAAGCTTGCCAAAACCCTTTTTTGAAGAATTACACTTGGGAAGCTCTTGAAAAGACTGGGTACCCCTAAATTACCTATGGTAATAATGAATCAGGTATTAGGGTGATATGAAGGATGGCTCAGGGTGACCTCTGAGTAAAATTTTTAGGTAGGGTGTAGTTGTCATGTTCAAAAATTGTGATTTTCCTTGTTGCACATTTGCATGACAACAATGTTAACAGTTAAAATGATTGTATCAACAAGAAATATGTATTCAAAAAATATGGTGTAAGAAAAAAAACTCCCATGCTTTTTTCCCCTCCTTTTACGACATCCTTCTTAAAAAAAATTCCACTAATCGATAACATAAATGTATGCTACCAGATGGTAGCATAAATATATGTTATAGTCTGGTAGCATATATTTATGATACTAGCTAGTAGTATACATTTATGCTACCATTTGATATTATATATCTCTACTACCAGCTAGAAGCATATCTCTATGATAACAGCTGATAGCATACAATATTCTACTAGATTATAGCATATATCTATGCTACTTAATGGTAGAATATAATATGCTACCAGAAAATAACATATATATATATATATATATATATATGCTAATTAATGATATTATATAGTATGTTACCGACCAGTAGCATATATTTATACTACCGACCAGTAACATATTGTATGCTACCAGCTAGAAACATATTATATGTTACTGAATGATAGCATATATATGTGCTACTATCCAGTAGGATAAATTTATGCTACTGGTTGGTAGCATAAATTGGTAATTCCATAATGTAGCATAAATATATGTTATTGTCCCATAGAAAAGTATATGCTATCGAAAGGTAGAGTTTCTGACATTTGACATTATATGTAACTTTAATATAATAACATATTAAATATTAAAATACCTTTAATTTTGGAGGGTTGTGATATGCATTTGATCTCAATTGTCAATTCCTACAAGACCAAGAACACGGGTAAAAGGAATTGAGAAGAAAATATGATGTGTACTTGATATTTAGAATTGTAAATTTGTAATCACTATATATATTAAGGAAAATTTTATAAATTTTAATTTCACACTAAAGGAGTTTTGAATTAAAAATTCAATTATTGGTGTAATTGCTAGGCGAAATGACCCCTAAAATTAACTTTAACCCAAAAAATTTAGGAAACCTATTCTTGACCCTATACCTAAAATATTTCCAAATGGAAATTTTAAAAATCATAATATTTGTGAATTGACAAAGATTCGCCACTACAATTTACTCTAGTCATTGGTAAGGTTAATTGTCTCATTAACACTATTGGTAGAGTAATCAAGTATATTAGGCTAATGAATGATATCATACAATAGCGAAGGAGTAAATACCAGTTTTGATAGCGTGATATAGGATGATGGAAGGATTGACATGCTAGGAAGTGTAGATTGTTTTGCAGATGAGGATGAAATGGGATCATAGTGATGAATAGTTTTAACAACCATATAATTATCAAAACTATCCATAGGGATAAGTTGTAATAGAGGAGTGACAAATATAAGTTGTCTATGGTACATGTCAAGTTGAAAATATTGAAAGGGCCAAGATTGGTGCCTATGGTATGTTCAATTCCATTACGAAGAAATTTAACAAAACGATGGAAAGTATTCAAAATAAAATACATGTTATTTATCAAAGGGAGGCCCAAAATGAATTTTTAATGAATAAAATTATCCATGATATGAAAGGTGGTTGGTAGTGTCTTAGGTCCAACATGTACATCTAAAGTGATAGTTCCTAATGTAGAACATGTAACATTATCGAAGCAATGAAAACTAGAAATAATAACATTATTGCTCTATGAGGAAGGCCCAATTGTAATAAAAGACAATAAAAAAATATATTAAGGCCAAATTTATTTTCAATCAAAACTTAATTAATGAGAAAACATTGAACACATGTAGTGATAAAATGTGGTGGGAAGGTACCCGAATAAGAGATAATGGGGAAATAAGTGGCTTTCAAGTTAATATCCTTCTCGAGTGCTTTAAAATTATCCATGAGAGAATAAAAATCAATTGGTTAAGTATTATTAGGTAATCTAAATAAACCCAAAAGATATTAGAGGATGTCCTTATACACCAATGTTTTTTGGAGGATCTCCAAGAGAGATATATTAGCATGAATATTATTAAGTTGTTCTAATAGGTCATACTCTTGAGAGGACACAGTAGGCTTAACCACTATTTTAATTGAAATTAACACCCTTGATGAATTAGGGATTCAACATTCCAATGAAACAATGTGAGATACCTTGAAGGCATGGGGTCAATCAATGTCTATTATTAGATGAAAGGATTGGATCCTCTCACCCTGGTTCACTACAACTACACTAACCAACTTCTACTTTGACACTATTTAATTCCTAAAATGAGAATCCAAGGAGACATAGTGAGAGAGAAAACTGAAATGAAAAGGGAGGTGATGCATCATAATGATAAATGGATCAATTTTGGCTCTTAAGGACACAGATGTGAACATTCAAGTGAATATGTAAAATATGCATACAACTTTGAAGGAGAATAACTTGAAAATAATGAAGATATGTAAGAGGACATAGATGTTCACATCAAACATAAAGCATTCAGAGGATTTAATCCACACTTATATTAATAGGAAATTTCAACCATTTACAAGAATAGAGCCAAGGTAATAAATATCCATATGTGATTTACAAAGGTAGCAAGAAAGAGTTTTCAATCTCAAAGGAATATTTCTAGACTTGTAGAAATTGAACCCATATTATGTGCTAAATCACTTACATTTATATAATTTGAAAAAGGGGAAAATACAATGATCACATATAGTAATTAATTAAATAAATAACCCTTCAGTACCAAGGACCAATTGCCATATATTTACCATTTTAGGTATGGGAACTTGAAATATCTGTTATTGCACGCAAGAAGATTTCAAGTGCAAGAAGATGGCGCCACTCAAAATTTAATTCAGGTTGGTGAAGTAGTTGAGCTCCTAGTCTTTTTGTCCAAAATTATACCGCATGTAATTTTGAACAACTCATCAAAATTCCTTGACTATTTTTGTTCTCTAGAAAATCTCTGGAAAACTAATTTAGTTACCATGTAATGTACGAACTTAGTGTTTGGTGGGTACTCCTAACCTGCAGAAAAAAGAATGAGTAATTTAGGGACATGGGCAATATTTGATGAAATTAGTTTTGTGTGGAATATTTTAAAAATTCGTGAAACTAAGGAGTATGGGTACCTTGTGAGTTGAATTTGGCAGGTGTACCATGGAATTGCATATCTATGGTGAGTTGAATAAATTGGCTAATTTCAAAATTCGCAGGACACCAATTTAGTGTTCTGAGGATTCACTAATTTGCAATGTTTCATGGGTTTTATCAAACCCACAAAATGAAGCAAATAGGTAAAAAAGACATAGGTCAAAAGGCTATACCCTCATAGGTTTTGTGAAGTATATCCTTTCATCAAGGTAGGTGAGGGGGAGAGTTGCGAGGAACCATGGAAGAGGAAAATTTAAAATGCTATAGTGAAATTTGTGGGAAAAATTGAAAGTCGTGGAAGATCTCAAACCCACATCAAACTCTAAACCAAAGAGCCAACCAACCTAACCACTATATTTTAATGAAGTATGACACCATTTTTTCTAGTATGATGGCGTGTAATAGAATCGATGGGCTATGCTATGGTTATTGAATTTATCTAAGGTTACCATGACTATACTACAAGAAAACATGGTGCCCATACTTATTTAGAACATTTTCAGGTGATGGATTATAGCTCGGAGTTCCTTTCTCCTCTCTCTCCTCTCTTTCTCCTCTCGTGAATTATATAAATGAAAATTATTGCACACTTTTTAAGGGTTCTTCTACCTTTTCCTTCCTTACCATTTTAAAGTATCTTCTATGTGAAATTGAAAACCTTATGTTGTTGAACTCTATAACTCGCAAATGGTTATTTCCTTTCCTTAGATATGTATGTAAGATATGTAAGATTGATTCATGAAATTTTGGTTTAGCTCTTTCCTTATAATACACTCTGTTTGATGTGAATATTTTCCCCTCTTGCATATTTCATGTTCTTTCATTACTTTGTGTCTGAACTGCATTCATTTTCATTAATCTAGCCTCGTGGCTTTATATATTTGTCATTTGTGTTTGGGAAAGTTCCACCTTCTTTTGGTGCTATCACCACCCCTTTAACTTAGTTTCCCTTTGCTTACATCTCTTTCTCTCTCTGGTCCCTTGGAATCATTAGAGTACGATTAGCTATATAAGTAATTTTAACATTAGAAGTAGGTTGTGATATGTTGTTTTTCATAAATCCATGCATCTAGGAAGTTGGCCTTCTCAAGAGGTCTATCTCAATCTGCAATTATGACACATGGATATTGTATCATGTTGCCTCAAAATTATGGGTCTTTATGATTCAAAGTAGGGCACAATTTTGAGCTCGAATAATTTTTTCACGCATGGTGGTAGAGATTTTAAGGTCTTATTTTCAAGCATCCCATTGCAATATTCTAGGCACATCGATGCCTTCACTACTATAATATTTTTGGCACAACCATTGGGATGGATTTAAAGTATTCTATAACTTCATTTCACTAATTTTGATGTGTTCTTCAATACATCTTGTGAATCCCAGGTTTAAATCTAGTGATTAAGAAACCCAATTCCTTTTTCATTAGAATAATACAAATAATAAAAGTGTAGAAAGTAGTGAGACTTTTGAATATTTGCATTTTCACCAAGGAGAATAAGAAGAGGCAGGCCAGTTTAGAGATCACCATCTCCTCCAAATAGAGATCTTTCTAATCCTCCTCTTGGTAGGCCTTTCTTAATACTCATTCCATTTATGGCACATAAAATAAATTTACCGTTTTGTAGTTTTAATGGTGGTAGTCTCTTAGAGGTAAATTCCCAACATGACATACCAATGTATTCTATAAAAATAATCCTTTCATTCATTGATGAAAAACTCACTACCCATTCTCATCATATTTACGACATGGCTAATGTGTGTTCTGTTCATCTAGTTACCAAAGATTATGTTACAGTTTGACTTATTTCTTAGTAACTTAAAGGTAAGGAAATTCAATGTCACATTTCCTTAGTAACTTATTTCTTAGTACCTTCTTCTAGTCACATTTCAAATTATCTTGGCACAACTCTTTGTCAAAAATTCGAGGATAAAGTAGATAACATATCATTTCTTGATAATATTACTACAATAAAGAGAGCTCTAAATGATCTAATGTCATATTTAAACTTTATATTCTAAACAACATGGGACAAAATTCCAGTGCTACTAAGACTAACCCTAAAAGGTGTATTCTTATACTTTCTTAGAGATTTGAATTATGATATAACAACAATGATTCAATCTACAAGTGTTGTTCAATTACCAAATTCCTAAAGAGTATCCATTAGGGCTAAAAACTGTCTGATCCAAGTAGGAAAATTATCCCCTATAATTTATATTCCTATTTTCCTTGAATTACCACAAAATACCCATCCCTTTATTTCTCATGTTCTTCAACCATCTGCTTCATCTTAGGCTTCCACATTTGGTTCCTCTATCAAATACGATGAAATTGAAAACCTTAGTGTTTAAGTTAAAAAATTAGCAAATGGGATTGTCTCCTTCGAGATACATCAAGCTCAAGCTCTAAAGAATTATATAAACCCTCTTTAGGGTTACCCATAACAATTTTTTCAGTATCCTAATCAAATATTTTCACAGAATTAACTGTTGATAAAACTTCCAAATGCAAACTAGCAGCCCTTACTAGCTCCTACCTTAAGTAATGACATTATTCCAGTTTAAAATAACATGGCTAAAAGTTTTAAATAGAGTTATCCTTTTGATCAACCTAATAATCAATATACATGTGAGGCTATAATGAAATACTTGCGGGAAAAAGATATCGTGGTTCAAATTCCACTCTCCCCACAAGAATAAACTATGGCTCCTTCAATAAGAAATATAGATGAGATTCAAGAGACTACCAATGAACCCAAATTCATGCTCTTCATACCTGAAGAATTTTGTGTAGTTAATCAATCTATAGGAAGCTTAAAGATGTCACAACTTAATGTGGTAGAGAACACAAGATCTAAAAGATGCAAATGGATGTGATCTCTCCTCCTCTTATTGTTCTAGTTCCAAATAATACTTCTAATCAGTCTGTGGTTTTAGGTGGGAATTTGGATTCATCTAGTTTTTCATAGGTCACTCGATAGCCATAAAATGAACAAGTTCTGTAGAACATACCAAACCTAGAAAACACCAAAGATCCACGAGGCATAAAAAATATTCCTATCAAAGAGTTTTTATGGGTAGAGCACATGAACAATGAACATGTTGTGCATTCACTGCAGGAGGATGCAAGTATTCCAATAAACATTGTAGATCAAATTAAAAAAAAAACCTTAATGTCACAATGTGGGATTCCCTATCAATCCCATATCAAATGGATTTATTACAATAATCCTTGAATTCATTGTTATCCCAAATTTGCACCCTTGTGAATTTAGATATCCTATTCAAAATTTGAGGTACAAGATTGTGACATGTAGACGATCGTCAAATTTAACCCTATCATAAGATAAAGATAGCTCGTGATTTGGCTCGACCGATTTGGTCTTTACTTACGGAGAGATGGTGAGCCATGGAGAAGGTCTGAGTTGGTGGTTGGGCTCATTTTGGAAATTGAAAATTTCACTAAGGGACACCTAGGTTGGATGCCTAGGCTAGATGCCCTGGTTGGATGACTAGGTTGGTTGGCTGGGTTAGAAAGTTGATGGGTTGGTCTTATGGAATATGTACAGAGAGGATGGATGCACTGAAGGTATGTCATCAGGTTGGATGGCATCCAAACCATGGAATGGAAGGTAAGTTGGTCAGTTGAAATGATTGGTTGGGTTGGTCATCCAGGTTGGTCAACTGACTATTAAGGCAGTGTGATGTATGGAAAATTTGGATCAAGTTCAATCCCCTTGGTTTGTATGGCATAGGAAGGGATGCATGGTTGGTTGGGTCACCAAGGGTTGGTTTGACAGTTGGTTAGAGACCATAAGGTGATGTACGACAAAGATAGATAGATGGTAGCCCAACTAGGTTGGTCAACATACAAAACAAAGGAGGTGTCTCAGTTGGATGGGTCATTTGGTTAGACATGTGGATAACTAAAAAATTATATGGAAGAAGGTTAGATGTCCATCAAACCCACTTGGTTGGATGACCCATAATGGAAAATAAATGGTCATCTGGTTGGTGATTGCTTCAAAATTATATGGCCTTGAAGTTAGATGACTTCCATCCTTTCCAGGTTGGATGAAAATGTGGGTAGGAAGCTTACTCAATTTTTACGGCTCAATTGATAGACAGCTGACCAACCCATATTTGATATTCGGCCAATAGGTTAGACAAACAATAAGGAAATATCACTTTCAAGAAGCACATTGATGGTGGTAGTTGAGGTTGTTAAACTACCTATCAGGGAATTAATGCAGAGTAGGTGGAAAATTTTTCCTATATAATGTAATTTCGCCCTCATTTTTTGAGGCTATTTTCTAAGAATTGTAAAGGAACTCTGTAAAATTTGTTCCAATTTTTTTTTATGAGTTGCATGCCTCGAATCTAGCCATTCTGCAAAGATTTATTTCCTTGTATCTACTTTGTAATGGATTGTGCATCCTTTTGAGAAATACAATTTGTGTTTTGTGGCTATTTCTTCCCTACATCAAGTTGAGTTGCATTTCCTTCATTTTATTACTTTTGTATGTGTTGTGCGTATCTTTTTCTTTTGTAGGACCTAGATATGTTGTGATTCACAAAGATGGGAATTTGAATGTGGTGTTAGACTGTGGCACGTTTGTCTGCCCTTCCTAGCTTTTGTTGATTGAGAAACAGGGACGGAAGCCTGTGTAGATTTTATTAATCTCAATTAGTAAACAGTACATTGAATAGGCTGCAATATTTATAGATATTGCATAGCCATATACATCCAGAAGAATGAGTTACACAGGTGCAACCAAAAAATAGAATAAACAAGCTTCCAAATCACCTGGGAAGCAACAATTAAATAAAAAACAAATATATTGTTTATAACAATATAACAATGTGAATACTGACAAATATGGTTGATTAACCATATAACCATTTAAAATTAATTAAATAATAATCCTATGCATAATTAAATAATAGGATAATATAATTTATCCTAACATTCCCCCCCTTAATTGTGCATTGTCTGGAGAGATGAGGAGAGAAATGCTCTGAACAACTCGAACTTGTCACGTGCAAGTGACTTTGTGAAAATATCTGCTCGTTGTTCAGCTGTTGGACAAAATTGAAGCTGGATGTTGTGCTTCAATACATGTTCACGTATGAAATGAACCTGAACTTCAATGTGCTTTGTTCTCTCATGAAAAACTGGATTGCGAACAAGTTTGAGAACACCTTCGTTGTCAACATACATGGTGGTTGGTTTGTCCTGTGGTATTCCAAGTCCTTCCAGTATGCGATGTAGCCAAATCGCTTCACAGACAGCTTCTCCTGCAGAACGATACTCGGCTTCGATGGAAGAGTGAGAAACAAAGTGTTGTTTCTTACTTCCCCATGATATTGGTCCAGATCCCATAAAGAATACAAATCCAGAAGTGGATTTTCTATCATCAATGTTACCTGCATGATCTGAATCCGAATATCTAGTCAAGAAGAAGTTTTCGTTCTTCTTGTATTCTAGACCAAGATCCACTGATCCTTTGAGATATCTCAAAATGCGCTTTGCTGCTTTCCAATGACAAATTTTGGGTTCTTGCATGAACCTGGATAGATAGCTCACTGCAAAGCTGATATCTGGTCTAGTGTAGGTCAGGTAAATGAGACTCCCAATCAGCTGCCGATAGAGAGTGGCACTTACCTCAGGAGATGGATCTGAACGAGATAACTATAACCTGTTCTCCATAGGTGTAGCAATTGGTGTGCAATCCATCATCCTAAACTTCTCGAGCGTTGTCTTGGTATATTTCATCTGAGAAACAAAGATGTGATTCTCTTTCTGTCATACTTCCAGTCCAAGACAGTAATGCATAAGCCCGAGATCTGTCATGTCGAATGATCGCTTAAGATCTTTCTTCGTTTCATCAATCATCTTCACTAAACTACCAGTGATGACTAGATCATCGACATAAACTACAACAATCACCATCTCCCCCCCTTGCTTTTTGAGGTAGAGATTGGGATCGTATGGATTTCTGACAAATCCATGTTGTACGAGATGCTCATCAATCTTGATGTACCATGCCTGGGGTGCCTGTTTTAGTCCATACAGAGATTTCCTGAGTCTGCATACCTTTTCTTCTTGACCAGGTACAACATATCCCTTAGGTTGAGTCATGTAGACTTCTTCTTGCAAATCTCCATTCAGGAAGGCACTTTTTACGTCCATTTGGTGAACTTTCCATCCAAACTGAGCAGCTAGAGCAAAGATCATCCTAATCATTTTGATCTTAGCTGTGGGAGCAAATGTCTCCTCATAGTCAATGCCTTCTTTCTGTGCATACCCCTTTGCTACAATTCTTGCTTTACACTTGTCTACTGTCCCATCTGATTTGTACTTAGTTTTGAATATCTATCTGCAACCAATGGGTTTCTTCCCTGGTGGAAGATCGACAAGCTGCCAAGTGTTATTCTTCATCACTGATTGATATTCAGAATCCATGGCATCTTTCCAAGCTTTTGACTGTAGGGCTTCCTGGACTGTAGATGGCTCATCTGTTTCAATGACTCTAGTCATCAAAGCAAAGTTAACTTCTTCTCTTGCTTTACTGCGAGTCCGTGGTCCAGGGGTGGATGTATCTGGTGGAGCATCCAGTCTTGCATCTTGTAATGTGCTTGTACACCATTTAGGCATACGTTGAGCTGTTCCCATGGGTTGTGGTTCTATCTGATCAACACCATCATCCCCATCATCACTTTCATCTTCTGAGGGAACATTTGCTTCAGTTTTTATAACTGGTGAAAAATCTACATCTTGCAAGTCCGGAGGAGGAGTCTCTGCTTCCTTCTTCTCGAAAAACTCAACATCTCTGCTTGTGTAGACTTTTCTGGTCTTAGGATCCATCAGTCTGTACCCAAGAGTCTCTTCACTGTATCCAATGAAGATGAGATTTTGTGACTTCATGTCCAATTTCTTTCTGTTCTGTTTGGGTATGTGCATGCTGGCTTTACACCCAAATACTCTGAGGTGTGCAATGGATGGTTTCCTTTTTGACCATGCTTCTTATGGTGTAATTCCATCAAGAGCAGTTGTGGGCGCTCTGTTTAACAAATACACTGCTATTTTTGCTGCTTCTGCCCAAAATGTCTTTGCAAGTTCAAAATCATCGATCATGCATCACACCATTTCCATGATAGTATGATTTCTTCTCTCGACAACACCATTTTGCTGTGGTGTGTGTGGAGGAGGCATTTGTCGACGAATCTCGTGAGTTTGTAGATAGTCTCTGAACTCATCACTGGTGAATTCCCCCCCTCGATCTGAGCGGAGAGTTCTAATATGACGACCAGTTTCTTTCTCAACTGCCACTTTGAACTTTTGGAACGTTTCAAAGGCCTCACTTTTCTTGCGAAGACAAAAATCCACATTTTTCGTGAGTAGTCGTCAACACAGAGCATGAAGTACTGGAACCCTGAATGACCTGGCTGCATTGGACCGCACAGATCGGTATGAACCAGGTCAAGTTTACCATGAGCTCGAAAAGTACTTGTTTGGAATGAAACTCTGTGTTATTTCCCTGCTAAGTAGTGAGGACACTTGTCTGTATCCTTCTGAAGAGATGGTAGCCCATGTACCATATTACACCGGCGAAGTGTGTCGAGATATTTGAAACTTACATGACCAAATCTCCGATGCCACAACTGAGCTGAGGTGGATTTTTTAGCCACGAGTGCTTGATCATTTTTGTGAATGAAATCAAGTTGAAACATTTGTCCCACATTTGAGGCTTTTGCAATTATTTTCGAGCCTCTAGATTTATCTCGAATCAGACACATTTTCTTGCCGAATTGACTATCAAAGTCAATTTTCAGGTTGTGATCTAGGAGTTGACTGACCGAAAGAAGATTCTTTGTCAACCCAGGGACATATAGAACATCTGATAGTTTGCATTTGCGTGAACCAAGGGGTAGAGAAATGTTTCCAATCCCCTGAACTGTATATGAAGAATCATCTCCCAACGAAACATGATTTTTCGATGGCGTGTCCCTCATTGAAATAAACCAGTCTCTATGGCCGGTCATGTGTCGAGTGGCTCCCAAATCAACACACTAGATGTCACTAGATGACGTGGATGGTTCACTTGATCGAGCAGTGAACAAGAAGTCTTCATTGTCTGACTGATCTTGTTGCTCAGAAATATTACCTTGCTGGTGGGGTCTTCTTTTCCAGTTCCCCTTTTTCTGCCCGTGATAGTTGTTTGAATGTCCCTTGTAAGTTTGTTGTTGTTGAGGTCCAGCATTGCTTGATGAACCTTTCTTATATGTGTTAAACCAACATTCTTGCAAGTCATGTCCTCTTTTGCAAATGGGACATCGCTTCTTCTGTTGATTGTCCCCATGATACTGATTTTGATGTGGGGACTTCTGATAGGATTTAGGTTTACTTTTACCTTTTCCTTTCCATTTTTGACGTGAAGACAATGCCTGCTCCTCTTCATCATCCTTGTTGTACATTGCTTCCTCTTGTTGCAGTAGGTTTACTAACTTGTCAAAACTAATTGTCGTATCTGACAAGTTTAGAGTTGTGACAAAAATTCGGTAAGAAGAAGGGAGAGCTCTCAGAACAATGGGAACGAGAGACTCATCTTTGACTTCTTCTCCTAGGGCTAGAAGTGAAGCCCTCAACTCTGCAACTCTTCTTAGGAAGGCTTCAATTTTCTCATTCTGTTTGAATTTCAACGTATGTAACTGACTCTGCAAATTGAGTATGACATTCTTGTTCTTGGCCTCATATATTGTGCTCAGCTTATCCCAAGCTTCTTTTGCTGATGTGGCATCTCGAATGTGGACTTGCACATCGTCGGATACTCCAAACAAGATGATGAGCTTTGCTTTCTGATCTGCTCTATCAAATTGTCGTTGTTGTGTTGCATCCGTTGGTGATGTCTTCCAAGCAGCATAGTTGCTTCCTCTGAGCAATTGTGAATCCGGAAGAAAAAATTTGGGGGCATTGGTGCCCATTTTGCAGAGATCACTGACAGGGTTTGGCTCTTATCACTCCAGGTATAAGGTCTCCCAATCTATATACCGTCAGTCCGATATACCAAACCTTTCTATATACGTGCCCTTCCGATATACCCGTCGGTACGTGGAAGAAGCTCGCCCTTTCTATATACCCGGCGATACATGAAAGAGGCGTTAATGTACGTGAAAGAATTCGATACATGGTACCAAGATAGTACTGATGGGGTCTGTGTGATTATTGACACCGGCTCAAAGAAATATCCTCATACGCGCGCGTAACTTCGCTATATACTCGGATAATTTCTCAGTCCGGATTTATGTCTTGCAATCGTTCACAGACGGATGGGATGGCTCATAGTGTGTGCACTGTGACCTTATTACTCCCCGTCGGTTTACAGGGACGATGCCCAGATGACGTTGTTGCAGCTATATTAGGTGTTAAGTGCAGTAGTAGTCGTGACGGCTTTACCCGTAAGCGCTTCCCAGAGGCACTGTATATACCGAACACTGCGAATGAGATCTAGGATCTCGTGAGTGTTACAGAACCAATTTTACTATTTTTTATTACAATTCTGCCAGTTTCTAAGCAGTTAAAAAGTTTTGTAGTTGACTATGGCAACCTGCAAATTAGTACAATATACAATACAATTTGAATGACAGGCAAAAAAAATTTCAGTTTCGGGGTCCTGGTGACCTCCTGAGCCCTAAATGCTAAAAATTGCAAAAAAATAGCTGAATATGCAAGTTTTAGGTGGGTCTCCTTTTGCAAAAAATGTCTGGAATGAGAAAACAGACCAGATGAGAGAAAATTTTTTTTTACCCTAAATTAGGGATTCTCCGCTAAATTTAGTTAGTTATAACTAAATTTGAAAAATCTGCTAAATTTAGCAGTTCCGCCAAAAATTCCGCCAAATGCAAAATGTGAAGTTGGGGGTGGGATTTGAACCATGCACCTCCCACTTCTAAGGCTTTCCCTCTATTCAACTTGGCCACTTAAGGGCGCTTGATGTAGAGATGAGCAAACTTGTATTTAAAGTATATGAAAAAAATGGCTTACCTTAGAAAATGCGCCCTAGATGAAGGATCCACGTGGCAGCAGCTGGTGAGAGGTGTTTTTAGGTTATTTTTTAGCTAAAAATCCGGATCTGAAGCATCTACAACACTTTATCTCCTTTGGCCGCCACTTTTACCTTATTTCTCACCATTTTTTTTATTCTTCTTTGATCTTTGCTCAATGTATGATGCAGGTCACGTTTTTTTGAGTTTGGGCACCTTTTTTTTCTTTCCACGCACTGTACAGCATGTATTTTTGCTGTATTTTTGCCTTGGGCTGCGTTTTGAATGCCTGGACTGTGTTTTTTTTCCTTTGGTCGCGTTTTGCAGTTGCTAGGTGCGTTTTTTGACTGCATTTTCTCACAAAAACGTTTTTTTCTCCTTTGTGCAGGTGCTGGGGGCAGCAAAGGGCGCGGTTTAGCTCCAAAAAACGTTTTTTCTTATGCTGGCCGCGCATGGGACAGCAAAGGGCGCATATGCTCTCAAAAAAATGTTTTTTTTCTCCTTGTACAAGTTGTTGGATCAAGAAAAATGCCTCCTCTTTTTTTTATTTTCTTTGCTCTGTGTATTCACTGCAGGTGCACAGACAGTCCTCCAAACAAGCAAAACAATCTCCAAATACAGTAAAATAAAACCCTGATTGGGAAATTTTTTTATTTTTTTTAAATTCAATACCTGTAGCAATTTTTGCCTGGTGCTGAGTGCACCAGTGCAAAAAAAATTTGCCTTCCAAGTACCTGGAAGGAACAGGCAGATGTGGGGGAGGCAGGGATGGGGCTGGGATTTTGCACGAGGCTGCACAAGCTCTCAAATGCTGCAAACACGTCTCCAATCTCCTCTCTCTCTGCTGCTCTCTCTTCCACACCTTCACAGGGCCAGAATTTCGCTCTGGTACCAAATGTTGATTGAGAAACATGGACGGAAGCCTGTGTAGATTTTATTAATCTCAATCAGTAAACAGTACATTGAATAGGCTGCAATATTTATAGATATTGCACAGCCATATACATCCAGAAGAATGAGTTACACAGGTGCAACCAAAAAACAGAATAAACAAGCTTCCAAATCACCCGGGAAGCAACAATTAAATAAAAAACAAATATATTGTTTATAACAATATAACAATGTGAATACTGACAAATATGGTTGATTAACCATATAACCATTTAAAATTAATTAAATAATAATCCTATGCATAATTAAATAATAGGATAATATAATTTATCCTAACAGCGTTTTTTTACTTCGATATTCACTCACAAGGAATATCTTTAACCCTTATTTTTGTTCTACCACCTCCATAGTTTAGGTTTTCATTTCATGCACTCCCTCTTTAGCATTGGTCCCTTAGTATTAGTAGTTAGTTGCATTTCACTTCCTAGGAGTAGTTTAGCATTAGAGTTAGGTATAGGAACTGGCCTTCTTTGGAGGTCTGTCTTGGTCCAAGTACCACAACATAGAGATAGTCCCATGTTGTCTCAAATCTTGAGTTATCTATGAATCAGGTGCGGGTGAACATTTGAGCTCCAATAATAGCTTCCACCTCTATAACCTTACATGCAAAAATAAAATGTCATGGTTAATATATACGAGCCAAAGGAGGAATAAGTGACTTCATTTATAATCCTTCTCCTTTCTGCATGTATATCCCTTCTAACTTCATGATATACTATGGTGCTAGTACCTCAATCATGAAAACGAAAATTTTTGATATATTGGGGATTAAGTACAACCCAAATTTCAAGGGTATTCTATAACTTTATGGATCAACATGTTTCACTTGATTTTTTAGTTTTTTGAGAAGTACTTGACGAAACAGATAAGGTAAAGGTGGTAAAAGGAATACCTGGTTTGGGATGGTTGAACATTGAATGCACGCGTATCTAAATTCTAAATCAAAGTGATTATGAGACCTTCCTTTTTGATAGGAGGAACTACTTGTATAAGAATCAAAACAAGACCACCAAAGAGAGTTAAATGATATATGCATTGGACTTCCTAGCATGTGCTAGATCCTGGAAGTGTGATACTTCCTAGATGGCTGTTAGCCCACTGTTTAAAACAATTCAATGCTAAAATAAAGTAAATATTGTCCTACTGTAGTTTAATATGATGTAGGCATCTCATACAAATGCAATAGGCTAGATCTAATCTAACAGGCTAGGCTAAAAGGAGATCCAGAGGTCAACTAGGTTGGTTATAGGTGAATCTGAGCTAACATGCTAGGTTAGATATAGATCTGAAGGTAAAATAGGTGTTCAGGTAGGTATAGGCTAGGAACAGGTTATAATTCTGGTAGAGATCAGGTGACATAGAGACCAACCACAGTTTTATAAAACTGATGATGGTTGGAGTGTAGCCGGTGACGGTTAGGGAGAACCGATGGTAGTTAGGTCGGGGGCTGGTGGACTCACATAGTATGGGTTTTAAAGGTTTTTAGGAAAGAATGGAGTTAGTAGAATGTGTTGGATGATCACAGAGGAGGTATAGGTATGTTGCAAAGGTTTAGGTTTGGTGAGGTAGTCAAGTAGGTGGTTGGGAAAGGTATTACAATGGTTGGGTAAGGAGGGTGGCTAAAACTAGATAGGAGGAATGAAGAAATGGTAAAAGGGATAAGATCCTTTGTCAGGAGTAATACCAACATTAATAAAAAATTGAAATAGATGAGAGGGAAACACTTACTTTCCTATGAGCTACTGATTTGAAGCCTAGTGGAAGAGTGACAGTGTTGGAAGGTGTTGGGAAAAGGCTTCATTATTGTCCCAATGAACCTGGTTGTCTTGCCTGATCACAAATTAATCCTTACTTTACTGTTGTGTTTGAAAAGATCGAATTCATGATAAGGAAATCCAATGCTGAAGGTTCAACCCTGATTACAAAGGCTTAGATGGGTCTATATAGGTTTTTTGGTCCATCTCAGTATAACTGGCATTGGTTTAAGGGAACTAACATCGGTTTAGGGTAAATCGATGTCAGTTTAGGTGAGATATCTCAGGTTTGTTCAAAAGTTTCTTGGGAAGTTTTTCCGCCATTTGATAAGGGTCTCTTCTTTTCCTCAGGATGAAAACTAACCTTAGGAGGCTTTTAATGTGAGGTGAGGGGATGGGTGTAATGTTAGGTTTTATTTAAGACATTGGTTTAGGGTTTAGGTTAATGGGTCAAATGATGGGGGTGGTTAAGTGAAGTGTATTTAATAAAGGCAATTATATTAAATAGGTGTGTGAGGGTGGTGAATTAATTTAATGTAAATAATTAAATTAATATGTGTGGGTAAAAGGTAATTAAATTAAATAATTAAATTAATATGTATGGAGATAAATGGCATTCATTTAATTAAAGTAATTAAATTAAAATGTGTGGGGTGTAGGATGAGGAAATGATTATAGGGTTGAAGTAGGGGACCAAGGTGATTACAACATGATTTCGGTGTCTACATTTTTCCCCTTCTTGTTTCATAGCTTGTATTGGTAAGTGACATGAACAAGAATAGAGTGTGGTTGCCCCCAGTGGGAATGAGGGTGATCCCCCTCAAACAAGGAACTGATGAGGTGGCAGAGCACATCGGCGAGTGGTTTGATAAAAGTGGATGTGAAGTAGAATGATGAGAAATGAGGAGTGGGGTAAAGGGTAAATCAGGCATATAGGTAATGGGAAAACGGGCCAAGGTCAAAGGTAGTGGCAGTGGAACACACACATGTATAAACTGTGACACGGTACCAAGTTGAAGAGCTTGCGAACTATACATAATCTAAGGTCGAAAGGTTTATCCAAAGAAGGTTGAAGTGATTCTGGTATCCAAGGTATAGGATAAGGTCAGGAAACACAATGCAGGTTAGGTGAAGGAATGTTTAGGTATGTTCTGGTACACGCTAGGTAGGGTCAGAATAAATGGGCACGACAATAGACAAGGTAAGGTCATTAGGTCAATTAACATAGGTAATAGTGCCACAAGGTATAGTGAACACATGAGGTCAAAGGTCACAAACAGGTTCCCAAGTCCAGGTAAATAGGTCACAGCACGAGTAAGGCCAAGGTAGGGGTAAGATAAGGAAACACCAATTAGTGAACGAGGTGAGGTTAAAGAAGGTGGAGGGCTAGAGGGGAAGGTAAAGGGGTCCAAGTAGGTGTAGGAAAAATAAAGGGGAGGTAAGGAAAATGAAGTCAATGTGAGGGCAAGGAATAGGCCAGGTAACTGACAGCAGTCAGTATGAATCAATGACGGTGGAGAGGAACCGATGGCGGTGAGCTAGGGCATTAGACCGGCAGCGATCAAGGGTGAACCAATGTCAGTTGAGTCGGGTAGGTTATAAAAAGTGAAAAACCCACATTTTAAAAATTCATTTGTGCATTTGGAAAAGGAGAAAAGGACAAGAAGAGAGAAAAGAGGAAGAGGAAAAAAGAGTATGGCAGAGAACTTGGTAAACAAGCCATGTAGGTGAGATTGGTTGAGTGAGAGGTGGGGCTGTGAGATTAGATCGAGTGAGGAGATTGGTGGAGAGAGTTGGAGGTCAGTTGAGGATAGTGGAGGTCGGAGAGGGATCGAGAGGAGTGGCGCGGAGGCCAGAGGTTCCACCACGATGGCAGCAGTGGGATCAGGTAGGATTTAAACCTTTTGGTATTGATGTTTTAGTGAATTTGGTTTTAAAATGTAGAAAATATTAAAAATGGGGGGTTTGGGGGGAAAAAACTTTCAAAATGGGAGAAAGAGAGGGAAAAGGTAATAGTGAAGGGTAGGGGGTAATGAAAAAGGGTAATGTAGGAACAATTAAGGGTGTAAAGAGGGATTTGGGTGGGTAAAATGTCTAGGAAGGGGAAAAAAATAGGGTTGGAAATTCGGGTGTGGGCGGCAGGACAGTGACTGACGTCGGTCGACTTGTGGCCAACGTCGATGGGTAGTGATCGATACTGGTCACAAGAACAGGGACCAGTGCCGGTCAAAGGGAGATTGTGGTCGATCAGGGAATAATCGAGGTCAGTTAATCCTAAGTGTAAATTGGGATAAAAAAGGGAAGAGAGTAAGGGTAGGGTGGGAAAGAAGTTAGGTGAGAGGGGAAGGGGTTAGGGTGAGAAAGTAGAGTAGGTGGGTAAGGGTTGAGGGTGGTTTTGGGTGGATGGGTTTGGGTAGGTATGGGTGAGGGTTACGGTAGGTGTGGGTGGGGTAGATAGGTAGGGTAGATAGCTATAGGTAGATGGGTTTGGGTAGGTAGGTTCAGGTGGATGGGTTTGGGTAGGTGTGGGTGAGGGACAAGGCCAATGGGATGGGGGTGGGGAAAGAGATTAGGTTAGGATGTGGGGTAAAAATAAGGTAAGTTGGGAATGGGGACTAATATATTGCTTTTGTGGGATGCAAGCCAGAGATGAGCTACGGATGAGGGACCGAGAGCCACTTATATTGCTAGAGTTGCATGAACATGTGAATTTCAAGGAGTGGAGTCACATTGGCGATGTCAGCCTGATTGGGATCCGCCGTTATGGGTGGGTTGTGAGAGAGTAGAGTTTGATGGTCGCACTCATCGAGAGATGGGATTCTGCAACCAACACCTTCCACTTGCCGATAGGGGAGATGACCATCACCCTAGAGGATATATATAGGATATTGAGGCTATCGATTAGTGGAGACTAGGTTTACTTAGTGACATCTAAGGTCATAGAGAGGTGTATAGATGAGGTGTTTAGAGAGATAGCAAGGGAGTTGCAATACCATAGTGCTATCCTGAGTTACCAAGAGGTTTATGCTTCCCATCTGGAGGAGATGAGGTTGACAGTGTTGATGATGGAGGCGATCGGGGTGCTACGTATTTCCAGATTCAGAGGGTGGGAGGATTCCATGTTTGCTGATGGGTGTTCTTTGGGACATGATGATTGATCATGCTAGTTTTGCATGGGCACTGACTTTCTTGGTGCAGTTATATAGAGATTTGTGGGCCTATGGGCTATTGCGGAGATATAGTCTATGTTGCATTTTTCTTCTGCACTGTTGGGTCTATGAGCACATTGTGTGTGTGCGACCGACAGGCCTACCCCGAGTAGATGCATTTGAGTGGGGAGTCATTCGAGTTGGTTATAGGTGATGGGTGCTGGAGGGTGGTGTACAAAGAGACCAGGCTACATATGATGTAGTGTATTATAGGCAGATACTGGAGAGTTTTTCTAGTATGGATATAGTTTGTAGACCCTATATGACCTATCCCTCATACAAAGGGATGTATGCAGAGTTGGAGGGACTACAATTACAGAGGTGGATAGAGGGATGCCATGCTGAGGAGAAAAATATGATACATGTCGACCGAGTGAGGTGACAGTTTGGTTTAGTGAAGGATGTGCCTCCGCCCTTCCCACAGTATAGGAGAGATGAGGTGGAGAGAACTTTGTCTCCACCCCATCCAGCAGAGTCAACAGGGGAGGAGGAGGATCCCATGGACCATCGCACAGATGATACAAGGGTGACAGTGGCATATAGCTAGTGGTGGGCCGTACAGAGGTAGGGTTAGGTAGGGATAGCTAGGAGGTAGGGGTCACAGGTATAGGCCAAGAGGCCAGAGCCGTAGATATAGGTAGAGAGGCAAGAGCCTCAGGTAGAGGTACATGTATAGGAGGAGGAGCCCAAGCTGTAGGTATTAGTAGATGGTGTGATGAGACCACCACGAATAGTCTCGAGTGAGTAGACACAGTCTCACATGTATAGTGCTGAGAGTGTAGGTGGATAACGAACCCAAAGGAGAGAGTAGAGGACATCTATCTGTGCACGGGGGTCAACATCAGATGCTAATACGTCTAATGGTAGATTGAGAGTAGTGAGCCACCACTCCAGGTCAGAGGGGACAGTGGACACTTCAGATGAGGCATATATGTTATAGTAGGTGTGAGATAGTATATCACCTATTTTTGTATTTTTGGATTTTGGATGTATACCGGCCTACGAGATGAAGAGATATTGTATTTATTTTTTGTACATGATACCGGCCTGCGAGCCGAAGACATTTTTGTATTGGATAGTAGCCTGCGAGCCGATGATGATTATTTTGGAGATACACATTTATGTGATATGGGTGTACATTATATTGATACACAGATGTATAGATGAGGAGATATATGGTATTCAGGTGATGTTGTTGTGATGTGTATGAGATATTGGTTTATGGCTTGTGTTAGATAAGATGTGGATTTGTTACTTTGTATTAGATGAGTTATGGGTTTGTTGGTTTGATATGGGTGGAAATTAGGTGAGTTAGGCATGATGGAGTTAGGTCAGTTTAGGCATGGATCGAGTCAGGTTGTTTAGGCATGGTTGAGTCAGGTTGGTTTAGGCATGGATTGATTCAGGTTGTTTCAAGCATGGATTGAGTTAGGTTGGTTTAGGCATTGATATTCATTTCGGTATTTTGATAAAAAATGGTAACGTAAATGTATGAGATGGTGTAAAATGTGGAAAATGTTG
Source organism: Taxus chinensis (assembly GCA_019776745.2). NCBI lineage: Eukaryota > Viridiplantae > Streptophyta > Pinopsida > Cupressales > Taxaceae > Taxus > Taxus chinensis. The sequence goes on from CM034149.1 coordinate 372,256,737, forward strand.
GTTATGTATGAAAATGTGAAATAATATAAGTGGTAAAAGTCATGTGGTATATGGTTTAGATGTTGAGGTTTTTGATATGAACAGGAAATTAGGTAAAGGTGGGGAAAAATGGTTAGGGTAAAGAGTGATCAAGCTAACCTTCCAGGGCCCCATGCCCTGGAAGTGCTGCCTACATAGTTCCGGTGAAAAGGGACCTAAGACCAATGTATTTCTCCCATAAGTTAGGGAAGAATGTGAGAAGATAGAAGAATAGGTAGTGAGGTTGATAGTTAGGTTGAATTCGAGGTCATAGGTATGATTAGGTCAAGGTCGATTAGGTTAGGTGGAATATAGGTAGATAGGTAGGGGTGATTTTAGGTCGATAGGTAGTGTTGATTCCAGGCCATGGGTATGATTAGGTCAAGGTCGATGAGGTTAGGTGGAATATAGGTAGATAGGTATGGGTGATTTTAGGTCGATCAGTAGTGTTGATTCCAGGCCATAGGTATGATTAGGTCAAGGTCAATTAGGTTAGGTGGAATATAGGTAGATAGATAGGTATGGGTGATTTTAGGTGCAAGTCTCAGATAGGTACCTTCGGGTGATTTTAGGATCTGATCCCAGGTAGTGTTGATTCCAGGACATATGTATGATTAGGTAATGTTTGGGTAGATTGGTAAAGGTGATTTTAGGATGATTGAGGTGTGAGAAGAAAACCCCAAAAGGTAGGTGTCAGCTTCAACCCATTTGGTGTAATATTCAGTAGTGGTGATGATCCATTGATGTATTAGGGAAAGATTGATATCTCTGATAAGATTGCCAAATACGAAATGACGATAAAACTGAAGTAAGATTCAACAAAAAAACACACAGATCTGACGTAAGAAAGGGCCAAAGGTTGCGAGTGACCTGTAAGGCATGACTAGGTGTATGATGAATACTGGCATGTTGTTGGCATTTTACACAACACTTAACATAGTCGTAACAATCATGATTGAGGGTCAGCTTGTAATAGCCTAGGTAAAGAATACGTTTTAGCAATAGCAAGGCCACTGAAGTGACCTCCGCATATGCCATCATGAAATTCTTTAATGGTATAGGGGATTTCAAAGCTGGTAAGGCAACGTAAGAGGATACCGTCAAAGCCACGTTTATAGAGAAGGCCACCCATGACGACACAACAAGAGGCCTTCTTGAGAAAGGCACATTGTCCATTACGTGTGAGATCAGGAGGAAATATAGAAAGGGAAAGGAGTCCACAAGATGCTTATACCATGTCTCGTGTGTTTAAGGCTATTCAGATGCTAACACAATAATATTTATAAGATGTATCCTGTTTTATGGTAACAAAGATGTCTCAGTGAGGTGTTTAGTGAGGCTAGAAGATGAAGGACAGAAGGGACAATCAATATTTATAAGCAGTGGACATTCTGAGTGGATCTGTTTTATTGGTAACAAAGATTCCGCTTCTAAGTCAGTAGGAGAAGCCAGAGTTACAACTTGTTCTAGGTAGCGGAAGGAAGGACCATAGGAGCTTCCATGAATTTATTGGTGGATCCCAGAATGGTTTGAATTTTATAGCGATCAAATGTAGTCAAATGATTTCTTAGTTTTCTGAGAAGTACTTGATGAAACAAATAAGGTAAAGGTGGTAAGAGGAATACTTGGTCTGAGATGGTTGAAAGCTGTATGTGCGTGTTTCTGAATTCTGAATCAAAGTGATTGTGAGACCCTCCTTTTGGCTAGGAGGAACTACCTATATAAGAATCAAAACAAGACCACCAAAGAGAGTTAAATGATATATGCAGTGGACTGCCTAGCATGTGCTAGATCCTGGAAGTTCGATACTTCCTAGATGGCTGTCAGATGGCTGAAATAAAGTAAATATTGTCCCACTGTATTTTAATATGATTTAGACATCTCATCGCAATGCTAGATCTAATAACAGGCAAGCGAGAATATCTGTCCTATCTGAGCTACCTCATTATATAGGTGATTTAGACATCCTCGATACAAATGGGATAGGCTGGATCTAGATCTAAGCTTAGCCCTAGGCTAGAAGAATTTCTCAGAGGTAAAATAGGTAGGCCTTATAGGTGAATCTGAGCTAACAAGCTAGGTTAGATACAAATCTGAAGGTCAAACAGGTGTTTAGGTAGGTATATGTTAGAAACAAGTTGTTATTCTATCAGAGATCAGGTGACATAGAGATCGATGATGGTTTGATGGAACCGATGACGATTTTACTATAACCGGAAACGGTTAGAGAGAACCGATGACGGTTAGGTCGGGAATTGGTAAAATCACATAGTTTGAGTTTTGGGAGTTTGCTTCCCTCGGAAGTGAAAGTGGGGAGTTGGGTGGATAGGTAGCCCCCCATTGATCAAAAAGGGGGTGTAAATATGCTCTGTGAAGGTCTGATATTACTAAAGAGGTTAGATAGATAATTGGCCTCAACAGGCATTAAGATGATTGAAGTATAGAAGGTGGCTGAAACTAGAGAGAGGGAATTGATCTTTGTAAATTGAGGGATGAAATATTCCAGCTTCAATTCTGGATAGTACCCAAAAGCATTGTAGACCTGTGGCCATAACCCAAATCCGAAATCAGGGTTGGAGGAGGATACTTAGTCTTCTGTGAGGTATGCAGTCTGAAGAACAATGAAGAGGTTACTGTGTTAGAGAACACTCCCAGTTGTATTAAATTGTTGTCAGCTGCTCAGTGATTATGCTGCTTATAATTGGTCTGCCCATTCGAAGCGTTGATCTCCAATCAGTCTTCGTTCATTGCTACTACGTATCGTAGAGATCGAATTTGCGATGAGATAGTGGGCAAATCAACAATGAAAAACCAACAATCAACAACTCATGCTTATAAAGTTGTAGATGGGTCTAAATCAGGTCGTTTTGAGCTCCATCCCAGTATAACTGGCATTGGTTTAGGTGAACTGATTTGTCGGTTTACGGGTAAACCAACTTTTGGTTTGGGTGAGATAGACTTGGGTTGTTCAGCTACATGCAGTTACCTTGGATGGTTGTTCCTTGCCATTTAATGCAAGGGTCTTCTTGGCTGATTTCCATAAAATGCCGGTGATGAGGAACTGACCTCAAGTATTATCTCAATGTGAGCGTGCAGGGGAAGGGTGATAATGACCTAGCCCTTCTTATTTAGGACATATGGTTTAGGGTCTTAGGTTAATAGCACCGTAGAAATGATGGGGGTTAGGTGAGGTGCATTGTAATAAAGGCAATTGTACTGGGAATCCCCCAGGTGTATCGTAGGGTAGTGCCTATTAGCTTTTCCATCCATGTAATTCTAATGTGAAATTAATATGTGTGTGGGACCCAAAAGGTCATTAATATTAATCTAAAATAACTCTAAATCTAATGATGTATAGGTCAGACTCGGCCTGGCAGTTAGGCATTCTGACCCTCTAAAGTAATTATAATTAACATGTGTGGGGTGCAGTGAGGTAGGCCTGATACCCTTTGGATTATGACATGATCTCTTGCTTGATGTTTACATATGTTGCCCCTTCTTATTGCGTCAGTTTGCTGATCTGCAAGAATAAGCGACGTGAAACCCAATCGAAGATAGCCGTGTCAGGTACTTGATTTTCCAAGATGGAATGAGGGTGATCCCCTTCAAGAGTTAGGAATTGATGAGGCCTGACAGGGTGAATCGGCACAGTGGATATTGATAGAAGTGGATGTGAAGCTAGAATAGTGTAGAAATGCACAGGAAATGGGTGTTGCAAGGGTCAAATCGAGGCATATGGGTAAATGGGTAAATGGGCACATAGATCAAAGGTAGTGGTGCATTCTTTGAATGCTGCACACGTATAAAGTGCGACACTGCGCCATGTGTTGATTTTGTAGATTGCACAGATTATTTACATCGTTTACATGGTTGATAGAGTTTATCCAAACAAGGTTGAAGTGAATAATCCAGTATCCAAGGTCATAGGATCATTGGTCGAAGGGAAACATGGCAACGGTGCATGGTTAGTTTGCATGACAAAATTTTAGGTATGTGATGAGGGATACGCCTGCGCCAGGTAGGGTCAGTTTTAAACTTGGCACATAGGAAATAGGCTGCTACATGGTCATGCTAGGTCAATCAACACAGGTAACAGTGCCACAAGAGTTTATAACGTTGCACATAAGGTCAAAGGTGCACAAAAAGGTTCGCATGAAGAGTCCATTTGGTACAAGCGAGGTCAGTGCAGCATGGGTAAGGCACGACTTTTTATGGGGTAGTAAATAAGGAACGCGTGCCAATCGCGCGAATGAGGTGAGGTGTAACAGGGGTGACAGATGGGCCAGAGGGCGCAAGGTAAAGGGGTCCAGGTAGGTTGCAGGGGATGGCAATGTGCCAAAGGGGAGGCAAGTTTCCAAAATGAAGTTCAGTTGTGAGGGCAGAGGAGTTTAGGCATATGGGTAAGCTCATACTGGTTGCAAGTATGATTTGGATGACGGTGAAGATGGCTTAGACTGAATGGTGTTTCAAGCTAGGGCATCTTAGGACAAGACCCTCTCTACTAGTAGATCTAGAAAGAGGTGAACCAATGTCGGTTGAGATAGCAAGGTAGGTTTGATATGGGTTGATAATTCAGGTGAGTTAGGCATGATCCAAGTCACAGTCCACAAATAGGCATGGATCACAGTCATGAAGCACAAAAGAAATAGGACATGGTTGAGTCAGGCTTGGTTATAAGGAATGAAATTTACGTCAGGGGTCCACAAGTCAATGGAGGCATTGATGGAGTCAGGTGCGTTGACAAGCTCAGAGAAAAATCACGTGATTTTCATTGGTGACAATGACAGCGCAAACACGGCTATTTATAGGCGAGGTAGTAATAAATGCGCCATGGACCTTGATTTAGCGGTGCACCAATAGAGCATGTCGACACGAGTTAGGTTGCGTCCTTAGGCACATGGATATTAATTTCAGTATTTTGATAGCACAATGGTAATGTAAATGCCTATGGCACACCAGGAGTGGTGTAAAATGTGGAAAATGTTTGCCTTATGGCACACCAAAAAGTGGTGCAACATAATATAAGTGGTACAGGAAGGCGCATGCGCCTTGGCGTACGCAGGGAAGCCTCAACATAGAGAGTCGCACCAAAATGCCTGATGACACAAGAAAGTATTCACCAAAGGCTTAAAGGTGGGGCAAAATGGTTAGGGTAAATTTGAGTGGTCGAGCATAATCCTCCATATGTGCCTCATGCCCTAGAAGTGCTGCCTACATAGTCCCAGTTTGGAAAACTAGATTTCTCGGGAAGGGATTGTAGTTCGTCCCATAAGCGAGGGAAGGGATCCCTGACGAGGGATTAGAACAGAATTTTAGGTAGTGAGGTTATCATTCAAGGTGCGATTAGGCAATGGGTACGAGGATAACAGGTCTATAGGTAGTGTTGATTCCAGATCATGGGTATCATTAGGTCAAGGTCGATTAGGTTAGGTGGATTATAGGTAGATAGGTATGGGTGATTTTAGGTCGATAGGTAATGTTGATTCCAGGCCATGGGTATAATTAGGTCAAGGTTGATTAGGTTAGATGGAATATAGGTAGATAGGTAATGGATGATGTTAGAGGCGATAGGTATGTGTAAAAAAAAATCCCAAAAGATAGGTGTCGAGAAGATCTAGTCCTATATAGGAAGATCAAAAGGTAATGAAGAAGAGAAAAGATAGGAGGGGGCAAGAAAGCCACCCGATTTGCAAAGATCAAAACATATGAAACACATCTACAGATAGGTGAATGAATGTAAGACCCTAAAGAAATTACATGATTGATTACTCTAAAGGTGAAGAATAGTCACAGAATCACCAAATGTCGTAGGTTCATTAGGTCCCTTGAGGCAGTATGAGGTGAACAGACAATGGGTAAGGAGGTGAAGGTAAGTGGGTCATAGAATGGGAAAAGGAACACCTTGGGCAATAGAGCTAAGATCACAATAGGCAAGTCCATGACGAAAAAGCCTGTTTTTCTTTTTATTTTTCTTTTTGAATTTTGAGATAGACCGATCGATGTGGGAAGTCTATATGGGATGAATATATGTCTCCTTGAGGTCTTTGCAAAGCTGATCGATGTGAGAAGCTTCTAAATTTTGATTTTTGAGAAAATAGTCTTCTTTTTGGAAAAACTATGTAGAAAGTTGTGATCTTTTTATAGCTGTCCTTCAAGGGAGTAGTCTACTTATAGCAAAAAATGAAGGTAGAAGATTTCCTTTGTAGGGATTCATCTTTTATATTAGAAGTTTGACTCAAGGAGTTGATCCCTAATATTGTAAGATGTCCTTCTGAGGGATTCATCTCTCTCTTTTTTGGGTTTGAAGTCATGGATGAGACTATAATGAAGCATGTGGTTCTTATTGAGAAGGAAAGGGTGAATGACCATGGGATGTCATCTAAAATAAGATGAAAATTATCCATGAGAATCATGCCATGTGTAGCGCCATGGTGCATATATTTAAGAAAAGGCAAAAGGGTGACGAGTAACCACATGATCCTTGTTTAGTTGTTGGAGATGAGGTGTGGAAAAACTAAATGGAACTCAAGGGACAAGCATGAACTAGACAAATAATGATGTATGACTATACGTCAATAGTAGAAGGGTCAAAGATACAAGGCATTAAGGGGCTCAGGTTCAGGCTTACCATCAAGTGAAGACAAGCGATAAGCACCTGATCCATAGTTATGGGTCACGATGTATGGTCCAAGCTAATTAGGAGAAAATTTTCCCCGTTTTCTTTTTTCTACTTTTTTTACATGTTTATTTTCCTTGAGGATGAGATCACTGAACTTGAAGGTCATGAAAACATTTTTCATAGGCACACTTGATGTGTTTTTGGTAGACTTGGAGATGGTTGAGGTCATGAAGACGACGTTCGTCTAATAACTCAAGTTGTGCTAAACAGTCTTGGTGAAAGTCATCATCATTAACTATATCTTGAAGAGAGATACAGAGAGACATGATCTAGACTTTGAGAGGCAAAACTGCCTCGGTACCATAGACCATAGAAAATGGGGTAGAAGTAGTGGAAGTACAAATACTAGTACAGTATGCCCAAAGAGCAAAAGGAATGTGCATATGCCAATCCTTCCCAGTATCGTTAACTACTTTCATGAGAATTTTGTTCAGGGTTTTGTTGGTGGATTTGGCTTGGCCATTAGTTTGTGGGTAATATGGTGAGGAGAAGCTAAGCTAGATACCAAAAGTTTTGCAAAGCTATTGTAGAGTTTTGTTTTTGAATTATTTCCCATTATCAGTGATATGGCGATGTGGAACACGGAAGAGAAAAATAATGTGAGGATTGATGAACTCACATATTTTCTCATCTTTAGTAGAGATGATGGGTATGGCTTCAACCCATTTGGTGTAATATTTGGTAGCAGTGATGACCCATTGATGTCCTAGGGAAGAGTGAGGATTGATCTCTCTGACAAGATCCAAACCCCATTGAGAAAAGGTCCAAAGGTCACAGGCGACCTGTAAGGCATAAATAGGTGTGTGGTGAATATTGGCATGTTGTTGGCATTTTACACAACGCTTAATGTAGTCACAACAATCATGATTGAGGGTCAGCCAATAATAGCCTATGTGAAGAATGCATTTAGCAACATCCAGGCCACTGAAGTGACCTCTGTATATGCCATCGTGAACTTATTTAATGGTATAGGGGTTTCAGAACCATTGAGGCATCGTAAGAGAATACCATCAAAGATTCATTTATAGAGAAGGCCACCCATGATGACATAATGAGAGGCCTTTTCGAGAAAGGTGCATTGTCGATTATGTGTGAGATCAGGAGGCAATATAGAAAGGGAAAGGTAGTCTGCCAACTACTTATAACAAAGGTCTTGTGTTTTTAGTGAGGCAGTTTGAACGAGGTTAAGATAACAATATTTATAAGAAGATCTCGGTATGTGTTTTACGGTAACAAAGATTTCTTAATTGGCAGGTGAAGCGGGTATTTGGGAAGCGAGGCAGGCCATGGTATCCATGAATTTATTGGTGGATCGCAGAATATTTTGAATTTTATAGCAGTCAAAGGTAGTCAACATGATTCTGACATAACATTTGTATTCTTGAAGTATTTCATTATGACACTGATAAACAACATTGACTTGGTCTACTACCGGTTGAAAATCACCAAAGATATTAATGGATTTGACATCTAGGGCATATGTAGTCATGAGACCCAATACGAGTGCTTCGTATTCGGTGATATTGTTAGTGCATTCGAAGTCGATTTTGAATGATAAGGGCATGGGTTCACCATCAAGAGGAATGAGGATAATGCCTGCACCACCCCCACGCTGATATTTGGAACCATAAAAAAATAAGGTCATTTGGTAAGGGTCATCATCTAAAGAGAGGTTAGAAATGGATTCGTCAAGGAAATCAAATTTCGAAGATTGATTCCAAGGACGAGGCGCATCAGTGAGCTGGTCAGCAATGGCCTGGCCTTTGATAGATTTTTTGTGGATGAATTTGAGGTATAGGTTGGCAAGAAGCATGAGCCAACATGCGGCACATTGATTTTGGTAAGGTTTAGCATATATGAAGTGCTAGGGGTCAGCGTTGGTCACAACATAGGTTTTTTGGTTGAGTAGGTAATGACGAATTTTAGTGGCAACAAAAACTAAGGCTAAGAAAAGTTTTTCAGGGTGAGTGTATTGGGTTTCATAGTCCAGAAGGGTACGGATTATATAATAAACCACCTGCTCGCTATGTTGTTCATCACGATGAGCAAGCATAGCCCCTAAGGAGTGATTGGTAGCAAAGATGTATAGGTAGAAGGGTTGGTCATGTTTATATGGGACAAGCATGGGTTGTTGAAGAAGGTATTGTTTTAATGCCTCAAAAGCTTTGTGGCAGTCATCATCCCACTTGAAAGAGACTTTTGCTTTTTGAGGAGTTGATGAAAGGGTTGACAATAGTCAGAAGTTGGGAAATAAATCGGCAAATGGACTGCAATTTACCTTGTAGGCTACGAAGTTGTTTAAGGTTGGTGGAGGCATTTCAAGAATGGCCTTGACTTTAGTAGGGTTAAATTTTATACCATGTATGGAAATGCTAAATACGAGGAGGTTTCCTGAGAGAATCGCAAAGATGCACTTTTTAGGTTGAAGGCAGACATAATATTTAATGAGGCAGTCAAATATGGTTTCAAGGATAGTGAGATGATCAGTCTGACATTTAGATTTGGCTAAGAGATCATCCATGTAATCTTCCAATACATGATGCATGATATCATGGAAGATGTAAGTCATATCCTACTGATAGATGGCGCCAGCGTTTTTAAGGCCAAAAGGCATGAATTTATATAAGAAGGTCCCCCAAGTGGTAATGAATGCGGTTTTGTGTTGATTCTCTGGAGTGAGAAAGATTTTTTTATAACCCGAGAAACCATCCATAATTGATAACATCTCATGGCTAGTGGTAAGGTCAACCAACTGGTCAATACCAGGTAGAGGGAAATCATCTTTAGGGCATGCAAGGTTAAGATCATAGAAATTGGTGCAAATTCAAAGTCCCCCTATCACCTTAGTGAAAGGGACGATGTTAGAAATCCATTGGGGGTAATCGATGGGTAAGATGAAGGAAACAGAGAGAAGGCATTGAAGTTCTTCTTTGACAAGAAGAGAAATGTGAGGGTGCATTTTCCTCAACTTTTGTTTTATGGGTTTGGCATCAGGAATGGTTACAATATTGTGGACCATGATAGTGGGATCAATGCCAGGCATGTCAACATAGGACCAAGTGAAAGCATGGATATGATTTTTAAGAAAAGAAGTGAGAGCTTCCCGTTCAGCAGCATCCAAAGATTGGCCAATCTTGAGAATGTAAGCATCATCCTGAGTGTGGATGTTGAATTCGATAGTCGATCCGTTCAACATTGTTTGCATCTCAGAAGGTAATGACTGGTGAATATAAGAGTCTTCAACACCAAGGTAGGTGAGTATGGACTCATCATCCTGGCATTGAATGACATTAATAGAAGGAGTCTCATCCCCTATCATGTCAGGATACAAGAAAGGAAGATAGGAAGGAGCCTTGCCATCGAGGTGATAGATCAGAGGCCCCAAGAAAATGGTATTTATGGAAAAAAAGGTAGGAGGGATAGATTCAAGATCCATTGAATCTGTTGATGAAGTGAAGGTGAGGTAGGTGAAGAAGGTAGAGAGGGATCAATGTCTTCAATGAGTTCAATATGGGGTTTTTTGGCAGGTAGTTTGGTAAAACTGATTCCACTACGATCATTGTATTTACGCGTGGTACATGAAATAATGGTGTGATGACCTTTCTCATAAAGGCCAAAGACGAAACCCTTCCACACACAATGGTGTAGGAAAGTGTGAGAAAAGTGGTGGTTGGTAAGTTACTTAAGGTCAGCCAAAAAGGGTCGAGTTTGTGATGGTGATTCAGGTGTGTAAGTGGAAATGTCAAATCCCCCATAGGTAAGATGGGTATGGAGGTGGGGAGGACCATAAAGGAGATGCTTTCCTATGTGGTGATCATAGTGAGGATGCTGGTGAAGGTTTCCATACTCTTGTGGAGTAAGGAATGTATTGACATTGTATAGGCGATACTCCCCCATGATGAGGCATTGAAAAAAACCTTCCAAGGGATCAGTGGTTGATATATTGATGGCTGGAATGGAGGAAGTGTTAGAATTTAGATCGGTGGAGGTGTTAGTTAGGTGGGAAGATGATGTGTGACTGGTAGAAGTGACAGTAGCGGCGGAAACAGAAGATTTGGGTGAAGGTGAGGTGGGAACAACGCTGGTGGATGGAGTCATGTGTGAAGAAGATGTAGTAGACGCCTTAACAAGTAAAAGGACATCATTCGGTTGGTAAAGCATGTTACAAGTTTTGAAAGGTGATAGGTCAGCTGGAATGGTATAGGAACATCCTTCATGTTCGAACTTTACACATCGGTGAAAAGTAGAAGGAACACACCCCATGGCACAAATCTAGGGTCTACCGAGTAAAAAATTGTATTGAAACTCCCCTTCCAACACATAGAAAAACTCAGGAACAATACGGGGACCCACATGAATGTGGAGGATGATAGTGCTGAGTGTAGAGGTAATAACATCATTGAATGAATGTAGCATGACTGGATGTTTATGCATGTAGTTGGTAGATATGCACATTTGTTCGAATGCGTGAGAGGAGATGATGTTAATGCTAGTGCCCCCATGGATCATAACACGTCGTACGTGTATATTTTTGACATGGATGGAGATGAAAAGTGTAGGATCTGGGTCATCGGTTTGATGTAGGACAATTTCGTCATCCGAGAAACTAAGGATAACAACTTGGTGAATAGGTTGAGGTGATGAGGTAGATGGAAATTTTGTGAGAGAAGCAACATGATGAGGTGTGATAATAGATGCTACAGGTGTGGGGTCACTAGGTAAAACCTCAATAGATTGAAGGACCTCCATGAGGGCTTGATGATGTGACTCTGAGGTTTGGATGAGGTCGTATAAGGAAATTTTGAGGGGAGACTGGTGTAGTTGTTTGAGAATGGTGCGATGTGTGACGCCATTGGAAATAGGGTACATGGGGCCTCAGATAGTTATTTTAGGTAGGGGTTTAGATGGTATGTTGGGTATAGGATTGGTTGGTGGGTTAGCTGCCTTTTCTTTGCCCTTATCCTTATGAGCACACGTAGTGATGTGTATCAAGTTGATTTGAGGGAATTTTTCAAATGGAAAAGGGGTAGGGTAAGTGGTATAATGACATGAAGGGAAAAAACCTACCAGAGGAGAAAATCCCTGTGAGGTGAGTGAAAATCCCTGTGAGTGGAGGCGTGGTAAGTTCTCTTATGTGAACCATGTTAATCTCAAATTTTGGTGGTGGCTTGATGAGCGGTGAGGATGGAGGTGGTGGTATAGGTGTAGGAGGAAGATGTGAGGAAAGTGGTGAGGGTGAAATAGGTTCATCATCCAGGAGGTAATCATCGTCAAAATTTGGGTCAGAAGGACATAATTGAATGAGGGCAGCCTTTAGACCCTTACAGTTCTCAACGTCGTGTCTTGGCACATGATGGTAAGCACAAATTTTAGTATTTTCAAACCCTTTTGGTTTAGGTTTAAGACAATTGTAAGGTCTAAGAGGAGGGAGAGTGATAGCAGATATTTCTAGGAGGTTAGCCAAGATGGTGGTGTATGATCCTACTAATGGATCACAATGCAAAGTGAAAGTATGTTTGGTTGGAAGATTGGGTAGTTATGGTGGTAGTTGAGGTGATGCAGTCTTAGATTTTGGTTGTAATTTCTTTAGTGTAGGTGCAGCAACATGAAGAGGGGTAGGTTTAACCACCTCCTTGGAAATTAATGGTTTTCTCAATGTTTGGCATTTTTTCTTATGTAGAGGTGTAGAGGGAGCATGTGATGTTGATGGTAAGGCAGATGGTGGGAGAGGATGAGTGACCCAAGGGGACAAATAAGGCACAGTGGTAGGTGTTGGTCAAGGTTGAGAGGGAGGTACAGGTGAGGTGGAAGAAAATTTAATGGGTAGTGAAGGAGGTATAGAAGGTAATGGTGGTATAGGAGGAAAAGAAGTTATAGATGGTGATGAAGAACGTAAGGTTCACCTAGGTAAAGTTACAGGCTATGGTAAAGGGGTCAAGGGAGTTTTAGGTTTACCTCTGGAGAGAGTAGATTTTGTTTAGGTAGAGGGGTGAGGTACCAAGATGGATGGTAAAGGTGATGGTGATAAAGGTGTCGTTGGTGAGGTCAGTGTATTCATATTATAAGGCTGGATTTTTCATTTAGGTTAAGGGATTGGTTTAATAGGTATATGGGAAGATGTGGTCAAGTGTATCCTAAGAGGAGGATGTCTAAGGTTTGATGTGGGTGTGACCCCTAGAACACTAGTGGGTAAGTGATGGTGTTGGAACATGTCGGATAGTAGGTAGAGAGACAGGTATAAATGAGGATGATGTAGAAGAAAAGATGGTAAGATTTATGTTCATGTGTGGTTTGGGTTGTTGAAACTCCTTATGATAAATGGTAGAAGTTTCAGTGGAAGATGATTTCATTTGGGCTGAGACCGGGAGTAAGAGACGCCCCCAAAGTAAATACCTATCGACATAATCCAGGAGATTGGACAAACGTGAGAATGAAACTATGGTAGATGAGGTAGATGTGGAGTGAGTGGGTATTCCCATGAAATGTGTCTGAGAAATAGGGAATTCACTGGCTTTGGCCTCTATAGGTAAGAGAGCCGAAAGTAGGTTCGTATGATCTTGGGTAGCTGACAGAGAATGGTCACCAAGTGATAACGGCATGAATTTCGTAATTTTATCATAATTGTATCGTAATGGTATATTCGGTAGCTGAAGTTGTTGTTTCTTAATTGTATTTTATTCTCCTCAATGGCACGAATTTCGAGCTTACGTGCCATGGTGAAATCCTCATCGAATGTGTAGAAGGTTTACACCTGTAAGGTAGGTGAGATATGTATAGCACATGCGTGTGTGAAGAGATCTATGAGTTCATTTTGTGGTAATTGGAAAGTGAGTTGGTTGATTAGGCTACACTAACGAGTGACAAAATCTGCGATAGATTCATTGTCATATTGACACGTGTAATAAAGATCAGTCATGGTAACCTTCTTGACGATATTAATCGAAAAATGATCCAAGAAAGATTGGGCTATTTGGTTGAATGAGAAGATGGAATGTCTAGGTAATCCACTATACCAGTCCAATGCTGGACCCATTAGTGACATGGGAAAGGTTCGAAAAAGAAGAGCATCATCATGAGTAATTAAGTAACACCCATGTTTGAATGATCACAAATGTTGTTGCGGGTGTTCTTTACTATTAAAGTGGTTGAACTTAGGCATCTCTTAGTGTACAGGATATGGGCGAATGGGAATGGATGGGTGAATAGGCTCATTACAAATCTCATCATAGGTGAAAGAACTATGAGAGATGGAAACATATGCTTCTAGTGTCTGCATCTTATCTATCATTAACTTGATAAAGTCATTGTTAGGTTGTGAAGATTGGGTACCCCCGGGAGAGAAAGGAGGTTGTTGTGGTACATATGAAGAATATGACATGCTAGAATATGGTGGTGTCAAATAAGTAGGTAGGAATTGAGAGACAGACATAGAGGGTATATATCTGGATTGAATGACCGATGAAATAGGAGGCAGCTGGTAGTAGGTATGTGAGGGTGGCACACTTATAGTGACCCTGGTAGATATGGGAGGTAGAGATTGGGGAATAGAAAGGAAAACATTTTGAAATGGGGTAGATGTTACCGACACAAAGGGTGGTAGCATTACAACTAGTATATATGAGACAACAGATGTGGATGATGCTATGTTTTGGGTGGCAGATGAAGGTATGGTGGAGATTACAGGTTAATAGAGGTGGCATATGTGATGGTCAAAGCTAGTGTGGGACCTAGCTACGACACAACCGGGGCTAAAATAGGTGAGGTTACCATGGTAGGAGGTGGAGATGAGGTGGAAGCATCCATTAGGAATGGAGGTAAGGATACGGGCATGCCATAGATCAATTGACCTGAGGCATCTCAAGGGTGAGGCATGGGTGAGGTAGTGGCTCAAAGTAGCGGGATTCTGATCTAGGAGTCGTACGAACTCCGTGCTGCCTGTAGGAATGATAATGGGTTGATTGGGATCCATGGATGATGAAATGGAAGGCAGCGATGGACTAGGTGATGGAGGGATAGGTGGGAGCGGTAGTCAACTAGTATGAAATAAAAGGGCACTTTCCTGACTATAGGTTAGCACCATGTGGATAGGAACTAATTTTAGAAAGATTGTGTTATATCTAAATAGTACAGAACACAATAGAACTAGGAAAATAGTCAACGATGAATGAAATAGGTCAGGTGGTGAGCTATAAAATAGCACAGGGTGACCAACGCCGGTTCGGGAAAACTGATGTCGATTAGGTTTAACCGGTTTCTAGTTACTGTGAAAAACTAACAGTCTATAAAATGATGGTCTCAGACTGACAATTTTCACATAGGATGAGACATAAGGTGATTGTGATTGACTTAATAACAATATGAAAGGTGATAGGAACCTTTTATAACTCAGAAAGTGAAATAGGTGTCTTTTGGATAGGTATCCAAGAAGAATTTAGACCGACACTAGTCGGGTTAAACTAATGCTGGTTAAAGATAACCGTAGCTAGTTACTGTGAAATTGAAACAAAGAATAAGAAAAATGGTTTTGATTTAAAAAATTGGTGTTAAATCAAACCCAAAAGTTTGAGGATGATGTAGATGTGGTCTAGGCACACTCAGACAAAGTCATAATACACCGACTATGATTGGTAGTGTGCAAGGAAAGACAAAAAAGATGATCGAAAGATCTCACTTCAAAATGCAAATCAAGCAGAACACTAAGAAAGAATGTTCCTAGAGTGCCTATTCTATTATGTTTGTTCAACTTATGTTATTTTTATGGACTAATTGTTATGAATATAACAATAGAATTTCTTGGTGAGGAAGGCTTCCTACGAAGAAAGAATTCTAAAGGGTGAGGTTTTAGGAATGTTATGGCAAGGTGGGGCTTCGCTTTGAAGTATGACTTGACAGAGTAGTGAGCTGGGTGCCCACTATACCGTGATCATGTGATCACCTACATCTTCTTCCAGGTAGGATGTTGTTTAAGAATGTATGTATTTTGAATTTTTGTGTGGTTTGGTAAGACTTAGAGAAAGAGAAAAGGATAGAAGTGCTTTTCTATGATTTGTTTTTCAACCATCAGCTGGTCATGACTTCCAGCGTATAGGTTTCCCTCAATTAATGTGAGATAATGAGTTAAGTCAGAATGCAGTGCACTTGTTTTAAACCCAAATCGAAAGCATGATATTTAATGACAGTAATAGAAAAATAGGAAGGGGGATGCTCTTTCACTAAAATACAGAAAGCAAGAATAATAAGGTTCTTTTTAAATACACCAAAAGAAATGTGTCTTTTGAAGAAAATAGAAAGAAGAGAATGTTACCGAGGATAAAGTCTTAAAGTGAATGCTATTATAAGGGAAATAAAAATACAATTTTTCACCTAGGCATGAAGAAAGATGCAAGGAACCCCGAATGGGTCCCACTGGACATGCCAAAAATTTTCACCCGATTTCTTAGTTTTTTGAGAAGTACTTGACGAAATAAATAAGGTAAGGGTAGTAAAAGGAATACCTAGTTTGGGATGGTTGAAGGTTGAATGCACGTGTATCTAAATTCTAAATCGAAGTGATTATGAGACATTCCTTTTTACTAGGAGGAATTACTGGTATAAGAATCAAAACAAGACCACCAAAGAGAGTTAAACGATATATGCATTAGAATTCCTAGCATGTGCTAGATCCTGGAAGTGAGATACTTCCTAGATGGTTGTTAGCCCACTGTTTAAAACAATTCAATCCTGAAATAAAGTAAATATTGTCCTACTGTAGTTTAATATGATGTAGGCATCTCATACAAATGCAATAGGCTAGATCTAATCTAACAGGCTAGGCTAAAAGGAGATCCCGAGGTCAACAAGGTTGGTTATAGGTGAATCTGAGCTAACAGGCTAGGTTAGATACAGATCTGAAGGTCAAATAGGTGTTCAGGTAGGTATAGGCCAGGAACATGTTATAATTATGGTAGAGATCAGGTGACAAAGAGACCAACCACGGTTTTATAAAACTGATGATGGTTGGAGTGTAGCCGGTGACGGTTAGGGAGAACCGACGGTAGTTAGGTCGGGGGCTAGTGGACTCACATAGTATGGGGTTTAAAGGTTTTTAGGAAAGAATGGAGTTAGTAGAAGGTGTTGGGTGATCACAGAGGAGGTATAGGTATGTTGTGAAGGTCTGGGGTTGGTGAGGCAGTCAAGCAGGTGGTTGGGCAAGGTATTACAATGGTTGGGTAAGGAGGGTAGCTGAAACTAGATAAGCGTAATGAAGAAACGGTAAAAGGGATAAGATCCTTTATCAGGAGTAATACTGATGTTAATAAAAAAATGAAATAGATGAGATGGAAACACTTACTTTCTTGTGAGCTACTGATCTAAACCCTAGTGGAAGAGTGGCGGTGTTGGAAGGTGTTGGGAAAAGGCTTCACTGTTGTCCCAGTGAACCTGGTTATCTTGGTTGATCACAAATTAATCCTTGTTTTGTTGCTGCATTTGAAAAGATCAAATTCTTGATAAGGAAATCCAATGCCGAAGGTTCAACCCTGATTACAAAGGTTTAGATGCGTCTATATAGGTTGTTTGGTCCATCCTGGTATAACTGGGGTCGATTTAGGGGAACTGACATCGGTTTAGGGTAAACCGATGTTGGTTTGGGTGAGATATCTCGAGTTTGTTCAAAAGTTGCCTGGGAAGTTGTTCTGGCATTTGATAAGGGTCTCTTCTTTTCCTTGGGATGAAAACTGACCTTAGGAGGATTTTAATGTGAGGTGAGGGGATGGGTGTAATATTAGGTTTTATTTAGGACATTGATTTAGGGTTTAGGTTAATGGGTCAAATGATGGGGGTGGTTGAGTGAAGTGTATTTATTAAAGGAAATTATATTAAATAGGTGTGTGAGGGTGGTGAATTAATTTAATGTAAATAATTAAATTAATATGTTTGGGTAAAAGTTCATTAACTTAAATAATTAAATTAATACGTATGGAGATAAATGGCATTATTTTAATTAAAGTAATTAAATTAAAATGTAAGGGGTGTAGGAGGTAGGTGCTAAAGTGTTGAGGATGAGGAAATGATTATAGGTTACAGTAGGGGACCAAGGTGATTACGACACGATTTCGTTGTCTACACAACAATGTAATTCTTGGGTGTAGTTAAGGATCTCGAATTAAATTTACATGCTTTCCCAAATATAAATATAATGAAATACGTTTATGTGATTGAGTTTCCACAATTATTCTACCTTTTTCTCTCTATATATATATTTCACAGCCAAGGTGGGTAGATATTTTTCCTCAGAATGGTCTCATATGTTTCTCAGGACAAGGTATGAGACTAGGTTTACAATTAAGGACAAAATAATTTTTTCTTATCCTGTGGCATTTTATGACCTTAGTTCTATTAACACAAATTTCATGATCTAAGGAGAAATAAATTGTGTTTCCGAAACAACTGAAATGGTGCATTCATCAGCTATAATTCTTGATCTTATGTTGGATGAATGGTCCAAAGAGCACTATGAATTTGATCCTTATAATGTAGTTATGGAATATTTCCTAGGCACTTATTGTGTCCACCAGGAGAACTTCACTATCTCCATGCCACACAAGGAAGAGGAGATTGATGCTTCTATTTTATGGAAGATGTATTTTGATGGTTTGAGAAATATAAATGGAGCTGTGTAGGTGCAATTATTTTCTCCCCAATTGAAAAATAACTCTTCTTATTATCATAGGATATAATTTGCATGCTCTAGAAATGTAGCGGAATATGATGTATTGGTCCATGGTTTGGTGATTATGGAAAAGAAAAAAATTAAACATCTGTAAGTCTTTGGGACACTAAATAGGAAATTGACCAGTTCAGAGGTAGATGTACAACAAAAAACAAATCTTGAGAGCATACAAGCATTGATTTTAGGATCTTCTAGAAATTTTTGCAGATGTAAACCTTTAGGTGGTGCTGCAAAAAAATAATAAATACTTAGATCAGATGCTAACAATTGATTCTCCATTTTCTCGCATGGATGACTATATCCAAGGAAATCAAAATGTCAATGTGGTTGTAAGACCATCCATCCTGTAAAATAAAGTCAACAAGAATTTTTTTGAGAATGATGAGAAAAATATCCAATTTATTCAAA
The DNA here is from genome assembly GCA_019776745.2 of Taxus chinensis. NCBI lineage: Eukaryota > Viridiplantae > Streptophyta > Pinopsida > Cupressales > Taxaceae > Taxus > Taxus chinensis. The sequence continues at coordinate 372,275,552 of CM034149.1, forward strand.
ATGAGGCAAAATTCTCTTCTAGCTTATAATATAACTTGAAAAACATCTACGGTGATCAGATCATTCAATTGCTGATAAAAAAGCTACCAGAAGGATTAATTATCCTTTAAGGAATATTTAACTCTGACGATAAAATAAAAGGGAAAAAAACAAGCATGTCCATGAGTCAATACCATTATAAGCCATTCACCATTATATAAGGACAATATATTATGCTTGGAAAGGTATATAGTGTTGGAGAAGAACAAGATTTTATTTCCTTGTGTCAAAACTATCATAATGCATTATCATATAATTATGAGGATCTTAAGGGTTTTACCCCATCATTTCTCAACACACTATTGACCTTAATATTCTTGCTAAATCATTTAGAAAAATAAAATACATATAAACCCCAAGATTGAGCCCCTCAAGAGGAAATATTTATCCAAATTATTAAATCAAAAATCATATTCGCTTTCAAATATTCTTCTTGGGTGGCCAATTTGGTTCTTGTTAGAAGAATGGTGAAATAAGGCTCTGCGTGAAATTCAAGGACTTAAACAAGTCTTCATTAAAATATCATCATCTTTTTCCTTCCATGGAGCTAATTCTTCAAATGGTCGTTGGGTCTGATAGGTTCTCCATGCTTGATGGTTATTCAGGATTCAAGTCGATAAATATCAAAGAGGAGTATTAGTACAAAACCACATTCATAATCAAGTGGGGAACATATGTATACCATAAAATACCTTTTAGCTTCTCCAATGTGGGTACCACTTGTCAAAATGAAATAGACATTACTTTATGTGGAATCATCAATCAGTTCATCCTTGTCAATTTGGATGATATCACAGCCTTCTCTAAACATGTAAAACATCACATGGATCAATTAGAGAAATTGTTTAAGTAGTGCACAAAATTTGGAGTGTCATTAAACCATAAGAAGTGTAAGTTTGCAATTCCATGGGGTAATTTATGGGATAACATTGTTTCAAAGGATGGAAATAAAATTGACTAATAAATATTTTGTGTTATCCTTTCTCTTTCGTTTCCAACTCACAAGAAGGCCCTCTAGTATTTCCTTGGCAAGATCAATTTCATTAGGAAGTTTATTCCTAACATTACATGACTATTCAGGCTTATCACCTTGATGCTAAGGAAGGAAATTCCTTTTAAATGGACCATAGAAGGAAGATAAATATTCACCAATATCATATTAATGATATCCCATGCACCAAAAATAATTAATCAAAACTTTACAAATGATTTCATCCTTTATGCTCATGGTACGGATCTTATAATAGCCACAGTTCTCACTTAGAAGAGTAATAAAACTTGGAGAAGCCTATTCCCTTCTTCAGAAAAACATTGAAATAATTTTATTTAAGGTATGTCCATTTAGAGAAGTAATTATCACCATTTTTCATGCTCTTAAAAACATTAATCCCATGATAACCACCAACCACATAAAATTCTTAGTCTCATTCCCTAGCGTGAGATTATTTTCTATGGGGACAAAAATCAATGAAAATAGATCTGGATGAGTATCCAAAATCATGGATTTTGATGTGATTATCAAAGCCACAAATTTGGTGAGAGGAAGAGCATTATGTGAAAAACTTGATTTGGATACTTAGAACAATTAAGAAGCTTCTTTCCTCATGGAAGAGGATTAGAAACATGTTGTCATAGATCTGAGAGACTTGGGTGATATTCAATAGGAAAACACACACAACATAGGTAAACCATAAATTAGAGGAACTCAACCTATTTGCACTAGGTTAATGAGTGATATAGAAAGATTTATAGAAACTAGTGGCTACCCTCCTAGTTTTACTAATATAAGAAAAATAAAGCTCATGTTATAATTGATTCCTTATGTTTTAATTGATGGAATTACTTTTAAAAGTAATCTGGATGGTTTCCTACTAAAGTACATTGATAGAGAGAAAACAAATAAGGTCTTTGTGGAATTCCATGATGGGTTCTTCAGTGGGCATTTTAAAGCCAAGGATACAACAATGGAAATTTTCAAATAAGGGTAATGTTGGCCTACCTTGTTTTTATATGCACATAAATGGGTTATAAAATGTAAATAAATTTCCTTATTCACTAGTAAGATGAAAATGACAATCGTACCTCTTCATCCAATCTAGGTAGATGAAAAATTTACTCTGTGGGTACTTGAATTAATTATTACAAGAACAATGGACTAAGAGGGGGCTCTGAATCATTCATTACAATATTTCAAATTATATTTAAGATATGAAACTCAAAAAATCATAACCATTCAAACACAATATCCACTTAATTAATACTTAATGTGTGCACACCATAAACCATCAATGAAGCAAGAAAAAATGAAACAAAGAAGAAAAAAACAACAAAAGATTAAGTGGGAAAACCTCAAGGTGAAAAAAACCCACAAAAATAAAATCATATATTGATATATTTTTGAATTTATTGAGGCACCAACCCCTAGTTTAGTAGAGCACCAACCCTACAAGGAGCACCAACCCCTAATGTTGTGAAGCACCAACTCCACAATAAGGATACAACCCCCAAGATGATAAAGCACCTAATAAACAGCCTTGTTATGTTTAGATATCTTATTTTCTCTACCAAAACTGATGAAGACCTATTATTCAGCCTGCACTTCTTCAATCGAACCTTAGGTGATCACACTTCATGAAACAAGCTCTTCAATCACTTTAAAAATCATCAAACCCTCAATCTCATGTTATATGATTTTTCTCAACTTGTAACACACTTTAATAATCCTCAATTAATTCTCTAATATTTACAATCAGCTTTCACCTAAGTTGCTCCACTTGCACACACACAACTAGTTCCAAAAAACATCAAAAAACATGTTTTTATATGCTTCTCCTCATTTCAAAATTAGGCAAAACCTTTTTCCCTCCTTTTTATAGACCCATATATAAAGGAAAATTTTAAATTTTTAAATTTAACATTCAAAAGTGACTTAATTATTTCATACTAACTAAAACCCTCATTACAAGTGCCAAAAATGGCTCAAAACCCCATAGGCACATTCTTAAAAATGCCCTTATATTAAATGCATACATATCCATGAACCAAAACCCCTTACATATGATTAAAATATCATAAAAAAATTATAAATGGTCACATTTGATAAACCAATCAAATTATTTCATTTACTGCGCCTAGCTCACTTTATAATCTTCAAAACAGTTGTTTCCTACACCCTTCAGCACCCTAGAAACTTCATAAGACCACAAAATCACTTCAACATTATAAAAAATGCAATATATCCACTTTATGGAAATTTTATATCCTTTATATCACTTCTAAAAAATATAAAATCCTTGAATCAACCTCCGACTCAAACCAAAGCTACTTTTGCCTTCACCAAAACATCCTCCCAAAAAGGTTGTTTCCAAAGGTTAAATCATACAAATATTTATACATATAGTTAAGACCTAAAAATGGATTCATTGGATGCCAAATTCATCACTCTTAACATTACAGGTGATATAAAGCATCACCCAATCCATATAACGCCTCAAACAACATCAAAATTTCACAAGAACACATCCTCTCTTGAACTACCAAAAATACTCTTTTCTAAAGAGTGACATGGAAACCTTATCAAATCACCTCATCATGAGGAAAAAATGATATCACTGGAAATATTTTTGAATCCTCTTTCCAACACAACATTAATAATCTTCAAAATCCAACTGTAGCTAAATTTATGTCCATTTTATTGAACCCTGCTATTTGAGATCCCAAAACTCCCCTTTGACCAATCAACTTGTATGGACCTCAAAACGCCATGTAACTTCATGAAAAATTCCTGAAACATTCATGAACATAAATATAATCTCCTATAAATCATGCGCCATCAAATTTTCATGCTACTTATTTGTAGAACCTTGTATCAAAATAATCTTCTTCAGAAATAGGCATGTTTGAGTGGGGCCCACTCATCACCATGACCTTAACCATAAATTTAAGGAAAAATAAGAGAGTCATATAAAATATCAAATTATCACTTTTTATTAACCAATCAAAACTAGGTCACTATGCCTCTCTTTCTGTAAACTGCTCCTAGCTAGGGTTTAACTAGGGTTTTAGACCACTTTATCTTCTTAACATTAGTTCATAAAATCATGACGATAAAATAACCATAAAAGATTCTTTGAAACTCACAAGTTACCATGTAAACTAAATTGTTCACAATGAGCATCATAAGTTACACTTCGAGCTGGAAATACACTTGTTTTTTACCCTGTCTCACATAAACTATCATAACTTGTAAAATTGTCATCATGGAAACCTGATTTATTTCTCAAAGCACAATGAAACATCCCTATAACATATCTAATCATCATAATTTCAATTTCATACCTCAATATCTCCATTCACTAAGACTTATCTATGTTAGCATGTTTGTTCCTCATTGTAGAAGCTAGGGTCAACTGAAATAATGTAATAACTGATCATAAAACCTATTAAAATAACCAAAATATACCTAATATGTTATGATAGACCTGAATTCATGCTTTGATGAGATCATATGGTGCCAAACCACACTACCACACCTCCAAGAAACCATACGTGCTCCCAATGAGCACCTGTAACATAATGAACCACTTGTACCTGTAATATTCCATTACTATGAGAGTTACCAAGTGCCCTCAAAACCTTCTATCCATCATGTCAAAATGATTCCCAAGAATCCAAGAAGATCCTACTCTCATGTTGCATCACCTAGGCACCTAAATGGACTTGCAAGATCAAACACACCTCACTAAATCTCACTGTACTGACATAAACACATCTGAAACATCATGTTAGCATGATGTAAATAATTATAAGACCACGATACAACATCCAATTTTTCATTAATGTGGTTTTTCATCAATGACAACACCTATTAGAACCACATACCAATAATCTACCCTTTTTTCATTGATGGAAAACACCTTGAACTTCTCCCCCTTTTTACATTAATAAAAAATGAACACCTATAGCTCACATTATTTACCTTCTTCAACTTCATACTATCATGATTTCATTATAAACATCAACCAAAGGTCTCAAAATAGCTTCATTTCTTGATTTTTGCTCAAAAATTGATTTTTAGCCTCATTTCCAGTATGCAAGAATCAGTATTCCCCTGCGACAGGAAACTCCAACATATGAAAATCATCCAAAAAGCATGAAATAAACATATTCTAACCTTTTTTGGATCTAAAACATCATCCTTCACCTTCTAGGAATGAAAAAACACCTATTTTCACCTTGTCCTCTTTTTTTGCCTTCAATGGAGTACTATACCAGCCTGTGATTTGAGTCATATACATCTTGATCATGCCAAAAATTTTAGTTTGAAGCATATAAAATCATTACATAACCTTCCTTGACCATACACCATCATGACTAGTCATAAGAGAAGCCTTACTAAGCACATTCTAGCTCTTCATACCATACCTGTTACTAAAGGTCGTAAATAATCCTCTTAGTGTGTTTAGGAAAAAAATTGACATGTCATGGAACACCATTCATGCTTTGACCATACAACCTATAGCTCCTCCTAGCCTTAAGATCACCATATCTAGCTCCCTAGTACAAAAACATGCATCTTGCCTTGATAACTTGGCTAGAATTAACTCTTGATACTTTTCCAAGGTTCCAAACCCTTTTCTCAACCCTAACACGCATATTTGACTGAGATAATGAAATTTTTGTCTTGACAAGAAAAACCTTGTAGGAAACATACCTCTATTTCCTTGAGACCACCATCTTCACTTTCTATGAAGTACATTTAAGCTCCCCCTACCATGAATACCTCAAGTACACTTTGTACAACATGTACAAACCTATAGAAACAAATTCTTGCATATTATAGACCGTCATAAGATAATCATGTCATTACATCATCTTCAAGCTACTAGGAACATACCATTTTACCTCAAGTACTATATAAAGTATTTTCAAGAAGGATAAATACTCTATGCTTGTCTAGATTGAACCAAACACTTCCTATGTACTGTCACCAAATCCTTTTGATTACCTATAGGGCTGTAGGGTTCATCATTCTCTTCCCCTTACAAGGAATATACTCATAGATAGCTAGTATAGCTTATGAAACAAAACAAAAACTCCTTGAAAACATGTTTCATGATTTCTAGACATCATAGCATGATAGAGATGGTACACATCAAATTATCAAGATCTAAAACTCATCAAAATTACAAAGGACACTATACATCCTTGTAGGTATTCACTTTTTCATATGATTGAACTAGGAGCCACAACCACTCTTAAACACTCCAAAGGTCATCTTAGGAGGATTAAGGATTATTCATATCATTATAATACTACACATAACATGATTGAGACTTATATTGAATCAAAACTAATAAGAATAACTTCTCTTAATCTGTAGAAGCTCGTTTTACACAAGGACTAATAGGGGACTCCTTAAAGCTCACAACTCTTAGATAACACTTAGTATTTCTTCAAAGGTATGAATTTAACAGTTCTCAAACATAATTCTACCTTCTATAATGATAAAAAAACTGATGTGAAAATGACACCCATACCCTAAGTTTATCATGTTATGCCTTTGAGAAAGAAGATTTATCTACCTTCCATACCTATAACATCCTTATATTAGCTCAACTCATGAGATATATGGCAACCACCTTTACACTATGATAAATCATCTTAGAAAATTCAAAATCATGCACCACATAGTGAATAAACCTTCTTCCAAGATTTTTTTCAGATCTTATAGCTCATAAAACTTAAATTGCAGTAGTATATCTCAAAATTAGGCCTCCTTGTTACTCAAACTTGTCAATTCTCAAATTGTTAGAGGCTCCTGAGAAACTATGCATCCAAAAGACTTGGAACTAACATGATCATTTATATATCATTATGTAAATTCAAATTAAAAAAAATTATCAACAAATTTCACTATTAGACCCACCAAAAATGAGTTTCCATTAAAAGTGACATAGCCATTGTGTTAAAACACAATATAAGGTACAAGATCTTCAAAATACACCACATTTACCTTTGATGACCTCCAGAACCTATCATTCATGTTGGGAAACATTCTTAAAAACATATGAGTACCTTAATTAATATTTGAGAAGCATAGTCATGCAAGATTATACCTGTAAACACCTTCTTTTTCTTGGTGCAACCCTGCTTTTGAGATACTTAGGTCACAAATTACCTTTTTCAGCATAATAACGATCAAGTTATCACTTGATCACAAAATGTTTTTCTTATTCATATATTCTTGAACCATATTGTATATATATGATACATGTATGACCCATGAACAATGCATTAGTGACCTTCACATGAAGATACTCAGACACAGACTCCTAGCTATTGAAAATACTCATGAATTGATATGAAAAATATTATTTTTCAATGCACTGATCACCTTTGTAACTTCAATATCATAGATTACAATGAGGTACAATTTTCAAGACCTTGTACAATTTATGATAACTCCTTGTGACACCATGAAAGCTCAGACAAGACTCTACATCCTTCACATAACTCAGAGATCTAAACACAGACCAGTACTAATGACTAAACCTCTTATACACTCCTGATGACCATTGAAAACTTCTAAGATATTTTCACAACTTCATACATCTCAATGACTTAAAAAACACTAAACACAATACATTTCAACTTATGACACCATCAACCACTCAGACTTGTCCCCAGACTTCTCACAGTCCACACTAACCCTCAATATTGTCAAATAATAGACACAAAGACTTATGAAACATACTTCATGAGCTTGTAGACCATTATGAAAATATAAATTGACTCAAGAACATGTAAAACCAAATCGCACCACAATAAATTATTAAAATTACAACAAAAATATATAAGACCATTATCAAGACTATAAGACACACTAACGTGAACCACAAAGAATATGAAAGGAATGATCACACATACCTTGACAATTTGAAGGAGTCACATAATGAATTAGACAACTCCCCTCTCCTAGATGTTTCATATGCATTGATATACCTTCAAGAAGCATAGTAAAGGTATATATGTTCCTTGGAGACCTAAAATAAGGTCTTGAAAAGGTCCTAATCCTTCTTAGGAACCTGTAAAACACCTTCATCCTCTTATTTTTGATCTAATAATTGTGTAGTAGTTATACTCCCATTATCATTTTCTCTTGATGGAACATCATTGTCTCTCCTTGGTTCCCATGTTCTTATAGTGTCATTACCTTGCATTATAACTCCTTAAAATTTGTTCTCATACACTCTATCCATTTGATTCATCTAATTTTTTCTTGAATAAGAATTAAAACAAACTATTTCCAAATGAATAATATCATTACAGTTGTATCATACTATTAGTTTCTTTCTTTTGAGTCCTTCATGTTGACTAGGTGTATCATATAAGCAATACCTAGTTGTGTGACCTTGTTCATAGAAATTATAGCATACTATCCTTTTAGAAAACTCACTTATATTGTATCTCCATGGATTACCATCTCTAAAGTATATTTTACACTCATTAGCCCTATGACCAAAAGTATTACAAGTAGAACAATGACCATTGAAAGTTCTTTCATATCTTGAAGTAATGGGATGTCTAATTGACCTTGATTTTCCATTTTCCTTAATGGGTGTCACTTTAGTTTCTTCTTTCACAATAGGTTTATCTGATTCCTTGCTTGAAACACCAAAATAGTACTTTATTTATTTATCTTTAGACTCCTCCTTGAAGACCAAACTAGTCCTATCATTTACAACTCTTTGGTTTCCAAGTAGATCATTTAGATCCTTAACACTCTTTTAAAAAATTTGAAAATAAATATTCTTATTACTAATATCTAATAGCTCAACACTAAAAAATCTATATACCTTTCATACTTGGTGAAAAAATTCTCTTTATCCTACAGATTAGAGACAAGAAACTTCATCTTTTATTTTGGCAACTTGTTTTCTTCATTTAGCTTTGTAGACTCGACCACATATTGTTTATCTAGTTTATGGAACTAATTTTCATATTATTTGGTATGTAATGTAATTTTTTAATTCTATTTTTCATATTTCTTAAGTTCCATGTTGATACTATCAAGATCATCTATGTTATATTCACATTCCTTATCAAAATAGCTACCATAACCAGAAATAAAATCCCCTAAAAAGGAAGATCCATCACCTAAACACCTCATAGATTATTTAGTCATGAATAAGGTATAATTTACAATGTTTTCATATTCAATTTTAGATTCAAAATTTGATACACCAATACTTGCATCTTAAAATTCATCATCTTGATTTGTATAAATACTTTTTTTCCTTCTTATGGTTAAATCTTTTAAAGTTATTCTTACCTTTTCCAAACTTGTATTTCTTCTTATTAGGTTATTCCTCATGATCTTAAACATCATCATTCTCTTTCTCATTCCTATGAGGACACTTAGCATAAAAATTTCCTACTTCACCATAATTAAAACAATTGAATGGAAGTTTATCTTTATACTTACCAAATCCTTGCTTCAATATTCTAGCCATCATAGAAAAAAAATCTTCATCTTCAATCTCTGGAGTGACATCACCATCTCTTACCTTATTTTATTTTGAATTAATTTTAGATTTGAATGCAATATTCTTCTTGGATAGTTTTTAGTCCCCTATCCTCATTTCATAAGGAGTCAAAGCACCATGAAACTCATCCAATTTCAAGGCGGTTATATATTTTGTCTCTTCAATAACATAAACATTAGAATCAAAATTGGAATACAATGATATTAGAGCCTTTTGAACCAAAACTTCTTATTTTACTTCATATCCTAATCCCTTCATGTTATTCAAAATTTTATTAAATCTAAGAAGGTATACAACAATTGACTCATTATCATTCATTTTAAGACTTTCACACTGATTTCTAAAAGTTTGAAGTTTTGAAAATTTTACCTTTGAATCACCTTCATAGAGAAATTCTAGCTTGTACCATGCTTAATTTACATTATTAAAGTGTATAAATTTTCCCATTTATGATTCTCCAAGTCCACTTATGATTTTATTGAAATCTCTTGAGTTATTGGTCTAATAAGTCTTTTCTTTTTCAGTACTTGGAGAATTTACAGGAGGAATATAAGCCTTTTCTATAACATCCAAAACATCAAACCCTTGAGCCATGATTAATTTATTCATCCTTAGGCCCCAAAAATTATAATTCACTCCATCAAATAATGTTTCCTTTCCAATCATATTGGTTCTTGCCATATTGTGCTTCAAGGATCTCCTTTCAAGCTGTCAAACTTTTGCAAAATGACCTACTATGATAACAATTTTTATAAGCACAATGGACTAAGAAGGGGGGGGGGGGTGTTTCCATTCATTACATTATTTATAATTATATTTTATATATGAAACTAAATAAACCATGACCATTCAAACACAATATCCACTTAATTAATACTTAATGTGTGCACATCATAAACCATCAATAAAGGAGGCAACCATGAAATATAGAAGTAACAAAAGAACACAAAATGTAAGTGGGAAACCATCAAGGGGAAGAGAAACCATTGAAATTCAATATTATATTTACATGTTTATGAATTTAGTGATGCACCAACCAAACAAGGATCACCAACCCCTAGTTTAGTAGAGTACCAACTCTATAAGGAAAACCAACCCCTAATTTTGTGAAGCACCAGCTCCACAAAGAGGCCATAACCCCCCAAGATGATCAAGCACCCACTAAACCACCTTATTATGTTAAAATATCTAATTATTTTCTGACACAACTGATGGATTCCTATTATTTAGCTCACACTTATTCAATCAGACCCTAGGTGGCCACACTTCAAAAAATAGGCTCTTCAATCACTCTAAAAATCATCAAACCCTTTCTCTCATGTTATATGATTTTTATTAAACTAAAAAAAACTTTAGTCAGCCTCAATCGATTCTCCAATACCTATAATTAAATGTTACCTAGGTCACTCCACTTACACACACACAACTAGTTCCAAAAAGCATCCAAAAACATGCTTTTATATGCTTCTCCTCATTTCAAACTTAGGCACAAATTTTTTACATCCTTTGTCTCGACCCATATATGAAGGAATTTTTTCAAATTTTAAATATAATAGTCATAAGTGACTCAATTAGGTCATCCTAACTAAAACTCTCATTACAAGTGCCAAAAATGGCTCAAAACCCCATAGGCACATTCTTAAAAATTTCCTTACATTAAATTTATGCATATTCATGATGAAAAAACCCTTACATATGATTAAAATATAATTTTACATTCATAAATGGTCATACATTTCATAAACCAATCAAATTATTTCTTTTATTGAGCCCAGTTCACTTTACAATCTTCAAAACAATTGTTTCCTATACCCTTCAACACCTTGGAAAATTTATAAGACCACCAAATCACTTCAACATTAGAAAACCATGAAATGTAACCAAATTATAGAAATTTAAGATTCTTTATACCACTTATAATAAATTTATAAACCTTGAATCAACCTCCTTCTCAAACCATAACTAATTTTGCCTTGACCAAAACATCTTGTCAAATAGGCTATTTCCAAAGGTTAGCTCATAAAAAAATTTATACAGAAATTAAAGACCTGAAAAAATATTATTTGGATGAAAAAATCATCCCTATTAACATATGAGGTGATATTAAGAATCATCCAATCCATCTCATTCCTCAAACAACATAAAACTTTCACCAAAACACATCTTGTCTTGAACTGCCAAAAATATTCATGTTCAAATATTTACATAAAAAACCTATCAAATCACATTATCAAGAGGAAAAAATAATATCATTGGAATTTTTTCTGAATCCTCTTTCCAACACAACTTTAATTGTATTAAAACTCCACCTGTAGCTCAAGCTATGACCTGTTTACGGAACCCTACTATTTGAGATCCCAAAACTGCCCTTTGACCAATCAACCTATATGAACCTCAAAACACCATTTAAGTTCATGAAAAAATCCTAAAAAACTTAATTGAAATCAATATAATATCCATAAATCATGCACCATCAATTTTTCATGCTACTGCTTTGGACAACCTTGTCCCAAAACCTTGTTCTTCATAAAATCACTTGTTTGAGTGGGGCCCACTCACCACCATTAAGTCAACCATACATTTATGGAAATATAAGAGAGTCATATACAACATAAAATCATAAATTTTTATGAACCAATCTGAGTTGATTCATCATTCCTCTCTTTCTGCCAACTACTCCTAGTTTGGGTTTAACTAGAGTTTTAGAACACTTTATCTTCTCAACATTTGTTCATTAAATACTGACGATAAAACAAGATAATAATTTTTTGAAACTTATAAACTCAACTTAGAATCATCCCTGAAATGAAAAAGTTCCTATGTAAATAAAACATTTCACAACGAGCATCTGAAGTTCAACTTCAAGGTGTAAAATAACTTGATTTTGAGCCTATCTCACATAAACTATCATAACTTTCAAAATTATCATCATGGAAACCTGAAAATTTTCTCAAATAACTATGATATATCCCTCTAACATCCCCAATAATCAGAATTTCAATGTCATACCTCAATATCTCTAGTCACTAAAACTTACCTATGTTAGCATGTTTGTTCCTCACTATAGAAGCTAGGGTCAATTGAAATAATGCAATAAATAATCATGAAACCTATACAAAATGACCCAAACATACCTGATATGATATGATACATGTTAATTCATGATTCTATGAGCTTATATGGCTCCAAAACACACTTTCACGCCTCCAAGCAACCATACCCACTCCCAATGAGCACCTGTAACATAGTGAACCACCTTTACCTACACTATGCCACTATTATGAGTACCCAAGAACCCTCAAAACATTATATCAATCATATCAACATTATTCCCAAGAATCCAAGAATATCCTACTATCATGCTTAGGCACCTGAATGGGCTTGTAAGAGCAAGCACACCTCACTGAATCTCACTATACCAACACAAACATGTCTAAAAAATCATGTTAACATCATGTACATCATCATAAGACCATAATAAAACATCTAATTTGTAATTAATGTGGTTTTACATCAATGAAAACAGCTATTAGGACCACATGCCAACATTCATAGGAACTATTAATCCTCCTTCTAGTGTGGGTCACAAATGGTTCTTAACAAAATAAATTATTTCACTAGGTAGACCGATGCAAGGAAACTCAAGGAGTATACTAAATTAGTCATCCTTTAATTCTTAGAGGACATTGTAACAAGGTTTGGGATTCTTCAAACTATAATTTCTAATAATGTTAAGGCATTATTGGGATCTAAGGTATCTGATCAGGCTCTTAGAAATCACGTATATTTGAAGACTTCTTAAAATGAATACCCTTAAGGTAATGGTTTTGTGGAATAAAATAAAAATAACATGATCATATTCATGAACTGAACTATGTAGATCAGTTAAATATAATGGTATACTAAAAAAGAGCACTCTTTGGGATGATAGAATCACTCCAAAAAAATAAATTGACGATTTCTCATTTATCCTTGTATATGGAAGAGAAGATAATCTCCCATTATCAATTGAACTACCTTCATTAGAGATAGCTCAACAATTATAATTTGAGGGAGCAGATCAAACAAAAAATTTAATTAAAGAAGTGGTTTAAATACAAGATCTGAGGTAGTCCCCCAGAGATAAGCTAGAGAATCAAAAAATATCTACCATGAAGGGGTTTGAAAATAAAGCCAAGCCACAAATTTTTAAAGCATGATACTTAGTCCTAAAGTGGGACATAGATAGAGCTAAGTCCAAGTGGAATTTCAAGTTTTATGTACTTTGGATTGAGCCATATATCATCACTGCTTGCAAATAGGACAAATCCTTTGAGATGTTAAATCTTGATGGAGAGGTATTACAAATCCTAGTAAATGGTATTTATCTCAAACAATCCCATTAATTTGTTCCATTACATCTTATAAATAATTGTATTGTGTTATTAGAGGTCCCTTTTTTTGTTGTGTGGTTATCACTAATTGAGTTCCTTTTCTTCAATTCTTGTGGTGATATTTTCATTTCTAATAAGTTCATTTCACTCTCCACATATTTCACTTGAGACGTGTATGATTTTCTCTTTTATACATAACTTTTGAGCCACTTACAGTCTATGTGGATCATCTAAGATCCATTATTGTGGTAGAATTCAAATATTTGAAGTGTATCTCGATGTATATATGCAAATCTCCAAATATCAACTTCAGTCAAATGTTAAGTTCAAATGGATCCGTGAGATAAGGGTTTCAAGATGAAATTACTTTCTTCAAGATATGCCCAATTCCATGAGCAATGGATGCTTCAAGGAAGTTTTTCTTCATAATCTAGTAGGAATATGTCCCCTAGAGGTCACCAAGAAAAATGTTGTTACAAATTAAACCCCATGTAATTTTTCATAACTCATAAAAAGGAATTAAAAAAAAATTGATCTAAAAAATATGTACAAAACTAATTTAGTTTACTATGGAATGCAGGAACTAAGTATTCTACTGGTTCTCCTAACACGTGAAAAAAAATAATGAGTAGTTTAGGGACTTGGAAAATATTTGGTGAAATTAGTGTTATGTGGCATCTTTTCAACATTCAAAACACTAAGGAGTATGAGTCCCTTGTGAGTTAAATTGAGTAGGTGTAATACAAAATTGCATATCCATGGTGAATTGAAGAAATATGATAAGTTTAAAAGTTACATGAAACTAATTTAGTGTTCCATGGGTTCAATAATTTTTAACATTCTACGGGTTTTATCAAACTTGTAGAATGAAGGGAAAATAGCCATAAAAGGAGTATGAGTCCCTTGTGAGTTAAATTGAGTAGGTGTAATACAAAATTGCATATCCATGGTGAATTGAAGAAATATGATAAGTTTAAAAGTTACATGAAACTAATTTAGTGTTCCATGGGTTCAATAATTTTTAACATTCTACGGGTTTTATCAAACTTGTAGAATGAAGGAAAAATAGCCATAAGTATAAAATATGTGGGTCAAAATATTAAACCATCACAAGTGGTATGAATTTTTTCCACTCATCATGGCAGGCAAGGGGGAGAGTTGTGAGGATCCATAGAAGAGGAAAAATTTGAAATTCCACAATGAAAGCCATGAGAAAAAGTGAAAGTTATGGAATATCTCAAATCTATGTCGGAATCCAAACCATAGATTCAACACCCCCACCACCATATTTTATTGAAGTATTACGTCGTTCTATATATTTTGATAGTGTGTGATAGACTAAAGGGGTTGTCTTGTGGTTGTTGGAATTTATCTAAGGATTTTGTGCCTGTAATACAAGTAAACTCTATAAGAAATCATGGTTCCCATACTTATCCAACATGTTTTTAGGGGACATATTCCAGCTTAATAGTCCTTTCTACTCTCTCTCTCTTCTATTTCCCCTCTCATGAATTGTATAAATGTAAGTTCTTGCACACTTTTCAATGTTTTTTCTCCCATTTCCTTCCTTAGAAATTGTCAATATCTTATGTGTTAAACTCAAAACCTTATGTTGCTGACATATGCAACTCGTGAATGGTGATTTCCTTGCCTTATACTCTATATGTAAGCTATAGAAGATTGATTCATTTTTGGTTTAGATATTTAATTTTAATACACTCTATTTGATTTGAGTATTCCTCCCTTTAGAATATTTCACATTCTTTCATTTGTTTACATCTGAACTACATGCATTTTCATGATCCAAACCTTGCGGATTTTCATCTATGTCATTTGGATTTGGGAAAGGTCCACCTTGTTTTGGTGCTATCACCGCCCCTTTAGCTTAGTTTTCCTTTTCTTGCATCTCTTTCTCTCCCTAGTGATTAACTAAAATGTGGAATTGTTTCTAATTATATAGTTAATCTAATATTGAGGACATCAGTAAATAAAGGATAAATGCATAAAGAAAATGACCCAAACAACTAAGTAAATAGAAATTTGAAACCCTAATGATCCAAGAGGGTTGGAAATATCTTAGTTGATTCATGGATATGTTGTGACTGTGTTGCAATGAACAATAAATAAATAGAATGTCAAAAATACCACACAGAAGCTCTAGAAAACAAAGATCTAGAATAATAGGCTAGACTGGGGCACTTGGAGAGGTAAAGGGGAACCTTTGGGAACCCTGGTCTAAGATATGGGTTCCCTAGTATATAGAAATAGCCTAAAACCATCTTCTGAGGTGTCAATGAATATTCCTCCGTGTTCTCTTCTTGTCACATTAATTTAATTGAATTGTTTCAGATGCTGTCGCAATACCTACAATAAGGAATCACCTGCAAAACCCCAAGATGTGTATCAAATCCCTAAAACATAAAGAGGCATTTGAAGGGATTGGATTTTCCTCAGCGACCATAATGGTAGATTTATTAACTGAGTGTTGCACTACATTTCATACCTGATGTAGTTCTATGTGCTTGTGTACATAATCATGACCTAGGTTGTCTTGTGCCAGTCACACTTTGTGAAAGTAGCGAACAATAACTATGTCTAGAAATGTATTACAATGGTGGAAGGAATAAAATAAACTTCTCTCCTATGTAGTGTGATGCAAATGGACCAAAAATGTGCCTTGTGATGCAGCTATATGGATGCAAATGGAGCCTTTAATGGATGCAACCTTAGGTGATGATAGTAGTGCTTAATTCTTGGTCCCTCAGTATGGTCGATTAAATTTATATTTATATGCTTCTCCTTTTCTAATTTCATAATTAACACCAAAAATGTCGACTAATAAAATGATAGGAAGCTCAAACGGCTAGAAAGTGCCCAAAAAGAGGGAAAGTGTAGTAAGGATTAGGGCACACTAAATGGGACCAGGGTGACCCAGTATGTGGCCAGGAACCCCAGTTAAAGATAAAATGACACCAAATGACAGAACTAACTGGGTGAGTAGATGCAGGAGGTTGGCAGTGGCGATAAATAAAAAAATAAAATGGCCAAAGGACATGGGTTAATTAGTAATTTCTTCACTCAAAAACCATATGAATAATAGTATGAGACCAAAACTAAATAATGTCTAAAGTGTGTGATTTTGGGACTAAATTTCCCCCACTTTATGTTGGTGAGTGGAAATCTTGGCAACGTAAAGTAGATAGAGTTGTGTTCCTGATGATACATATAGAGTGATGTAGAAAGTGTGTCGATTAAAAAAATCGTGGAATGAGAAAATAGTGGAGCATGGAAAGTAAAGATGTAAAATTACAAAAAGTTGTGAGATTGCACCTAGGGTGGAAACACATGTGTATTTTCTGATGTTTGTGATGGAACTGCATGGTTAGTATCGTGTGTGTACTCACATGTGTGTGTTATTTTTAATGCCTTTATTGTAATTTTTGTTGGCTGCTTGCTTCTCATACGGATGGACCTACAAAAGAGAAGATAATAAAGTATTCAAATATGCATGTATATGTAAAAAAAGCATGTATACAGTAAAAATACTATAAATGGAAGTATGAAAAATGTAAAAGGAACATGTGCACCTGATCTATGATGAGAAAAAGGTTGTAAAGAGGATATCTTATAATACAAGTTTTTGGGGTGATATCATGCCACCCTAGCCAAAGAAGTGTAGGGAGAAAGTTGTATTATTCTCTAACCTATAACTTGTCCCTTGAATATGTGTGAAGAGATCTTTGTACTTCCTAGTTTTTTGGTGGGTCTGATGCCATTAGCTGAAGTAGTGTAGGGAGGAAATTCCTTGTATCCTCCAATCTATAACTACTTCCCAGAATGCTAAAGATAACCTACCCTATAAAATACATTGTGTATAGGGTTCGTAGATTGGTCTAAACCCACTAGTTGTATAAATCACAATGTCACGGATAGAAAATTAAATTGAATCATATCATTAGAAAGAAATGAATAGTGTGTAAAACCCCAGATGATGTGCCCCTCTTTAAGGGCACATGAAACATTGCTGATAGGAGAATTCGGCCCCAAAAGAGAGCCCACAACATAAATTTTTTCCTTAAATGGAAATTAATGTGATTGGTATTAACCAAGGTGCACACAAACACATGGCTAGAAATAAGTGTTAGTACGAAAAAAAATGCATTTTAAAATACAAGTGTATACTACCAAAACAATGTAAAAACTAGAAAGAACTTAAAAACGTAAGAATCCAATCATAGACCGCCAAAGTGGGTTGAAAACATGGGATATCACTCATGATGTTGCAATACAATTTTTCTCCAAATATCCCTCCTAGTGATTTGGGTAATATTCATACACATTCTTACTCTAGGTTATTCATTTCAATGTTGTGCTTGCTCAAGATCACTTGGAAAATTCCCTTGGTCGCAGTTTCCCTACACGTCTCTTTCCTTTCTCTCCTTCCACTTTTCCCTTATGCCCATCTTCTATGAATTCACCTTCCTCCTAGTCAGTTTCTTCCCTTCCCATGCATCCCAGACTTTCTCCAATCAGCTAAATCCTCATCCCCCTCACGCATCACACCTATTACTTTGTAATAGTTACACCTTGACCATATGTTCTTTGCTCATCAGTTTTCCTCACTTCCCCATGTGCATCACACGCGCCCCCTCTGCGCCTTCCTCCATTTTCTCTGTGTGCCCTTCCCTCATACCCTTCTATGCCAACACATCTTTTGACATGATTGAGTGTTGTTCGTGCAACTAGTCAAACGCATCAATAAAGTGCTGAATATTCACAAAAAAACAAGTGACACATGGAAGAAATGATAAGTATTCACACAATTGGCCATCATTTCAGTCAATCCGCATGTGCCACATGTTTTGCATGTGCCAACGACTCTGACATCTTCTCATGCCATATATTTTGCTAAAGAGCTTAGATCAACACATGCTTGGACTTGTCAGATAGCTGTTGACATCAACTTCAGTGCCAAAAATTAAAATTAAAATTTTGTTGGATCTGATAGGTAAGAAATGGGAAAACATCTTGCTGAGCATTAATGTGTAGATCTAGTTTCTCCAACCACTTAATTTGATATGATCCACCCTCCTTTTTCTTCAACATGTCAGACAAGTGTGGGGAAGCGTATTTCATAGATCTCTAGGTGAATTTGTAGGCATTGAATGCTTCTTGTTGGTGGTTTTGTTTCAAATTCATATTTTCCCTCTTTTGTCCCTTATTCCTCCATGGATTCATCTATAAGTGTAAGAGTAAGGATCAGTTGTTATGTTTGACACTCTAGATCCGTACGCATTTTGCTAAGGAATCCATATTTTATGTATTTTGAGTTACAGACCTCTATGTTTGGCTCTTGTATGTGGATATCGGCCTCCTTCATCATTGTAACAGCTCTGTGCATTTCTGAAAGTAATCGAAGCATTGTTTTTTGACTATTCTCTATCCTTACGTGTTTTTGTTCCTTCTTCTTGACTTTTATTTTGTGTTGTGTGTTGGTTGTGCTGTTTTAGGTCCCTTGTAGTTCCATATTTAGTTGTGTTCCATGAAAATAATTTGGTGAATATGTGTTCCACTATACTACTCATGCCTAGCCTCCTTTCATGCATTTCCCTTCATTCTCACTCAGAAAAAATAGTGTTCATCCCTCTTTTCTAGTGTTATTGCCTTTTAATGTAGTTTCCTTTCATGTTATTCTTCTACCCCTGGTCCCTTGGCATTATTAACTCATTTTCCCCTTTTTAGCACTAGGACTAGCAGTAGTAGTAGAAATAGATAGAGGAATCGACATTCTCCAGAGATCTGTCCCAAGCTCATAAGGTCCCATAACTTGGGGATGGTTCCATTGTGGTCTCAAACACCTTAGTTGTTCCAAGATCCGAGACATGGGTGCACGTTTGAGAAAATAACAACACTCAAGGCCATAACGGCCATATACAAACAAAAAAGTGTGCACACTAGACAAACGACAAGGCCTACATACAAGAGAAATCAAATTGAAGCAAGTACAAACAATAGATAGCCATGGTAGCAAGTAATCCTACAAACTAATGATGCACATGAAGCACCCATTAACATGTTAGAAAAATAAACAATGTCTCTAAAGCATGCATAAGAAATTAATGTAAAGTGGTAAGTACAAAATAAAACAATAGCATCTATAAGAGATGAATGTTGATTCCCCCTGTGACCATTGTAGGATTGGTGGGAGGTGAGCATCCATGTTGCATGTGGGATACTTGTATCGATGATCACAAATAGTAAAGGGTGTGAACACACAAGTGTGTATGGTAAATATAATGACATATAAGAGATCTAGCTAACATGTGTAATAAGCAAACATGAACAAGAAAATGTAAGAAAAAATCAAGGCAACTAAGATATGAAACATGTTGTGGATGGATGGAATGGAATGCAAGATGGATGATAGGAGCCACATGACCCCCAAGTGAATGAAAGTGTGTGCAGTGAGGTTTATTTAGTATTCCCCCTTAGTAGTCAAGAACGAACCATAAAAAAGAGTATGTCATCAGTAAATGGTCGAAATATGTGTTTTATTTAGCGCATTGTGATGAGTGTGAATGTGTAGTGATGATATGTGACCTAGTGATGAAGTGTGTGATGATGTACCCTAAAGTGTATATCACGATGAGATTAATAGAGGGAGTGGTGATGTAGTGTAAAGTGCATACCAATACAATATAAAGGAATAGGTGACCATTTAGCCTATAGCGCATGCCACTAACCTAGTAATGTCACATGATAAAATTATGAATAATGATCGTGTGAGTAGGATAAGTTCCACTTGATTTATAACCCCTCGGCAGTTGAGTATGGAATGAGGAACTAAAGTGTTTCATAGGGTAGTGAGTGCAATTCTTAGAAGTAATATGTGTGAGGACAATAAATGACCATGTGATGAGTAAAGTGTGTAAATATGAAATGTATAGTATGTAATGCAAGATGTGTAGATAGAATAATAGTGGAAAGTGCGTGATATGTAGTATGTAGGATGAGTAGTATGTAATTCAAGATTCGTAGGAAAATAGAAGTGTGAAACATGTATGATGAAGACCAGTATGGTGTTCATGATATGTAGATGTGAAAATGTCAAAGTACGAATGATGTAGAATAATTGAAGATGTAGTATGTAAAATTTGATATGTATTGTAAGATGTGCAAAGATATGTAATGTGTAATGCCTATTGTGTAACCTGTGGGGTTTATGTGTAGTATGCCCTCAACATTCAAGTTTGAACTGAAGCACAAGATTGTTTCATCGGGTAATGATTGAGTGCATGAGATGAATCGACAAAGTGTGTGATGAAAGGTTCTTATAGAAAACCCTCAATAGTTGTGGAAGAACCATAAGAACACAAGTGCGTCATCGGGTAATGATGACGCTAAAATGTGTGATGAGTATATATAGTCTAGGACATTAATTTATAACTATGCAAAAATGAAATAGGTTCTGATTCTAAGATGAAATTGGGGGAGATGTGTGAATTTTATGCCCCCAAATTACGTGGTGATGCATATATTGTATGATAAATGATGCATTCAACAAATGGAAAAGTGATGTATGAATGTGGTGAGGTATCATAGATTTTTTACAATTGATTAAGTGATGGGATAAATAATGAGATACCATATGTTATGCGTGAAGAGTGATAGATGATTTTAGATGTATGTATGTATGAGTGGTTATGTAATAGATGGAAATGTAAATGCAAGATGAAACTAGGTTCTTTTTTGTAATATACCCCTCAACAAACATATAAGAACCATAAGAATATGAGTCTGTCATCAAGAGGGTAGGCTAAGATGACAAGAGTCACCTACCAAATACCAAGTTTGTGTGATGTAGTGGAAGTATGGTGGGAAAGAGTAATAATAGGACCATGTGGTGGTGGAATTTACAATGTATCTTGACCAACGATAGAAGGAGTAGTTGCTTTGATAAAAATGATTGGATTTTGAAGTGGTGTAGTATGGGGAGGTATCTTGAATGGTGGTAGCTTATTTTGACTTGGTTATATTGCAGATAGCTTGATTGGAATAGAAGTAGGACCATCCTTGAGAGGAGGTTGAGTGTAATGAATAGGTGGATATTTTCTAACCAAAGAAGGTACCTCCGAAGTTATAGTATTATGCTCATTAGATGTAGAAGGATGAGACTTAGGAGCCCATTGAGATGTAACATTTGTAGATGGGAATGAAAGAGAATGTTATGCAATGAGTGAGATAAATCCTTGAAGCTGAAGATGCTTGATTCTTATTTTTAAAGCATGGAAATCATTGTCATTACGTCCATTTATTCGATGATAATTGCAATATGGATGACCTTGATAATTTGCAAGCTGATAAGGAGGATAAAAATGAATAAGAGGAAAAGTGATCAATTGGTGACTAAGGATTTGTGTAAGAAGGTCATGTTGTTTAATATTACAATCAAAGATAAGAGGCTCTGGTAATGGTAGAACTTGAGGCACACTAATATGAGCACATGTAGCAGTCATAGAATGATATGGAGAGGGAGAACAAACATGATCTTGAGAAGCATCCTTAAGCTATTGAATTTTATATTTGAGGGATATGATCATGGATTCCATATCCATAAACTTATCTTTAAATAAAGAATACAAAGATTGAATTACTTCCAATAGATGTCGATTAGAAGGAGGATCACTAGGGTCTTCAATTAAATGAGAGAATATATGACTTATTCCATGTGGCAGTGTATTGTAATCAAGATACAAGGAGTATAGGTATTTTTGCAAAAAATGCTCGCAATTGGGATATCTCTTAAGTAAATTAGACAAAAAACTTGAGGAACTTTAGGATCCATGATAGAGAAATAATAAGGATCCTAAGTGTGAAAGAATTCGGTCACACTAAAATGATTATATAAAATGTGGAATTTTTTCTAATTCAATAGTTAATCTAATACTAAATACAACAATAAATAACAGATAAATGCATAAAGAAAATGACCCAAGTAACTAAGTAAATAGAAATGTTAAACTCTAATGAGCCAAGAGGGTTATAAAGATCTTATCTAATCCACGGATATGTTGTGACTATGTTATAGTGAAGACTAGATAAAAAATGTCAAAATGACCACATAGAAGCTCCAGAAAACATGGATCTCGAATAATAGGCTAGACTAGGGCGCTTGTAGAGGTAAAAGGGTGCTTGTGGGTGCCTTGATCTGAGATATGGGTGCATTGATCTATGGAAATATCATAAAACCATCATCTGAGGTGTCACTTGATGTTTGTCTATGTTATCTTCTAGTCACACTAACTTTTCTAAACTACATCAAATTTCGTTGCAATACCTGCAATAAAGAATAAATTACAAAACCCCAAGACAAACATTAGATTCCTAGAAAAGAAAGATGAATATGAAGGGGTTGGACCATCCTTGGTGGACACAATGGTTGACTTATTAACTGATTGTTGCAGTACATTTCAAACCTAATGTATTTATATGTGTTTGTGTGTATAATCATGCCCTAGGTGCTCTTGTGTCAGTTGCACTTTGTGAAAGTAGAAAGAAATAACTATGTGTAGAAATGTAATAAAATGGTGGATGGAATAGAATAAAATTCCCTTTTATGTAGTAAGATGTAAATGAACCATCCTTGTGATTTTTGATGGATTTAGATGGACCCAAATGAAGCCTTTGATGGATGCAACCTTAGGTGATGATAGTATTGCTTAGCACTTGGTCCCTCATTATGGTCTCATAACTTTATATTTATATGTTTATCTTGTTCTAATTTTATAATTAAGCCCGAAAAGTCTGACCACTAAAAATATAGGAATCTCAAACAGCTAGAAAGTGCCCAAAAAGTGTTGGAAAAGTGTAGTAAGGCTCAAGGTACCCCAAATGGGACTAGGGTTCCTAGGGCACCCCAGTTAAAGATAAAACGATGCCAAATGGCAGAATTGATTAGGTTAGTAGATGTGGGAGGTAGGCAGTGACGACCGTAAGAAAATAAAATGGCTAAGGTAAATGGGTTAATTAGTACTCTCTTCACTCAAAAACCATATGAATAATAGTATGAGACCGGGACTAAATAATGTCTAAAGTATGTGATTTTTTTCTACACCTAGTCCCTTGGAATCGTTAGAGTAAGATTAGTTGTAGGAGTATTTATCATGTTAGAAATAGGTTGTGCGGTGAGTTTTTTTCACAAATCTATGTAGTTAGGAATCTAACATTTTCTAGAGTTCTATCTCAAGCCGTAAGTCCCACCATTGGAGATAGTCCCATGTTGTCTCAAAATTGTAGGTCTTCATGATTCAAATTAGGGTGTCATTTTGAGCCCCAATACGTTCAAGTCAGTCATGAGTTTTTTCATTCCTCACATACTTTGGGTGATTTTTCTTTGATTTGAATATTTCTCCTTAGTTTATAAAATTTTCATGATCCGATAATTTTTAAATTGTGTGGTCCTTACTCCGCACTTAAATTTCCTTCCCCACACGTCGAGGTGTTCTACTTATTTTCCTCACAAATTTTAGAACTACGAAAAATGTCCCTTTTTTAGAACCTGTGAAACACATAATTGTTGTTTAATGACTTATAACCTTATTTATATTCAATGTTTCTTACTTTTTCCACATAGTGTCTTGTGGAACTTTTCCTTGCATTACAGATTTTCTTGAGTAGAATCCATGCTTGTAGTGTGTAATTAAGAAACTCCACAAAATTATATATTTTCCAAGTCCACATAACACTTTATTTTCTTTGTTACAAAACACTAAGCCTTTCACACATCCCACACAAGATTAATCCTCCAAATTCTTTAATTTGTGAGTCCTCAATTTGGATCCACCTAAATCTAAAACTTCAATGAATTGTTCATTATAGCATGGGGTGCTATTTTGGATAAAATTTTAGCGATTGTTAGGGCACATATGCCTGTTAAATGTAAAGATAATTATCTTGGAATCATCCATTGGGCATGGATTCAAATATGAACCCAAAAAACTGATTTCAAATTTTTACAATTGTTCGTAAAACTCTATTTTGAAGATAATCCTTTGGGGATTCGGATGAATCACTTTGAAACTACTTAAAAATCTTCCAATTTTCCACCATGGAGGGATAAAAATGAAATGGCTTGTGTATAATTTCATTGGAATCCCAAAACCTATATACAAACTATGAATATCATACATGCTCCAAGTGAAACATGTAGAGTGTGCACAAACACTTATTTAGATGATAAAAAAAATATTGAGGAAAAGGAACTCAATCAGTGAACATCACACAACAAAAGAAGATAATCTCTACACAAAACAAAAATGAAAGGAAAAATAAATAAATACATGTATGTACAAGATGCAAGAAACCAAATTAGAGAGAAGGTTTTAGATAGATCCCATTAACAAGAATTTTATGTGTCTACCCATCATATTTGGATAACTCAAAAGTGTTAGCTTGTCTGCATGTAGTGATGATGTATGGACCACACCAAACTGCATCAAAATTGGAATTCCACCCCGATTTATCTCTATCTACGTCCTATTTCAAGACCAGATCTCTTGCTTTTAAATTTTGGGCTTTGACTTTCTTGTCAAACCACTACTTATTTTATTTCTAATGTTATTCTAATTTGATCATGGTGGACTATCTCAATTACTCAAGCTCAAAAAAATCCTCCATTATGATTGTTATTTTATTTTCACCCTTAAACTATAACTGATAATCCAAGTCCACTAAGGGTGATTCCAGAGACAATTGAAGCTTGGCCTCTCTACCATAAAAAAGAAAAAAGGAGAATTTCCAACTTCTCTATTTGATGTGATCCTATCATCCCACAAAGAATTTTTTACCTTGGTGTTACATTTCCTGTAATTTATATCCATTGTCCTTTTCATGATTCTAATGAGGTTCTTGTTGGTAGACTCCACTAATCCATTACCTTGAGGGTAATAATTAGAATATTTCTTCAATTATACTCCATTTTAAAGATCTCAATCATAGATTTTATAACCTAAGAATTGCATTATCATAAATAATGGTTTGAGGAACCCTAAAAATTAAAAAAAATATCTTCAAGAAAATCAAGGACAACTTTTTACATAGCTTCCTTGAGTGCCATAGATTTCATCTAATTGGTAAAGTAATCAATCATTATTAAGACCCATTTATGACCCAAACTTGACACAAGATTAATCATTCTAATAAAATCAAGTCCCCATTGAGAAAAGGATTCATCTGCATGAATGGGATGAAGTGGGAGGTCCGCCATCTTATTTTTTACTAGCAAAGAGGGTGTATTCCTTACATTTCCTGACCCATTGATGAGAATATATGAACAATGTGGGATAAAATTATACCACCTTTATAATTATCATTATTGTGGCCTTGGCTGAGAAGTGTCCACCAGAGAAACCATTGTGGAACTCAAACAAGACTTTGTTCACTTGTTCACCCTTAATGCACCTTAGTTATAATACATCAAGGGTTTTTCTAAAAAATTCCCACCAATTAATGTGTAGGTAATAGATTGCAACCTTAGATTCCACCTCTTAGATTTTATCAAACAAGGAGGATATATGCTAGTGGATAAAACTATATCCATGTTATTAATCCATTTATTTTTACTATGTTGACCTCCTCCATTTCACAGAGCTTATTCATTCCATGAAATTTTCATGTCATATGGGTTTTCTATGTTTGTCCCTAGTCCTCCTCAATGAATAAGGAGGTTTATTTATTATCCCAAGCATCCAAAGCATGTTTATCACAAAGTACTCTACATATTACTAGTTTTTTTACATTGATGGTCTATAATCTTGGTCACCCATCTAGATCTCTTTTCACGGATTTTGTTGGGCCCATAGAATATTGGCTAAGTACAAGAGGTGCATAGGCGTGCAAGGCTGAGTTGTAGAAATGCGTGCAAGGATAAGGCACATAGGGAAGGGTTTAAGGAAAGGTTTAAGGAAACCCATGGCATACGCAGCGCATGTAGACAAAACCAAGGTACAAAACTTAGCCATATTGGATAGGCTGGGTAGAACACATGAAAAGCATGACCCAACTATGCATGCTAAGTGGATAAGGTGCCAGCCTAGCAACAGGTTGGCCCAAGAATGAGCATGCCTGTGGTAGAAGCTTCTAAAAGCACATCATAGTAAAAAGTGGAAATCTCAAGCTTGAAAGAGCCTACTCGCATGGAGGACCACATTCATACACTTAGCATCGGTTCTGAGGGAGTTGTAGGATGAGTTGGCAGTCCAGAAAGTCTATATATATAAGTGCCTATAGAAGCAAACATATAGAGAACTAGAGAGAGGGCAGAGCTCTACAGAAATATTGGAAGAACTTTGTTAGTAGGTAATTGTACTTGGGAAAGGATCTATGATGGGTATGGGGATTTTAATTTTTCTTTTTGATAGCCTAGCTACATTAGTCCAGTTATAATGCATGACTATAGTTTTCTTCTCTGTGACATTCTATAATGGCTCCATGGATGTAATGAGGTTACCAGTTACATGAATATGAACATTGATGATTCCAATGCTTACATCTTTCTCATAAGTTCTCTTTCATTTATGTTTATACTAAGCATGGATGATTGTATAACTTCTTTTTGTTTTGGTATAAGTTATGTAATCTATTAAGTACTTTCTGTCTAGAATGACTGCAAGGATCTAGAGGCCGTTCTGAGCTCTATGGTACTTTCATGTTTGACTTCCTTTAAAATATCTTAAACATGGATAATAGATGATGTTTCCCATTAAAATTGCATAAAAGAGAGACTCAACACCTGCACGTGCTTCGGGTGAGCACCTAGCATCCACTAGGTGATAGGTTTGTGCGCATGGGGTTCCTTTCTTTTGTGATAAGGGTAAAAATGACTACATCTTGTTTTTGTTTCCGGGACCTCTTTTTGAAGTTGTAGTGGGAAATGGCGTACATCATGATCTGTGTAGTGAGAAATGACATAGCATTTAACTTTGGAAAGTGTTGAATCATAGTTCAAGAGCATGGAGAGATGAATTTACTCTTAGTTATTTAGCACTGGACCTGAGTTTGATGCACGTAGAGGGGTAGAAGAGAACCTCTTACAATGATCTATATGAAATTTTTTTCTGCTGCTTCCTAGTGGAACTGTATGAATGGCTCTTAGCCTATGCGTCAAGATTAATTTGGCCTTGTGGATTGCATGTGTGTGGACCCAAGAAGAATACTAGAGGCTGCAGGATGTAGATCTGACGTGGACTCGTGTTGTGGATCATTTTTGGAAAGGAGTATTGGCTAGCTACACTCTAGAGTATGCCATTTCCACATATTCTTGTCTGGAGGTTACTGAGTTTGAGTTTCTGCAGGAGCCTAGAGGATCATTTCTATATGTTATCCCTTTGGATATGAATATCTTGATGGTTACCATGAGTTTAGAGGCATTTAAAATGGCTGGCTAAACCATTCTGAGTGTTGGGCAAGGAAGCTATGGTGGAGGAAAATGGAATATGTTGTAATGGAGAAAGAAAGGGAGGAGAGACGTATCAAGTATAGTGAAGCACGTGAAAGGGAGATTGTTAGATAATGTGAGGTTACAGGTGTGATGGATGTATGGTGGAAGACGTTGTGGGAAGGATTTGAGGTTCACGTAGAGGACGTGGAACCTAAGTAGTCTGTGCGACCCCATCTTGGTAAGCACATAAGAGAGACCCCTTTAGCTTCTGATGAGAGTTTGTCATGTGGAGAGAGAAGAACCGTTGGCGCACATCTGATCCATTAGTGATTGGTTTTCTAGATCAAGGGGAAAATATTGTTACTCCAGTTGGTTATATTGGAAGTGATCGATCTACACCCAAGAGATATAATTTCTCATTTGGGCCTTCTATGGCTGTAAACACCAACACAGTGTTAGGAGGAATTTTTGGGCAAGGTATAGACATAAAAGCTTTTGGTCTCGCATATGGGAGTGGTGCGTGGTATATTATTGGTAGTGGGGCATTATCACAGACCATCGTCACGTAGTTTAATGGAACTTTGGGGACCCTTGGCATGACCAATATGGGATCTGGTGGATCTAGGGGGTCAGGAGGAATAGGAGCTAGTGGGTCTGGTGGATCTAGTGGTTCAGGAGGTACAGGACCTGGTGGACCTGGTGGGTCATGCAGTAGAGGAAACATAGGAGGAAACCAAGGCTTTGGCTCTAGAGGACATGGGCCCTAGCCACCCCCAAGTCTTCTTTGAAATTTCTTTACATTTTCCTGATTACAGAGGTATTGAGGATGCTACAGAACATGTTCACAAGTGTGAACTTCTATTGTGTGCAAAGGTTACCACAACCCTAGAGCAGAAGGCTAGCTAGTTTGTAACCACATTGTAAGGGAGCGTGTATAGCTGGTATAAGAAATATTACCGTCATCAAACGGTGGCAGATTATGCTGCTCTAAAGAATGCATTCTTGGTATAATTCCACATCCTTAAGTTTGAATAGAAGAGCATCAACACCTTGAAGGGGATTCATAAAGGAATGGTGGAGAGTGTGCGGGAGTATGATGCATGCTTTAAAACTCTCTTGTTTAAGTTATCATATGATATTCACCCTTCACATCATGCTCAGTGGTTTTTTAGGGGATTGATCACACCTTTTAGAAGGGCCTTATCTCATGAAATTTATAGACCCATGTGAGGTGTTGGAAGCTGCTCTACACGCCAAGGCTATTGGTAGCATTGATACTAGTGTTAGCCCATTCCTGGAGGCTCAAATTGCTGCTATGGCTAAGCAACTAGAGAAGTTGTCTGTGAACTCAGCCCATAAGACTTGTGGTGGTTTATGGTGTACAGATTAATAATTAGAGGGGCATGTGAAGGATAATTTCCCTCGGAGGATAGTATGCACCATGACATTAGACTGTGAAATTTGTCACGGGGACCATGATACAAGTAGATGCCCTTTGTTACAGAATGTAATTCAAAAGAATGTGTCTTGCTACTATAATATATACACCTCTATAACCCATGATACTAAGGACTGTAGGCTCATTGATTAGATCAATGAGGCCATTGATCATGGTGTGCACCAGACCAACATTACTAGTAGTTCTAAGAGTGATGATTACTGTTATGAGGAGTGCACAGATGGAGGCACGTGTAGAAGGGGATTTTGTAGAGGATTCTGTGGTCGTGGTAACCGTAGAGGAGGAAGGAGTGAGTTCCCATGTGGAACCTATTTTAATTGTGGGTCTACAGAGAATTACAAATGATATTCCCTGGACCTGTTGAAGTGTTCATGGTGCGTAAATAAATAGAAGTATGAGGAGTTACTGGAGTTGTTTGAACACGTGAATTAGAAGCATCAGAAATATAAAGGCACTACAATGGTCAACATTAAAAAGGAAGACACACAGTGGATGCCACAGGTAACACGGGATGTAGGTTTGGAACCTATTGTGGTAACAACAAGAGTAGAAGCCACATGTGCAAAAGAGATACCAAGGCAAAAGAACATGGTTTCAAGGGAGGAAGTAGTTCATGGGAAGTACCCAGACCTTGCGAGTCAAAAGGAGGTATATCAATATACCATGGATGTAATTCAGAGTTTACAAGGAGAAATCCAATGTCTAAAGGAGTATTCTAGGAGGGAGGAGCAAGGAAGAAGGGTTGAGGCACCAAAGGATGACCTAGATGAGGTCAAGGAAGTATGTAAAATGCTAAGGCAAGAGAATATTATTCCCTTGCTAGGATCATGGCTGAGAGAGAAGGTACCACACACTGGAGGAGAGTTTGAGAGGTAGGTCTTGCATGCAAACCTTCCCCCTCATAGCCTTGACTATGAAAAGGAGATCACATTGGATGCAATTATAGATGGATGGCTCCTTAGTAATATCCTCATTGACACTGGCGTGGAGGTCAATGTTCTCACTTTGGATGTATGGCATCAGATGGGGAGACCTGCATTACAACCATCTTTAAATGTGTTGTATATGGAAAATAAGATAAAGGTAATGCCCATCAGTGTCTTTAAGGATGCAGGTATTATTATCCAGGGAGCTAAGTTTACTGGGGAATTCGAAATCTTGGTGCTCGCCGAGGTAGAAAATTTCCTAGCATTGCTTGGGTGCCCATGGTGTTACAAGAACAATGCATACCTTTGAGTTCAACAAGGGGTACATCATCTTTTAAAATAAGGAGTGGATCATTATACCCCTGGCTGATGGGAAGTCGACACCGTATATTTAACCTTTGGGTGAAGAAGCTCTAGATAGGATATATGTAAGCTCAATCAGGGACCCAGAGATAATCCATCCTACCAATGGAGTTATCTAGTTTGAGGATTCTCAGTCAGTACATGATACCACTAGTCTAGCATGTGATAATTGGGTGCATCGAACTTATGAATTAATCAGACGAAAGTTAATAGGATTGGTAATAAAGGTAATAAAGGTGTGCAAAGTTTGGTTCCTAGGAGGAAAGGATCTTGCTAAGTATTTAGCAGGGGCCTTCCCTGAGATATTTTTGCGTGAGATGGAAGCTCAGTGGAAGGAGGAGAAGGAGTGGAGAGGGATGCTAAGTTATGTCCTTCTTGGCACAACGGCAAGGTGGTGGGCTACACATTAGGAGAGCCTTTTGGAATGGTGCGAGGTGAGAATTTCTCTCTCTATCATGTTCTCTAGAAGCTACATGCCCACCGCCATAAAGGAATACCATGGTAAAGATCCCACATCTTTCCATATCCAGCAGTGTGAGAGGATCTGGAGAGAATGTGTAGAAGTTTTTCCACCATCCCTCTGGGTGAACAAGTTGTATTCTACACTACAGGATTACACACGCACATGGTATATTCATTCTAAGACATTCCACCAGATAGGTAATTGGAAAGATCTAGTGGCTTACCTCATTCAAACCTTTAGTATCGAAGTACCAAGCCATCATTTGATAAGGCCTTATAGGTTGTCAAGTTCCTTACCATGGGGATGGTACCATGGCGAAAGATAGGTTGTTAGAGTTTCTAGGTGAACTAGGTTTGGAGATGTGCTTTTAAGAAGAGGCAGAAGAAACAGAAGTGATATAGCTTGAGTGCACGTGTTTGGAAAAGAGAAAAGGGAAGTTAGTATATGTGATTAATGGGGAGGAAGTAGAGATCTTGGATGTTAACCATTTTGGAGGGACACGAGGTAGTGGACAGTGCTAATTCCTGTGTGTACACCTACCATGAGCCATTAAAGATAAAGAAGATAAAGAAGCTATCATTCGAGATTACTTGTTAGAGAAGGAAGTCTCTAAGATCATTAATCTGTTACGTGAATTCGAGGATTTATTCCCGCGCGGGTACTATGAGCTCAAAGATGTCCACCTTTCTTTGGGGGAGATGAGGATAAAGCTACAGGATGGTGTGTGCCTAATAAAGAAGAGACACTATTGAATGAATCCCAATTTTCACATGAAGGTTAAGGAGGAGATAGATAAAATGATAGCTTATGGGATCATTAGGTTGTGGAAGAATCAGAATGGATAAGTCTGATCGTAATTAGCATCAAGAAGGATGGGTGGATTAGGATCTGCATGGATTATATGGAGGTGAACGTAGTATGTGTCATCAATAATTTTCCAACCCCCTTCACTGAAATTTTTTTGGAAGGAGTCACTGGGCATGAAATCTATTCCTTTACGGATGGATTTTCGGGGTACCACTAAGTCCGGATTGCAAGGGAAGACTAGGAGAAGACAAAATTTTCCACTGAATGGGGAGGTTTTACATACACGGTCATGCCCTTTGGGTTAAAGAATTTTCATGATGTTTTCTTGTGCATTATGGTACAGGTGTTTTAGGACTTCATCCATAAGTTTCTTCAGGTCTATTTGGATGATTGGACAGTTTATGGGATAGTAAAAGACCATTGCGACAATTTGAGGTTAATGTTTGAGAGGTGTAGACAGTTGAGGATATCTCTCAACATGAATAAGTGTGTCTTTTGTACACCCTTTGGGACGTTATTGGGGCATATCATATGTAAGGAGGGATTTCTAGTAGATCCTACCAAAGTTGCACTTGTTGTGGGGTTAGGGGAGCCTACTAGCCAGAGCGTAGTGAGCAGATTTCTTGGGCATACGGGTTATTATAGGAAGTTCATCAAGTGGTATACCAGTATCTTCACACCTTTAGAAAAATATCTCAGACATAAAAGTGTTTTCCATTGGGGAGAGGCACAGTAGAAGGCATTTGACACATTGAAGGATAGTCTTGTCACCGCACCTATATTACATTTTACCTCTTGGGATAAGCCCTTCCATGTCCATGTAAATGCCTCAAGAAATGATATTAGAGTAGTGCTTGCACATCCATGTGAAGGAATTATGGATCATCTTATGTGTTTTGCATGCAGGAAGTTAACACTAGCAGAGAAGAATTACACCACAACTGAGCAAGAAGCATTGTCAATGATCTATACACTTTTCAAGTTTAGGCAGTATCTACTGGAAACTACCTTTGTATTTTACACCGAACACATGGCATTAAATTATTTAGTGAACAAGCCCATTATTCAAGGGCACATATGTATATGGGTGTTGTTGTTTCAAGAGTTTGAGTTCACTGTAGTAGTGAAGCCTGGAAAGAGAAATTGTGGACTTGATCATTTGTCAAGAATCAATTCAGGGGAGGACACACAGATTATTAAAGAGACAATGCTAGATGCACAACTGTTTAGGTTGAGGCACGTGCCCTCAGATTTAGAGGAGATTGTAGTATTTTTAAAGGAAGCTATGGCACTAGAAGGGATGAAGGAAATACAAAAGAAGCAACCAGCCATATGCGTCATGCCGTACATGTTGATAAGTGGGGACTTGTACAAGTTAGGGCGTGATGAAGTTTTGCACAGGTGTGTACTAGAGCATGAGCACCTTGCCACCATGGAGGAAGAATATGGAGGAATTATGGGTGGGAATTATGTAGGTGATGCCACCGTGCGTAAGATATTAATGAAAGAACTGTGGTGGTAAACCCTGTACAAGGATTATAAAGACTATTGTAAAGCGTGTGACCTTTGTCAATGCCTTGGTAAGCCAGGAAAGAGAGATGAAATTCCTTTTCACCCTTTCCCTAGCACAAAACCTTTTGAGAAGTGGGTAATACAATTTTTAGGCCCTATTACACCAGTAGCACGTAGGATTGGGTCATGCTATGTCATCACTTGCATAGACTATTTAAGAAGAAGGGTAGAGGTAGCCCCAACTAAATACTGCACAACAGCCACAATGGCAAGATTTTTGTGCAAGAACATTATCACAATGTATGGATGTCCTTTAAATTTAACCAGTGATAGGGGTATGCATTTCTTGAATGAGACCGTGAGGATCTTATTAGTATAGTTTATGGTGGCTCATCACAAGACTACACCCTATCACCCACAAGAAAATGGAACAACAAAAGCATTAAAAAAATATTGAGTCATACCCTGACCAAAAATTTTTGATGTCGGAAGAAAAGATTGGGATGACAAAGTATCAACACTATTATGGGCTTACAAGACAACTTATAAAAGGCTGAACAAATCCACACCATTAGAATTGGTGTTTGGTGTAGAATCTTTTCTGCCATTTGAATTCATGTTACCTTCTCTGTGAATAGCACAAGTAGGAGGGTTGGCTGATGAGCAAGTGCTAGAAGAGAGAATTGATTAATTGATGAAGCTGGATGAAATATGATCACTTTCCAGGTGAAGCCAAACAACAAAGAAAGCAAAGAAAAATTATTGGCATGATTGCCACATTATAAATAAGAAGTTTGAGGTTGGAAAAATGGTCTTACTATATCATTATAAGTTTTTGCACCATCTTGGGAAGTTGAAGGTCCATTGGTTAGGTCCCTACACAATCTAATACATCCTTGATTCAGAAACGTGCCAGTTACAAGCACTGGATGGAACGGAATTTCCTGGACACTTCAATGGGAGTAGGTTGAAGCCCTACTATAAATAAGTCTTCTTGGTGTTTGTAAATAAGGCAATTTTTCCAGTTAGTTTAGAATTTTTCTTTATGCATTTATTTTCTTGTGTTTCCCTTTCATGTTGTTGTTTTGTTTTACACCTTGGGCATCATTAACCTTATTAATTTTTGAGAATTTTTGAGTGCGCATAGGACCGTACATCATTTTAGTGTGGGGTGGAGTAATGTGAAGGTGAAAATGGGTAAAGTGCCAACGAAGTTTGTGTTAAAAATCCCAGTTGAATGGCCTTATTGAAAGAGGTGCATGGAAAATAAAGATGGAAAAGGATGGATGGTGTCAAGATAAGGCTACTTTCAGATCCCACGTACAAAGAAGGAAAAAGTGCATAAGCAACATGAGGTAGGAAAGAGCAAAAATCAGGAAAGAAGAAGTGACTTTGGCACTGGTGACACATACGCAAGAGTCTCCTGTCAGGTTGGATTGGTTACATGCTTGAAGGATGGAGGATTTTCCATGCAGGTTTGGGTGCACGAGGTAAAGTGCTAAAGTCAGACTTTGTTTGAAAAATCCACACTAAATGTTAAAGGTATGGTGGTAGGTGAAGTAGCACTTAATGCTTAAAAAGGGAAAAACTATAAATAAAGGGGTTGAGGCATTTCATTATTCACTTTGTGTATAATGAGAAAGAAGTGGTTTTGCACCTTTGCAAACTAAGGCTTCCAAAAAAATAGATCCGTGTGAAGAAAAATTTGAAGAGTTGAAGCGTGAGTAACTAGTTTGGATTTGCAAACTAGGAGGAAGGGATTTCACGGGTGTAAGAAAATTGTGAGAAGGCATCATCTTGTGAAGGGAGTATCTTAGTTAGGGTTTGAAGAACTAGGGCACGGGTTTAAGGAATTTTCTTCACAAGTTTAAGATCTAAGGTTGGAGAGAGCGGAAGAATAGAGTAACACAGAGTGATTGAACCGGTAAGAAGACCTAGATAATGGCACCCAAGAAACCAATTAGCACCCCTAAGAAGGGCAAGGGAAAGGGCAAGGGAAAGTAATAAGAAATTGAGACACGTAAAAATGAAGAGTGGTATGTAGAAATGCAGTACCCAGATGGAGTGTTATTGGGGAAGGAGTGGGAGTCCCATCTGAGAAATATGTTTCTAAATGACTGAAATCATCGTACAATCACAATCAAGAAGGAGATGGTGCTATAGTTAGCGCACCCAATAAATAAAAGGACACAAAATGTTTTTCCCATTTATAACAATGATGTGAAGGTCAAGTTAGGGAAGGAATGGTTATTACAACTCTTTGAGTTGCCCTACTTCGGAAAGCCTAAGCACCTATATCAATGGTTGATGTCGCGCGTGCATGAGGACTACTTCTACTTCACAGGGTGTAAGATGTGCATAACCCCTCAGCTCATTTCACATTTCAAAGGCCTCATCTATGAAGGAGATGGGTTGGAAGATGACTTAAGTGACAAAGAGGCGATTAAGGAGACTATCACCTCCTATACATATAATAAGGGGTCAAGGTATTATGATATCGCAGACATTAAGGACCCTGTAATGAAGATGGTTGTGCACCTAGTGTCAAAGTTAAATGGCTAGGAGAGATGTACCTAGGTTAATAAGCCATGATTGCATGTGTGAAGGAAAATTTTAGAGGGCACCATCTACAACTTATCTACATTCATTGTGGATGAGATTTTTGGCTGCGCGAAGGAAGGTGATAGAATCCTTTTTAGCAATGTCCTACTAACCATTGTGTTTTTAGAGATCAAGCTACTAGATGCATTAGAAAATTTCATGTGGGAGTACCCTAATGAAGACCCCTCACTCGCAAAGAGATTTGAAAAATACGCTTGTGACACAATGAAGATTGTGCACAAGGTGTGCTTGGAGAAATGGTATACATGCCTAAGGAACACGTTTGGGGTGGAATGGGGAATTCCGGAACAACTTCCAATGACCACCAACAAAGAAGCTAAATTTGCTATGTACCAACATTTCTACCTAGGTAGATTCAAACTGACAGATGAGACATGGATCCCATGGTACAAGCTCTGCTTTTCCTTTACATCTCAATACTTCCAACCAGGAGTAAATAGGTTTAAGGATTCTAAGAATTTGAAGCTAGACCTTAGTAATCTAGACCAGGACCACAAGGAAATGTTCAAAGGATTGCTCTACCCCACTAAGCATGTGTACATGGAGTGGTATGTGTTGTATGAAGTTAAAATGACAATGCCCATGACTCTACCCATTGTAGAAGGATCCGTGACATGCGTGTACATCCACATAAGACCCAAGTATGAGAAGGGTAGGTATCTTGAGAATGAGGTGTCTATACCTTAGGCCTGAGCTGGTAGGAAGAGACCCGCACCCAAAAGGGAGGAAAAGGATCCAGAGAAGAAAATACCAAGTGTAGTAAACACACAGGTAATAGGTTCCTCGGGAAAAGTGCCAGAACCAATATGTACACATGTAAGAAGAGGCCCATAGTCAAAGAGAAGACTCCAGAGCCAAAAAAATCCATCAAAAAAGGAGTCATCAGGAGAAGAAGAAACAGAGTCACCTAAACTGAAATCCCTGGTTAGGAAGAAGTATAGGATAGAAGAGGAGACCGCCTCGAAAGAAACTAGGATTTTGGAGAAGTACATAGGTGAAAAATATGATAGTGAAGAAGATGAGAGTGGAGAAGAAGTTAGTGGGGAAGAGGATCCTAGAAAATATCAAGGGCCACCTATCTTCAACATGCATGATTCAGAAGAAGAAGGTGGAGAAGAGGAACATGGGTTCCTTTTCATGCGGCACAAGGATATCTAGGTAGGAGAAGGCACCCAAGACATGGGAAAGAATGAGGAGGCTAACACGCATAAGAAGAAGGCTCTAAGCTTTGCGTAGGAATAGACAAAAAAGGTGGTAGAAGGAGAAGAAATAAAGAACATTGAGACCTTAGTGGAGGAGAAATTGGAACACAGAGCTAAGCCGGTGTTGAATAAGGAGGAGAAGGAAAGTGCAGAAGAGGACCACGACAACACTAGAGGCCCCATTTTAATTGGAAGTATTCCTAAGGGTACGCGCATAGGAGGAATGTGTGAAAAGGGGGAGAGGATAGAGATGGGTTATATTGATGGCCCCAAGAAAGTGTTTCACACGTGGTTCTAAAGTACAATTCCAGCAGAGGAGATCGTAGCAATGTCATCTTTTGACAGCAAGGCTACATAGCTACGGACAAGGAAGATTATCTCATGGGAAATTGAGTCCCATCTTGATGAGCTAAAATTTTAGGTAAGCCACGGGGAAATAATAAAATTTCTAGGACCAAGAGAAGATAACCCAGTGGTGGATACCAAGTAGCTCTTGGATGAACAACTGTGTAACATGCTCAACAAGGTATCCGTTAAGATTGAAGATAGAATCTTCGGGCAAAATGATAGAATCAGAGATCTAGTGGGGGAGCTGAAGAAGAAAGAGGAAGAGCTAGTTTCAAGGACAAAGGAGCTAAGTTAAGAGAAGTTGATCAGTGCCCAGTGGTAGTGTGATTTAAATGATGAAAAGGCTAAGGTATTCATTGTATACAAGAAGGTGAAGTTCATTAATG
Source organism: Taxus chinensis (assembly GCA_019776745.2). NCBI lineage: Eukaryota > Viridiplantae > Streptophyta > Pinopsida > Cupressales > Taxaceae > Taxus > Taxus chinensis. The sequence goes on from CM034149.1 coordinate 372,314,037, forward strand.
ACGCTATAATGTTGAAGCATATGAACCTAGCATCCCCCGTGCAGAAGTATGGATTTTAATTGGGATTCCTAGAGGATTTAAAAAGGGTCCTCACCATGGAAAGACAACCGCTAGCCTTGGAGTCTGCAGAAGAAATGTCCACGTGCCTAGAAAAGGAAGATAAGTTGAAGGTCGTGGTGCTCGTAGAAGAGTACAACAAGGTTCCTGCTGATGTGAAGGCTTCTTCTCAGACTATTAATGACATGTAAGACAATTGCATAGATAGAGACAAAGTGGCAGGTGCCTTGGTCACCACTCATGAAGCAGAACTCAAGGATTTCCAGGAGAAGAACAAGGGAAATAGGGTGGAAAGGGATAAAGTCCTTGCTGAGGTTGAAAAGAAATATGAGGCCATTGAAACCTTAAGGGGATCAATCGAAAACCAGTTAAAGGAACTATACCCATAGATTACATGAAGAATGGATGTGCTAGAGGATGTAGGAAAGAAGTTAGAAAAAATCACTGACACCAGGAGTGCACAAGGAAATGGACTAAATTTTGGGGAGGTGAGCGCCCTGGTCAGTGAGCTTTGTCAGAGAGTGCAGGATGAATTCGATGCCTGGAACAAGTTGGAGGCCGACTTACAAAATTATTTTCCAAGCTTATTGCAGTGATTCCTTCACTTTCCCATTCTTTCTTCTTTCCCAATTATTTCATCCCCTTATTCTTGTTCCAAGGCATAAGCCTATTGTATTATTCCTTTTCACTGGAGAACTATTCCCACTTACGGAGAACAGGCATAGTGTGGGGGTATGTTGGGCCCCTAGAATATTGGCTATGTACAAGAAGTGCATAGGCATGCAAGGCCTAGTTGAAGAAATGTGTGCAAGGATAAGACGCGCAAGGCAGGGTTTAAGGAAACCCATGGTGCATGCGGTATACGCGGAAAAAACCAAGGTATAAGACTTAACCATATTGGATGGGTTGGGAAGAACACAAGAAAATCATGACCCGACTGCACATGCTGAGTGGATAAGGTGCCATCCTAGCGACAGGTTGTCCCAGGAAGGAGCATGCATGCGGTAGAAGCTTCTAGAAGTGCATCATGGTAAAAATTGGAAATCTCAAGCCTGAAGGAGCATGCTCGCATGGAGGACCACATTCAAACACTTGGCATCAGATCTGAGGAAATTGGAGGATAAGTTGGCAGTATAGAAAGGATATATATACAATCACCTACAAAAGCAAACATATAGAGAACTAGAGAGACGGTGGAGCTCTATAGAAATACTGCAAGAACTCTGTTAGTGGGTAATTGTACTCGGGAAAGGATGTATGATGGGTATGGGGATTGTAATTTTTCTTTTTGATTGCCTAGCTACATTAGTCCAATTATAATGCATGACTGCGGTCTATTTCTTGGTGACATTTTGTAATGGCTCCATGGATGTAATGAGGTTACCAGTTACATGAATATGAACATTGATGATTTTTATGCTTACATATTTCTCATAAGTTCTCTTTCATTTATGTTTATACTAAGTATGGATGCTTGTATAAATTCTTTCAATTTTGGTACAAGTTATGTAATATATTAAAAAATTTCCTTTTGGAATGATTGCAAGGATCTAGAGGCCGTTCTAAGCTCTATGGTACTTGCATGTTTGACTTCCTTTCAAATATCTTAAACACGTATCATAGATAATGTTTCCCATTAAACTCTCATAAAAGAGAGACTCGGCACCCGCGCGTGCTTCAGGTGAGTGCCCAACATCTGCTAGGTGATAGGCCGGTGCAAATGGGATTCCTTTATTTTGTGATAATGGTAAAAATGACTACAAATTTCCACTCCCATAACTAGGTCCCTCACACTAAGGCATGACTGTAACACCTTTAAAAAACTATTATATTTCTCTTTTGCATTACAAGCGTAGGCATGTCATTTTCTTGAATGACGTGTGTTTCTTTGATTGTTCAAAATCATGCTTGTTATGGATAAATCATTTCTACTCTTGGATTCTTTAGACTGAAATGATATGGCTTGAAGAATCCATTTTTCACTTCTTGTAGGTGAGTTGCAATCTAGTTTTGAGAGTTACAAATTTATCTATTTTACTGACTTATCCTTGGATCAATTTCAGTGATCCAAGGAATGTTTTAAATCTCCTTAATAGAATAAATGGTAAATTGACATTGATAAGCTTCAGAGACATAGCAGACTGAACTTTTGTTTTTTACAAATTCTTTGGTCTTGTATGAACATGTCTTCATTCAGTTGTATGTTTTTTATTGGGTCTTCGAGATTGATCTCTTCAGGATATTAATGGCGTAAGCAAAAGGCAATCTGCTTAATGACTATGAAGAGAATATAAATCCTAAAACTAAAGGATTATCCTAATGGTATCCTAAAATAGGTAAAATCACCTACTTCCTAGCTATGTCTATTTATTTGGATTTCAATCTAACCTGAGCTTCTTATTCTATTTTGTTAGGAGGCCATCCTAACCTAAGTTTTTTTGCTAAATGAATAAGGGAAAAATTACTAATGTAATGCTAGGCTATTTTAACCTAATACCTAATACTATATGGTTGTGAATTTGATCTAACCTAAGGTGGAAATTACCTATGGCAATGTTTTATAAGACCTAAGGTAATTATTTTAGACTAACCTGTGTTTTGGGAAATCTATCCTAAACTATTGAAAGGGAACATAAGGGTCGCTTGGCATTATGGCGGTAGTTCCAATGGAATTTAACTGATTTGATTTGGTTAAATGAATGCAGGTACAAATAGTTTTAGCAAAGGCTAGTAAACTTTAATGGAGGCATATGTGGAGGCTTCACTAAAGTTGGAAATGCATGCAGAAGTGGAAATAGGTTTCGCTAGTTTTAGGAGGCGGTGGCATGGAGATATAGGTGGGAATTTTGTAATTAATGACATTGATGGACCTTGTTATTTGTGTGCAAACCATCTTGGAAACAAGGGAGGAGGATTTGTGATATGTTTTTTGGTCTTGCATGCCTTGCAATTTTTACTCTGCATTGAGCTATCTGGTTCTTCGAACCAGTAGTTGGACTTTTGCTTTGTTGTTTTTTTTGGGTTGTCTAGCCTATTTTTGTTTAAAGGAAAGTATATAAGGCATTGGAAAAAAATATGTTTGGTTGTTGATATTTTGTGGAGAAGAAAAAGATTTGGAATCTCAGCTGGAAGTGTCCTTCAAATTGGTAGAAGCACTATCACTTATGATATGATCTACCCATTAAGATTTCTTGCTTTCTTATAAATGATTCATTAAAACAATTCTAATCTCATGAGATAAATGTTTTCATGATTTGTCAGGTTATTTAATTTTTTGGTTTTATAAATTTCTGTGGTTTTTGGATGTAAATCCATTGTAAAATAATGTTAGCTTTTGGAAACTCTCTATGTGCAAGTTCAATGGTGACATGCATGTGAAACTTGTATTTGAAGCTTTGTATAAAATTTTATACATGTGTTTGAGAATGGTGTTGTTATGAACTGGAATTTTATGCCTTGTGTTTTGTTTTGAACTTTTATTGGATCCTTGTGTTTCATTCTGAGTTTATATTGGATCTTTGTATAGTTCTGAACTTGTGTTCGAAGCTTCGTGTTTAGCACTGAACTCGTATTTAATACTTGTGTGATCTGAACTTATATTCAAGACATTGTGTTTGGTTCTGTACTTGTGTTCTGAGCTTTGAGTTTTACTCATATTCAAGGTTTGAGTTACTTAGAACTAATTTATGGGACTTTCTGCTCTAAAAATCTTGAGAGAATAGTTTTGGTTTAAGTTGATTTGGTAATCTCTTTTGTGATCTTTTCATTGTAGCTTCTATAGTTGGAATGGTTATGGTAATTTTTTTGAGACTGTACCACCTTCTTTGAACTTGAAAGGGCGTGTAAATATGGAGGATATTATTCTCTCCTTTGCTATGAGAAAAACCATGTATTGTTGAAGGCTTGACTATTTGTTTGAAGGTTAATGGGCTTGAAATATAACTTGTTGAGGGACTAAGGAACCTTTGGCTAGTTATTGTACTATTTTTTTCTCTTTGGTTGATATAGAGCTCGTTTGAAACAATCGTTATCAGTTTTTGAAGTTTTAGGAAATGTAGTATTCATACTCCTTATGATTGATGTTTGGAACAAACACCTTCTTTGTTGCAATCTTTATACATGGAACTATGAGAGTCTTTGTTGTGTTTTCAGTTTCAGTCACGAGTGGAGGTAAAGTTGAGTCATTGCTTGACTTAACCATTTATTGGGTTTTCTTACTCACTTTCATATCCTCTTAAATTGACTTTTGGGTTTTTAAGGAAAGAAGAGTTGAATACTCTCTCATTATGAATCTTGTTGATAACATTTATTACCTCTAGTTCGAGATTATATCATTTAATTTTTCTTCATGATGACCAAGAACTATATGTCTCTTTTATATGGATCCGTGTAAGACCTTGAAGTTAGGAATATAGTTTCTGTTAGAGTTCGTGAGTTTTATTGAAACTTTTTTATCTTATACTATTTTGGGTTTTCTATTCTTTGATGGATTCATTGAATGAATCTCTGGGTCTTTAAAAAGAGAAAAGAATATGTTATTTTGTGGATAGTATACTATTTTTAGTATTGTACTGTGTACTCCTTTTTGAGAAAAAAAATTGAATTTGTGTTTAATGAATTGGGATGGATAAACTAGGTTGTAATGATTTGTAAGGGAAACTAGAAGTGTGCTTTTTGTAAACTGTGAGTTTGGTTTTGTATTCTCCTTTGGGAACTAGTAAAAGAATTTCTAATTTTTGAAATAGAAATGGAATTCATTTCATTTTTTAAATGAAATGAATTCTTTATTGGACCTTTTGCTATTGATATCCTTTAACTTTTGAAAATATAGGTTCATTTGATCAAACTTCTCTATGGCACAACTCTCTTCTTGGATGTAGAGAGATTGTTCTCTTAGGCTTGCTTGAATTTTGAGTTCGGATTTCTGTCTCTTCTGTCTTATAGGAAATAGTGAGAAACCACTCTTCTTAGATGGAAATTTCCTTTTGGATTGTTTAGTCTACTTTGTACTAGTCATTTGTTGTAATGACATGGAAAGAGAATAGCTAAGTAATTCTATTGAAAGGAAAATATAAACATTCTTAGACCGACTGCTTATTTTACTGAGTCATACTTCATTTGGATTTGATATTGAAAGGATTTCTCTTTTGCACTCTAACTTTTTATGAATATTTCTTGGATGGATACAAGAAGAGATTAACCTTGTGTGAGTCTTGCTGGATTTATGGAATGTCTGGTTTTAAACCTTGAATGATATCTTCTAACATGTAGAAGTTAGCTAAGACTTGCAGGTAGACTATTTTGATTCTTTATTCCTTCTTGGATTGATTTGGGATTCTTGTGTAGATTTTGTCTCTTTAATGTTGAATGCTTATATTATATCCTTGAACTGAAGCAGTTATGTGTGTTCTGAACCTATTCCTATCTTTCAGATGATTACTGTATGGGGAATATTATGTATTGATTCTTCTTCTTTTTTCTTAAGTCATTGAATGAATCATCTTAATATAAGCTATGTTGTATATAACTTCTTTTGCTACATAGTAAAAATAATTTTGTATTTCTACTCTGGTAGAATTATGAAATAGTTGGTTGATAAGACCGGTTATTGTTTAAAAGTAATTTATAGTATCAATTAAACTATGTGTTATAATGCAGATGTTGCGGATTATATTATGCTCTTTTCTTAAAAGAGAATTCAAACTCTTTTATTGTAATTCTTTTCTAGTTGTTGTTACTTATGCTTTTGTATGATATATTAATTGTTACATTAAAGTAGATTTGTTTTAATGGAACAATTAGTGGAACGCACTTCATTTTAATGCTTAGTGCTTATCATGCCCAGTTCAATGAACTGACTAATGCTAGAAATTTTTGTAGATGGACATCGTAAGTGATAAAGAAGGTAAAAACTTTTATGATGCATTGGCTTATTTAATTCTAGATCTTATGTAAAGAATTTGATTCATTCTTGAGTTGTATTGGAAAAGAAAAGTGATGTTATTTTAAGATCTTAATGCTGATTGACATGATTTTTTTTTGAAATGAATAGTCATTTCAATGTATATTTTACCATCATGAATTAAAAGGTTTGGAGTCAAACTCCAATTTGTTGTGTAAATTTTCTTGTACTTTATATAACGGAAATAGTAGTGATATCTTGTCGGTATTCTTTATATATATTTGTGTACTTTTATTGTTATCAATTAATAAGTTAGAGTAAGGGGATACTAAAATCCCCCTTACTATAATGAAACTTGTTAAATTGTAAAATATGTCGTTCTCTATCTACACAACTAAAGTTTAATAATGAAATATGCATTGGGCATAAAATTAAACTATATGAGTAAATAATGATAAAGGGTTATGTTAATCCTAACATCTAACCATGTAGAGGAAGAATCTTCCTCTCTCAAAAGAATGAAAAATAAATGGAATGGTGATTATGGTCTTTAATCCTTGTACTTTGTTTTTATACGTAAACACTAGCTATACCTAGGTGGATGTGTAGGCACTAAAATTATATTGCACTCCCTTTTGGTCCCTCGACAAATAAACACCTTGATCAATTTCACTTAACCATGGCACCATTCACCCCACTAATATTAATTAAATTAAATTAATTCATTATCCTCACCATATTTATTATTTAAATATCTTAATTTAGATAATTCCCACACATCCACCTCACCTAGACACCTCATCAAGCCACCTCACCCTAAGACCCATTCTTAGTAAGTTGCCATAACTAACTAAGTCTTACCCAAACCCTAAAAATCAATGCCTACATTCCCTCTAACCACATTCCCGCATACTTGCAAGAATATTTAAGTCTAATCCATGGGTTAATGACACGAGATCTTAGAAAATCAAGGGGATCTACCTAGTTTATTAAACCTAGGAAATCCCACCCTAACTGATGTCGGTTACCCTTAACCACCGCCAGTTAAGTCGGAACTATCGTCGGTCACCTTTTAATCCCCAAAACAACCTTATTTTTGAGGTTGGGAAAAGGTTAGAAGATTCATGAGAGATAACACATATTTTGAGAACAAGTTTCTATGAGAACACACATGCAAGGAAGGAGATCAAGCATTTTCTCTTACATAGACATCCAACATTCATCCAAAAACCACCCAACACATATTTTATCCAACTAGAAAAAAAGGAATGCACATGCATCCCATGCATGATCTTTCCAACATTTGGTGATCCTAAAAAACATTCAACGTCTTACTTACACCTTCATTCATCACTCACAGGATCCCAGAACCATGTTTCAAGTAAATAGAACAGTTTACTCCTCTGGTTCATTCATTTAATTATTATATCTTCATCTTTTGTTCTCCTAGCCACCCATTGACCACCTTTAATACTCACCCCTCCATATCCCCATTAAAACCTCACCAAATCCCATCCAAACAACTTAATACATCATTTTGACTAGCCTAGTCCTTTGTGCAATTATAAGGGAGATCCAAATCTCATTCTGTGGCATTCCCAGTTTTTCATAGTAATTGGTGCTAGTTCTCCCCAACCAGCATCGATCACCCTTAACCGGCATCAGTCACTATATTTACCAGTACTACCCAAAACAGTAACCTACCCACCTATTCTCACATCACCCTTAATCACCTGTGACCTACCTAAGACCTTTGTCAGACTTGCAGAGACCCATAACTAGTTACTTGACCTTCGGATCTTATTCTAACCTATCCCGTTAGATTAGATATTTCTTATTGTGTTTTAAATGAGATACCTAAATCATTTTAATTACAATAGGATTTACTTCATTACCAGAATTAAATTATTTTAAACAGTGAACTGACAGCCATCTAGGAAGTATCACACTTCTCAGATCTAGAACATGCCTAGCAGTTCACTACACATATTGTTTATCTTTTATTTAGTAGTCTTGTGTTCCATTTCAGGTAGTTCCTCCCAGCCAAAATGAAGCTCTCACGATCAGCTTTGGATCAAGGAGTCAACATGCGCGCAACAACCTATCAATCATCATTTCAACAGGTATTCCTCGTATGCCCGTTACCCTATCTATTTTTTCATTTTCAAAGAAAATGTCTAAGAATCAGGTGAAACATTTTGGCATGCCCGGTGGGACCCATTTGGGGTTCCTCGCATTTATTCATTTCTAGGAAAAGTTTTGTGTTTTTTTCCCTTCTAAAAAGTATACACTAATTTTCTTCCTTGGTATCCTTCTTTTTCTTTCTATTTTCTCTAAAAGAAACCTTTCTTTTGGTGTACTTAAAAAGAATCATTTATTCTTGTTTTCTTCATTTTAGTGAAAGAGCATCCCTCTTCCTCTTCATCTATTTGTGTCATCAAACTTCATATTTTGATTTGGGATTTAAAATAATTACATTTCAATCTAATTTATTGCATTAGCTAAAATTAATTGAGGGCAACCTATACGCTGAAAATCATTCCCAGTTGATGGTTGACAAATAAATCGTAGAAAGCACATCTCTCTCTCTCTCTCTCTGAGTCTTGCCAAATTACACAAATTAAAAACAATTACATATTCTTAAATAACATCTTTCCTCAGAATTCCTATGAATGATCACACTGATTTGAGGATTGGTAGGTACTCCCCAGCTCACTGCTCTATTGAGTCATACTTCAGAGCGAAGCTTTCCCCCACCATAACATACTTGAAACCTCACCTTTTAGATCTCCTTATTTGTAGGAAGCCATCCTCACCAAAAAATTCTTTTCTTCCATTCATGAGTCAGTCCTTAAATAACATAATATAAAAGGCACTCTTAGGATCACATTTTTCTTAGTGTTTCTACTTGGCTTGCATTTTGAGGTGAGAGGTCACGTTCTTCATTCTTCTTGTTTCTCCTTGCACGCTCCTCATCATAGTTGGTGTATTCTGACTTCTTCTGAGTGTTCCTGGACCACATTCTCATAATTCTGGGTTTGATTCCACATTATATTTTAATTCACAACAACTTTTCTTTCATCACTGTTTCAATTTCACAGTGACCGGTGTCATTCCAGTGACCATCGTTGGTTACCCTCTGATCGTCGTCGGTTATACCCAATCAATGTTGGTTCCAAGTCCTTTTGGTTAACCTACCCAAAAGGAAATTTATTCACCTTCTTCAACTATTTAGAGTCCCTGTCACTACTATCATTCCCATTTACCTTGTAAATCTCATCAGTATTCGGCATACCTATCAAATTTTACCTTATACCTTATTTTTGACCAACTGTCCATTTCCCACAATGACCAGTAGTGGTTACCTATAACCGGCGTTGGTCTTCTCTAACCGGCATCAGTTATCCTATGCAAATTTCTAGCTAACATTTGGTACCTAATCCATTTATTACCACATGTTCTTCCTATTCACATTGTATTTCTGTGTCATTTACAGAAAGGCATCCCAACCTGATCAGTACCTGTTCACATAGTACTGACTCATCGACAAGATAGCACCCTCGTATTCCACGCCAGTTATCAACCGCTCCCACCTAGCCCTTCACCACCTTCCATTTTATCACCTGCCATGGATCCTATCCAACCTATCACTATTGCTACTGAAGATGAGGAGTTCGCATGAATCCTTGACCAAAACCCTGCTACCTTGCAGTTTTACCTTTCCCACTTGTCCACTAAAGATGCCTCAGGTCAGTTGATATACGACATGCCCGTATATATCCCCTCGACTCTCACTCCCACTCCTACATCAGCCCCATCTGGATTTGCGTTGTCGACATCTACCTTGCCCCGATTCATTTCACAGCTAGGTCTTATACCCACTATGACTACAACATCTGCTACATCTGTTGCACCCGCCACATCCACCATACCTCTGATAACCACTCAAAACACAACCTCATCTACCCCTATTGTCTCGCATATACCTGTGGCTACACAACCACCTCCTGTGTCAGTTACCCCCACCCCATTTCAAAACTTGGTCCTTTCTATTCCCTAATCATTATCCCCCATTGCCACTAGGGTCACCACGACCCTTCTACCTCCATATACATACTATCAATAGCCTCCTGTTTCATCTGTTATTCATTCTAGGTATGTACCCCCTATTTCAATACCTCCTTCTCAATCTACCTACATGGAAGCACCATATACTGGAATGCCACCCTTGTTACATGCCCAACACCAACCCTCTTATGCTACAGGAGGCACCCAAGCATTGTAACCTACCAACAACCTAATCAAATTAATGATGGAAAAGATGCAGACATTGGAAGCATCAGTTTTTGGCTCCCAAAACACCCTCACCTATGATGAAATTTGTAACGAGCCTATCCAACCATCCACTCCTATTCACCCATACCCCATGCATTGGGAAATGCCTAAATTCAACCGTTTTAATAGCAAGGAAGACCTGTAACAGTATTTGTGGTTGTTCAAACATGGGTGCTACCTAATCACCCACGATGATGCTTTGCTCTTAAGGAACTTTCCCATGTCTCTGACTGGACCTACATTAGATTGATATAGTGGGTTACCTAGACACTCTATATTTTTATTTAATCAGGTAGCCCAAGCCTTCTTGGATCACTTCTCCATCAATATCATCAAGAAGGTTACCATGAATGACCTATAATCCACGCATCAGTATGATGACGAATCTATCATAAATTTTGTCACTCGTTGGCATAGCCTAATATATCAACTCACCTTCCAACTACCGCAAACCGAACTCATTGAGCTCTTCATGTGGGCTTGTGCTAGACACATCTCACTGACCCTGCAGGTTCAAAGTTTCCAAACATTTGATGAAGAATTCACCATGTCATGAAAGTTAGAGAATCGGGCCATCAAAGAGAATAAGATCCAATTACGCGATAAGAATTTGGCATTCAAGTCAAATGATACCTCTTTTTCTTCCAAACCACAAACCGATTATTCAAAAGTGAAGGGCACCACTAACACAGTGGTACTCAAAGTCAGTCTGGCTCATCTATCAAATTAGGATACCCCCTCATCTAATCTCTCACCCATGCAGAATTTTCAATTCAGATGAGAACAATGGAAATACACCCCAATTGGGGAGCCTTACTCTTTTGTTTTAGAAAATCTCATCAAATTTGGGGCCATCACCCTTCCGCCTATAAAAACACACACTATTTTTGACCCTACTCACCCCATGCCCACATGGTATAAAGAACACGACTTCTGTAACTATCATCGAGTAAAGGGTCATAGTGACGGAAATTACATCACTTTCAAAAACATTGTCCAAGAAATGCTCGAGAAAGCTGAGTTAACCATGGATAATCCTAATGCACATGCCAATCAAAACCTACATATCTTCAAGAAACCCTTTTCCAATCATGCTCCTTCATCTGATAAAACTAGTGTGACATCAACTCATGATAGCCATGCCCGTGAGGTCCATGCTATTTTTAGTGACATACATGTTGCTTCCCAATTACCCCATATTCCTTCCATAGAGGAGATTCTAGACCAAAATCATCCTTCTACATTGGAACCTACATCACCTATTCCTCCAACCATATAGGAACTCCTTTCACCTCCTTCCTCACCCATGGAGGAGCCCTTCACTTTTATCGAGACCATTTCACCTTTTGCTTCTCCACCTAGGGAACTATCACCCACAATACTTCTTTAGTCCATGGAAGATACTTGTTTATCTCCTCCACCCAAAAAGGAGCACCCATAATCACCTCCACCCATAGAGGGGAACCCATCATCTCCTCCAGCTATAGAGGAGCACCCATTTTCTCCTCCACCTATCAAAGATCCAATAGAGATACCTTTGCCTCTAGGTGAGCATTCTCCATCAGCTACCCAAGATCCTGCATACCTACTTTTGGCTCTCTTACCCACGGAAGCTGAAGCTAACGAATTTCCCATCTCTAAGACACATTTTATGGGAATAGCCATTGGGTCTTCATCAACATCACCTATAGATGTTTCATTCTCATGTTTGGTCAATCACCTAAATTATGTGGATAAAGCCTTATTGTGGAGGTGTCTTTTGCTTCCTATTTCAACAAAAATGTAGATGTCACTTGCTGGTACTTCCAATATTTACCAAAAAATATTCTTTCCAGTTGAACTGAGCACAACCACCTCTATCACTACTTCTTCCATAACCCTCTGCACCACTCAACATACTCCCTTACCCATAACCCAACATACATCTAAATCCAAACCCACACCTTCATCATATTCCTCGACTAAACCTATTACTACCTTAGGGTCACCCCTACCACTAGCCTTACTCTGAAACTCAAATAGAAGAACCAAACCCATAGAACTCATACCCCAACTGCGCCAATCATACTTGCATCACCTTCATCCTTTCCATCTGTTTTAGGACCTCAAACTCCCAACATGATCAAGAAACTTCCACCCATCAATAAACCAAAAACACAACAACCCACTCCTTTCTCACAAACCTCTAACCTACCCAAGCACTCAACATGACTTACACCTACACCTATAACATCTTTACCACCCATACCTCCAATACCCTCAACAACTTCTTCATTACCCACTACACTTCACCCTCTGTCTCTCACACCCCCTACTCGACTCTCATCATCTACCTTCACAACACCTCCATTATCCCCATGGGTAACTCACCCTCTTCCCCCATATATTTTACCCTATCGATCTCGTACACCCATATCACCTTTACCTAAGAAGGTGCAACCCAAAAACAAAAATCCGCTACCCTCCAATAAGGTAGTCAAAGAAACCATACACCCTCCTGCCTGTGCATATACCATACCCCTACCTAAACAAACACGACAAACACCCAAAACCATGGCTCAACCCACTCCCCCTCCTACAAGGAACGTTCCTCAACAATCAGCCGCACCTACACCGAAACCCACTTTCACTTCCCATTGCGATCCAGTAGCGGGATCCTATGCCAAAATATTAACCAACCTCCTTGATACTTTTGTTATCACATTACTGCCACTCAGACCTTATGACCCCCTCAAACCCAAGCCAAAAGGGTTTGATGACACTAAAATGTGTGCCTACCATCATGTGCCAAGGTACAATGTGGAGAACTGTAAGGCTTTAAAAACCATCTTTATCTAGTTGTGTCCTCCAGAAGCCAACTTCAACGATGAAGACCTTCTCAATGAGGACCCTACTTCACTGACACCCATTCCCACATTCCTTCCTTCACTTTCCACTCAACAACCACTACCTCCACCCCCACAGCTCCTAGAACCACCTCCAAGATTTGAAATTAACATGGTTCGCATCAGAGAACTTGCTACACCATTACCTAAATGTCATTTTTCCCAACTCATTTCACAAGGATTTTCTCCCTCGGTAGGTTTTTATCTGTCATGTCATTATGCCATTCACCCTACACCTTATCCATTTGCCAACTCCCCCCAAATCAACAAGATCCACATAACTACCTGTTCTCAGAAGGATAAAGGTAAGGAAAAGGCAACTGACCCACCAAAAAATTCTATACCCAACATACCATCTACACCCACACCTAATATTACTATCCACGGACCCACATACCCTATTTTTAATGGGGTCACACATCACACCATGCTCAAAAAATTACACCAATATCCCCTATAAATGTCCCTATATGACCTCATCCAAACCTGAAAACCCCATCGTCAAGCTCTCATGGAGGTTATTCAATCTATTGAGGTTTTACCCAATGACCCTACATCCATAGCCTCCATTATCACACCCCATTATATAGCCTCTCTCACCAAATTGCCACCTTTATCCACACCTCACCCTACTCACCAAGTAGCCTCCCTTAGTTTCTCAGAGGAAGAGATCACACCGAACCAAATAGATGACCCAAATCCAGCCCTCTTCATCTCTTTCCACATCAATGATATACATGTACGACATGTAATGATTAATGGGGGTGCTAGCATTAACATCATTTCATCCCATGCATTCGCTCAAATGCGCATACCCAAAAATTTCATGCATAAACATCCTATCATGTTGCATTCATTCAATGATGCTATCACCTCTACACTGGGCACTGTCATTATCCACATTTGTGTGGGCTCCTGAACTTTTCCAGTTCTATTCTACATCTTAAAGGGGGAATTTCAATATAACCTGTTTATTTGCAGACCCTATATTCATTTCATGGGTTGCATTCCTTCCACTTTGCATCACTGTGTAAAGTTTGAACACAAAGGACACACCTATACCATTCTAGCTGATCCATCACCTTTTAAAACATGCAACATGCTCTACCAACCTAATGACATTCTCATACCCATTAAGGCATCTACCTCCTCAACCACTACCGTTGCACCCACACCCTTGCTTACCAGTATAATTGCTACCTCAACTTCACATATACCTCCATTCCTAAAGCTGCCAAAACCTCCACGGCTGACCCATCGGCCTCCAACTCCATTAGCTCCACCTCCGTGTCAACCTCTGAAACATCATCTATTCTAGCTACCCACATACCAACCACCGATCCCTTAGAAGGAATTTTTCAACGCCTCACTCTGGGAGAATATCGCTTATATAGTGTCAACACATTCCTTACTCCACAAGAGTATGGAATTCTTCACCAAAACCCTTGTTATGATCACCACATAGGAGAATTCCTCCTTTATGGTCCTCCTCATCTCCGTACTAGTCTCACCTATGGGGGGCTTGATACTACAACTTACACACCTGAACCACCGTCACATACCCACCCATTTTCCACTGATTTATAGTCTCTCACCAATCGCCATTTCACCCACACCTTCTTGCATCGATGCGTATGGAAGGTTTTTGGTTTTAGATTTTATGAACAAGACTGCCATACTGTCATCCTATGTACCAACCGCAAACATAACGACCATAGTGGTATCGGATTTCTTGAACCACCTACTAAGCAAGCCTGCATTGAACCCATCAAGAATGTTAACCCTTCTCCACCTTCTTCACTTGCTCCACCTTCATTGCCACCTTCACCGATGGAGTCGATGGATCCAGAATCTATCCCTCCTATCTTTTTATTTTCATAAACAACATTTCCTTGGGGCTTTTGACTTATCAACACGAGGGTGAGGCCCCTTCCTCTCTTCCCTTCCTATACCCTGAAATGATCAATGATGATACACCTTCCATTAATGGCGTTTAATGTCAGGATGATGAATCTATAATCACCTACCCTTGTGGAGAAGATTGATATATTCATTGGTCGTTACCTTTTGAGATGAAAACCGTGTTGAATGAATTGACTATCGAGATCACATCCATACTCAAGATGACCCGCACATCTTAAAGATTGTTCAATCTTTAGATGCTCTTGAATAGGAAACCATCGCTTATTTTCTAAAAGATAATAACCACTCATTCACTTGTTCTTATGTAGACATGCCTGGTATTGACCCCACCATAGTGGTCCATAATATCGTAACTGTTCCCGATGCCAAACACATCAAATAAAAAATAAGGAAAATGCACCCTCACATTGCCCTTCTCATCTAATAAGAACTTCAACATCTTTTGTCTATTTCCTTCATATTACCCATTGATTATTCTCATTGGATCTCTAACATTGTCCCTATCACTAAGGTAACAAGGGGACTCCGCATTTACATGGACTTTTATGACCTCAATCTTGCCTACCTAAAGGATGATATCCCTCTACCCAGTATTGACCAACTAGTCGACCTTACCGCTGGTCACGAGATGCTATCACTCATGGATGGCTTCTCAAGTTATAACCAAATCTTGCTTACCTCAGAGGATCAACACAAAACTGCATTCATCACCCCTTGGGGGACCTTCTACTACCGAGTCATGCCTTTTGGCTTTAAAAACGCTAGTGCCACATATCAATAGGCTATGTCTTACATATTCCATGATATCATGCATAGTATATTGGAAGATTATGTGGATGACCTCCTCACCAAATATAAACACTGCTCCGAGCACCTCACTATCCTCAAAACCATTTTTGACCACCTTATTAAATATTATGTTTTCCTTTAGCCAAATAAGTGCGTCTTCACAGTCCTCTTAGGAAAACTCCTTGGCTTTATCATTTCCCTATGTGGTATAGAAGTTTACCCTACTAAATTCAAGGCCATTCTAGAAATTCCTTCACCCAGTAACCTTAGACAACTCCGTATCTTACAAGGTAAGTTGCAGTCTATTCATCATTTCATTTCACAATTATCTGATCAGTGTCAACCATTTCGTCATCTTCTCAAGAGGATATCTCCTTTAAATGAGATGATGACTACCACAAATATTTCGAGGCCTTAAAACAATATGTTCTCCAACCACCCGTACTCATTCCACCTAAAGACGATCAACCTTTCTACCTATAAATCTCAGCTACCGATCATTCCTTGGGAGCCATGCTCGCTCATCATGATGAACAACATAGGGAGAAGGTGGTTTATTACATAAGCCATACTCTTTTGGACTATGAAACTTGATACATCCATCCCAAAAAAATTTCTTAACCTTAGTTTTCATTTCCAGAAAACTCCGTCATTACCTACTCAACCATAAAACCTATGTTGTAACCAAAACTGACCCCCTACACTTCATGTATGCCAAACGTTATAAAAATAAACGTGCCACACGATGGATTATGCTCTTAGCTAACCTTGACCTCGAATTCATTCATCAAAATCCCATCAAGGGCCAGGATATCACCGACGCACCTATTTACGGGGATCAACCCTCTAATTTTGACTTTCCAGATGAGTCAATTGCTACCCTTTCCTTTGATGAACCCACTTACCTAATGAAACTCTTCTTCGATGGTTCCAAGTGTTAATGCGGAGATGGCATTGGTATTATCCTCATTCCTCTTGATGGTGAACCCATGCCTTTGTCTTTCAAAAAAGATTTTTATTGTACAAACAACATTGCCAAATATGAAGTGCTCGTATTAGGTCTCCAAGCCACCTACGCCCTAGATGTCAAATCAATCAACATCTTTGGTGATCCCCAATTGGTCATAAACCAAGTCAATGGTATATACCAATGTCATAATGAGATACTTCAAAAGTATAAACATCATGTAGACATAATTTTTACCACCTTTTATCGTTACGCCCTTCAAATTGTCCCACATTCAACCAACAAATTTACAGATACCATGGCCTTCTCAAATACCCGCTTCACCTGCTAATTCTAAAATCTTTGTCACCATACTCCGAGTCTAATCACCCTCTTATTTACCTCACAAAGTTTACTCTATCGGAAACGCTACCCCCAATCCAAGTGACCTTTGGTATAAAAAATACTCCAACTACCTTTCTCTCTCCATATTACCTCCTAATCTCACCCATAATGGACAACGCGCCTTCCTTAAAAAGGTCACTCGTTATGTTATCATAGGGGGTCTTCTCTATAAGCGTGGCTTTGATGGTATTATCTTACGATGCCTCATGAGTTCTGAAATTCCTTATACAATTAAGGAAGTTCATGATGGCATATGTGGAGGTCACTTCAGTGCCCTTGTTGTGGCTAAGTGTATTCTTCACCTCGGCTATTACTGACCGAACCTCAACCATGATTATTACGATTATGTCAAACATTGTGTAAAATGCCAACAACATGCCAGCCTTCATCATACACCCAGTCATGCCTTACAGGTCACTCGTGACCTTTGGCCCTTCTCTCAATGGGGTTTGGATCTTGTCAAAGAGATCAACCCCCATTCTTCCTAATGACATCAATGGATCATCACCACTATAGAATACTACACAAAATGGGTTGAGGCCATGACACTCATCTCCACGAAAGCTAAGAAAATATGTGAGTTCATCAATTATCACATCATTTGTCACTTTGGTGTTCCTCATTGTCTCATCATTGATAATGGAAAACATTTCAAAAACAAAACATTACAAAAACTTTGTGACGCATTCGGTATTCAGCTAAGTTTCTCATCACCTTATTACCCAAAAACCAATGGCCAAGTTGAATCCACTAATAAAACACTAAACAAAATTCTCATGAAATTGGTTAATGATACTGGGAAGGAATGGCATATGCACATTTTTTTTTCCCTATGGGCATACCACACTAGTATCTACACTTCCACTGCTGCCACACCATTTTCTCTCATCTACAATACCAAGGTTGTTTTACCTCTCAAAGTCCAAATTCCCTCACTCCGCATTTCTCTCCATGACATGCTCAATGATGATGAATTTTGTCAAGACCGTTTAGCACAACTTGAGTTATTAGATGAATGTCATCTTAACGCTCTTGATCACCTTCAAGTTTACCAAAAATGTATCAAACATGCCTATGAAAAATGTTTCCATGAACGAACCTTCCAAGTCAGTGATCTTGTCCTGAAAGAAAATCAACATGTAACCAAAGCAGAAATAAGTAAACAAGGAAAATTTGCTCCTAACTGGCTTGGACCATACATCATGACCCATACTTACAGATCAGGTGCCTATCTTTTAACTTCACTTGATGGTAAACTCGAACCTGAGCCCCTTAATGCCTTATATCTTTGACTGTTATGCTATTGACCTATAGTCCTACCTCACCTTTTTCCTCTTTCCATGCTCTTCCCTTGAGCGCTATCCACTTCATACACCTCACCAATGATTAAACAAGAATCACATGAGTACCTGTCACTTGTTATCTTCTCTTGAATATGTGTACTACGGCGTTGCACATAGCATGATTCTCATGGATACTTTTTGTCTACCTATAGATGAGATCCAATGGTCGTTTCACCTTGATATCTGAACAAGAATCCATTTCCTCACCTTGGTCTTGTCCATGACTTCAAAGCCCCATGTGGGACCCAACTCCTTGAGTCAAAATTTTAATAAAAAGATGACTGCCTCAAAATTACATCTTCCTCTCTATAATCACTACTATAAATAGACTGCTCCCTCAAAGGAAAACTATATAAATCTCTTTCAAAAAAATAAAATTAATAAAATTAAAAATGAGAGAGATTGAAGCTTCCCACATCGATCAGTCTATCTCAAATACAAGTCAAAACAGACAACTTTTTAGTCATGTACTTGCCCATTGTGACCTCAGAACTCTTGCCCAAAGAGCATGCCACCTCATATCATATAAAATTACCCACCTTTCACCCTCTCACCATTTGCACCCCCATTTTCTTACCGCCTCAAGGGACCTCTTGGAAATCAAGACATTTGGTGATCATGAGACTAATTTTCACCTTAGAACACTTAATCATGCAATTTCTTTAGGATCTTACATTCATCACCTCCTATAAGGTATTATCTACTCGGTATGATCCTAACCAATCAAGTGGATTTATTTCCGCTTCTTATCTTTTAACCGTATTTATTTACATTTTGATTACCTTATATAGGACTTGGTCCTCAAAGCTTACCTTTGGGGTAATATTCATCTTTTGCCACAATCGAAATCGCCTATACCAATTTTCCTATAACCCACCCACACCTAATAGACCTAAACCCATCATGCCTAAAACCTACCAACTCATTTTCATACATGCTCATATTCTTCCCTAGCTCATGGGAGAACTACATCGACCTGAGGTCCCTTTTCACCGGAATTATGTAGGTAGCACTCTGAGGGCATGGGGCCCTTGGAGGTTAACTCATCCACTCTCTACCCTAACCAATTCATCTTTCATTTTCCTCAAATTATATTCTACCCTACTTAGTTTCCTTTTTATATCTAAAACTTTGAAATTAAACCACACAAATAATAAGTTGCTTAACATTTTTATCATCACCACAACATACATTTATTATTACTACCATCATCATCCATATATTATAAAGCATCTTAAAAATAGCCCATATTATCATTCATTATACAAATTAATGAATCACAACCCCAACCACTTTGAAATAAATCACGCCTAGTGTAGAAACCTAAAATTGGTTACCCAATTTAGTGTCCCTTGGGTTTTCTTATCCTCTCGGGTAACCCGAGGCACCTTTATATCACCACTTCTCCCTTAGGGTATTAATTAAGTATATAATTAAAAAACCTATCCTAATTTTATTTCACTCCATTATATTTCACTCATGTATGATTAAATATTAGCTATATCTTTTACATTTCTTCCAACTACTTATTTACCCCATATCATTTCCTAACCTCCCATACCATTATTATCCATTCATCCCACCTTTTTCTCCCCTCCTAAAACCTGCATCAGGATTTTTCCTGTATTTGAGTCAGAGGGATGATATTCTTATCCTTCCAATTGATTTCTTTTTGCCACTTTGGGAGTCTATTCCTTGATCAGCACCAACCGTTTCTCAATCGACGTCGACTTTTTGGAATGGTGCCAGCTATATATTTACGACCTGAGATCCTTTCTGGTTAGATTCAGAAGAGATGGTTGCCTAGAGATTACTTTTTTTGAGCGATTAAAGAGATTATCAGAGAAATAAAGTGAGTTTTGTGTAGTTTAATCCCTGAGAGGTGTACTGTTACTCTGTCCACGTGTCCATAGATCTTGCGGGTCTCCACAGCTCCCTTGGTCATTAATCAAGCATTTTTTAGGTAGTCCCATTTGTTAGTTTACGTAATTTCCTTTAGGTCAATGCCGACCCAGTCCGGTTGAATCTGATTAGTCGTCAATCAATGTCGGTTTATCCAAATCAGCACCGATCAGGTTTTTCTTTAGTTTCTAGGTTAGAATCCATAAATTTCTACCTCATATCCCCTTTTCTAGTCTTCAATCTTTGCTTTTTGATCAATATTCAGTAATATGGGCTTATATTTAGTCCATTTTATCTTAGTTTTCTTTCTTCTTTTACTCTCTGGCCTTTTGTCTACCTATGTGTCCAATCGACGTTGATTCCATCCGAATCGGTGCCGACTCAAATAATCGACGTCAATCACTGTATGACTTACGCCGACCAGCCTACAGAAAAGTACCTAATTCAGGTAACACAATTTTAGTTTTGTTTTTACATTTTCCTACTTTCTTTCAGTTTCTGCTACAGTTTTTATATTCTATCTGCTATTTTTAATCAGAAAACCTAAACATTTATTTACATCTTTCATCATTTATGTCTTTACTCTTGATTGAAAATGTGAACTGACATCCCCCGAGGAAGCTCATTTCTTCCCAGACCCACTTTCCAAGAATTTCACCTATATATCATCTAATGTCATCTTCTTCTACTAAGGATTTGTGCATCGTAGGTTTCTTGGATCTACTTTGCAATATTGATCGCGTGTGCCCGTCTTGTCTCCATTGGAATTCTTTCCATTTACGTCTTCAGATCTTATCCAATCTATCAGGTATCGATTTCATTTAATTTTTTCAGGGTTTTCTGCCACGCCTAGTGTGACCCCACAAAAGTCCCTTATTGGTAAGTTCATTTATTTTCTAGTTTTGAGCTTTGTTCTTTTTCTTCACTGATTTTCCTCAGTTGCTCTTAAGCATTCCCTTTCATTGTTTCGGTTTTGCTTCTTTTATTTCTAGATTTTCAAAGTTAGGTCCCTTATTTTTTGCAAATCTCAATTCCGATTTCTATTTCTAAAATTAGTAAATTATTAATTTGATTTCAAAGTTTCATTCTTGATTCATTTCTTTGTGCAAAATTGTCATTTCCCTGAAAGTTTCCTAGTTTCTTAAAATAAAAAAATTTCCTTTCCACTAGTATCTTGTTGGATTTGTTTACGTCGTTTGCTTAACCCTGTTCTGCGGAGCAATTTTCTTGTTCACAGGATTGTCTGAGGGGAAGATCTCAACAATGCACTTTTTGAAGTCCACACACCTTGGAGAGCTAAATCTATAGGTATTTCTCTTTTGTGGTGTTTTCTCCTTTTTAAGAACTTAAAATGAACTTATTTGTTTGTTTTTTTATCACACTCAAACACTTCGGTTTTGGTACTTAAAATGAATTAATCACATTGGGAAAGAACTTGTTTGACTTGTCTTCATTGAAATCAAACACTTCGGTTTTAGTGCTTAAAAACACATTTTATTTTTCATTTCCATTATATGTTCTTCACCTAGTTCTCTAAATAGGTTGGAAAATTGATCAAAATTAGTAGTGACACTATTTGATTTCATATTTTTCACTCTTGCACACAAAGCGAAAATCACTATGTATAAAGCATTTAAACAAAAATTCCTTCCTTGGCCTCGCCTACTTGAAAGTGACATCCTAGAGGAAGATCCTATGCGGTACTCGGTCTGCGCTATAAATTCATGGAATTTCTAGTATATATTGGCAAAGCACCTAACTCCCTTATCGCAGCGGTGTGTGAAGTGCAGGGGTAGGCCCCTATATCAAGCCACGTACCGGTCTTTTACTGAAGCACCTTCGGGATTCCTCACCAAACATTCCCCAAGCCATCCTTAGTTTGGCCAATTGAGTAGTCCCCGTTCTAAAAATCCTTCCTAAAATTTTTCTTTCTTAAAAAGCATGAAAATTTAAAAGAGATAAACACCTACGCTACTTGAATTATCTGTGTATTAATTAGGTTAATCTCTTTCTATGTTTGTGCTTGTTTATGATGGTCATCACCCAGTCATAATCGAGAAAAATGGCTCAACTGGCCTCTTCTTCATCCAAGACCACCGCTAATGTGGATGTTTTGGTACCCCTGGGGTATTCTTTAGGACCACTATTAGTTGGTTCCCCATCTTGGTCATATAATCCTTTCTATCATCCCAAAGCGATCCCATCATGACCAGCTTCTCCCAGTCCTTCAGAGGTGTCATCTACTTCTGATATAGAGTATGTTCCTTATAGAGATCCTAAATTTTAGGAACTCCTTGACCACAACATGATAGCCCTTATGGATTACTTAGTGCATAATTCTATTCGAATATTTTATCAGGGACCACCGATCCAACAAGTTTATGATTATTCTCATGAGCCATCCCATGATTTTATAGAGCAATTAGCATGCTTTTTCTCACCGTGAACCATAACAAAAGGTGGCACATCTATGCCTCCTTTTTCTCTTCCATTTACCATGTCGACTGGTTCTCAAATGACCCTACCTATCCCCAGTGCCATGGCTACCTCAGCTACCCCACAACCTACTTTTGAGAGGCCCTCTTCTTCAGCTATGATGAGTGCGTTCAAACTCCCACAAATTGCTATTAATTCTTCTATGCCATCTATTGCATCTCAAGGTAAGTATCTCTCTGTGAGCCAACCCCCTCTTATGAGTCAATCAATTCCTCTTTCTTGTCTTCCAATTGATCTTTCTTCCAATACTCCTGCGACAGTGAATTTTACCCATCCTTTGGTGTTAGCACCCTTAATAACTAATCCAACAGCCAAAAGCTTCATTCAGAGTTTGTTTCCCACCTTATCAAATCAAATCAACACCCACATTCCTCAATCCATTCGGATTTAGTTAGAAAATGTAGGAACCCACCAATCACAGGCTCTATCTCTCATTTAACCACCTTTCTCTCAACTACTTGTCATTTCACAGCCTATTTATACTCAGGATCCTTCACAATAAATACCTCACCAGGCATCACCTAGAACACCTGGTTATTCCTCTTGTCATCATGTTAATCAACAAATGAATCCCCCATTTACACCTCATCAAAACATACCATTCACTTCTCATACGAGACATATCAACATGGCCCCTCCTCAATCTGATGTCGTCTAACTTATTTTCAAGAAAATCGTAGACCTCGAAGTCTCCACCAAAGGGTCTCACCCTTCATAGTCTTTTGAAGAAGTATGTAATGAACCAATTCATCCATCAGTATATTTTAAACCTTATCCTCCCCAATGGGAACTTCCTAAGTTCTCAAAATTTAATAGTCAAGAGGATCCTCAACAACACCTACGAGCATTTAAACATGCTTGCTACCTTATATTCCAAGACCAGGAGCTTATACTCCACACCTTTTCTATGTATTTAGTAGGGCCCGCTTTAGACTGGTACAATAACATACCCCAAAATTCTCTATTTTCTTTCTCTCAATTAGCCTAGATGTTTGTTGAAAACTTCTCAATAAACATCACACATAAGATCTCGATCATAGATATTTATAACATTCGTTAATTCAATGACGAGTCTATTATAGACTTTGTCACTCATTGGAGAGGAATAATAAATCAGTTGTCCTTCTCCCTCCCTCAATCTTATCAAATCAATTTGTTTACTTGATCTTGCGCTAATCATATTTCTTCCACTTTAAGGACTCAAACCTTTTATACATTTGAAGAATCCTTTATGATGGCATGCAAACTTGAGTCTCGCACCATCGAACAAGGGAAGTTAAAAATTTGTTCTAAATCTAAACCATATTTTTCTCAGTTTACAAAATCAAACCTTTCTGCTTCTAACAAAGACAAGAATTAGGGGTCCACCAATGCTATCGTATTAAAAACATCATGATCTGATAGCACTTCTAATCAAACACCTTGGAGAGAATCTTCATCTTCTCAAAAACGACCTTCGTCATCTCGGTATTTTAATTTGTTTGGGGAATCATATGCTTCTATCTTAGAAAAAATGTTGGAAGTTCACATGATCGAACTTCCCCCTGTTAGAAATGTTGATGAGAGCCAAAAACGACCATTCTAGTATCCTGAAAATGACTTTTGTAGTTATCATAGAAGCAAAGGCCATGATATTGAATGATGTTAGACCTTTAAAGAGCTCCTCCAAAAATTCATTAGTAAAGGTGAGCTCATTCTAGATAACCCAAATGCTCCCCCAAATCAGGCGCTTGATTTTCTTAAACAACCTTTTCCAAATCATTCCCTAAGCAATGATTTTTCAGGGTCTCAAAAAACAAAAACTCATACTATTGGCTTCATTTATACTAATGATTTTACTTCTAACTCAGAATCATCTACAAACGCATCGACTGAATCAGAACTACCTTCCACTCCTTCAAATTCCAAGATTCCACCATCCTTAGATGGTTCATCTTTGAGTCTTCCTTTATTAGAAATAGAGTTGTCTCCCTCTGCCTCACCATCTGATCTTCCACCTATACCTGAGATAATGTCATCTTCATATATCTCGTCATCAGATATTCTTTCGGTGCTTGAGTCATTTACATCCCTTCAAATTTCCACTACGGATACTTCTACTTTTTTCGCTCCCATTTTTTCCACAACCATGCCTTTTGTTAACATACCCATAGTTATACCAACTTCTATTCCTTCGGAAGCATATTTGATCTTAACCCTTCCTATCTCTTTTCCTATAGTAATTACACCCACAATTATTGCATCTGAAATACCCTCCTCACAAGAAACAACTTCTTCATTACCTACTTCTTCCACCATCAATGCTTGATTTCCTATTAAGGAAACATCTAAAAAGATATCATCGACACTTATACTTCTGACTTTCGGAATCAGACATAAACAATTGGAGTTTAAACCTAGGGTTACATCATCAGTATTGTCTCCTTTACTTCGTCCAAAATGGTTATAATCACCTTATGCGGTCGAAGTTGTCACCATCCCTAAAAAGGGAAAACCAATATTTTGGACCATCAAAACTCTTGGTGCTTTCCCTCAAAAATCCCTCTCTGCGCCTCATAAAATACTAGATTTATCCATTGAAAATGCATCTTCTTCTATAACATCATCATCATCGGTGCCTCGTAAATTGGATTTACCTACTAGACAGGTGTCACCTCTTTTATCAGAACCATTAATTTCATCACTGAAAACCAAGGCACCCTTTGTGTCTCTTATCAAATCTATTTTGGGAGCTCCTCCCCCATCTAAATCAATCTTATATAAATCACCGTCTGTTTTAGCCAAACAACCTTCTTCATCTCAAAACACTAGAACACTTGTCATGTCTTCATCATCTTCAAAATCTATCTTAGGAGATCCTCCACCACTAAAATAAATCTTTCCTCACTAGCTTCCATCTCAAGCACCTGAGGCCATTTCTCCCAATGTCTAGAAAATTAAAATAGTCCCTAAAAAGATTGTCAAACCAAATATGTAGGTTCTTTTACCTTAGTGGTCTACTAAGATTAAAGAGGTGCCTTCTTCACCTCTATCCACATATTTGTCTACAAGATTATATACTAAAATCCTTCGCCAAATTATCCAATCTTCATCTATATCTCTTCCTCCAATCAAACCCTATAATCCCAAAGGAGTAAAACCTTCATGGTTCAACTCTGATTTGATTTATGCTTACCATGCCACTCCAGGTCATGATACCGAGGGATGTAAAGCCTTGCAATATGTCGTTAACAGCCTCTTGGAAGAAAATGATCTTTTGTTGGAAGAAGAGGAGGAACAATTACCTCCTTTCATCCCAACTACATCTAAGCCTGAACGTTCTACTTAGGCCTCGAATTCTATTGATATCACTCTATATTATCTTCCTCCTTCTCAAATCGATGCAATTTGTATCACCACTAGAACACAACGGTACGATAATCCATCACCTTCTATAGCCTCTTGACCACGACTCATTATTTCTGCTACCCCTGAAGGAGTTCCTCATTCCTCATCAGCCCTGAGACCTCGGGTCTCTATTCATGCTTCAGTTTGGGCTCAGATTCCCATGTTAGTTGAGGAGAGTGTTATGAAACAACTCACCCATGCTCCAGTAAAAATGTCTCTTTTTGACCTCATTCAGTCATCTCCCCAACATCATCAGGCTCTGATTGATAATTTGCACCACATCGCAGTGAATTTAGATGAACCCCAGCCTTTCAAGATGGTTGTTGGATTGAATAGACCATCAAACTCCATATCCTTTGAGGATTCTAAAATTCCTCCCCTTTCTCCTAAGGATTTAGAAGCTCCTCTCTTCATCGCAGTCCAAATAAATAACACTACATTAAAACGCACTATGATCGACAGTGATGCTGCACTCAACGTCATTTCCTCCCACACATTTGAGCAACTTAAGTTACCAAATAACGTAGTGTCGCCACTACCTTTCACCCTTTGATCATTTAATAATTAGCTGGTGGTTACTTTAGGAACTGTGGTCCTTCCCATTTGGGTAGGAAAGAATCTTCTTCACGAGATTTTTTACATTGTTGAAGGAAAATTCCACTATAATATGATCCTTGGATGCTCCTGGATCCGTACAATGCACTACGTACCATCAACCCTCCATTGATGCATAAAATATCAGTATGAGGGAAAAATCTATACTCATCCAGGAGACCCTTTTCCATCCACACAATGTGACATGACCACAGGGTATGTCCCTCCAAAAGAGAATGTTGATTCTCCTGACAAGGCTTCATCCTCTTCCATACCTACAACAAAACTACCAGATCTACAAAATCTAGAAGATACATTGCAGTTCTTCTTTCTAGGAGAGCTTCCCCTTCTCTCTTTTGATGCCCATCTCAAACCTAATGAGTATGGTAGGCCAGATAAACAACCTGAATATCAACCAGATCTTAACCGCATTATCACCATTGGTCTACCCAATCAATAGACTAACTTAATCTATGGTGGTCTTGATACACCTCACGATCATCTGGATTTTCCTCCTAGGGCCAAATCTTACTCGGCAGGGTTTGATTAACTACAAAATCCTGCATTCGTAAAAACTTATCTATATCCTTGGCTTGGAAAAGTATGAACATGGTGTGCATGAACTTGCATCCATTCTAACTCTTAAACCACATCAAAAAAAATTTTTAGGGTTCAAACCTCTCTCGAAAGCCACCGTCACTATTCTTGATAAGCCTCTTCCCATTAAGGAATCATCTTCTCCCACCATGTCTGAAGCATCGTTTGATGTGGATGACACCATCTCCATCCCGCCTAACTTTTTTTTTAGATAATAACATTTCCTTAGGTCCACTAACCTATAAGACTAATGGAAAATCAACTTCCATACCATTGGTCTTCCCTGAAATAGTCAGAGACAACTCTCCTACTATCAATACTATCCACTATGTGGATGATGATTATGTCCTTACCTATCTTAGGGCAGAGGATTCTTATCTTCCTAAAACAATTCCTTCTATCACGTCTATGATTCTCAATGAAGCCACTTTCAACCTTAATATAGGGACTTCTGAAGACCCTCGCATCATTAAGGTTGGCCAATCTCTTAATCCACGGGAGTTAGGAGACTTCACCACCTTTCTTTCCAATCATTGCCAAGTGTTTACTTGGTCATATGAAGATATGTTAGGCCTCGATCCTAACATCGTGTTCCACAATATCATTACTCTTCCAGACATCAAACTAGTTAAACAAAAACTGTGTAAGATGCATCCTTGTGTAGCTCTCCTTGTCAAAGAAGAGTTGCAATGCTTGCTTTATTCCAACTTCATCCAACCTATTGATTATCCACAATGGGTTTCAAATGTACTACCAGTAACTAAAGCTACTTGGAAAATTTGAATTTGGACCGACTTTCAAGTTCTTAATCTCACTTGCCCAAAAGATGATTTTCCTCTACCTAATATCGACCAACTCGTAGACTTAACTGTAGGTCACGAGATGCTTTCTCTGACGGAAGGTTTCTCTGGGTATAATCAAATTCTCATCACACTAGAGGATCAGCACAAGACTTCCTTCATAACCCCTTGGGGGACCTTTTGTTATTGTCTCATGCCCTTTGGTCTTAAGAACGTAGGAGTGGCTTATCAACGTACAATGACCTACATCTTCCATGACCTCATACACAAAACTATAGAAGATTACATCAATGACCTCCTCGGTAAGTCCAAACACTGTTAGGATCATCTTCTCATTCTTGCGCCTCTCTTTGAGAGACTCATTTGTTTTTGTCTTTTCCTAAATCCATCTAAATGGGTGTTTGGCATTCTCATTGGTAAACTCTTAGGATTTATCATTTCTATTAGGGGTATTGAGGTTGATCCCACAAAAATAAAGGATATCCTCGAGATGCCTCCTTCTAACTTAAAGCAAATCCATGGTCTGTAAGGATGCCTTCAATCAGTATGTCATTTTATCTTGCAACTTTCAGATTTTTGTCAACCTTTTCATCATATCCTCCATAAAAATGTTCATTTTGAATGGGATGAGTGTTGCCAAAAATCCTTTGATGATCTCAAATATTATCTTCTTTCTCCACTGGTGCTTACACCTCCACGTGAGGGAGATCCATTTTATCTTTATATTTCTATGACTGACCATGCTCTGGGAGCCATGATCTCACATCGAGATTCTAATGGTAAGGAATAGGCTGTCTATTATATGAGTCACACTCTTCATGAATATGAAACTCACTATTCCAAAGTTGAACAGTTGTGTTGTTCTCTCTTCTTCACAACTTCTAAACTTCTTCATTACCTCCTTAATCATAAAACTTATATTGTTACAAGTTTCAACCCTCTGAAGACAATGCATGCGAAACATTATCACAGTGATCGTATCACTCATTGACTCATGCTCGTAACAGATTTTGACATCAAGTTCATCTCACAGAAATCTATCAAGGGTCAAGTCATTACAGATCATTTATCTAATGTTCCTCTACCGGACACTCAAGTCCCCCTCACCCAATTCCCAGATGAGTACATCCAACGAATCAATCTCAGTCTGTCTCCATTTAAAATAAAACTCTTCTTTGATGGGTCTAAATGTCAGCAAGGGGGAGGTGTAGGTTTCGTCATGATTCCTCCTTGGGGTGTACCTATCCCTGTTGCACACAAGCTTAAATTTTAATGTACCAATAATCTCGGCACTCGTCATATCGACATCTTCAATGACACTGAGCTCTTTATTAATCAAGTCAATGGTGTCTATCAATGCAAAAATAATATCCTTCAAAAATATCACAATATCATTCTCTTTCAACTTCAATCTTTCAATAAATTTACTATCCAAGCTATTCCCTGCACTGAAAACAGATTTACAGATACGATGGCTTCTTTATCCTTGCTTATTCCTCCATTCACTGAAGACTCATGAATTTATGTGGTTGTTCAGCAGTTATACCAACCATCTCATCTTAGGAAGTTGACTTTAATCAACGCCATCACGACAGACACTCAAGATGAGTGGTATCAGCACATTTTCGATTATCTATCCTACTCAGCACTTCCTCTAGATTTGACTTCCAATGGTAGAAGATCTTTTATCCAATGCACAAACTGCTATACTATTTGTGGCAGAGTCCTTTACAAATGTGGCTTTGATATTATTTTGCTTTGGTGCCTCAAAAACTCTAAATCATCTAAAGCCATTCAAGAGGTCCACGACGACATCTGTGGTGGACACTTTGGTGGTTTGGCCATGGCTAAGCGCATCCTACATTTATGTTACTATTGGCCTTCTCTTAATCAAGACTTCTATGAATATGTCAAGAAATGTATCAAGTGTCAACAACATGCTAATCTCACACATATCCCTTGCCAGGCTTTGCAACCTACCACAGATTTGTGGCCTTTTTCACAATGGGGTCTTGATCTCATTAGTCTCATAAATCCATGCTCTTTGCAGTGGCATCACTCCATTGTCATTGCCACAAAATACTTCAATAAATGGGTGGAGGCTATTCCTCTTTCATCAACCAAAGCTAAACCTATCCTTGATTTTATCTATCAACACATCATTTGTCGCTTTGGTGTTCCTCATAAACTCATTATAGATAATGGAAAGTCTTTCAAAAACAAATATTTACAGAAACTTTGTGACACCTTCAATATTAAACTCATCTTTTCTTCTACATACTATCCACAATCTAATGGAAAAGCTGAGGCTTCTAATAAAACATTGCGTAATATCCTCGCAAAGGTAACTAGTCAAGCTGGTAGGGATTGGTACCTACACATCCATTTTGCTCTCTGGGCTTATCAGACTAGCATTCATATGCCTACTGGTGCTACTCCCTTCTCTCTCATCTATGGGGTTGAGATTGTCCTTCCTTTGGAAGTCCAAATTCCCTCTGTTCGTGTCTCTCTCAAAGAGTTTGTCTCTGATGAAGACTATCATCAAAACCATCTAGCATAGCTTGAGTTGTTAGATGAACGTTGTCTCAACACTCTTGAACATCATCAAGTCTATCTTGAGCATGTCAAGCATGCCTATAACAAGCATTTGTAGCAGCATGACTTCCAGGTTGGTGATCTTGTTCTTAAAGAAAACCAAAATGTCACTACTCTGGAATGGAGTCAACGTGGTAAGTTTTCTCCTAACTAGATGGGACCATATGTTGTCACTCATAAGTACGGGTTCGGGGCTTATCGGATGTCTTCCATGGATGGTATACCTG
The DNA here is from genome assembly GCA_019776745.2 of Taxus chinensis. Classification (NCBI taxonomy): domain Eukaryota; kingdom Viridiplantae; phylum Streptophyta; class Pinopsida; order Cupressales; family Taxaceae; genus Taxus; species Taxus chinensis. The sequence goes on from CM034149.1 coordinate 372,345,220, forward strand.
AAATGGAACCTCTTAATGCTTTGTGTCTAAGGCCCTTCTATTGTTAAAATCTATCTTACACTGTCTTAGTCACAAAATAGATATTTCATCCATCTACAACCAGTCATGCACTTTGTAGTGATTTGGAACTATGTGGTTCTCCATGTTATTTCTTTTCATACCTTAAATATGAGTACCACAGCTCTACTCATGGAATTTTCCTTACGAATTTATTCCTTCTCATGCTAGGAATACCTTAATCACTACTCCATTTTCCCTAGGTGTTCATCTTGATCAAATTCACTTGGGGCATGAGTATGTGCTTACATACATTATCTTCCCCTCTATCTAATCTATTTGGTCTAAACTCAGCTTCTTCCAAAAAAAAAAGGGGGGATGCTATCCTAGAAAAGATAGACTAATCCCTCAAAGGACAGCTATCAATTCCTTATCAAATAAAATAAAAAATGTAGACCATTCCTCGAAGGATGGCTACCATCAAAATCAAAATACAGACTGCTCCCTTGAAGGACGGTTGTTTGTTTCGTGGCATTTTTCAGACTTTATAGTAACAAACTTCCTTTATTAACCAGTTTGTTCACTTTTTAACATCTCTGAAAGACTTCCCATATCAATCATTCTTTCTATATCTAGAAAACTTCCCGCATCGATCATTTTGATTTTCTATCAAAAGAAAAAAATCATGAAGCTGTGATATGAGACCTTTTCGATCATATGGAGACCTTGTTTTTCCCATATGGGCATGTATTTAATTCTTCACATGTTCTGAAAAGATGCATACTTATCTCTTTTCCTTATCTACCTCCTAGATCTGGTTTGCGACTAACCATTGTCAGGTTTATTTTATCCACACCCATGGCCTTATGTGCATCATCTTTAAATTTATCATTAAGGTCTCTATTTATGGTCGATTAGGGGCCTACCTTATCATTCTTTTTCCTATCTAGGTGTAGTGATTTTTTCTAAGGAACAATATCATTACATCACTTCCTTTCAAAAAGAAATTTCCGATGTTTATTTGTTGTTCATCTAGTTAAAATGACATTTAACATGTTAATTTACTTAATCAAGTCTATCATCTATAAAGAAAAAAAAAGCATGTATTAAAAAAAATGTGAATCCATCTATCTATCTCATTTAATTGAATTGACATATTAAACATGTTAATTTAATCAACCATTTATCCATGGAAAATCAATTAAATCACATCTATTCATATATCATCTATAATATTCATCTATATCCATCAAAATTACATAACATCTATCCATAACATCCATCCCTACCTATCAAAATTAAATGCATGAATCCAATCACAACACAAAATGATGAATATATATACATATATTTTTCTGTACAAAAGAATGTATGGCTTCCAATCAAGCTGTATACATTGTATCCAAAAATGATTTCAACTCAAGACTACATCAGTATATCTCTAGAAAGTATCACATCTATATAGTAAAATCATATAGGTGGAGAGCACTATCTCCTCCTCCCTCCTCCGATCCGGGATGTCTCTCCTAACCATCTCCTAGAGAGCTTGAGATGCCTTCTACCATAGCCCTATTACCTCCTTGATCTCCCCTGGTGCTTGTACCCTCCGAAGCACTGCCAATAGTAGTTGTCGTTGTCCTCCTCCTAGTTCCATACTGAGGCAGATCTAGGGCATGTTGTGTAAGGGAATCCTCATAATATATTACCTTGGCAAGGAGATCCTGATGGGTACTTATAATCACCATGTCAAGTGCTCATAATGGCACTGGTGGTGGTGGTGGTCCTCCTGCTACCACACCCTATGCCCCTGACTCTAAGGTGGGGCCTGTATCGCCATATTTGACCCTGAGGGCCTCCCTGTGCCTGTGATATCGAGCTCTCTACTAGATCATTGTAACCTACTCCTAATGAGTGGTGTCTCTCTCCTCCTGATCAAGATGTACATCTCCTTTGTTAGATTCCTAATCTCCTCAAGGGTAGTCTAGTGTGTCTATATCAACGTAGCATGCTATCCCTCAAGTCTCTCTAGTGCTACTGCTAGATCCTCCTCACCTACCTCTATAGATGTCAGGAGATGCAGTGGAAGCTCCTCGTGGTACCATGCCTTGTAGCTCTCATCCATTCTTGCATCATCATCATCATCTATGGGAGGTGGGGCATCCCTAAGCGAGTCTGCTAGGATCGGTATCGGAAAATCCGTCTCCTTTCCATCTCGTCGGTATGGCACGTGTCATTAGGATGATTTATATCAAACTAAACTGCCTCATCACCCGTATAAATGGGAATCACTCTAAGATCTCTGGCATGCGGCCTCTGACCACCATGTTGTATCTCAACTCCACCAGGTGGGCGTCCTGTCCGGCCCATGTCAGATAGATCTTGTATGGTCTCCATATCACTTGTGCTAGTGTCAGAGTCCTGAATCTCTCTACATACCACTCTGTAGATCTCCCTGTGTCTCCTAGGGCCATGTCTTCCCACCATCGTCAAAACCCATACTCAAGGGCTCCCTCTGCTCTTGGAATCCATGGAATCCGAGATGGTTTGATCACTCATATATGCTCATATGCCCAACAATGGAGCACAAAACTGACATCTATCCCACTCTGCCTACCTATGGTATACACCCACATCTCATAATATATTTGTGCCATTAATGCATCAAAAAATGCAAACACCTGCATGAACTCTAAGATATCGCAGACACAGTCAAGCAGGAGTAGTGGGAACCGTCCACCTTCAGAATTTGGTAGGGCATAATAGGAGATAGCCATCTGGATCAAGGCTATCAATCTGCTCCTGGGGTCATTATGCCAGTATTGTGAGGCTATCCTCACCACCCTAGACACTATCTCTACATCATCTGCCTTGTCCCCATATAACCATACCAGGGCCCTCCTCTACTACTCTCGAGGAGTAATCTCTATCAGGTCCCCTATGATCAGTAACCTAAGAATCCTATAGATATCCTAATGGGTGATGGTCATCTCACCCATCCGAAACCAAAATGTGCAGGTATGGTTCTCCTATCATTGCACCAATGCTTGCATAAGCTTTACTTCTCAGGGTACCTACCTAGAATAATGAAAACCCCATAGTCCGGCCAACTCCAGGTGACGCCACTCAACATCTATCACATCTGGCAGTATAGTCTCGAGTAGCTCGGGAATAGCATCCCGTATGTGTAGGACCTCTTGTGCCTGCATTACATCAAATAATGTCATTAGTTTCGATTTTATCAACATCAACACCATTAAAATTTCATCAAAATATTTCTCAAAATCTTCCAAATAACTCATTTTTTTCCATCGGTGCTGGATCATTTCCATCGGCACCGTTTTCTTCCGATTGACGTCGATTGTATTACAATTGATGCCGATCACATGCTAATTAGTGCTGGATTTTCCAATTGATGCCGACTGAGAGGTAGAGCACTAAAACAACCCTCGGCATCCTACTAAAAAAACACACAAAAACACTAAATCTATGAAGCTAAGGAAGGACCACATACCCCTAGTCGTGTCCTCTTCCTCTTTTGACGGCTTCCAGAAGCTTCTATGTTGCTCAATTTCAATTTTTGACTTTTCCTAAATCAATCATCACAATGCAAATGAATCGTTACCTTCACCTTTTCTATACTTATAGGTTTTTGAGATGGTTGGTGCTGATTATTTTGGTCGGAATCGATTTTTATGGTCGACGTCGATTAGGGATAGTCGGTGTCGATTGGATCCCATTAGTGCCAACTAGTTATATTATGATATATTTTTTCATCTTGTCCCACCAGGATGCACTTCTTCCTCATCGGTTATCCTACCTTTTCCATGTGCCACCCATAGGACACCTGTTCTGCCTAGTCTGGAAGCAGTTCTATTACAAAGTCCACTGTAGTGGCCATATGTTGATTTCTGTGGTGGCTCTACTCTCAAGGCTATCGCTTCATCCTTCTTGTTTAAGTGTTGATGCTTGGCTTGTTTATTTTATTGTTGTTATGACCTTATTTTTTCCTTTCGGTGCATATTTTTTATGTTATCACCCATTCTGAGTTCTTCCCTGCACATGGGTAACTCACGTTTTATGCAACCTAAAGATAGCGGGTCTGTAGGCACTAACATTGTCTCGTTCGAAGGCCGTCTAGTTGTCCCTACCAATTTTTCACTCTTTGGTTGTTGTTATGTTGCAGTCACCTTTAAATCACCAATCTATAGCCACTTACATCATCTCATACAAAGACCGTCTAGTTTTCCCTATTAATGTGAGTTCCTTAGGTCGCTGTCTTTTTTGTTTTTTGCGTACATCATCAATGATCAAATCTACTCCAGACATCATGCTGGGGAATCCAATATTCTATTATTTTTCATCTACCTTTTTCAAACTTGGGATTATATGGATTTTTTGGGGCCATCCCATCCCTAGTTTGAGGGGGATCACATAGTATCTTTTCTTTCTTTCTTCCAATTCCTTCTTTTTGTCTCGTGACTTTTCTTATCAAAAGATACCTGATAAAAAGGGGAAAATGTAGAAACCTAAAATTGGTTACCCAATTTAGTTTCCCCTGGGTTTGATTATCCTCTCAGGTAACCCGGGCCACCTTTATATCACCACTTCTGCCTTAGGGTATTAATTAAGTATCTAATTAAAACACCTATCCTAAGTTTATTTCACTCCATTATATTTCACTCATGTATAATTAAATATTAACTATTTAATTATACCTTTTACATTTCTTCCAACTACTTATTTACCCCATATCATTTCCCAACCTCTCGTACCATTATTATCCATTCATCCCAGTTTTTTATCCCCTCCTAAAACCATGCAGTGGTATTTTTCCCGTATTTGAGTCAGAGGGATAATATTCTTATCCTTCTAATTGATTTCTTTTTGCCACTTTGGGAGTCTGTTTCCTGATCAGTGCTAACCGTTTCTTGATCGATACCAATTTTATATCAGTCGGAACCGACTATAAATTTACAACCTGAGATCTTCTCTGGTTATATTCAGAAGAGCTAGTTGCCTAGAGATTACTTTGTCTGAGCGATTAAAGAGATTATTAGAGAAAGAGAGTGATTTTTGTGCAGTTTAATCCTTAAGAGGTGTACTATTACTATGTCTGCATGTCCACAGCTCTTATGGGTCTCCATAGCACCCCTAGTCATCAACGGTCATCAATAAAGTGTTTTTCAGGTAGTCCCCTTTGTTAGTTTCTGTAATTTCCTTTTGGTCAACGCCAACCCAGTCTAGTCGAATCCGATTAGTGGTCAATCACCACCGGTTTATCCAAAACAACACTAATCAAGATTTTCTTTAGTTTCCGGGTTAGAATCCATTAATTTCTACCTCAGATCCTCTTTTCCTATCTTCAATCTCTACTTTTTGATTAATCATTAGTAGTTTGGGCTTATATTTAGTCCATTTTAGCTTAGTTTGCTTTCTTCTTTTACTCTCTAGCCTTTTGTCTGCCTATGCGTCCAATCGACGCCGACTCCATCCAAATCGACGCTGACTCAAATAATCGATGCTGATCACTATCTAATCAACGCCGACCAGCTTATAGAAAAGTATAGAATTTAGGTAACACAATTTTAGTTTTGTTTTTACAGTTTCCTACTACAGTTTTAATATTCTATCTACTGGTTTTAATCAGAAAACCTAAACATTTATTTACATCTTTCATCATGTATATCTTTACTCTTGATTGAAAATGTGAATTGACATCCGCCGAGGAAGATAATTTCTTCCCAGACCCACTTTCCAGGTAGTTCACCCATATATAGTCTAACGTCATCTTTTTCTGCCAAGGATTTTTGCATCGTAGGTTTCTTGGATCTACTTTACAGGATTGCTGGTGTGCGCCCATCTTGTCTCTATCAACATTCTTTGCATTTACATCTTCAGATCTTATCCAATCTATTAGGTATCAATTTCATTTGAGTTTTTCAGGGTTTTTGTGTTTATTTTGGTGCATTAACTTAGACAGGTAACAAGCACAAAAATTCTTGATCTACACCTAGACCACAGACTTGACTTGATCCATTCCTAAACGAACCTAACTCGATCCATACCTAAACCAACCTGACTCAATCATGCCTAAGACCCGACTCGATCCATGCCTAAACTGACCTAACTGAACCATGCCTAAGACTTGATTCAATCCATGCATAACCGACATGACTCAGCCATGCCTAAGACATGACTCGATCCATGCCTAAACTGACCTGACTCGATCCATGCCTAAACCGACCTGACTCGATCCATGCCTAAACCAACCTGACTCAACCATGCCTAACCAAACATGACTCAAGCCATGCCTAAAAAAACCTAATTCCATCATTCCTAACTGACCTAATTTCTATCCATACCACAACAACAAATCAAAAGTCTCCTTAAAACATCAAAAAATCAAAAATCTCATCCATCTCATCATATAAATAAATATGTGTCTCAATACAATATATAGGGATATCCCATCATGTCTATCTCAATAAAATCATTGGCATACAGGCCGATACTCGATACAAAATGTCATCACCACGTAGGTCAGTCTCATATATAATAAAATAACAAACCAATACAAAATTTCTTTGGCATGCAGGCCATTATATGCTCAAAATATATAAAAACTCTCATAAATCCTCACTATCTTCAGCATGCAGGCTGGTATTGTAGACACCAAATTTATGTCTTACGACACACTGTGCCCCACATCTCATCTCACAACTTTACCTCACCACCTAAACCTTGCACAATTATTTATTAATTACCTTATAATTAATAAATCCACATTTTCAAACCTGCCACCTCATTTCGCCACCTCATCATGACTTAGCCCTAATCCTAAACTAACCTAATTAAGACCTATAACTTGGTCTACATCCACACCCATGACTAATTACTCCTCACCCACACCAAAACCAACCTAATAATGACTTGACCAAGTCCACAACTAATTCCTTGGGAGAAAAGGAGGGAAGGTTGGCTATTTTACTAAAAATAGCCCACTTTGACTTAACCGACATCGGTTCCTACTCGACTGCCGTCGGTTACGTAACCACCATCGGTTCCCTGTAAATGACCTCCCCTAACTAAAAACAAGGAATCTGGATCTGGAATTCATGGGAAAAATTTGGAATTCACTTGGCAAAGCAGAGACAAGTGAAGGAAGGAGAAGAGTTTGCAGAGAAGGACCTCAAGCCCAAGACTGCAACTAAGTAACCAGAGCCCAGTGACACTCATCTAAGAAGTGGGAGAGAAGATAGCTCATCTTGGATTGTCAGATCATCCTACCTGAGCCCTGCCTTCATCATCACATTCCTTGGACCTGTATCTTCATTAGGAACTAGTAAGTAGTGTCTTGTATGTTCTTTTAATAACATCTCTTGGACTTCTGAATCACAGTAATTATAAGTCTACTCCTAGATCCACTACCCAATAACACCCTACATCTAACTGTCATTCCTCTACCCTTACATTTCCCCAAGAACAACCCCCCATACTCTCTGAGTCTTCTCCATCACCCCATTACCTATCCCCAATCATTTAGCAGCCTTATAAACACCATAACCACCTTATAGCCAACCTTCACTAAAAGCCCCTAAATCACTACCCCTACCGATATCAGTTATTAGAAACTGGTACCGGTGATAGTGACAGGCATCGGTCATTGTGATTCAAAACCAAAACCAGCCTTTCCTCTATTGTTTTAAAGAGGCAATTAAATTGTAATTTGGCAATAACTTCTTCGTTAGAATTTGTGTTAATTTGTATTAGCAGGGGAACTGACCACCTTCGAAAGGAAGTCCAATATTTCCTGGGCCTAAGGTAGTTCCCTCATTTATTGTCTAATTAGAATCTGGTGGTCTTGTATTCTTACTTGTAGGTAGTCCTTCCTAGACAAAAAGGAGTTCTTCGCAATCGATCTGATCTCTCTCTACGGTACGCGCGCACCCTCACAACATTCAACAGGTATTCCTCCTAGCCCTAACCCTTATCTGTTTCTCAAGGGAATGAAATGATAGACGTACCTCTATTCTAAGAACGGAAACATTTTCTGTGCGAAACATTTTGGCACGCCCGGTGGGACCCATTCTGGGTTTCTTTCTTTCTTGCTTGCTTTCATATAGGGAGCATACTTGCTATTTTCTTCTTCTAAATATTCACAAGGTATTTTTTTGTTTTGGTAAAAGAATTTGTCTTGCTTTCACATCTTTGCATTAGTGAAAGTCATCTCCTTTGCTTCATCGAACATCATTCTCGATTTGGGTTTAAAACACGTGCATCACATTCTTGCTTGCTGTTTTCATTTCTAGTGAACATAGATTAAGTAACAGGTCGTACACGTGGGGGTGATATCCATAGTATTGACAAGAAATTAATCTTACTTTCATTGCACAACACATACCAAATCACGTCATAATCAACACAACAGCTCAAACATCCCCCCTTTTCCGCGGTATTCCTCCGCCCGATTGAGGTAACCTTTTAAGCCAAAACAAAATTGACATTTCCCCTAAGTCTTTTGTTTAGGATTGACATCATCTTGCGTCTAAGGCATAAGCCCACAAGTAATTAAAACTAATCCTAGGGTTAGTCTCTTGATTTGTATGTGCATCTTGCTTGTTTTTAGTTCTGTTTCTCTATCATACACTGTTTCAGTGATCACTTCAGAACAGTTTAGTGGGTATACTAAGCATTGTTAACCCCAAATCAACAGCTTCTAATAATTTCTTACACCAGTCCTATTATACCAACATCGGTTAACTGACTGACGCCGGCTATAGTCTAACCGACATCGGTTATTAGACTGATATTGGTTACTGTCTTTCACAGTTCCCAAAACCAGTAACCTACCAATTCCAAAATTTTGTTGCTGCTTCTATTCCTGATAGATTACATCCTTACTGTGTGCCCTTGTCCATGGTTGTTATCACTCAAAAACAAGCCGTAGCCATGGTTTCACATGCCTGTTCCGTGCCTTTTCCTGAATCACCCCCTTCACATCCTATGGGGAATCCTACGGACACCAGTGAGGTTCCCAAAATCCCTATAGGAGATAAGGAATTTGCCAAATTTTTGGATGCTAATCCTAGCGCTGTACAGTACTATTTGTCTCATACCCCTGACCATACACCCGACGGTCAACTCCTTGTTGGTATGCCTATTAGTATAGCTGCTCATTTAGCTCCTTCTCCACCTAATAACTCCGCCTTACCTTCTTCATCCTTAGCCCCGTCTCCCACCTCAGCAGCTTCGGAGGTTCATACGGCATAGATTGGATTTTCTTTGGTTAATCTGGGGCCCCACATATCATTACCGCCAACTGCTCCTACCTCGTCTCTCTCGCAGACTGTCCCTTTCATAACTTGCTCCCTGCCACCTATCCACACAAGCTTTCCTTCTCAAGCTTTGCCCACCTTTTCATTTCCACACACTTATCCGGTGGCTTCAACACCTTATATAGGACATCCCTATTCGGTTGCCTCAACATATTCGTCCTCAATACCTTATCAACATTTAACCCCACCATTGTCTAGTGGTGGCTCGTGGCCCAATCCTCCATCCGTTTACAAAAACCGCACCATCATCTCATCCAACCACTGATTTCATCAAACAAATGATGGACAAGATGCAAAATCTGGAGGCTTCTGTTTCAGGAAGCCGTAGCACCCTGACATACGAGCAAGTTTGTCAGGAGCCTATTCATCCTTCTATCCCCCTTCATTCATATCCTCCTCAATGGGAATTACCAAAATTTACTCATTTTAATAGTAAGGAGGATCCTCAACAACACTTGCCATCATTTAGACATGCTTGCTATCTGATTGCTCATGACGATGCCTTACTACTCCACACCTTTCCCATGTCCTTATCAGGACCCGCCTTGGAGTGTTACAGTGCTTTAACCCAGCACTCAATCTTCTCTTTTAACCAATTAGCCCAATATTTCTTGGATCATTTCTCCATTAATATTGCTAAGAAAGTATCTATCACCGACCTCTATGCCGTCCGAAAATTTGAAGACGAATCTATTGCAAATTTTGTTGGACGATGGCGGGGCCTCATCAACCAACTTACTTATGCTTTGCCTCAAGCCGAACTCATCGAACTCTTTACGCGGGCCTGTGCTAAGCACATTTCTCCTACCCTCCAAATTCAAACTTTCCGCACCTTTGATGAGGCCTTTACTATGGCTCGGAAACTAGAAATTTGAGCCTTAGAGGAAGAGAAATTGTGGTTGCGCAACAAAAACCCTAATTTCCGAACCCAAGACTCCACCAAAAAACCCAACACCACCAATTCTCATGAATTGACTACTTCGAAATCAAAAGGAGTTGTACACGAGGTGATGGTCAAATCCCAAGCACTGTCTAATACTCCGCCGAAAACCACCTATAAGTATAAAGCCGAGCCCATCAATTACACTCCCTTGGGAGAAATTTATGGTGTCATCTTGGAAAAATTGCTCAAAGTAAGAGCTATTACCTTGCCTCCTGTTAAACCTGTTGGTCGTCAAATAGGAATTTACGAAGAGCAACAGTCAGGGGAATAGAAGTCCCTCCTCTTTAATGGGAGAGGTTCCCTTATTCAGAAACAAACCTATTTACAAATATAAAAAACATGATTTTTTGGTTGAACTTGGGCATTACGAAAGTGTTTTCTATAAAGATCATCAATTACAAAAGGACTGAGGAATGAGAATATGAGAATGAGTAGAAAGGAAACATGCAGAATTATAGATAACAGAGTAATTCTTTATGTATGAGAAGTTACAGTGAATTGAAACAATGTCATTTCTATCATATAAATAAGATGGAATTTAAAGACACAAAGTTCTGTAAATAACATCTACTAGAACACAAATTTTCTTAACATAACACAGACAAATGATCTTCACAAAATTAAATGAAAAGCTGGGGACAAAAGAGATCAGATAGACAAAGAATGAAAAGCCCTTCTATATTGATTTCTTTATGATCTATTTACACTTTCAGAAAATAAGCCAAGTTCTTCCTCTCTTCAAAATGGCGTGGAGAGGCCATTATATAGCTTACAAATCAGTTACTATTTGTAAATACTTCTTTTAACCAAATATTAGTTAAGGATTTCTAATTGCAATACCTCAACTTATTACAATGAATTCAAGAAAAAGAATTAGAAAAGAAGAGAAGAATAAGGAGAAGAAGACATGTGGTTATGAATGGGAGGGACCCACTAACTTCAAAATTCACTTCCTGAATCTCTTCAATGCCTTGGCTATGTCTCTGCCACGAGGGACTGACGTGTTGGCTGTAGACTGACCCCAAAATCCGAGGCACTTCTCCATTTCCTTATCAAACTCGACATGAGTATGATAGTCTTTATTTACTTCTTCAATGGCCGATTGAAGAGAGCAGATCTCCTTCATTTTCTCTTTAGAGATGGAGCTTTCCTTGAATAGATTATCTTTGACAAAAGCTTTGAATTGAGATTTGATCTCTTACAAGGAAAGAGGCACACCAGAAGTTTCATCCTAAAGATGACAGTGCATATCTTTGAAAGCAGATACAACCAGTGTCTTAAAAGCCTCACCCTTCTGCCAGCTATTCTTCAGCTCTCCCAAAGCCTCCTCTAAGACTTTGATCTTCCACTCCACGCTATAAACCCAGGAATTTGATAGATTATCCTTTGCATCATCAAAAACCTTATTTGCCAATAAAATGTTCTCATCTGTCTGTCCCATGAGATGGAGGTCTACTATGCAACTGCTCCAGATTTTGAGCTCTTTTTATATGACCCCAATAGTGGAGGAGAACTTCTGTTGCAAATTGTTCACCTTTCCATGGAGTTTGAAAGCTTCATCGATGAAGTTCAATCCTAAAAAAAGCATATCTTCCACCAGGGCCTCCATAGCTCTTCCATAGATAGAATACTTGTGCATGTCTTTGATACTCTGTACTTCATCTTGGCTCAAAATTACAGGTGGTGGAAGAGTATTCAATGGGGTAGGGTCCAAAACTTTGTCCTTAGACAAAAGATATTTGATAAAGCCAGTGAGAATCTGGGCTTGTTCCTCCAACTGTTCAATAGTTTTTTGTCCTTTCTCTACCCTCCCAATGACTCTTGTGACCGTTTCCTGGAGGTTGTGGATCTCACCTTCAGGAGTAGATTCTCCCATTGGAATCCTTGAGAGTTCTAGGTCAGATGCCTGCAAGTCTTGCTTTGATTTGTCTACTGTAGGCTTAGCAATCTCCAGGAATTGCTGACCCTGAGCATCAGACACTATCCTGGAGGTGATTCAGGATTTTTTGGTGCGAGAAGGAGTAGTGCCTAACAAGGCTGCAACAACATAAAAATTTGGCCCTGAGCTCTGAGAGGAAGATTTCCTCTTCCTACTGTCAACAAAAGGTTGCACCCATGCAAAAGAGGAAGAGGAATCAGCAGGAGGGGCAAGAAGACCAAGAGATAGAGAGGTCATGATGCTCAAGGTTTGCACAGCTGTTGTCTCAAGTTGAGATGTGAGTGGGGCACTTGAGACAATTACGGAAGAGGAATCAATAGCACTTGGAAGTTTAGTGCTCTGGACTTCCTTATCTTTATCTGTTGGATCTTCAGGAGCATTTGCAGGGGCTGGCACTTCACTCTCTTCACTTTCACTAAGAACAATGATGTTCTATGGTCCCAAAGGCACTTCTACCTACTTTCTTTGAGGATCTTTTTCAACAGGCTCCTTCTTAACCTCTTTGAATTACTTCTGGTACACTTGAGTGGATGAAGGAGTGGAAGCTGCAGGTCCTTGCGTTGATGAGGTAGGAGGGGTTTGCACAGGTGTGTCTGATATGGGAGTCGATGCTTCCCTCCTTGTTGTTGAAACATCCTTAGAAGAGGATTCTCCTGAGTGCCTTCTAAGCTTTCAAACTTTCCTATCAAACGAGACCTTAGTCCTGACTAAGACTGGAGCTAGGATCTTAGCCAGATCATCTTTCTCTTTCTTGTTCCAATCCAAGTCCTCCAAGGGAGTGTGCTTAACCACATTGTCATACTCATATGAGTATAGATCAGAGTTGTCATCCTGGAGTCCTTCAGGAACTTGGTACAAGCTGAGTTCTTGGATCAATTGTAGAGAGAACCTGCCATAGTGCCTCCTTCTAGCCTCAAAATCATCTGCACAGTCAGCCCAATAGTCTTCTGTATCTACCCTATGATGATAGATTATCTTGATGTTCTGTTTAATGAACTTCTTCAAGTCAAAGCAAGTTCTTGGCTTGAAGAAATGAACAGTGATGGGAACCAGGGCTCTTTCTATATTCTGTGCGTCCAGGGCTATTTTACAAGTGTAATTTCCCAAAGAGATGGGAAAGTGCAAACCAATAATCTTCTTATCTCTGTAGGTTCTATGCAATTTGTCTAACTGCCTACATACTTCTATCAAAGCCATCTTATCACTACAGAACATGGGAAGCCTCAGAGGGGTGCCCTCATAGCCAGCAAGCCTGATATAGGAGAATTTTCTGAATTGAATAAAATAGGCACCGTAGTGCGATATCAGGTTCATGGCTTCGTTAAAAAACCTTCTAGTAGTGTCACCTTCAAGCAGCCTGACCACGTACATGGTGAAAGCATCATTTACCCTTCTGAAATTGCGATTGCTGGTCTCTAGGGTGAACTGCGAGTAGTAGGCATATATAGGATCATCCTTGTGGGCATCAATGTAAGAAAAACCAAACCATTGCCTTGATGCTGCTAGAGTATACATCAGGTACGAAGTCATGTAGAACTTCTTCATTTGCTATACATTGGACAGCTACTCCGACAAGTTCATGCTGATGATATCCACCTAGTTGATATTTTGAGTTCCCTCGCACACCATACCGATGAGCGGGCACATCCAGAAATGGAATTCGTTAGTAGAGGGTAAGCCCATAACCCGAGCCAGTAGGATTATAAAATCTGACAATTCTTCATTGAAATCAGCCCGGAAAAGAGTCTTGGATAGACGAGATGCTCCCTTCTTATGGTTCTTTAGCCAGGACTTCGCCACCCGCGCCTTGTATTTGTTGTTGTCTTGATTGAACAGGGCCTGTGCTTGATCCTAGGAAACAACTATGGCATTATCCATTTCTGGAATCCTCAGTGCAGTGCTAATGGTGGCAGCATCCAGTTTGGCAATGAGTTCCCCATGTATGTTGGTTAATTCACTCGAATCAGGGTTGAAGTGAGCTCCACATGAAAGAACTGTATTAGCACATTGCACCGAGATTGGGAAATGTCCAGCGAAAGCCAAACCGCTATCGTGAATCATCTGCGCCATTGGTGTAGGGTTTACATCTGCCATCCTTACCCAAAAATCACCGAAATCAAGATGACGAGCTTCACTGTCCCTAATATTGGGAATGGCAGACTCTAGTAGCGAGATTTGTTCCTGTCCCTAAAATTTGATCTTCATATTGATAGTAATTCGGCTAGCAGAACCGCAAACTAAACTCGGGAAGGAATTACAGAGGGAAGGGATACACGCGCAGGATTTTAGATTGCAAGGGTTCAAGCAAAGGATAGCATGGAAGCAGTGTGAAAAATGCAAAGGGGGTTCACTCGTTATATAGCTGATTAGGAGAGAGAAAGACAATGAATGTGCATTTAATACATACCTACCAATTTGAATAAGCAGGATATTTAGGTAGAGCGGGAAAAATAAGCACGAATGACACTTGGTTCATTTGGGACATGTGAGACGCGAATGCGCAAAACACGCAGCTCAGCTGATTCAGCCGAAAATGGAACAACTTGCCCAATTGGACTTGGGACATTTGGGACATGAAAGTGTGAAGTACGTCGTTTGGGTGTTTCGGCCGAAAATGGAACAACTTACCCGATTGGACTTGGGACATTTGGGACGTGAAAGTGCGAAGGACGCGGTTCGGGCATTTCGACCAAAAATGGAACAACTTACCCGATTGGACTTTGGGACATTTGGGATAGGAAGTTCCGACGAGCCTGAAAAAGACAAGGTTCGGGGAAACTGGCCGATCGGGGAACAGAGGGCCCGTTTGAACTTGGGACACGCGGGAGAAAAATGTCCGACAGGCCCGAAAAACACACAAAATGACCCAAAAATGTAGATTTTCTCAATTTCTCGACTTTTAACATTTTCAGTACAACAGAGAAGACACTTAAAGTGAAATTTTTGAATTTTCACTTTCTTAAGAGCAGGGAATTTTGAGTGGACAACAGCTGGCTCCTTCTGGGGATGACTTGGCATAAATTCAAGGAATGAGACAAGGTAAGAACTTAGAAAAACTCGAGGAAGTAGACTAGTACCTTATCCATTGGGCCACGGAGTTAAAAAGCAAACCAATACAGAGGACAACACACCAAAATAAAAAGGAAAGAAAAACAAAAACGCTGTACAGAATATACAAAGGACTCCCTAATCACCTATGACTTGAACAAATTAAGGTACGACCCACTATAAGGAAGTGGGAGAGGAGAACCATCCATGTAATCAAGATAAAAGGAGTTCTTACGAGTAAAGTGTCTGATCTTGAAAGGTCCGAGCCAAAGGGAATCAAACTTGCCATGGCTGCCATGAGGTTCATGCCTTTTATCCCATAACAAAACAGTGTCTCCAACTTGGAAATCTCTGAACCTAGCTTTCTTATCAAACAAGACCTTTACCTTCTGCTGGTGAATAGATATCCTATCAGCAACCTCCAATCTGTCCTCATTCAGTTTTTGAAGGTACATAATTCTCTTATCCAAAGCATCACTGAAACTATTATCTTCAATGGCCTTCATTAGATGCAAGGCTGGCAGCTCCACTATTACTAGTAGCTGAGCTTCTACTCCATATACCACTTGAAAAGGATACATTCCAATAGCTCTCTTTTGTGTAATCCTATCTACCCAAATAGCATCATAGAGCTTCTTGTGCCAATTTCGTTGAGACTCATTGACTAATTTCATTATAATAGTCAGCAAATTTTTATTAGTGAATTTTGCTTGCCCATTTCCATACGATAGTAATATGAGGAGTGACCCAAAGAAATGCCATACCCATAGCAAAAATCCATTATCTCGGTTGAAGAGAAATTCGAAGCATTATCTGTTACAATCTTGTTAGGTACACCATACCTTACCAAGATGTTTTCTTTGATGAAGCTGCACATCACTTCCGAAGTAGTACTCTTTACTGGAATAGCTTCTACCCATTTGGTGAAATAATCCATGGCAGTTAACACATGAGTATGACCGGAACTAGAAGTGGGATTAAGTGTTCCAATGAAGTCCAAACCCCACTGTTGAAAAGGTTCTTCAATTACAACTGGCTTAAGAGGCAAAGAGGCCAATTTAGGTCTTCCCACGAAAGTCTGACAAGCCTAACATTTATCAACCCTTGGATGCATCTCTGAACAAGGAAGGCTAGTAATATCCTCTGTGAAGTACCTTATGAGCAGTGACCATTGATGAATAGTGCCCTCCACATGCCTGATCATGAAAAGCTGAGAGTAACTTTTTCTGCTGTTCCTTGTCCACACATTTCAAAAACCTTCCATCTAACCCACGTTTGAACAAGGCGTTTTCCCACAACACATATTGCACTGACCTTAGTTTAACAATCCTCTTTTCTTTGGTAGTTAAATGAGAGGGTTACTCTCCATAGGTGAGAAAATGAATGATATCGGCATACCATTCATCAACTGAGCTAAGAAACAGAATGGTAGGAAGGTCAACTTTCTCCTCCAGCAACTCATGTTTAGCTCCTTCAGCAATGAGCTCACAAAGGCCTTTTCCATGGACGAGCTTGGTCAGTTTGATGTCAATATCATATTCTTGGACCTTAGCAACCCAGTTCCCTCTCTTGGATCCAAATTCCTGTTGTGTGAGAATTGACTTAATAGTTGTATCTGGAACCAACACCATGGAGTGAGAGTTGAGGATGTAAAAACGAAACTGCTTAACAGCTTTGACCACTGCAAAAGCACGTTTTTCCATCATGGTGTATTTTAACTCATGATATTTTAGGATATAGCTCATGAATGCAATTGGGAGTTCATGCTCATTAGAGTCTTCTTGAGTCAAAACAGCAGCCAAGGTATTATCTGTGGCATAGCAATAGATAATAAAATCTTTGCTGAAATCAGGACAGGCTAAAATAGGAGTTTTAGCAATAGCTATTTTGATACCTTCAAAGGATTCCTTTCCTTCAAAATACCAACCAAACATTTGTTTCCCTTTCATCATTTGAGAAATATTCAAAGTTAACTCTACAAAATTAGGGATGAACCTTCTTAAAAAATTGATCTTACCAAAGAAAGAGTGCACACCCTTTTTGCTGGTTGGGAGAGGAATTTGCTGGATAGCTTGAACTCGCTCAGGATCAATCTTAATACCATCTTTGGAGACGATGTGCCCTAATAATTTCTGATTTGTGACACAAAAGACAAATTTTTTAGGATTCAAAGAAATCCCATGTTCTCTACATCTTAGCAGAACTGTCTCCAGGTGGTCAAAATGATCCGCCCTTATTTTAGAAAACACAGTCAAGTCATCAAGGTATATGACAATACACTTCCCTTTCAAACTTCCAAAGGCCAGATCCATAGCTCTCTGAAAATTGGCACCAGCATTAATGAGCCCAAAAGGCATTATCTTGTAAGAAAAGGTACCCCAAGGAGTAGTGAAAGTTGTTTTGTGTTGATCTGCGGTATCAACCTCTACCTGATTATATCCCAAGAATTCATCAAGCATAGATAACATTTCAGATCCTGTTACTGCTTGCAAGACCTGATCCATCATAGGCAAAGGATAATTATCTTTCAAGGAATCCTGATTCAGATTCCTGAAATCAACAAAGATGCAGATCTCACCATTTTCCTTCCTAACAGGCACAATATTAGCAATCCATGTTGAATGGTGAACGGGAAAAATGATTTTGGCCTTCAACAACTTCTGTATTTCCTAAAAGATGGGGTCAGCTATTTTGGGGTTGTATTGCCTCTGTTTCTGCTTAAAAGGCTTAATTCCAGGCTTGAGAGGAATAAAATGCTGCATATCTTTTGGTTTGAAAGCTTTTAAATATTCATAAGAGTAAGCAAGAACATCCTTATACCTCTTTAAAAGATCAATTGCTTTCTTCCTCTCATCTGTTGTGCAACATTTGCCAATGTTCACGAACTTAGGATCAGTAGAACCCCCAATATTAATCTTGTCATACTTAGCTGATTGTTGAGGTCCAGTAGAAGCTCTAGACTTTACATACCTGTCATGTTTATCAAATAGTTCCTCTAAACTCACCAATCCTTTAGGAATCTTGTTTTCTTTGAGTTTGATGCACCCATCCTGATCCTTTTCTTCTCCTTGGGTGACTACTTTGTCAAAGGGCACATTTTCACGAGGCAGGTTGTCGCTTCCTTCAAAATACAGTTGTTCAAAATTACCCTTGAGTTCTAAGAAAGAAAGCAAGTGCTGATCATCATTGAAAACTTGCCAGTTATTGGTATTATCAGGTACACTAGGTCGATGGACCATCTCAACGGTGAACTTATCTTGAGAGAAGTCAGGATGAGGGATCAGTAGTGACCCTGAGACTGCTAATGAATCAGCCCTGCTATTCTTCTCCCTAGGTATTGCTTCGATGGAGAAAGCATCAAGAAATTCAATGGAATCCCAAACCTAATTCCGGTAATGTTTCAACCTTCCATTTTTTACCTGGAAAAGGCTTCTAACTTGCTTTACAATCAATTCCGCATCACCACGAGCCAGAAGATTCTTTACACCTTGTTCTTTGGCCACTTGCAGTCTAAGAATAAGAGCCTCATACTCTGTTGTATTATTAGTATTTTCAAACTACAACTTGAATGAAAAATGATGAAGTTTTCCTTCAGGTGACACCAGTAGGACACCAGCTCCAGAACCAGCTGAGGAACAACTTCCATCAAACTCTAAAATCCAAACACCATTAGGATCTTTAGGTGACACTTTGGGTAGTTGAATTTCATCAAGAGACATAATCATGTAGTTTCCATGCCCCATATCCTCATAGAGTATTTGTGCTTTAGGATCATCCATTTTTTATACAATATACTCAGATTACTTCTCAGGCAGCAACTTCTTCATTTGTCCATTAACAGGTACGAGTGCATGTGACCAATCCATTTGAATTTCTCCACCCACATCCTTACATAAGTTCCTACTTAGCAACATCCCGTATGAAGGAGGAATATCTACTACTAAGATGGTATCTAAAAATTTCTTCTCAGGTAAAGCAGCAAAAGCCACTTGTGCATCTTTAATTCTTCCAACCAGGGGCACTTCCTTACTCTCCATAGAGTAACAAGATCCATAAGTACATGTGAGGGTTAAGCCTAAGGCATGAGCTACTTTAGCAGGCATCACATTGTCTAAGGCTCCTGAGTCTATGACACAATTACTGAGCCTATGGCCAGCTATAAGAAGTGTTACATAAAATGGTTTGATTTTGTCATTGGGTGAGGTGACAGCAGCTACCAGACTAGGCTGTGGTGCAAAAGAAGGAGTGGGTAAAAAGCCTTTGGAAGTGGTTTTAGAATGGGAATTGACAAAGTGAATCAGTTTAGAAAAAGCTTTAGGATGGGTTTGATAATACTCAGCCTCTGAGATTTGAACCTTAGTCTTTTTCAGGTGATCAATAATATCAAAAGACCCAGAAGTGGACGGGCCATCATCACTTGAGATCCTAAGTTTATCAACTTTAGGGGAAAAAGAAGTAACTTTAATAGCAGGATTGACAGGACTCACCTTTGGTGTAGATGAAATGGGGATAGGAGATCCTCTTTTTGCAATTATAGGGATAGTTGTCGGCTGCTCCTTAGATTTCTTGGGGGGCTGCATCACTTTCTCCCTCTGATTTGTCTACTCTCGAGTCATGACAATGAATGATTCGCTATTCATGTCTGATACTACTTCATCATAATCATCTCCATCATCAATGCCATCAGTGGTGAAGAAATTAACTCGAGATCCCTCAAGTTCATCTGCTTCATCATTGACTTCTTCTAAAAATTCCTCGCAAGCTTCATTATCCTCATCATCATTTGGTTCCTCAACTTCACAGGTTGCATTGACAAGAACTTTAACAGGAGGTCCTTCAAGTGCTAATCTTGTTTGAGAAGCAGGCAAATGATTTCTGGGCTGAAAATTCCTCCTTGGAATGTCTGCATAAGGAGCATGCTGAGCCAATTGTTTCTTTATAGCAATGAGATCATTCGCAAGTTTTTGAACTAATGGATCAGTATTAGGTCCAGGGGTGGAAGAGGAGGAAGCAGCAGACTTAGATTTGGAAGGGTCTCTCCTCAACTTCCCTGATATCATCAAATCATCCTCGACACTAACAGCAAGAGTTTGATCCTCAACCAATGTTGCGAGATTAGCCCTTCTTAGCACATAACTAACTTTAAGCGATTGGGCATTTAAGAAGAAACATTTTTGGATTTGATCTACAGGTCGAGTATTTTCTGGAATTTTATTAATCAACCTGTTGAATCGGGCCACAAATTCTCTCATGGGCTCTGGTGAATCTTTCTTTATCTGAGAGATTTGGGCTAGCAAGGCATGCACATCTTCTGCTGGTTTGAAACAGTTTTCAAACCTAGTTCTCATGGTGTCCCAAATAGTGATAGTACCAGCCGGAAGGTGATAGAACCAATCAGCAGCATTATCTTGTAAAGTCTCAATGAACAGTCTCATGGAGATGTCTTTGTGTTCAACTCCCAGAACTCCACATGCAACTATGAAGGCTGTGATGTGTTCATCAGGATGCACTTTACCATCACCTTTGAATTTAGGGAAGTTCTTTCGATTACCTCTGGGTAACTCATGCAAAGGCTGAGGAAGAGCAAGGGGCCCGACACGATGACCCCAGGGTAATGGTACCGCCATTCTTGGAAAAATGGCTTGGAGAGGAACTACAACACTAGCAAGAATCAAAGCTCAAAGGTTAGGACTAGTTGGCTCTAAAGGAATACCACCCGTAGGAATTCTATCTTGAACAGGTGGAGTGCTTGTCGAATGAGTCTTTCTATTTCTCATTGAAGGGAAAGGAAAACCCTGTTGCTCCAAAATCTGAAACTGAGGATCTTCAATACCAAGGGCCCTTCTCCCTCGAGTAAAACGTGGAATCACTAGATCAAAGGATGATCAAAAATTACATAACTGGAATATGATTTTCCCTAGTGGAGTTGCCAAAAACCGTTGGTCGTCAAATAGCACTTAACGAAGAGCAACAGTCAGGGGACAAAAAGTCCCTCCTCTTTAATGGGAGAGGTTCCCTTATTTAGAAACGAACCTATTTAAAAATATACAAAACATGATTTTCTGGTTGAACTTGGGCATTACGAAAGTGTTTTCTATAAAGATCATCAATTACAAAAGGACTGAGGAATGAGAATACGAGAATGAGTAAAAAGGCAACATGCAGAATTATAGATAATAGAGTAATTCTTTATGTATGTGAAGTTACAGTGAATTGAAACAAGATCATTTGTATCATATAAATAAGATGGAATTTAAAGACACAAAGTTCTGTAAATAACATCTGCTAGAACACAAAGTTTCTTAACATAACACAGACAAATGATCTTCACAAAATTAAATGAAAAGCTGGGGACAAAAGAGATCAGATAGACAAAGAATGAAAAGCCCTTCTTTATTGATTTCTTTATGATCTATTTACACTTTCAGAAAATAAGCCAAGTTCTTCCTCTCTTTAAAATGGCGTGGAGACGCCATTATATAGCTTACAAATCAGTTACTCTTTGTAACTACTTCTTTTAAGTAAAGATTAGTTAAGGATTGCCAATCGCAATACCTCAACTTATTACAATGAATTCGAGAAAAAGAATTAGAAAAGAAGAGAAGAATAAGGAGAAGAAGACATGTGGTTATGAATGGGAGGGACCCACTAACTTCAAAATTCACTGCCTGAATCTCTTCAATGCCTCGGCTATGTCTCTGCCACGAGGGACTGACGTGTTGGCTGTAGACTGACCCCAAAATCTGAGGCACTTCTCAATTTCCTTATCAAACTCGACATGAGTATGATAGTCTTTATTTACTTCTTCAATGGCCGATTGAAGAGAGTAGATCTCCTTCATTTTCTCTTTGGAGATGAAGATTTCCTTGAATAGATTATCTTTAACAAAAGATCTGAATTGAGCTTTGATCTCTTGCAAGGAAAGAGGCACACCAGAAGTTTCATCCTGAAGATGACAGTGCATATCTTTGAAAGTAGATACAACCAGTGTCTTGAAAGCCTCACCCTTCTACCAGCTATTCTTCAGCTCTCCCAAAGCCTCCTCCAAGACTTTGATCTTCCACTCCATGCTGTAAACCAAGGACTTTGATAGATTATCCTTTGCATCATCAAAAACCTTATTTTCTAATAAAATGTTCTCATCTGTCTGTCCCATGAGACGGAGGTCTACTATGCAACTGCTCCAGAGTTTGAGCTCTTTATCTATGACCCCGATAGTGGAGGAGAACTTCTGTTGCAAATTTTTCACCTTTCCATGGAGTTTGAAAGCTTCATCGATGAAGTTCAATCCTGCAACAAGCATATCTTCCACCAGAGCCTCCATAGCTTTGCCTTAGACAAAATACTTGTGCATTCCTTTGATACTCTGTACTTCATCTTGGCTCAAAATTACAGGTGGTGGAAGAGTAGTCAATGGGGTAGGGTCCAAAACTTTGTCCTTAGACAAAAGAGATTTGATAAAGCTAGTGAGAATCTGGGCTTGTTCCTCCAACTGTTCAATTTTTTGCTGCCCTTTCTCTACCCTCCCAATGACTCTTGTAACCGTTTCCTGGAGGTTGTGGATCTCACCTTCAGGAGTAGATTCTCCCATTGGAATCCTTGAGAGTTCTAGGTCAGATGCCTGCAAGTGTTGCTCTGATTTATCTACTGTAGGCTTAGGAATCTCTAGGAATTGCTGATCCTGAGCATCAGACACTATCCTAGAGGTGATTCTGGCTTTTTTGGCGCGAGAAGGAGTAGTGCCTAACAAGGCTTCGACAGCATCAAAATTTTTCCCTGAGCTCCGAGAGGAAGATTTCCTCTTCCTACTGTCAACAAAAGGTTGCACCCACACAAAAGAGGAAGAGGAATCCATAGGAGGGGCAAGGGGACCAAGAAACAGAGAGCTCATTACGCTGAAGGTTTGCACAGCTATTGTCTCAAGTTGAGATGTGAGTGGCGCGCTTGAGACAATTGCGGTAGAGGAATCAATAGCACTTGGAATTTTAGTGCTTTAGACTTCCTTATCTTTATCCGTTGGATCTTCAGGAGCATTTACAGGGGCTAGAACTTCACTCTCTTCACTTTCACTGAGAAAAATGATGTTCTCTGGTCCTAAAGGCACTTCTACCTGCTTTCTTTGAGGATATTTTTCAACAGGATCCTTCTTAACCTCTTTGAATTTCTTTTGGTACACTTGAGTGGATGAAGGAGTGGAAGCTGCATGTCCTTGCGTTGATGAGGCAGGAGGGGTTTACGTAGGTGTGTCTGATATGGGAGTTGATGCTTCCCTCCTTGGTGTTGAAACATCCTTAGAAGAGGATTCTCCTGAGTTCCTTCTAAGCTCTCAAACTTTCCTATCAAACTAGACCTTAGTCCTGACTAAGACTGGAGCTAGGATCTCAGCCAGATCATCTTTCTCTTTCTTGTTCCAATATAAGTCCTCCAAGGGAGTGTGCTTAACCACATTGTCATACTCATATGAGTATAGATCAGAGTTGTCATCCTGGAGTCCTTCAGGAACTTGGTACAAGCCGAGTTGTTGGATCAATTATAGAGAGAACCTGCCATAGTGCCTCCTTCTAGCCTCAAAATCATTTGCACAGTCAACCCAATAGTCTTCTGTATTTTCCCTATGATGATAGATTATATTGATGTTCTATTCAATGAACTTCTTCAAGTCGAAGCAAGTTCTTGGCTTGAAGAAATGAACAGTGATGGGAACCAGGGCTCTTTCTATATTCTGTACGTCCAACACTGTTTTACAAGTGTAATTTCCCAAAGATATGGGAAAGTGTAAACCAGTAATCTTCTTGTCTCTGCAGGTTCTGTGTAATTTGTCTAATTGCCTGCATACTTCTATCAAAGCCATCTTATTACTGCAGAACATGGGAAGCCTCAGAGGGGTTCCCTCATAGCCAGCAAGCCTGATATAGGAGAATTTTCTGAATTGAATAAAATAGGCACCATAGTGCGATATCAGGTTTATGGCTTCGTCAGAAAACCTTCTAGCAGTGTCACCTTCAAGCAGCCTGACCACGTACATGGTGAAAGCATCATTTACCCTTCTGAAATTGTGATTACTGGTCTCTAGGGTGAACTGCGGGCAGTAGGCATATACAGGATCATCCTTGTGGGCATCAATGTAAGAAAAACCAAACCATTGCCTTGATGCCACTAGAGTATACATCAGGTACGAAGTCATGTAGAACTTCTTCATTTGTTGTACATTGGACAGCTGCTCCGACAAGTTCATGCTGATGATTTTCACCTAGTTGATATTTTGAGTTCCCTCGCACACCATGCTAATGAGAGGGCACATCCAGAAATGGATTTCGTTAGTAGAGGGTAAGCCCATAACCTGAGCTAGTAGGATTATAAAATCCGACAATTCTTCATTGAAATCAGCCCAGAAAAGAGTCTTGGATACACGAGATGCTCCCTTGTTAGGGTTCTTTAGCCAGGACTTCGCCACCTGCACCTTGTATTTATCGTTGTCTTGATTGAACAGGGCCTGTACTTAATCTTGGGAAACAACTATGGCATTATCCATTTCTGGAATCCTCAGTGCAGTGCTAATGGTGGTAGCATCCAGTTTAGCGATGAGTTCCCCATGTACGTTGGTTAATTAGCTTGAATCAGGGTTGAAGTGAGCTCCACATGAAAGCATTATATCAACACACTGCACCGAGATTGGGAAACCTCTAGCAAAAGCCAAACCACCGTCGTGAATCATCTGCACCTTTGGTGTAGGGTTTGCATCTGCCATCCTTGCCCAAAAATCACCGAAATCAAGATGACGAGCTTCAATGTCCCCAATATTGGGAACGACAGACTCTAGTGGTGAGATTTGTTCTTGTCCCTGAAATTTGATCTTCATATTGATAGTAATTTGGAGAGCAGAGCCACAAACTAAACTCAGGAAGGAATTACAGAGGGAAGGGATACACGCGCAAGATTTTAGATTGCAAGGGTTTGAGCAAAGGATAGCATGGAAGCAGTGTCAAAAATGCAAAGGGGGTTCGCTCGTTATATAGCTGATTAGGAGAGAGAAATACAATGAATGCGCATTTAATACATACCTACCAATTTGAATAAGCAGGATATTCAGGTAGAGTAGGAAAAATAAGCACGAATGACACTTGGTTCATTTGGGACATGTGAGATGTGAATGTGTGAAACACGCGGCTCGGTCGATTCGGCTGAAAATGGAACAACTTGCCCAATTGGACTTGGGACATTTGGGACGTGAAAGTGCTAAGTACGCGGTTCTGGTGTTTTGGTCAAAAATGGAACAACTTACCCAATTGGACTTGGGACATTTGGGACGTGAAAGTGCGAAGGACGCGGTTCGGGCGTTTCGGATGAAAATGGAACAACTTACCCGATTGGACTTTGGGACATTTGGGACAAGAAGTTCCGATGGGCCCGAAAAAGACAAACTTCGGGGAAACCGACCGATCGGGGAACAGAGGGCCTGTTTGAACTTGGGACACGCGGGACAAAAATGTCTGACAGGTCTTAAAAACACACAAAATGACCCAAAAACGTAGATTTTCTAAATTTCTCAACTTTTAACATTTTCAGTACAATAGAGAAGACACTTAAAGTGAAAATTTTGAATTTTCACTTTCTTAAGAGCAGGGAATTTTGAGTGGACAACAAAACCTCACTTCGGGTTTGATTCCACCCACGCTATACCTTCTTGGTACAAAGAAAATGACTTCTGTAACTTTCACCGTGTGAAGGGACACAGTCATGAAAACTATAAGATGTTGAAAAATATAGTGCAGGAAATGGTTGATGCAGGGGATATAACTCTCAATAATCCTAATGCCCCTGCTAACTGAAATTTGAAAATCTTCAACAAACCATTCCCGAACCACTCATCTAACAGTAACATAAATGAGGATATCTTAGCCAAGGAGAGTGTTCATGAAATCCATGCGATCTTCAACTCCCAACCAAAAGCCTCTATCGAGAAAATTCTGAATCAAGCCTCTTCATTAACGCAAGAACCCAAACCCCCTTCACCACCATCAAGACAAGATGAAATCCTTTCCGTTCCTTTACCCATAAAGGAATTAACTGCCCAGAGTTCTCTTCTCATAGATGAGCCTTCTTACACCACATCCTTGCAAGACTGTGAGCAGATCTTATCTAACTTATCTATTTCCCAAACATCTCCTTCCGTCACTCTTGCTATAAAAGAAGAAGGCTCGCCACTGTTTCTATCATCCTTGGAAGAGAAACCCCTTGAACCAACATCACCACATTCTTTAATCATGATGGTTCCCCTCAAACATGCCCTTCTACGTATTAGTTCTTCATCGCCTAAATCTTTTCAGCGACCAGTTGACCTCTTAACACCCATTGATACAGAAGCCTCATTTACCCCTTGTATCACACCCACAGTGGACTGGAATTACAACCCACCTCTCTTCCATAAAAAATTTCCTATTCACACGTGAAGATTGTCATCCCTCAGAAGATAGAAGAGTCCTATGGGAGTGTTTGAGTACACCATGCTCTACTCAGATGCAGATGACCAATCCATACACCTCTACCATATACCCGCGGTGTTTACAAAAGCTCAAAATGCCTATGTCCTCACCTTCACCCCCCTCATCTCTACCGAATACCTCATTTACCTCTATTAACCTAACCAAACCTCCCCCTACGCTTGGGACTTCACCAATACCCAACCTAACACACCCACCTAAATGGTTAGATTTATCTAAAAATAAAGCCATCCATCCACCTAGGAGACAGACCCAATATCTTCAAGACCAATGAATGCCTCTGTCACAACTAAAACCCTCGTTGTCACACCTACCTTCTATATTGGGACCTCACCCCTCCACCTTGCCTCAATACATCGTACCTCCTGCGTTTTATTTAAAATGACTTGCACCTTCTACATCCATACAGAGATCTTGTCCACCTATCAACCCTAAATAAACTCCACCATCAAAGGATTTGTTTACTGTCACTCCTCTTTCTCTGTGGTTGTTTTCTGCTACCACGTCATCTGACCAGCTAAACATAACTTCTGCACTAAAGAAGCCACATTTAGTTAAATCCAATTATCAAAACCCCTTGGCTAAGCCACCACCCGTACAAATCAAACATACCCATTCATTACCGAAACCCACCCAGTCAATAACCTCATCTTCCTCTGACTTTGACCCGCTCAAAGGGTCTTACGAAAAAATCCTTGCTATGTTGGTGGAGAATGCGACCATTTCCCTACCCCCACTTAGACCCTATGATCCATCTAAACCTCGACCTATAGGTTATGATGATTCTAAAATCTGCGCTTATCACCGCACACCAGGACATGATGTAGAGGGATGCAAAGCATTGAAAGTCATACTTCGTCAGTCACGTCTCTCGGATAGAAAGGTCAAGAAAGAAAACTTATGAAGGGATAAACCTTTAGCTTCAATCCCCTCTCCTATACCACCTGTCCCCACCTCACCAAGATCTATCATTATTACAACCCCACCTTTCGAAGACCATGACTTATCCCTACCGTCTTCCTCCTCTCTTGTTCACGAGATCAACATGATTAGTGTTGCTACTCAAGGGAAGAAAAACAATGGGAAAGCTAAATAAAGCACACCTACGGCCTCTCTTTCTCCTTCTACCATCCCGATCGCACCACCACCTAAAGTGGTTATTCGTGGACCTGCTTACCCCATCTCTAATGGAGTTGCCCACTAAACCATGATCAAACAGCTTCACCAATCACCTGTAAAAATGACACTGTATGATCTCATTCAGACCTCTAAATCTCATCGACAAGCTCTCATTGAAATCCTTCAAGGGATAGAGGTCTTACCTAACGAAACCTTGCCCGTTACCTCCATCTTAACACCTAACCACATTGCTTCTCTCACCAAACAATCTATCACTTCTGTCCCTGTACAGCAAACCATTGCTGTTAGTTTCTCTGAAGATGAAATTGTTGACTTTGGTGCAGAAGATCCTGACCCCACTCTTTTCATCTCAGCTTACATCTGGGACATCCACGTACATCATGTTATGATTAACGGAGGCGCTAGCCTAAACATCATCTCTTCCAAAGCCTTCCAACAAATGAATATCCCCTCTAGCTGCATGTGTGCCAACCCCACCATGGTGCATTCATTCAACGATACTATTACTTCTACCTTAGGCACTGTGATCCTTAACATTCATGTAGGGCCACGTACCTTACCTGAACTCTTCTATGTCCTTAAAGGTGAATTCCAATACAACACGTTTTTAGGCCACCCTTGGATCTGGGCTATGGGATGTGTTCCCTCCACCTTACATAGATGCATACAATTCGAGTATGAGGGGAAATCCTACACCGTAAAAGCTAACGCTCCCCCCTTCAAAACCTGTAATTTTTTATATCACCCTAATGATGTGCTTGTACCAGTCAAGACACCAATTCATCCAACCCAACCATCCACTTCAACCACACCTCAACCATCCACCTCAACCGCACCTACACCTTCAACCAATGAAACTGCCGTCGCAAATACCACTTCCTTTCCTACAGACAATATCCCAACCTCATATCCCTTAGTAGATGTATTTCAATGCCTTACGCTAGGGGAGTATCACCTGTATAACTTTAGCACGTTCCATACCTCACAGGAGTACAGATAGTTACATGCGTATCCTACCTACGACCGTCGTGTGGGGGAAGTAATCTCCTACGGACCACCTAATTGCCGCACCAACCTAACATATGGGGGTGTCAATACATCCTCTGTCACCCCTGAACCTCCCCTTGGTTTGGTTCCCTTCCAATCTGATTTTCAAAATCTAACTAATCGTCATTTTTCCCTCACCTTCTTGATGGACTATTCTTGGAAGGGCTTTGGTTTTGGTCTTTATAAACAAGGCCGACAATGATCATTCCCATTACTACACGCAAACATAAAGATCGTCGTGGTCTTGGATTCTCTAAACAACCTACACTGAAAACATCACATATCCGCTATATCCAGGAAGGTGACAAAGTCACCCCTTCCGAACCATCATCACCCATTTTTCCATCGTCACCCACAGAGTCGATAGACCCTGAATCTAACCCTCCTAACTTTTTTTTTTCCATAAACGCTATCTTCCTGGGTCCTCTCACTTATCAACGTGGTAATGAAGACCCATCTTCTCTTCCCCTTCTATATCCAGACATGATCGAAGAGGACTCACCTTCAATTAATGTTGTTGAGTGCCAGGATGACAACTCTATCCTCACTTACCTTGGTGCGGATGATTCTTATATTCAACACGCCTTGCCATCTGAAACTCAAACCATGTTGAATGAGTCAACTATAGAAATCAACATCCACACCAAGGACGATCCTCACATTGTGAAGATTGGACAATCTCTTACCGCATCAGAATAAAATGCCTTCATTACCTTCCTCCATGCCTGCAACCAAGCTTTCACTTGGTCCTACATTGACATGCCAGGAATTGATCCTGACATTACTGTCCATAACATTACCTTAAAACCCGATGCCAAATCAGTTAAACATAAACTGAGAAAAATTCATCCACGCATTGCCCTCTTGGTCAAAGAAGAGCTTCAACGACTCCTTTCTATTTCCTTCATCTTACCTATTGACTATCCTCAATGGATCTCTAACATCATACCTGTTACTAAAGCAACGGGGGGACTTCGGATATGTATGGATTTCTGGGACCTTAACCTCGCTTACCCAAAGGATGACTTCCCCCTCCCAAGTATTGATCAACTTGTTGATCTCACTACGGTCCATGAGATGCTTTCTCTCATGGATGGCTTCTCGGGATACAATCAAATTTTGGGAGCCCCAGCCGATCAACATAAAACTACCTTCATAACTCCTTGGGGAACCTTCTGTTATCGTGTCATGCCATTTGGCCTTAAGAATGCTGGTGAGACCTATCAGCAGGCTATGACTTACATTTTTCATGACATTATGCACGCTATCCTTGAGGATTATGTCGATGATCTTCTTGGCAAATCTAAACATCGCAGTGAACATCTTGATGTTTTAACCATTATTTTCGATCGCCTGTTACAATATTGTGTTCGTCTTCAACCAAAGAAATGTGTCTTTTGTGTCCTTTCAAGAAAAATCCTTGGTTTTATCGTCTCTTTGCGTGGCATCAAGGTTGATCTACTAAAGTCAAAGCTATCCTAGAAATGCCCCCACCTACTAACCTCAAACAATTGCGTAGTTTGCAAGGTAAACTCCAATCTATCCGGTGTTTCATCTCTCAACTCTCGGATTGATGTCAACCTTTCCATCATCTCCTTAAAAAGGAAATTTCCTTTCAATGGAGCGAAGAGTGCCACCAAGCCTTTGAGGCTCTTAAAACCTATCTCTTGCAGCCACCTGTGCTTATCCCACCTCAGGACGATCACCCTTTCTACCTTTACCTTTCCGCCACTGACCATGCTGTAGGAGCCATGCTCGCACATCGTGACTCCGAGCATCGAGAACAAGCCGTTTATTACATAAGTCGTACTCTCGTGGATTACGAGACTAGGTATACACATGTAGAAAAGTTGTGCCTAGCCCTATCATTCATAGCCACCAAACTCCGACACTACCTCCTGAATCACAAAACTTTTGTCATCACCAATGCGGACCCCATTCATTATATGTACGCCAAACCACATCTAAACCAATGCATCGCTAAATGTCTTATGCTCCTTGCCGACCTCGACCTTGAATTTGTACACCAGAAATCAATCCAAGGACAAACTATCGCAGACCAACTCGCAGAAGCCCCTTTACCTGGGGAACAATTTACCAATTTTAATTTCCTCGACGAACTCATTGCCACTCTTTCACTCAGTGAGGAGTCGTATCCAATGACCCTCTTCTTCGATGGATCCAAATGCTAGTGCGGCAGAGGAGCTGGAATTGTTCTCATTCCTCTTGACGCTGAGCCTATGCCTCTTTCATTCCGGCTCGATTTCCCCTGCACTAATAATACAACGGAATACGAGGCCCTTGTTTTAGGTCTCCAAGTTGCGTTACACTTAGGTGTAAAATCTATTAATATTTTTGGCAACTCTCAATTGGTAGTCAATCAAGTTATGGGCATCTACCAATGTAAAAATGAGGAACTTCAAAAGTACAAACATTACGTGGATTCACTTTTGACCTTATTTACTCATTATTCTATCCAAACCATTCCCCGCTCCACTAAAAAATTTGTGGATACTATGGCTTGCTTAGCCTCGCAAATTCCTGCCTCACCAACTGACTCTGACATATTCATCTTGGTCCAACAACTCTTTGCCCCATCTTACTCAGCCCCGGATGTTTGTATGATAAATAATGTGTCTGCTAATTCGCAGGATACCTGGTATCACCAATTTCACGACTACCTTACAACCTCTGTTCTCCCACCTGACCTTACTAGTAACAGAAAACGTGCTTTTCTTAAAAGTGTTTCTCGTTATGTCATCATGGGGGGACTCCTCTATAAACGTGGCTTTGATGGCATCCTCCTTCGATGTCTAACCGGTGCGGAGGTCACCTATACCATCCAACAAGTCCATGACGGTATTTGTGGTGGACATTTTAGTGGCCTTGCCATGGCCAAACGGATCCTTCGAATAGGCTATTATTGGCCTACTCTTAATAAAAACTTCTACGAATATGTTAAGCATTGTGTTATGTGTCAAAAACATGCCAATCTTCAACATACTCCTAGCCATCCGCTACAGGTCGCACGAGATCTTTGGCCTTTCTCACAATGGGGTTTAGACCTTATTAGTGAGATTCACCCACCCTCTTCGCAACGTCACCATTGGATAATCACAGCAACCGAATATTACACTAAATGGGTGGAAGCCATTCCACTCATTTCAACCAAAAAAGAAAAAATCGTAGAATTCATTAACTATCACATTATCTGTCGTTTTGGCGTTC
This sequence comes from Taxus chinensis, assembly GCA_019776745.2. NCBI lineage: Eukaryota > Viridiplantae > Streptophyta > Pinopsida > Cupressales > Taxaceae > Taxus > Taxus chinensis. The sequence goes on from CM034149.1 coordinate 372,377,398, forward strand.
CTCATCGCCTGATAACAGATAATGGAAAATCTTTCAAAAATAAGTTGTTACAAGACCTTTGTGACAACTTTGGTATCAAACTTAGCTTCTCATCACCTTACTATCCACAAGCAAATGGTCAAGCCAAATCTTCTAATAAAACCCTAACCAAAATCCTCATGAAATTTGTTAACGATTCTGGAAGCAATTGGCCTGATCACATCCCCTTTGCCCTTTGGGCTTATCAGACTAGCATTTTCACCTCCACTAATGCCACCCCATTTTCTTTGGTATATGGTACCGAGGCTGTCTTACCTCTCGAAATAAAAATACCCTCCCTAAGAATATCTCTTCAGGATATTCTCACCAATGATGATTTCCGCCAAGAGCAGTTAGCCCAATTGGAGCTTCTTGACGAGCGTCATCTTATAGCTCTTGACCACCTTCAAATCTATCAAAAGCGCATCAAGCGTGCTTATGATAAGTGACTTCATGAGCGTACCTTTAAGGTTGGTGATCTTGTCCTCAAAGAGAATCAACATGTAACCAAACTAGAAAAGAGAAAACGCGGCAAATTTGCTCCAAATTGGATTGGGCCTTACATTATCACTCACATTTATGGATCAGGCACTTATCGTTTAGCTTCGCTTAATGGTAAACCCGAGCCTGAACCCCTTAATGCCTTGCATCTTCGACCATTCTACTGTTGAATTTAGTGTTATATCACTTCTTATCTACCTTGCGCTCGTCCCTTGAGCTCATTTACCACCTCATACACTTTTGTTTCATGCATCTCAAAATAAAATCAAGCTCACATGGTTTGGTCATAATCTCCCTGTTAAAGATGCCTTCCCCTTATTAGTCTAGTCCATGACTTAAAAGTATCAAAATAACATGTTCTCAATTATACGCTTATGGGATATTCTTGAGTCAAACTTCCTACAAAACTAGATGCTTCATGCCAACCGGACATCTAGACCTCTAAGTTCTACATAGACTGCTCCCTTGAAGGACATCTATGTGCAAAACCACTTCTACTATTATAAATAGACTGCTCCCCTGAAGGACAGCTATACACAAAAACCACATCTGCTACTATAAATAGACTGCTCCCTTGAAGGACAGCTATACAAAGTCAGCCTCTATCAGAAGCTTCTCACATTGCTCAGCTTCGTGAAGACCTCAAGAACAACAAAATACATATCCCATGTAGACTTCCCGCATCGATCAGTCTATATCCAGAAAAGTAAAAAGTAGTATTCCAAAGCACTTTTGAGTCATGGACTTGTCTATTTAGGTTTGGTTCTCTTTCGTCAGAATAATCACCTTATAACAAGTTCTCTGCACCCCGACTATACCAGCTACCTCACCCCACCATTTGTCAAAGCATTAAAACTCAAGGGACGTGACATATATCTGATATATTGTGATTATACAACTCTTTTCACCTATCAACTTCTCGCCTATCCAAGGCACCTAGGGATTCAAGCTCATCCTGATGTTAATATGTGGTTTGTTTAGCTCTTCTCAACTACGGGACACTTTTGTCTCTTTTACTCGAATCTAGGATTATGTGTTGACCTTAATCAGGATACGGTCCCCTACTACTTGGGTAAGCTAACTTTCGCTTCACCTATACCTACACCAACATCGCCAATCCCTTACCAACACCAACAACATTATCCGACCAATATCAATATTTTTTTACCAACCAAAAAATTTCCTAACCACAACCAAATTGCCTAAATTCACCTCTCCCTGGTCCTAAGGGAGAACTACATCAGTCTGAGGCCCCTCCTTGCTTTGTGCAATGGGCTATGTAGGCAGCACTTAGGAGACATGGGGTCTCCCAAGGTTAGCTCGACCATCCCCTACCATAACCTATCATGTGTGGTAAATATAAATCTTTTTGTGTATTTCTATTTGATCACATTCATTTTTATCCTTTTTCAAAACAAAACATTCAAAACACAACCATTCTTATTATTATCATAACTCAAATCAACATACATATTCAGTTTTATTTAGATGTTAAACAAATACATCTTCTCTATCATCGACACGTAGGTCGGCATCCTTATTTATTCTTATACCTCCTATGAAATTCACTTAGACCCTTGCGCCTCCTCCCGAATCAGGTGGTGATCGTGATCGTCAACGCCACTCACTTGGTCTCTCCATCCTCAAAGGTGACACTGCTATTGGTTCCTCCCACTGATCCACCAACATCTCCTGTAACATATGAATACGTCCTCTCACGTGGTGGAATCTCACCTCTAGTCTCTCCACTCGTGACTCTGCAACCGCTAACAATCCCGTTGTCTCATTCACCCACGTTTGGAGCTGATGAACTAAACCATGCAGACGATCTCTCTCCGTTGTAATCACAGTTATCTCAGGATGATCGGCCCTCTCATGTACACCTCGCAGCTCTGCTACCCACCATAATCTATAAGCCTCTGTATCGCTCCCGCATCCATTACCCTGCGATCGCCCTGCTATCTCTTCTGGTCCTTCTGGAGGTGTCAGCCAGGGAGGTGAGAATCCTGCCTCGGAATCGATCCTCATGTATGGACTATAAGCCATAGGTATATCCTGAATAAATCCAAATTGTCGCCGCACGCGATCTAGAGGAATCCTCTCGTACTCACCTGGCCTGTGCCCTGTAGATCCACCTCAATCGCTCTACACCCCTCAACTCCTCAGCTATGTTCTCTGCACCATATAGTTCCCGTAAGGCCTCCAACGGCATATCCGTAATCGTCACCATCTCCCATACCTCCTATAATACTGGGAATGTCATCTATCACGGCCTGGAATCTCGCCTCTTGTTCTATCTAGACCCATCGTCTGAATCCCAACCTCTGCACTCCTGTCTCTCTTTCCTGGATTGGTCGGCCTATTGGTCGCACACACATAATGTGCTCATAGGCCCAACAATGTAATAAGTATGCACAATCCAGTGTCATCCTATGATTTCACCTGCAAGCCCATAAACCCCTGTATAGCTCCGCCAGATATGCAGGTTCCCATGCAAAAGTCACACTCCTTTCTATCGTTTCCCAAATAACACACATCAATGCTTTGAGGGAAATCAGGCTGTTCCCTATCCACAGCCCTATGCCACCTGGACTCCTCCAAGTCCCAGCCTTTCGCATTTTGGCCCAATCAGCTGCCTGACCATAGTGGCCGCATCCGTTTCAATCAGCGCCTGATCCTAGGCCGCATCGTAACCTATTTGGCGTGACCTACGGCCGCAACCAAATTTGGCCTTAACCCACAGCTGCAACCCACCCAAGGCCACAACCCGAAGGCCGTAACCACCCATTTAGCCTGACCCATAGCTGCAACCAACCATTTGGCCCAACCCACGGCCGCAACCAACCATTAGGCCCGACCTAAGGCTGCCCCGCCAATTTGGCACCTATCTAACCATAACCAACACCTACTTAGGCTACCGACCCAAGGCCGCAACCAACCAATCAAGGCCGACCCATGGCCGCAACCAACCATTTGGCCTGACCCAAGGCCGCAACTAACTATTTGGCCCAACCAATGGCTGCACCCAACCAATCAGGCCCGACCCAAGGCCGCAACCAACCATTAGGCCCGACCCAAGGCCGCACCCAACCTAATCAGGCCCGACCCAAGGCTGCAACCAACCATTAGGCCCGACCCAAGGCCGCAACCAACCAATCAGGCCCGACCCAACGCCGCACCCAAATAATCAGGCCTGACCCAAGGCCACACCCAACCAATCAGGCCCGACCCAAGGCCGCAACCAACCATTAGGCCTGACCCAAGGCCGCAACCACCCAATCAATCGGCCCGACCCAAGGCCGCACCAATTAAGTACCTCGCCCAAAACCCACAAATTACAATTTTATCCACCCATCATGTAGCTTTTTGTTCAATCAAGCTCACCTGTTCGTGTTTTAGCATGATTAGGGTACTTGACTTGATCAGTCGACCAACTTTGCCTAGACCAAGACCGTGACATTTATATCAACCAAACCAACCATTTGGTACTGCCGAACATGCCTAAACGTTCCTGTACCTTACCCGTTATATCCCCTGGAGCTACTTCCTATGCCTTGGATACCAGGATTATATCACCCTTGTTTGGATAAACTATCGACCTTTGCCTATGAATTGCTTGTTTGCTCTTCAAATCATGTACCCTGGTCGCACTACTGCATTTCAACGTGCGTCTGCTTCCTTGAACTTACCCCACCATCTTACCATCATCTCAACACCATTCACCCTTTATCAACCCTATCCCTGATTTCACGTTGCCTCAATCTGTGATAGATTTGAGGGGGATTACCTATACCCTTAACGGGAGTAACCACTTCTTATTATTGTCAGTGCAGCTTTACAAGACAAGCTACATGACAACAAGGGGCTAATGTAGACACCAAATTTGTGTCTTACGACACCCTGTGCCCCACATCTCATTTCGCAACCTAACCTCACCACCTAAACCTTGCACAATTATTTATTAATTACCTTATAATTAATAAATCCACATTTTCAAACCTGCCACCTCATTTTGCCACCTCATCATGACCTAGCCCTAATCCTAAACTAACCTAATTAAGACCTATAACTTGGTCTACATCCACACCCATGACTAATTACCCCTCACCCGCACCAAAACCAACCTAATAATGACTTGACCAAGCCCACAACTAATCTCTCGGGAGAAAAGGAGGGAAGGTTGGCTATTTTACTAAAAATAGCCCACTTTGACTTAACCGACATCGGTTCCTACTCGACTGCCTGTCGGTTACGTAACCGCCATCGGTTCCCTGTAAATGACCTCCCCCAACCAAAAACAAGGGGCTGGAATTCATTGGAAAGATCGGATAGTCATTGGAAGGATCTGAAATTCACTTGACAGAGCAGAGACAAGTGAAGGAAAGAGAAGAGTTTTGCAGAGAAGGACATCGAGCCCAAGACTGCAACTGAGTAACCAGAGCCCAGTGACACTCATCCAAGCATTGGGAGAGAAGATAGCTCATCTTGGATTGTCAGATCATCCTACCTGAACCCTGCCTTTGTCATCACAGTCCTTGGACCTATATCTTCATCAGGAACTAGTAAGTAGTGTCTTGTACGTTCTTTTAATAACATTTCTTGGACTTCTGAATCACAGTAATTATAAGTCTACTCCCAGATCCACTACCTGGTAACACCCTACATCTAACTGTACCTCCTCTACCCTTACATTGCCCCAAGAACAGCCCCCCATATTCTCTGAGTCTTCTCCATCACCCCCATTACCTATCCCCAATCATTTACCAGCCTAATAAACACCATAGCCACCTTATAGTCAACCTTCACTAAAAGCCCCTAAATCACTGCCCCTACCGATATCGGTTATCAGAAACCGGTATCGGTGACAGTGACCGGCATCGGTCACTGTGACTCAAAACCAAAACCAGCCTTTCCTCTATTGTTTTAATGAGGCAATTAAATTGTAATTTGGCAATAACTTCTTCGTTAGAATTTGTGTTAATTCGTATTAGCAGGGGAACTGACCACCTTCGAAAGGAAGTCCAATATTTCCTGGGCCTAAGGTAGTTCCCTCATTTATTGTCTAATTAGAATCTGGTGGTCTTGTATTCTTACTTGCAGGTAGTCCTTCCTAGACAAAAAGGAGTTCTTCGCAATCGATCTGATCTCTCTCTACGGTACACGCACACCCTCCAAACATTCAACAGGTATTCCTCCTAGCCCTAACCCTTATCTATTTCTAAAGAGAATGAAAGGATTGAAGCACCTCTATTCTAGGAATTGAAACATTCTGTGTGAAACAGGTATATATAAAAAAATGATTACAATACATTAACAATTAGGAGCCATATATCAGATATCTCGGCACACATCCTCTATATCTATGTCACTTGTACCCTCTACCTCCGTGGCCCTAGTTTGGTGACCTGCTAACATCTCCCCACCCATCATGGGTGGTGGCTGGGTCCCTATTGGTGCCTCACTTGGAACTGGTCTCTGTGATCTAGTGGCCTCTCCATGATCTAGCCTCATAGATTGATGGCCCCTTGTGCTCTCTACACTATGAGTGCGAGATCTAGTCCTCTCACTCAAGGCCTGCTATGCTCGGTACTCTCCATAGGATACAGAGTCTACATTGGCCAACATCAGCTGATCCTAGTATTATCTGGCCTCACCTAGGGCATCCTGTAACCTAGATATAGGCATGGTCTATGGTGGCCCCATAGGCCTCAGCCCCTGTACCTATCCTGCGGGACCCTATCCTACTCCTACCTGTGAACTGGGACCCTGCCCCATTGCCTTTGGTGGTGCCCTCTACCCTTGTACTTGTATATAGGCCTGTAAGGCCCCAATCTATGCCCGAGCTGTGGCTAACTAGCCCTGCAACCTTGTCACATGTACTTGTAAGGTAGCCACCTGACCATCATCCCTGCCTTTGTCTCCATTGCCACCCCAACCATCTGGGCCTGAATACTGGCCACCTATACATGTAACTATGCTACCTCCACCTCTAAGCTGGCAAGCTGTGTCTACACCATACCTAATTGGGTAATCAACATTTCCATTTACCTCTGTAGGGTGTCCCTTTGCACTGTGATGGTGGTTATATCTAGCTACCTCAGCCTGGGTGGTATGGCTTGTAAATGAGTTGTCCACCATTATCCATATCTATTTGTGACCTCAACATCATCAATCTGTTGGTCCACTACCTACTCCTCCTGCCCTATGGGCACTATCGGTTGTGGTAGAGGTAAGGGCATCTCCACGTCATCTCTCCTGTACTGCGGGAAGGGCAGAGGTATGTCCTATAGCAGCCCAAACTACTTCCTAACTCTGTCAACTGGGATCATCTTGTGTTCCCCGGCACGGTGACCCTGTATCCATCTCAATAGTTGGATCTCAGCTAGCTCATCATGCATATGCCTATATGATGGGAAGTCCACATATGGCCTCCATATGATGTCCACTTCGGACAACCCCTCTAATAAATGACAGAAATAGGCCACATCATGTGTGGGCTTGTCTTATCTCCACTCTCCAATAGTAGGCACCCATTACCTGTACCCCACCCACACCAATCTCGGTGGAAATGCATCTACTCGAGGCATCCCTACTAGTCACACACAAACTATGTGCTGATAATGCTAGTAATGAAGTAAAATGGTACAACATAGGATGAACCTGCACAAATGCCCATATACTCATAACTCCCTGTATAGCCACACCAGGAATGTTGACGCCCAAGAAAAGTGGGTCTGGTCTATCATCATGTCATGTAATACCCCCATCAAAGATCAGGAAAACTACCTACCCTCCGCATCCGGTAGTGCAAAGCAGTAGACTGCCTCCATCAATAGAAATACTAGCCTTTTCTCCTCCAGAAGGGCTAGGTACATCTCTCCTTAGCACAAGTTGGTGCTATGGAAGGTCAGCTCAGCCATCCCCTCTCCAAACACCGTCAACGTCAGCTCCTCCGAGGCCTTGGGGGAGATCGAATAGACCTGTGTACCTAATATGGGTATCCAAAGAATCGTAAACACATCCTTTAGGGTGACAGTGATCTCTCCCGTCGGTAGGTGGAAAATTTTGGTCATGGAATCTCATTTATCGATGAGTGTGACCATCAAACTAGGTTGTCGAGCTGTATACCGATAGCATTAGACCCCACTCAGGCTCACTGCCTCCACATGCTACATCTCCTCAGGGGTTTTTGCATTGTCAACTATCATGAGTAGGAGTGGAACCCTATCCCACATGCATAAATGATCTCTCCATTGCATCCAATTAAAACAACAAATTAATCTACACCTCTCATACCCATACTCACTCACTATCAATTTTTTATACCCTATTTTACCTCTACCCATCTTAACCACCCAACATGTGGCACTTTCGACCCCTTACTCTCCAAAACCTAACCGGTGTTGGTTCTCTCTAACCAACCTCAGTCACCCCTAAACTGGAATCAGTCACCTATTTTGTGACCAATACCAGTTCAATAATACTGATACCGGTCACTGTCACGGAAAAAACTCGTGACCCCTAAACCCTCCCTTTTCAAACTTCCTATCCTAACACTTCTCCCACCTAAAATCACCTACACCTCCTCCCTCAACCTCATTCCTTCCCCTTTTCTCCCACTTATCTCTCTCTCCCCTCCTATTTGACCTAATTTAGCCTCCCATCTTCACAATTTTATTTTCCCCCACCCACAATAAAAAAAACCAAAAACCCAATTTGTAAATCACCTTATCTATTTAACAAAATACAACAAGAGTTGGATGCTTACCTCATCGTGCTGCCGTCATCATAGTGGCACGTCTGGCCACTACACCGATGGCCCGCCTGATCCCTCTCCAGCCTCTACCATCATAAAATCTCTACCCGCATCTCCAACCAATCGAGTCATGGCCACCGATCCTGTGGGCTGGCCTCTCTACAACCAATCACCCACTACTTAGATTTCCAGATCACCACTCCATTTTGTTTGAACACTTTTCCCTTTTTTTCTCTCTCCATTGTCATTTTCTCAATTTGCTAAATGACAAATGAATTAAAAAAACATGGATTTTTTTGTTTTTATAACAAACCCTACCTAACTGACATCATTTTTACCTTCACCGACATTGGTCGCATGCCCTACCTTACCATGATTGGTTCCACTCTATCAGCATCAGTTACCCTTGACCGGAATCGGTCACCCTCTCTTGCACCTTGCCCTAAATTTTACCCTATTACCCTACCCATCACTCTTTTTCCACATCCAACCTTTACCAAAACCATTTACCTCACCCCCCTAAACTCATCATTTACTTCCTAACCTCGTCCTCCATTGGGGACTCATTATTTTACCCATACCTCAGCCTTACCCATGCCATGACCTAGATATTTGGACCTGGACCATCGCTAGTGACCTTTGACATCATGTGTTCGATATACTTTACAACAATGTTACCTGTGTTGATTGACCTAATGACCTTACCTTGCCTCTTTCCATGACCATTTATCTTAACCCTACCTTTGGTGTACCAGAACATACCTAAACATTCCTGAACCTAACCTACATTGTGTTTCCTAACCATATCATATACCTTAGATACCAGAATCACCTCAACCTTGTTTGGATAAACCTATCGACCTTAGATGATGTAGAGTTTACCTACTCTTCAACCCGGTACCTTGCTATAGTTTATACGTGTGCATGTGTTTGAATGTTACTACCTTTGACCCTGACCCATTACCTATATTACCTGAGTAGACCTTTTTCCTTCCCCCCCATTCCCCATCTTTCTCTTTCTCACATTCACCTTTTTATCAAACCACTCACTAATTCTACCTTCTACCTTGTTAGTTCGTGGTTTGAGAGGGATCACCCACACATGGGGCAACTACGTCTTATTTTTGTTAGCATCACTTACCAATACAAGCTATGCAACAAAAAAGGGCAAAATGTAGACACTAAAATTAGGTCACACTCCCTTTTAGTCCCTTGACAAATAAAAACCTTCATCACATTCACTTAACCATGGCCCCACTCACCATACTAATATTAATTTAATTAAAATAATTCATTATCCTCACCATATTTATTATTTAAATATCTTAATTTAGATCATGCCCACACATCCACCTCACCTAGACACCTCTTCAAGCCACCTCACCCTAAGACCTTTTCTTAGTAAGTTGTGATAACTAATTAAGTCTTACCCAAACCCTAAAAATCAATGCCTACATTCCCTCTAACCAAATTCCCACATACTTACAAGAATATTCCAGTCTAATCCATGGGTTAAAACCATGAGATCCTAGAAAATAAATGGGATCTACCTAGTTTAGTAAACCTAGGAAATCATCTTTTAATCCCCAAAACAACCTTATTTTCAAGGTTGGCAAAAGGTTGGAAGATTCCTAAGAGATAAAACATCTTTTGAGAAAAAATTTCTGTGAGAACACGCATGAAAGGAAGGAGATCATGCATTTTCTCTTACATAGACATCCAACATTCATCTAGCAACCACCTAGCACAAATTTGATCCAACCAGGAAAAAAGGAATGCACATGTAGCCCATGCATGAGCTTTCCAATGTTTGGTGATCCTCAACAGCATTCAACCTCTTACTAACACCTTCATTCATCACTCGCAGGTGCCCAAAACTAGGTTTCAAGTAGGTAGAACAGTTTACTCCTTTGGTTCATTCATTTAATTATTGTATCTTCATCCTTTGTTCTCTTAGCCACCCATTGACCTCCTTTAATACTGACCCCTCCATATCCCCATTAAAACCTCACCAAATCCCATCCAAGCAACTTAATACCTCATTTTGACCAACCTAGTCCTTTGTGCAATCATAAGGGAGATCCAAAGCTCATTCTATGGAATTTCCAATTTTTCACAGTAACCGGTACCGGTTCTCCCCAACTAGCATTAGTCACCCTTAACCGGCATCGGTATTTGTATTTACCAATATAGCCCAGAATAGTAACCTAACCACCTATTCTTACATCACCCTTAATCACCTGTGACCTATCTAAGACCTCTGTCAGACATGCAGAGACCCAGAACTAGTTACTTGACCTTCGGATCTTATTTTAACCTAGCCTGTTAGATTAGATATTTCTTATTATGTTTTAAATGAGATACCTAAATCATTTTAATTACAAGACGATTTACTTCATTACCAGCATTAAATTATTTTAAACAGTGGATTGATAGCCATCTAGGAAGTATCACACTTCCCGGATCTAGCACACACTAGGTAGTTCATTACACATATTATTTAACTTTTATTTCGTGGTCTTGTGTTCCATTTCAGGTAGTTCCTCCTAGCCAAAATGAAGCTCTCACAATCATCTGTGGATAAAGGAGTCAACATGTGGAAACAACCTATCAACCATCATTTCAACAGGTGTTCCTCCTACGTCTGTTACCCTATCTATTTCATCATTTTCAAAGAAAATGTCTAGGAATCAGGTGAAACAGGATGACACACCTAATTTGGAAAGCTAGGTTACATTAGGAATTAAACGTTTGATGTTGTTGTCCTTTTTATGGGATAAATACTTGTTATGTAATGTTAATGAACATAAATTCAAACATGAGTTAATGAAGTTCTCTATATCAAATCAGACTAATCATGGATAAAGAACTTAATGAATGTTTGAATTAGGGTTAGGCATGGTTACTGCACTCTGAATCTTAATCCAATATTAATTATGAGTTAATGACCACTAAGGGGTATGTACATTGTGATGAATCAGTTCTAAGGGATGTTGGCACATGCCAACTGTAGGACTGTACCTTTGAGAATTCCAAGGAATTCTCAAGGATACATTGTTGCAATTGACATGTGGCAACACCCTTCCATAATTGTTCATCTAGATCTACACACATTTGGACTTGAACTTAGTTTCTATCTAGGTCAAGTCAATAGCATGTTTATAATATGGAGTAGCTTCCTATCACTTAGGATACATAGGAAAATTCAGTTGACTTAGGTTGGTCGAGTATGTCCGTATACCCCAAGTCATCATGAGATTATTTCTATAACAAATTATGTTACTAACCTGGGCTAGGGTCAAAACTTAGGTAAGTGGACTGATAAAAGTCAGTAAAGCCCATTCTAGATAATAGTAGAGTGAGGTGAAGGACGTATTCCAAAATAATGAGTATGTTGTTTAGGAATAGTAACATGAACAGTATGTTGGAAATATTTGGCCAAAGTATTGAAAGCTGTTGGTTGCGTTGTCCTATGTAACCTAGTTTAAAGAAACACAGTGTAAAATGAATATTGGTAACAAATATTTAGATAGGTTCTTTAAACAGATCACTCAGTACCTGTTATAGGGTACGAGAACCAAGTATACGTAGTATACATAAAATATTCTATACTTTAAGACAAACATGACAGGTCGGTTACTAACCGAGTCATTACAGCTGCATATGGTTATTTTTTAAGAGATTGATTTGCATGGATTGTGTGTTCTAAATGTTGTTTTATTTAGAATAGAGAACATTGTGTTTTAAAAAAAAAATCCCTTGTTTCTAATGTCTTAAAATGGGAATGTTACATCTTGGTATCAGAGCTGAAGGTTACAGCTCTCTTGGACCTATTGTGTCCATAATCTGATGAAACTTAAATTTTCTTATTAACATAAAATGGTTAGAAAAAGAGGAAATGTTGCAAATAATCCTCCACCTGAGGAAGGAGCAGCAACTTCCCAAAAAATCAATGAGATCTTTGCTACCCTGTTGGACACAAGAGATAGTTTGGTTGTACTTGAACAAAAAGTAATGGGAAATGAGGAGGAGGAAGATGCTGGTAATAATAATCAACCACCTCCTGAGGACAACACCAATTTAGGTGCTGATAATAATAATGTGAACATACCTGATCAGCTTGAGAACAAAATGACTAGGTTGGAAGCTAAACTCACTAATTATATAAAAAGAATAAGTCCACCCAAGTTTGATGGCACCACATTAGGAGATGGGGATGAGAATTGGCTCAGCAAAATGGAGAAATACTTTTCAATAAGGAATTTCTCAAAAGAAACAAAGGCGATATATGGAGCATATCAGCTTTCCCACGAGACATCTTCATGGTGGGATAGATGTAAGGCTGAGTTAAATATTGATGAAACTAATATCACATGGGATCAATTTAAGGGTTAATTTAAGAAATGTTGGTTGCTGCAAATTTACTATGAATAGAAAATGAATGAATTCCATAACTTAGCTCAAGGAAAGATAACTGTAGCTGAGCATTAGGAGCGGTGTACTAAAATCATTAAGTATGTACCTCAGTATAAAACTGACGAGAAGTTTAGGATATGGAAATTCATCATGGGATTGAATCCCATTATAGGAGGAGAGGTGGATGTTCACATCCCAACCATGATGGAAAGGGTTATTGAAAAATCCATAAGGCAGGAACAAAAATTCAAGGCAATTTCTTCCCATAAGGAGGAAGTAAGGAAGAAAATCCCCAACTTCTCTTCATCATCTATCGCACCTAAGTAAGGACCATGGAAGAAATTCAGGATGAAAATTAAGTTTTTAGCTGATAATAATAAGAAAGCATCAACAAATAAGTTTGTTGGTAATGCACGGAATAACTTTTTCAAGAATAATAATAATGGACATAAGTGCTATGGAGGTCAGAATGATAACTCTAGGGCTGGAAATAAATTTGAGCGTAGAAAGGGACTTGTAGGAGGCTGTTATAACTGTGGAAAATATCATTACTCAAATCAATGCCCTTTGAAAAAGGATGATCGTAATCAGCAGCACAAGATACATGATGCTGTAGCTGACAAGAAGGCTGAAAAATAGGCCACGCCCATAGAGGTTTCGGGTAAGTTATTTGGTATACCTATAACTATTATTTTTGATACCAGATCTACTGAATGTTTTATTTCTAGTAAATTAGCATCAAAAATAAAAATAAAAACTAGAAACATGGACTGCACATTATAGAAACAATGTTGTTCATATGGTTAGTATGTGTGTTTTTGGAGCAGTCCTTTACTTACCTAGTTTTTCCATCGAATTTGATCTTTATGTTGCACCTTTGGGGTCTTATGATGTAGTCATATGTGTTAATTGGTTAGAAGAACATAAAGCAAAAGTGGACTATTTTGAAAAACATATTACTTGTTTAGATGACCTGTAGAAAACAACAGAGATTCAGGGTGTGAAACGTGAAATTTCTATTAGAAAATTGTCATCTATGTAACTTGAAAAAGACCAAAAATGAAGGTTGTAACTTATATGCAGTAAAGATTGAAAAAACATCTAAAAAGAACAGTGATCTTGGAATGATATATATTGTTACAAAACTTTAGTGACATTTTTAAAAAAGAGTTACCAGGTCTTCCACCCAAAAGGGAATTTGACTTCACAATTGAAATTAAGCCTGGAACTGAGCCTATTTCTAAAGAACCATATCGAATGACTAATATATAATTAGTAGAGCTTAAGGCTCAATTGCAAGAATTTTTTTCTAAAGGTTTGATTAGACCTAGTGTTTCACCTTGGGGAGAACCAATAATTTTTGTGAAAAATAAATATGGAACACTTAAATTGTGCATTGATTACCAGATGTTAAACAAAGCAACAATCAAGAATAGATATCTAGTCCCTAGAATTGATGATATATTTGATCAGATGCATAGAGCATCGGTATATTCTAAGATAGATCTTTAATATGGATATCATCAATTAGGGATTAAGGATGAGAACATTCATAAAACAACTTTCAGAACAAGGTATGGACATTATGAGTTCATGGTTTTACCTTTTGGATTAACAAATGCACCTGCAACTTTTATGAATTTGATGAATATGATCTTTCAAGAATACTTGGACAAGTTTGTGCTCATATTATTCGACAACATTCTCATATATTCTAAGAGTATAGAGGAACACCATCAGCATTTGAATATAGTTTTGGAAATTTTGAGAAAGAGAAGGTTATATGTTAAGCTATGTAAATCTCCTTTTTATGACACAGAAGTGCACTATTTGGGACATGTAATAAGTAATAATGGAATTTCTGTAGATCCTTCTAAAATTGTAGCTATAACTGAGTGGCTTTCACCAAATAATGTACATGAAGTTAGAATCTTCATGGGGCTTGCTTGTTACTACAGAAAATTTGTAAAAGATTTTTCTAAAGTGGTTACACCAATAACTTCATTACAGAAAAAGGATAAGAAGTTTGTTTTTAATGAGAAATATGAATCTACATTTAGAACTTTGAAGGAACAATTAACTTCAGCACCTATTCTAGTTCTACCAGATCCTAATGGACACTTTATGGTAGTAACTGATACATCAGGTGAAGGTCTAGGAGGTATTTTGTTACAAAATAATCATGTCATAGCTTATGAAAGTAGAAAAATAAAGTTACATGAGTTGAATTATACCCCACATGATTTAGAGCTTTCTGCCATTATTCATGCACTACAAGTTTGGAGGCATTACCTGCTTGGTAAACCTTTTAAATTAAATACTGATCATATTGTGCTAAAGTATATTTTCACTCAGCCAAATTTAAATGCAAGACAAAGAAGACGGTTAGAGTTTTTGTCTCAATATGATTTTGATATCAATTACATCAAAGGTAAGGAAAATAGAGTGGCTGACATTCTAAGTCGTAGGAAGCACATTTCTACTCTTATAACATTGAGAACTCAATTTAAGGATGAAGTAAAAAGTGTTATGGAATTTGATACTTACTTTTAGCAAGTAAAAATAGTGTTTACTGCAGATCCAAATGATATGAGGTATAAAGTTTTTCACTTTTTCAATGAAGAAATATTAAGATTTGAAAACAGAGTATTCATACCTTCGCTAAATGATTTAAGAAATAAATTGTTAGCAGAATTACACAATTCACCTTTTTCTGGACACCCTAGTATTACAAAGATGCTTGCTGATATAAAATATTAATATTTCTTGAAGGGGATGAAAAAGGACGTTATTGATTTTGTGACACATTGCTTAGAATGTCAACGTGTTAAAGTTGAACATATGCACCCAGCTGGTTTATTATATCCTCATAGCATACCACAGTGCAAATGGAAAGTAATAAGCATGGATTTTGTACAAGGGTTGCCTATGTCAAGAAATAAACATGATGTTATTTTAGTAGTTGTTGATAAACTAATTAAGGTAGCACATTTTATTATTGGTAATATGAATAATGATTTTCTTGTATTGGCTAAGAGATTTGTACATGAAAATTTCATATTACATGGATTTCCTGAATTAATCATATCTGATAGAGATCCTCGAATGACGTCAAGGTTTTGGAAAATGCTTAATGCAGCTCTAAGAACTAAAATAAATTTCAGTTCTACGTATCATCCAAAAATGGATGGATAGAATGAAAGAGTTAATCAAATTATAGAGGATATGTTACAAATGTATTGTAAGGATCAGTAGTATAAGTGGGAAGAGTATCTTCGACTAGTTGAGTTTGCTTATAATTACACATATCATGCCTCTCTGAGGATGGCACCTTTTGAAGCATTATATGGAAGAAAATGCAAAACCCCTGTTAGTTGGGATAACATTGAGAATAGAGAGGTAATCGGACCTGAAATACTTAAGGAAATGGAACAACAAGTTAAAATGATTCGTGAATGCTTGAAAGAAGCAGCAAATAGGAAAAAGAGTTATATTGATTTAAAGTGGGTTGACAGAAAATTTGAACTTGGTGAGAAGGTATTTCTTCAGGTTAAACCGAAAAAGAGCTCAATAACTTTTGGCAAGGCTGCCAAGTTATCACCTCATTATGTGGGACTTGTTATCCCGTAAAATCGACAAGGGAAATTTTTTGGGTAACCCAATGAAAAATTTTTCTGGTCCCTCGTCAAGGAACCCCTTGCGTTCAAAACTTTGTAAAGTCCTTTCTTGGGAAATCTAGTTTTCCAAACTTAGTCATTTTTGGTCCTTTTTGGTTAGGCGCACCTTATGTCTGTGCAACACAGAGTAACCATGCACTCCCTTCATTTCCTTTGGCGCACCCTTCAAAGTGTCGACACACATTTTGGTGCTCCTCCTCGTGTTGCGCCTTTCTTGCATGCGCCAAGGTGCATGCGCCTTCATGTCAACAAAATTTTTGTTGCACCACATTTTGGTGCCCCAAGGGCGCATGTATTTCCATGTTGACAGTATTTTTGTTGCGCCAAAGGTGTACATAACAAAGTGTTAACACGTGTTTTGGTGCGTAAAAGGGTGCAAGGTTTGAAGTTTTGACAGGCATTTTGATGTGCCTCTTCAAAAATTGGTTGGCACATTTATTGCACCTTTGCCTATATATAGGCACATCCACCTTGTCACTTTCACAATTAAAAAAAACACGTGATAGATTTTATTCCTCTGCACTTTTTAGTGTGCCTTTCATCCTCGTATTGTGTTCATGGACCCCACTTCATTTCTCACGTTATATATATTCTGGGTAGGTGGTATTTTTCCTCCTGTGTTTTTGCTGGTTGTTTGTTTGTGTAGTCGGTGGCATAGATTTGTCAAAACCCTCTTTTGCTGTCCTAGCTATCTTTCTCCCATGCTCTCCCTCCTCTTTCCAGATCTACTTGTAAGGAGGACTCTACCTCAGGAAAATCACTTGGCTCTTTTCGTTGTGCCCTCTTCACCATCTATGAACCCTGAAAAGAGGCTTAAAAGATCACAAATCTATAAGAGATAAAAGACTTCAAGACATTTCCAAAACTACATTTTCTACTCTTTGGCGCAATCACCACCCTTGCAACATAAAGCATAGTCGCGCCAATGGTACACCTAACTCACTTGCAACACCCAATAACCCTGCACCCTCTTGGTGCACTGAACTCCTAT
The DNA here is from genome assembly GCA_019776745.2 of Taxus chinensis. Taxonomy (NCBI): domain Eukaryota; kingdom Viridiplantae; phylum Streptophyta; class Pinopsida; order Cupressales; family Taxaceae; genus Taxus; species Taxus chinensis. Next base: position 372,394,757 of record CM034149.1, read on the forward strand.
GTAACATTGCAAAAACTTGCGCCATTAGTGTACCCCACATCCATGCAACACCAACCTTACTTGTGCCAAGTATAAACCTATGTTACATGGAGTAGGCACATGTCCTGTTATAGTAACACATTTCCATGCAAACCTTTCATGCACCGCGCCAAGTTCCCCTATTACGCATGAAAAGATGATGTTACACACACTAAACCTGTGCCCTTTGGTGCATCCTGTACCTGTGTAACATGAAAAATATTTGCACCCATTATAAAACACATGTAAATGGCGCAGGCGCACTTCCACTTGCAAACAAAAAAAATTCATGTGTAGTATCCATGCACCTTGCACCCTTTGGCGCTGATTTGTCCCTTGTAACACCCTTTTTCTATGTGCCATATTATTTAACCCTGCAGCCTACAGTGTTCATGCGACCTGCACCCTGATTCCTTAAAATTGCTAACTCTTCCTTCTGTCAATGCTTTAATGGGAGATCAAATAGCTAACATGACTCTTTTGCGTTGGGTTTTGCTTCTCCTTCTTGCAGATCAGTAACTGAGTTTAGAACTACATATATCTACATCAAGCAAAAGACCAACCAAGTCTAAGGGTAAATCCAAGCTTACGGAAGAAGAGATGAAGTATAAATATTAGAGGGTCAGGATGCCTGAATCCCATGAAGAGTGTGACCTGGATATAAGAGACTCTGAGCTCGGTCACATTGATATGGAAGATTTCTAGGCCAGAACCAGGAGGGTCACAGGAAGTCCCTGGATGGATAAACTGGTAGGCAGTGGCCTGCATTTTGTTGGGGGGATCCCAGTCAGTGTAGTTAACAATGAATTCATGATGGTAGTGGCCCGCTGCTATAACAAAAACATGAGGTGTGTCCAAAATAAGAAGGGTGAGGTCGTGATCAACCTCATTGCCTGGCACTTCAAAATTATGCTTGACATTCCTCACCACTGGCACTTTGTGGCCGTAAGCCAAGAAGACTGCACCAAGGCTTGGGAAGACAATGAAGACCAGTGTATGCAATTGATGAATGAAGTGTACCTGAGAAACAAGAAGGTGGTAACCAGATGGCCACAAGTCATTCATCACAGTGATTTCTCCGAGGAACTAAGTGATACCATCATGTTCCTAAACAGAGTATTTGGAATTTCTGATGCCCACTACTTTCATAAATGGATGCTTAGGTACCTCGAGACAATGAGCAAGAATGTGCCAGATCAACACTTCGAGTGGGAAGAGATCATAAGTAGCACTATATCTGAGCAGATCCAATGACTCACCACAACAGGGAGGTTCTAAATGAAATCCTACGTAGTTTATGTTGTAGCCTCGGAGAGGGATTATCCAGCATTGATGCGTTGCAAGGTTTGGCCCCAAGTGAAAATATATGAATACTACCCAGAACTAAAGCTGGAAAATAGTATTTCACAGTTTACAAAGATCAACAACACTTTCTTCAACAACATCGTCTGCCTTTTGAGGCCAAACATGACTCACGGTCGTACGACCAAGAGCATTGTTGCAACAACGGAGAAGTAGGGGGCCTTATTCACGCAATTCCCCACCTTCACCTATCTAAGGGCAGCCAACTTCTTGGGGGAACCCACCAAATTGCCAAGATATGCCGGCCCCAAGCTGATCCTGTTGGAGCTATCTAGACAGCTCATAACCTACCATGAAAAGTGCTTGAAGAGAAAGAAGGGTGGAACTCCTTTCCCCCTCACAGTGGGCAGGTGCACTTGCCTTTCCCACCACAAAGCCCCGAAGATGTTTATAGAGCTGGAACTTCTCAATCTAAAGCACAACTTCCCGGAAAGGCCCACTTTCAACCCAAGGAATTGCCTTCCTAGGGAAAAAATCGATCTAATCCACATTCCATAGATCGAGGATATTTATATCGACCTGTATCATGAGGTCGAGCTTAGAAGGAAAGATCACTCCCACCTGGATTTGGCTGAAATCATTTAGTATGGCATGGCCATTGTCCCAAAGGGTTATCAAACTACTGATCAAGAAGTTGATCAAGTATATCTTGACACGGATGGGGATAGCTGGCCGTTTGCTGTAATTGACAGAAATAAAGTGCCCCAAACCATTGAAGAAAGGGTTAAAGAAACTATGCAGAGAACAGAGCACTGGTGCAGGATGAATGGCCTCATCTACCTCAGAGTTGATTTCACCACATCTCCATTGGGAAAAGCACCTTCCAGACCAAAACATCTGCCAAAGAGTAGAGGTAAAGACAAGGAGGGTGAGTCAAGCTCTGCCCAAGAAGAGGATCCTGAGAGTCCCACTTCCGCCACGTGAGAACAAGTTATAATTCAGGATTCTCAAGAGAAAGAAGCAGCCAAAGATGTTCCGATGGGTACATCCACTCAGGATGTTGCCACTACTGCAACTGTTGAGGTCCCTTCTATCCCCTCTCCCTCTGTACCTTCCCCTCCTCATGTGACCCAAGTGACCATTCCTTTGGTCATATCCTCTCCCCCATCTTCTACTGTTCCCCCTTCCTCGTCATCCATCTTCTCTTCTCTCTCGGAGATGTCGCCCACCATTTCTTCCCTCATCTCTCAACTCCCCTCCATTTCCATGTCTTCCTCCCCTGTTGTATCTCTTCCTCCCATGAGCACTTTCTCAGCCTCCCTCTCAATGCTACCTCCAAGTGTCTCAACACATTTTCCTTCTAGTACTGCAACTACTCCCTTCTCTACTTCCAGACCTTCTCCCATAAGTCTAGCATGGATCTCTTAGCACTTGAGCCAAAAAAAAATGAAAGTTCTCATCACACTGATGGACTTCTCTGTCATCCCATCAAAAGGAGCCAAGAAGAAAAATCCTATAACCCGCTTCTCTCAGAGTGCGTCAAGAGAGAGAGTAATGGAGATAGTGTATCCCAATCCTTTAAAGGATAAGAAAGATCTGCTTTCAACAGATTATACAGTGACCCAAGTCACAATGGGGACATCTTCAGAAAGCCTTCAGGGAGAGGCCATATCTACAATTGACGCCCTTTGCAAGAAGATCCAAGAAGCAAAGGAAGAAAAGAGGCTGTTAAAGGAGCAAAATAAACATCTTCTCCACGCCTTGTAGAAAATGGGCAGTGTACCTCCTACAACTGTCGTTGAAACTCCTAAGCCTCTGAGCCAGGATAAGATTAATGTATATGCCAAAATCGGTGAGCAAGGTATGGCAGTTTCTACCTAGAGAAGCCAAATCCTCAAGGAAAGTGATCGATTAATCGCTAAGTTCACTAGATTGTATCAGAATATCAATCAAGTGAACAAAGAGATATAGGTGATAGCAAGACCCATATTTGAAGAGCTGGACCATGCTAGGATGTAGCATGAGACCTTTCAGAAAATGCTCGACTATTCAGTTGAAGATCTGGTCAAGTTCAGCGTCTTCGGTCACCCTACAGCCCTCAACAAAATCCTTTCTACTCTGGATTACCGGGTTGATCAGTTGGAGTTCGTCCTAGAAAAGATTGACAAAATTAAGGAGGAAGCCCTGGATGCAATGCATCAAATGGAGCAAATTGTATTGAGAATGTCTCCAAGCTTACTCACTCCTTTCACCTTAAGAAAGGTTGATGAAACTATTCGGATCTTCAAGGAGATCATTTCGCAAGGGCTGGGACCAGAAGTCACTTTTGACACCGAATCCATCAACAACCTACTGGCCTGTCATGACTTCATAGGGTACCTGATAGATGTAGAAAATGAATATTCCAAGCTCCTGGAAAAGCTCACAGATGAGAGAGAGACTTACAAGGCTATCAGTGATCGACACAAGGATCCTTCCCAGGATCAACTTCAGCCCATGATTAGCAAGTTCATAGAATATCGTGCCCAGTTCCACATCACGTCTCCTGAGCAGCAGCAGAAGTAGGATACCCCCTTTCAGCCACGGGACGACAATGAATAGTTTCATTCTTCTTGACCTTCTCTTTGTAAGCATCTAAAGTATGTTGACACAAATGATGACATCATCCATGTTGCACCATGGGATGATGTCATCCACCAAGTTCTCGAAAGTCAACAAATGACTTTAGGATATTTTGTAGGATATTTTGTAATTGAGTGGTTGGTTTTTTTTTGCCTTCTTTTCTTCTCTTCTTCTATAAATACTGGAATACTTGTTGTATTCAGTGGTGGATACTTTTCAGATGAGAAATAGAAGTAAGAAGAAAAGACTTTGAGATTTTTGTAACAAAAACAAATATTTATACAATATTTAGACTTTGTGTTGAATACATGTGTTTTACATCAGACCTTTCTTATGTTAGACATGTATGATCGTTATGTTGAATCTACTTCTACTTTGTTGTCATTTATTCATCAGTATTTCTTTATTCATCTATGCAAGTAGGTTCAGCTTTGTTTACTACTAACCCAAATCATAGACTTTCTGACCTTTCTACTTTGGAACTCATTTCTTTTCTCCCTTCAGATCTTTCCTATCTCCCCACCTTGTTTATTTCCCTTCTTTTATAGTTGGAAATACCTCTAATGGGATGAGATACCAACCCCTGAAGGCAGAATATTGTGAGACTTGCACAAGATTCCTGTTGGTAGAATAGTAATAAACCAGTTTCACTTTGCTGACTCAAAGAGGGGCTATGCTCTGCACACTGTTGGCTCGTCTGTCCATAGATCTATCCACCCGACATATTTTTGAACCAACAGTTTTTTGTGACTTAGCTGGGGAACAAACAGAACTAACGGATCTATGGTAGTGGTGTGTTTGGAAATCAAGATAAAGTAAAAAATCACTACTTGTTTGCAAACTTTAACTTTTTTCTGAAATCTAAAATTTTTGTGAAAAATGCTCCAAATTGAAAATTTTCTTCAGAGGTCCGTATATCTGAGTTAGATAGAGATCTTTAGTTTGCTGAGTTTTTACAAAATTCTATATTTTTCTGTAGATCTGAGTTTCTGACGGTTTACCAAAATTTTCAAACTCTTTGAAAAGTCAACTCTAGATCTAAAAATCAGCTTGCTAAGTTTTACCATCATTTTATCCTTGATAAACCGCAATCAGTTTTCAAGAGAAGGATAAAATTTAAATATTTAGAAAAGTACATGCTACTGATTTTTGTCAGAAAAATCAGAAAATCAACAAGTACAATAAAAAAGAGTTCTTAAATCTGCTCCAAAAATTACAGACCTGGAAGGTACACTGGTGGGTGAACCATTTACTCGTAGTAGGAGAGCTCATGGGAAATTTGATCTTACTTTCGATCTACTTAAAAGAAACAACTTCAGTATTACACCAGAACACTTCTCATCATTCAGCTCAGCTGACCGATTGTCGAGGAGTGTCTCACCTCCACGAAGGAAGCATCTCTCACCAGGAACATTTACATCACTTTGCAGTGCCTTGCTACTCAGTGGAACTGCGCTTCCAGCCCGCGTTCTTTTTCCGTCCATCTAAATGGCAGTACCATGGGGAAATGCTATGGGCCCCCTGGCTTTGCCACATCCTATTCACGCGCTCCCACATGGAAACTGAAAGAATTTTCCTAAATTTTATGGTAGTGGGAACCAAAGCGCGGATTCACACATATCCACGTTCATCATGTCATGTAGTATCCTGGATGTGACCCATGAAGATGTGTCAGTTCGCCTCTTTCTGGAGACCTTGCAAGGACCATCCGAGGAATAGTTTTAGCATTTGTCGGCCGGATCTATTAATAGTTGGGCCACCTTACGGGCTGCATTTGAAGACAGGTATAAGCCTTCTGAAGACGCGTTCGCATTGCTGTCAAAGATCACTCACCTAAAGAAGGAGGTCAATGAAACTATACGTGACTTCATCACCCGCTTCAATTCACTGATCAACCGTGTTCCACCTACCATGCTTCCCACACCGGAAAATTAGAAGTGTTTCTTCGTAAATGCCATGAGCTCAAAAGTAAGTTTCTTACTCCTGCAAGAACAAGTAGCTACTTTGATTCTCACCCAGGCTGCTACAATCCAGATCGAAGATAACTTGCTAATATCTGGCGAAATAAAAAGAGAATCATCCAAGCTTAAAGCTTCGAGCCCTTCTCCCAGCACTTCATCTGATCCGGAATTTCAAAAGATGGTGAATGACTTTCTCACATTAAAGAAGCAGTTAGCCCAAACTTCCCCCAGTTTCCCATACTGGGATATTCCACGAAGAACTTTCACTTCCAACAGCATCCCGCATAGGCCGAGTTTTCTTGCAACTACTCCACGGTTGGCACTTGAGGCTCCTCCGGTCAACGCTTTAGCTGAAATAGAAGAAGAAGAGAAAAATTACGAAGAACCTTCATCTCAAGGTGAAGATGATCAAGATGTCAGTGAACCAACTGGTGACTCTACTATGGGGTATATAGAATTTGACAAGGGGGAATCTGATGAAGAAGAACGTACCCAAGGGTATGCAAGCGGACAATCATATGCTGTGTTCAACTGCTCGCAAGGAAAGGAAGCAGAGGTTGCTACCAAGATATAGAAAGAAAAGGTTGTGTCAAGCATGCCTCCAACCATCGCTAAATGAGGTAATCCCCTTCCGGATCAACCTGTTATTAGATCTTTTTCAAAAAAATATTTTCAGTCCTGTCATTTTCCTATCAAGGCCAGTGATCCTACCCTACCGTCGTGAAGTGAGGGACTCATTCCTTCATCAACGCAACCCTTGGCTGCATTTGACATAATTGACCACGCTAAAAAGACCAAGATCCAAATGTCTGAAGCTGAGTATCTTCAGTCAAACCTCAAACAACTTGTAGGGTTGACTGAATACATCCAAAGTCAGGCTGTCATAACTAATCAGGTTTCCCCAAAAGGAATCCTTTCCACCCCTCCTTCATCCTGCATAAACATTGCCTCGACTTCCACATCAGGCAAGATATAACCTTTCTACCTCTCCCTCCTAATCAATGGCCACAAACTAAGCAACTGCATAATTGATTCTGGAGCTTCTGATAATGTCATACCGACAAAAGTCACCCATGCTCTGGGCCTCACCCTTACCAAGCCTTTTGGCCGATGTTATTCCTTGGAAACTAAGCAAGTCCCTCTGATCAGTCTATTTCACTCGGAATGTTTCATTCCTTTTAGAAACATATAAGGTTAGGGCTAGGAGGAATACCTGTTGAACGTCGAGATGGTGTGCGCGTACCGTAGAGAAAGATCAGGTTGACTGCGAAGAACTCCTTTTTGTCTTGGAAGGACTACCTGCAAATAAGAACACAAGACCACACGATTTTGATTAGACAATAAATGAGGGAACTGCCTTGGGCCTAGGAAATATAAAACTTCCTTTCGAAGGTGGTCAGTTCCCCTGCTAATATGAATTAACACAAAAGACTGTAAGATATCAATTAAATTGCTTCGTTAAACTAGGTAGGGGAAAGGCTGGTTTTTTGGTTATAGTCAAGATAACCGATACCGGTTGCTGATAACTGATATCGGTATGGTCTAAGATCTGAAGGTTGGTTGTTTTGTGGGGTGGTTGTGTTGTTTGGTAGTTGTGTTATTTGTAAGGCTGTATATAGGTGATATTAGGAAATAAGGTGATGAGAGGTAGATGAATGATAGTTACATGCAATAGCACGCTGGGTAGTGGATCTAGGAATGGATTTGTGAGGATTATGCTTCAAAAAGTTAAGAAATGTTATTAAAGAGGACATGCAAGATGTAACTTACTGGTTATTGACAAAGATGCAGGTCCAAGAACTCTGATGACAAAGGAAGAACTCTAGGTAGGATGGCTGGACAAATAGAAGATGAAAAATCTCCCTCCCGATGATCAGCTGAGTATCTAAGAACTCTGGCTATTCTGTTGCAGTTTTGGGCTTGATCTCCTTTTGCTGTAACTCTTCTGGCTTCTTCCCTCATCCCTGCTCAGCCAAGTGAAGATTCGAATGCTCTTAATCACTCCCAATGATCTCCCTTGATTCCTAAAATCCTTCCACCTTTGATTTTGGTTCGGGGAGCCCATTTACAGGGAACCGATGGCGGTTACGTAACCGACGGTGGTCGAGTAGGAACCGGCATCGGTAAGGAAAAAGTAGGCTATTTTTAGTAAAATAGCCCACTTTCCCTGCTTTTCTCCCGAGAGATTAGTTGTGGGCTTAGTCAAATGACTAGAAGGTCAGTTTTGGGTGTGAGAAAGGGGTCATTAGTCATGGGTGTAGGTGTAGACCAAGTTATAGGTCTTAATTAGGTTAGTTTAGGGTTAGGGCTAGGTCATGATGAAGTGGCAAAATGAGGTGGCAGGTGAGATGATGTGGATTTGTCAATTACAAGGTAATTAATAAATAATTGTGTAAGGTTTAGGTGATGAGGTTAGGTTGCGAGATGAGATGCCGGTCACAAGGGGTCGTAAGACACAAATTTGGTGTCTACATTAGCCCCTTATTGTCGTGTAGCTTGTTTTGTAAAGCTGCGCGGACAATAATATGAAGTGGTTTCTCCTGTTAAGGGTATAGGTAATCCCCCTCAAATCTATCACATATTGAGGTAGCGTGAAATCAGGGATAGGGTTCATAAAGGGTAAATGGTGTAGAGATAATGGTGAGAGGGTGGGGTAGGTCCAAGAAAGCAGGCGCACGTTGAAATGCAATAGTGCGACTAGGGTACATGATTTGACGATCAAACCAGCAATGCATAGGCAAAGGTCGATAGTTTATCCAAACAAGGGTGATATAATCCTGGTATCCAAGGCATAGGAAGTAGCCCCAAGGTATATAATGGGTAAGGTACAGGAACGTTTAGGCTTGTTCGGCAGTACCAAATGGTTGGTTTGGTTGAGATAAACATCACGGTCTAGGTCTAGGCAAAGTTGGTCGACAGAGCAAGTCAAGGACTCGAATCATGCTGAAACACAAATAGGTGAGCTCAATTGAATAAGAAGGTACATGATGGGTGGAGAAAAGTGTATGTTGTTGATGTTGGGCGAGGTATTGAAGTGGTACGGCCTTGGGTCAGGCCAAGTTGTTGGGTTGCAGCCTTGGGTCGGGCCAAATGGTTTGGGTGAGGCCTTGGGTCAGGCCAAATGGTTAGGTTGAGGCCTTGGGTTGGGACAAGTTGTTGGGTTGCGGCCTTGGGTCGGGCCAAAGGGTTGGTTACGGCCTTGGGTCAGGCCAAATGGGTAGGTTGAGGTCTTGGGTCGGGCCAAAGTAGTTGGTTACGGCCTTGGGTCGGGCCAAATGGTTGGTTGCGGCCTTGGGTCAAGCCGGATTAGTTGGTTACAGCCTTGGGTCAGGCCAAAGGGTTGGGTTGAGGCCTTGGGTCAAGCCAAAGTAGTTGGTTGCGGCCTTGGGTCGGGCCAAATGGGTAAAATGTTTGCATGAAAGGTTGATATAGGCGATGTTGGTGAAAAAGGGCAAATAGTAAATAAGGGAAAAAATTGGGGGAAAGGTGGAATACAACCGATATTGATTGTAAATGACCGATATTAGTTAGGGGACAGATACCAGTTTCTTAGGGCAGAATAAAACCGATATCGGTTAGGGGCGAAAAACCTATAAAAAGAAAAATACGGCCTGTCATTGTTACTTTTGCAATTTGGAAGCCAATTTGAATTGTCTGACATGGAGAGTGGAGATTGGAGCATTTGTTACGTGAGGTGGCGTTATTTGACCGGAGGAGTGAGTTGTTAGCGGGCCCGAGTGAGGAGGAGGCAGTAGTTGATTGGTGGAGGACCCAGAAGAGGACATTTGGAGCCATGGCCCAGCCAGGAGGAGCAGGAGGGGCTGAACCAGCTAGACCACCACCACCCATCCCACCACGACGACGTGTCATCGTACGGGTAGGCTCGAAACCCCTCATTGTGTTCATTTTATTGCATTATGCTAAATTGGGGGTTTTGGGTATGAATCCAAGTTTTTGATAAAATAATGAATAAATGGAAGTTGTTTGGAAAATAGAGAGGGTAGGTAGGGTAGTTAGGCTAAAACGGTAGGGTGGGTAGGTTTGTAGGGCTTTTCAATGGGTAAAAGGGTAGTAATAGGCAAAAAATAGGTTTGGGGGGCCGTGTCGGGTTCGGCTCCACGTTTTTATAGCGACTGATGTCGGTTGCTAAGCGACCGGCAGTGGTCGCAAATTTCAGGGGCAGGGTGTTTTGTTGCTGACCGGCGCCGGTCGTATATCGGCCAGCGTCGGTGGGGTGGTTTTGGGTATTGTGGGTTGGTTTGGGGTTTGTGTGGGTTTGGGTGGGTTATGGGTTGGGCTTGGGGTGGGTATGGTTTGGGTTTGTGTGGGTTTGGGTGGGTTATGAGTTGGGCTTGGGGTGGGTATGGTTTGGGTTTGGGTGGGTTATGGGTTGGGCTTGGGGTGGGTATGGTTTGGGTTTGGGTTGGGTTGGTTATGGTATGGGTTTGGGTTGGGGTTTGGGTTGGGAAGAGGGAGGGGGATAGTGGAGAAGATAGGTGGCTAGAGGGGGGTGTTAGAGAGTTGGGGTGTGGTCGGGGGGATAAAAGGGGGTATAGGTAGATATCGTGATGAAGAGTAGGGCTAATGTAGTGGTTGGGTTTGCAGGCACGTCAGCAGCTGACGATGCGGGACAGGATGCCTCCGCTATTGGTGCGGATGTGACCACATGTGTCCGCAGTGCACTGGGCTATCATGTGCGAGGTGGGACTCGGCAGAGTCCAGCGATATAGAGCGATCGACAGAGATCATAGTTTGATGGTTGCCCTCATCGAGAGATGGGATCCGGCGACCAATGTGTTCCATCTCCTGACTGGAGAGATGACCATCACATTGGAGGATGTATATCGCATCCTTCGATTACCTATTGATGGAGAGGCCATTTTTCAGGTGGATGCAGAGACAGCCATGGACAACATCCTATAGGTTTTTGGGGATGCAGCTGCGCTAGTGACATATCACAGTGCGAGCATCGGGTATGGTGATATGTACCGTGCGCACCGACATGAGACACGGCTTGCCGTGTTGATGATGATCAGGATCACCTGCTTCGCCCTCCCAGACTCAGAGGGAGGCCGCTTTCCATGGGCATTGATGGGGGTGCTTCATGAGATGGTGGAGGAGCATACCTGTTATGCTTGGGCACAGTATATCTAGTGTAATTATACAGGGAGCTATGGGGCTATCACCAGATGAGGTGATTCGGGATTTGTTCGACATTTTTACTTCACTACTGGGCATATAAGCACATCATATGCATTAGACCAGTAGGGTTACCCCAGCAGCCAGGGCCACAGGTCATATACAGATACGGCTTTTAGAGGTGGTTGGGGGTCGTGGGGTAGCTACGAGCAGTGCTTACAGGTCGGGACGTTGCTTATTATAGAGATTTGTTAGAGGGCCTGACAGCGGTAGATATCATATGGAGACCTTACAGAGGTCATCACCCTCGTAGAGGAGCCTGCTTACAGTTGCCCCTGATTCAGTACACATTTTGGATAGCAGGACGGAGGCCGGGAGAGTACGAGAGGATACCCCTGGAGAGGGTACGTAGGCAGATGGGGCTACGACAGGACGAGCCACCTCCCTTCCCTCAGTACAGGAGGGATGATGTAGAGGCCCCACTACCTGCACCACAGCCCTTGGACCCAGATTGGGTTGCTGAGAGGCCAGCAGGTGATGGTGTAGATGATGCTGGTTGTACGGGATCATACATGGTGTGGTGGGCTGGTCAGAGAGCAGCTAGGATAGCACCGCCTGCACAGCCAGACTTGGCAGCAGTGATAGCAGAGTGAGATCAGCTCAGGGGCCAGGTGTAGTTATTACAGGGGCAGCTGGATGCTGCACAGGCATAGATAGGTGTTTTACAGGGGCAGCTAGCCTAGGCTCAGGTACAAGCACAGGCACCACCACCAGCAGCGGTACAGCCACAGCCCCAGGCACAGGTATAGGTACAGGTACCACCACTAGCAGCAGTATAGCCACAGCCCCAGGCACAGGCACAGATACCACCACGGCCACAGGCACCACCAGCGGCACCATCACAGGCACAGGGGGCACTGGTAGTAGGAGTCTGGGGACCAGCCCCAGCACCTACGGTGGCACGGGATAGATATATGGAGGCGAGAGCAGAGGCCCGGTACTATCAAGATGTTCTTGATGGTACCAGAGCTGAGTATCAGCCATATGCAGCTTATAGAGCAGAGACCTCCCATAGTCAGAGATCGCAGGGAGGTATAGCCACAGCCGGCATGTCTGTTACAGGCAGGAGGCGAAAGGCACCACAGGGACCAGCAGGGAGAGGTGCTGAGGGTGGTGGGGAGAGCTGAGGGATGCCTGCATTGTTTTTGTATATGGACATGGGCACCGGTCTGCACACCAGTTGTGTGGATAGAGGCCTGTGTGCCTACATTTATTCATTTATTCACTCATTATTGTATACCGGCCTGCGAGCCGAGTACGGGTTGTATAGTTGATATCGGCCTACGAGCCGAGTATATTTTTGATATGAGGGACCGGCCTGCGAGCCGAGTCGAGGTTATTGACATTTATTGCGGCCTGCGTGCCGGATTTGTTGTTGTATTATGAGATCACAGAGGCCCCGATGCAGGGCACGTTGTATATTTGAAACCTTGTATATATATATAGATATGATGATTTGACCCACATGCTGTGTTCAAAATGTTTTTAAGTATTTCGTCAATGGTTTGTGATATAGGTTGTATGATGAGTTTAATTGACATGTTGATATATTGATGATGTTGATGTCTTTTACACGTATATATGGATGACATATTATATGATGAAATGTGGCATGTTTTGTTGCTGGTTTGGTGACATTGTTATATATGTATCTGATGAGTTGGATCCAAATGGTGTATAGATTGATAGTTTTTTGATATCCTTAGATGATGGCATGTTTGTTTTGGGTAATGTAGATAGATGATATGGATGAAATCGTAATGAGAAGTGGATTGGATGGACAAATATGGATAATGGTGTTGTTATGCAGGAAAAGAGGCGGGCGCGATAAAAAATTAGGTAGAAAATGAAGAAAAGAACTATGTTTCAAAAAGGCAGGTGTGTAACCGATATCGGTTAGGTAACCGATGCCGGTAGTTAGTAGACCGATATCGGTTACGTAACCGATACCAGTTATTTAGGTATGAGCTTTTCTAAAAATAGAAAAGCTAGGGTGGCAACTTAAGTTCTAATTTTGAGAGCCATGCAAGAAGTTAAATACGCGAACGCGACACTTTTTTGATGACTGAGACATGTAATTACATGAGAGATTTGAGGGATAAGGAGAAAAGAGACAGGGAAAGTGAATGTGTTCTGAGATTCAGAAGGCAGAAAGGCAAATTTGAAAAGGTTGGTGATCATGGCAGAATGAGGAGAAGCATCCAGTAGGCAGGGATGAGAGGGAAGACAAGGGCCACCTCAAGCTGCTGCAACTCAAGAGGTAAACATTTTGGTTGTGATTTGATTACTGCATGTTTTGTGAATAAGATGGGGGAGAGTAGGTGGGTAGATATGAGAAAGAAAACATGATAACAAGGGTTATAAATGAGGTGAGTGTTACGTGGTAGGTAATCAAGGGTTTTGGGTATGTCTGTGTATACAGAGAGAAATAAACGAGCAATTTATTGTCATAGGTGGTTGTTTAGACAAGGTGTATGTAATTGACAGTGACCGATAGTGGTTAGGGATAACCAGTATCGGTTACTGAACCGATACCGGTTATTTATAACTGATACCAGTTACTGGAGGAATTTCCAGAATGTGAGAAAAACCCTTAGGGATTTGATGGATTGAATGGTTGTTTGTTGTTTTGATGTATGTAGGCAGAAGCAGGGTTGAGGATGAATGATAGTGTGCCAGTGCTGTTGTCACGAATCCGAGTGGATGTAACACCAGCGGAATGGACATTGATAAATCGTTTGGGGTTAAGTGGAATCCGCTATTATTCAGGAATCACACGTAACCATGCTATGTTGCAGGCATTGATTGAAAGATGGAATCCAGAGAAGAATACGTTCTATCTACCAACAGGGGAGATGACAGTAACATTAGAAGATGTGTTCCGTATTTTGAGGCTCCCTATTACAGGAAAACCAGTATATTAGGCATTACCTAGTGCGGCGCGGGGAGCGATAACAGTAGTATTTGATCCATACGCGTGAGATTTGACACAACAAGGTTTTTCATTCACATATGGGATAATGTATGCAGCACACCTTGAGGAGACAAGGTTAGAAGTGATATTAATGATAGCGGTAGGGTATTATGCATTACCGAGGGCAGAAGGGGGAAGATTTCCAAAGGCATTGATGTGTGTTATCTGGGAGATGATAGAAAAGAACGTGACTTTTGCATGGGCACCTACATATTTGGCAGAGTTATACAGGGGTTTATGGGCATGTAGGTGAAATCACAGGACGACACTGGATTGTTCATACTTATTACACTGTTGGGCCTATGAGCACATTGTTTGTGTGCGACCAGTAGGCCGATCCATCCAGTCAGGAGAGACCGGAGTACAGAGGTTGGGATTCAGACGATGGGTCCAGACAGAACAAGAGGCAAGATCTTAGGCTGTGACGGGTGACATTGAGTATTACAGGCAGGTATGGGAGAGGGTGACGATTGCTGATATCTGTTGGAGGCCTTACGGGAACTATATGGTAACAGAGAATATAGCTGAGGAGTTGAGGGGTGTAGAGCGATTGAGGTGGATCGCAGGGAAAAGGCCAGGTGAGTATGAGAGGATTCCTCTAGATCGTGTGTGGCGATAATTTGGATTTGTGTAGGATATACCCCTGGCTTATAGACCATATATGAGGATCGACGCCGAGGCAGCATTCTCACCTCCCCGGCCAACACCTCCAGAAGGGACAGAGGAGATAGCAGCTGATCGCAGTGTAATGGATGTAGGAACGACAGAGGCCTATAGGTTATGGTGGGTAGCAGAGCTGCGACATGTACGTGATCGCCCTGACATAGCTGTGATTACAACAGAGAGAGATCGTCTGCAGAGTTTAGTTCAGCAGCTCCGAACGCAGATGAATGAGGTAAGAGGATTGTTAGTGGTTACAGAGTCACGGGCGGAGAGACTAGAGGATGGATTCCTCCATGCGAGAGGGCGTATTCATATGTTACAGGAGAGATTGGCAGATCAGTGGGCGGTACTAATAGCTGTGGTACCTTTGAGGACGGAGAGGCCTGGCGAGAGGCGTCGAAGATCACGATCATATCTTGGGTCAGGATGAATCGTGAGGGTCTAAGTAAATGTTAGCAAGGTATAAGAATAAATAAGGATGCTGACCTACGTGTCGATGATAGAGAAGATGTATTTGTTTAACATCTAGATAAGACTGAATATGTATGTTGATTTGATAATAATAAGAATGTTTGCGTTGTGATTTTTGGTGTTTTGAAAAAGGATAAAGAGGAATGTGATTAAATAGAAATACACAAAAAATATTTATATTTACCACACATGATAGGTTATGGTAGGGGGTGGTTGAGCTAACCTTGGGAGACCCCATGTCTCCTAAGTCTTGCCTACATAGCCCATTGCACAAAGCAAGGGAGGGCCTCAGACCGATGTAGTTGTCCCTTAGGATCAGGGAGAGGTGAATTTAGGCAATTTGGTATGATTAGGCAATTGGTTGGTTAGTAAAAATGTTGATATTAATATTGGTAACGTAAGGTTGAGGGTGTTGGTAATGAATTGGTGATGTTGTAAAAGGTATAAGGGAAGCGAAAGTTAGCCTACCCAAGTGGTAGGGAATCATGCCTTGATTAAGATCAACACACAATCCTAGATGCGAGGCAAAGAGGAAAGATTGCTTCGTAGGTGAAAAGAGCTAAACAAACCACCCAACGTAGAACGAGCTTGAAGCCCTAGGTACCGTGCATAGACGAGAAGTCAATAGGTGAAAAGAGTTGTATGATCACAATATATCGGGTGTACGTTATGTCCCTTGAGTTGAAACAAATGGTGAGGTGAGGTGGATGATATAGCTGAGGTACAGAGAACTTGTTACAAAGTGAGTGTTCTGACGAAAGAGAACCTACCCTAAATAGACAAGTCCATGACCCAAAAAGTTCTTTTGAATGAGGCTTTTATTTTACTGAATATAGTATGATCGATGCGGGAAGTCTACAAGGGATATTGATTGTACTATTCTTGAGGTCATCATAAAGCTAATCCATGCGAGAAGCTTCTGATAAAGGCTGACTGTGTATAGCTGTCCTTTGAGGGAGCAGTCTATTTATAGTAGCAGATATGATTTTAGTGCATAGCTATCCTTCGGGGGAGCAGTCTATATATAATAGCAGCAATAATTTGGCATATAGTTGTCCTTCGAGGGAGCAGTCTATATATAATTTAGATAGCGAGATGTTCTTTTGGCGTGAAGCATCTAGTTTGGTAGGAAGTTTGACTCAAGAAAATCCCATAAGAAGGTGTTATTTTAATACTTTGAAGTCATGGACTAGACTAAAAAGGGGAAGGCATCGTTGAGGGGAGGTGAGAAGTGAGCTTGATTTTATTTGGAGATGTAGGAAACAAAGTGTATGTAGCGGTAAATGAGCTCAAGGGACGAGCAATAGGTAGATAAGAAGTGATATAACACTAAATTCAACAGTAGAATGGTTGAAGATGCAAGACATTAAGGGGTTCAGGTTCAGGTTTACCATTAAGCGAAGCTAAACGATAAGTGCCTGATCCATAAGTGTGAGTGATTATATAAGGCCCAATCCAATTAGAAGCAAATTTTCCATGTTTGCTCTTTTCTAGTTTGGTTACATGTTGATTCTCTTTGAGGACAAGATCACCAACCTTAAAGGTACACTCCTGAAGTCACTTATCATAAGCACGCTTGATGCATTTTTGATAGATTTGAAGGTGATCGAGAGCTGTAAGATGACGTCCATCAAGAAGCTTCAATTGGGCTAACCGCTCTTAGCGGAAATCATCGTTGGTGAGAATATCCTGAAGAGATATCCTGAGGGAGGGTATTTGTATTTCAAGAGGCAAGACGGCCTCGGTACCATATACCAAAGAAAAAGGTGTAGCACTAGTGGAGGTACGAATGCTAGTACGATAAGCCCAAAGGGCAAAGGGAATGTGCTCGTGCCAATTTCTTCCGGACTCATTGACAACTTTCATGAGGATTTTGGTTAGGGTTTTATTAGAAGATTCAGCCTGACCATTGGCCTGCAGATAGTAAGGCGATGAGAAACTAAGTTTGATACCAAAGTTGTCACAAAGGTCTTGTAACAACTTGTTTTTAAAAGATTTACCATTATCTGTTATTAGGTGATGAGGAATACCAAAACGACAGATAATGTGATGGTTAATGAACTCTACAATTTTTTCTTTTTTGGTTGAAATGAGTGGAATAGCCTCCACCCATTTTGTGTAATATTCGGTTGCTGTGATAATCCATCGGTGACGTTGTGAACAGGATGGGTGAATCTCACCAATAAGGTCTAAACCCCATTATGAGAAAGGCCAAAGATCTCGGGCGACCTGTAGGGGGTGGCTAGGAGTATGTTAAAGGTTGGCATGTTGTTGACACATAACACAACGCTTAACATATTTTTAGCAATCGTTATTGAGAGTAGGCCAATAATAACCAAGGTGAAGGATTCGTTTGTCCATGGCAAGGCCACTTAAATGTCTGCCACAGATACCGTCATGGACCTGTTGGATGGTATGGGTGACCTCCGCACCGGTGAGACATCGAAGGAGGATGCCATCAAAGCCACGTTTATAAAGGAGTCCCCCCATAACTACATAACGAGAAACGTGTTTAAGAAAAGCGCGTTTTCTAGTACTAGTAAGGTCAGAAGGGAGAACAGAGGTTGTAAGGTAGTCGTGAAATTGGTGGTACCAGGTATCCTGCAAATTAGTAGACATAGTATTTATCATACAAACTACCGGGGTTGAGTAGGATGGGGTAAAAATTTTTTGGACCAAGACAAATAATTCAGAGTTAGTTGATGAAGCTGGAATTTGCGAGGCTAAGCAAGCCATAGTATCCGTAAATTTGTTAGTGGAGTGGGGCTCGGTTTGGATAGAATAGTGAGTAAATAAGGCTAGAAGTGAATCCACGTAGTGTTTGTACTTTTGACGTTCCTCATTTTTACATTGGTAGATGCCCATAACTTGATTGACTACTAATTGAGAGTCGCCAAAAATATTGATAGATTTGATACCTAAGTGTATCGCAACTTGGAGACCCAGAACAAGGGCCTCATATTCCGCTGTATTATTAGTGCAGGGGAAATCAAGCTGGAATGAAAGAGGCATAGGTTCAGCGTCAAGAGGGATGAGAACAATGCCGGCTCCTCCGCCACACTGGCATTTAGATCCATCGAAGAAGAGGGTCATTTGATACGACTCTTCCCCGAGTGAAAGAGTGGTGATGAGTTCATCAGGGAAATTAAAATTGGTGAATTGTTCCCCAGGTATAGGGGCCTCCGCAAGTTGGTCTGCAAGATTTTGTCTTTTGATTGATTTCTGGTGGACAAACTCAAGGTCGAGGTCGGCGAGGAGCATGAGCCATCTGGCGATGCGTTGGTTTAGATGAGGTTTGGCATACATGTAATGGATGGGGTCCGTGTTGGTGATGAAAATTTTTTTTTGATTCAGAAGGTAGTGTCGGAGTTTGGTAGCCACGAATGATAGGGCTAGGCATAACTTTTCTACATGTGTATACCTAGTCTCATAGTCCACCAAAGTACGACTTATATAATAAACGGCTTGTTCTCGATTCTCGGAGTCACGATGTGCAAGCATGGCCCCTACAGCATGGTCAGTGGCAGAAAGGTAAAGGTAGAAAGGGTGGTCGTCCTGAGGTGGGATAAGCACGGGTGGCTGCAAGAGATAAGTTTTGAGAGCTTCAAAGGCTAGGTGGCACTCTTCGCTCCATTGAAAATCAATGTCCTTTTTAAGAAGGTGATGAAAAGGTTGACATCAATCCGAGAGTTGGGAGATGAAACGTCGGATAGATTGGAGCTTACCTTGTAAACTACACAATTGTTTGAGATTGGTAGGTGGGGGCATTTCTAGGATAGCTTTGACTTTAGATGGGTCGACCTCGATGCCACGCAAAGAGATGATAAAGCCAAGAAGTTTCCCCGAAAGGACACCAAAGACACATTTCTTTGGTTGAAGGCGAACAGAATATTGTAACAGGCGATCAAAAATAATGGTTAAAACATCGAGATGTTCACTACGATGTTTAGATTTGCCAAGAAGATCGTCGACGTAATCTTCAAGGATAGTGTGCATAATTTCATGAAAAATGTAGGTCATAGCCTGCTGATAGGTTGCACCAACATTCTTAAGGCCAAATGGCATTACATGGTAACAGAAGGTTCCCCAAGGAGTTATGAAGGCAGTTTTATGTTGATCGGCGGGGGCAACCAAAATTTGGTTATATCCCGAGAAACCATCCATGAGAGAGAGCATCTCATGGCCTGCAGTGAGATCTACAAGTTGGTCAATGTTAGGCAGGGGGAAGTCATCCTTAGGGCAAGCGAGGTTAAGATCCCAGAAATCCGTGCATATCTGAAGTCCCCCCATCGCTTTAGTGACAGGTACGATGTTAGAAATCCATTGAGGATAGTCAATAGGCAGAATGAAAGAAACAGAAAGGAGTCGTTGAAGCTCCTCTTTGACCAAGAGAGCAATGTGTGGATGCATTTTTCTCAATTTCTGTTTAATTGGCTTGGAATCAGGGTTTAGAGTGATGTTATGGACGGCAATGGTAGGATCAATTCCTGGCATGTCCGCGTAGGACCAAGCGAAAGCTTGGTTGCGGGTACGGAGAAAGGTAGTAAAGGTGGCTTGTTTTGATGTGTTAAGGGATTGTCTGATCTTCAGAATGTGAGGATCCTCCTCCGTGTAGATGTTGATTTCTATGGTCGATTCATTCAACATGGTTTGAGTTTTAGATGGTAAGGTGCGTTGAATATAGGAGTCGTCCGCCCCAAGGTAAGTGAGGATGGAGTCGTCATCCTGGCACTCAACAACATTAATTGAAGGTGAATCCTCTTCGATCATGTCTGGATACAGAAGGGGCAGAGAAGATAGGTCCTCATTATCGCGTTGATAAGTGAGAGGACCTATGAAGATAGCATTTATGAAAAAAAAAAGTGAGGAGGGATAGATTCGGGATCTATTGACTCTGTGGGTGACGAAGGAAAAATGGGTGATGATGGCTCGGTAGGGGTGACGTCATTGTCTTCTAGAAGACAACTGACACGAGATTCCTCTTGTGTAGGTGTTTCAGGAAAACCGAGACCACTGCGATCATTTTGTTTGCGTGTAGTCATGGGAATGAGTGTATGTCGGCCTTGTTCATAAAGACCAAAACCAAAGCCTTTCCAAGCACAGCGAGTGAAGAAGGTGAGGGCGAAACAACGATTTGTCAAGTATTGAAAATCGGATTGGAAGGGAACCACACCAAGAGGGGGTTCAGGGGTAATGGAGGATGCGTCAACACCCCCATACATTAGGTTGGTGCGGAAATGGGGTGGTCTGTAAGAGATTACTTCCCCCACACGACGGTCATAGGTAGGATGTGCATGTACCTGTCCGTATTCCTGTGGGGTATGGAAAGAACTAACATTATATAGGCGATACTCCCCTAGCGTAAGGCATTGAAAAACATCTACTAAGGGGTCTGTGGTTGGGATGTTAGCTACGGGAAGGGAAGTGGTTTTTGCGACGGTGGTTTCATCAGTTGAAGGCGTAGGTGCGGTTGAGGTGGATGGTTGAGGTACATTTGAAGAGGACGGTTGGGTTGAATGTATGGGTGTCTTGATTGGTATAAGCACATCGTTATGGCGGTATAACATATTGTAGGTTTTAAAGGGGGGAGGATCAGCTTTTACGGTGTAGGACTTCCCCTCGTACTCAAATTTTATGCATCTATGTAATGTTGAGGGAACGCATCCCATAGCCCGGATCCAAGGGTGACCTAGCAATATGTTATATTGGAACTCTCCTTCAAGGACATAGAAGAATCCGGGTAAAGTACGTGGTCCTACCTGAATGTTGAGGATCACGGTGCCTAAGGTAGAGGTAATAGCATCATTGAATGACCGCAACATGATGGGATTGGCACACATGTAGCTAGAAGGGATATTCATTTGTTGGAAGGCTTTTGAAGAGATGATGTTTAGGCTAGTGCCCCCATCAATCATAACACGACGTACCCGAATGTCCCAGACGTAAGCTGAGATGAAAAGGGCAGGGTCAGGATCTTCTGTACCAAAGTCAACAATTTCATCTTCAGAGAAACTGACTACCGCAGCTTGTTGTACAGAGACAGAAGTGGTTGGGGCAGTGGGTTGTTTGGTGAGAGAAGCAATGTGATTGGGTGTTAGAATGGAGGCAACAGGCAGGGTTTCATTAGGTAAGACCTCGATCCCTTGAAGAATTTCAACGAGAGCTTGTCGATGGGATTCAGAAGTTTGAATGAGATCATATAGTGTCATTTTTATGGGCAATTGGTGAAGCTGTTTGATCATGGCTCGATGGGAAACTCCATTAGAGATGGGGTAAGCGGGTCCACGAATAACCACTTTGGGTGGTGGTGCAATCGGGATGCTGGATGGAGAAAGAGAGGACGCATGTGTGCTTTCTTTTGCTTTCTCGTTGTTTTTTTGCGCTCGAGTAACAACACTAATCATATTAATCTCGTAGACCTGAGATGAGGAAGATGGTTGGGATAAATCATGGTCTTCAAGAGGTGGGGTTGTAATAATGATAGATCTTGGTGAGGCGGGGACAAATGGTATAGTAGAGGGAATTGAAGCTAAAGGTCTCTCCCTTCGTAAGTTGTCTTTCTTAACCTTTGTAGCTAGGAGAGGTGACTGACAAAGGATGGTTTTTAAAGCTTTGCATCTCTCCACATCATGTCCTGGTGTGCGGTGATAGGTGCAGATTTTAGACTCATCATAACCTATAGGTCGAGGTTTAGACGGGTCATAAGGTCTAAGTGGGGGTAGGGAAATGGTCGCATTCTCCACCAACATAGCAAGGATTTTGGCGTAAGATCCTTTGAGTGGGTCAAAATCAGAGGAGGATGAGGGTATTGGTTTTGCGGGTTTTGGTAATGTTTGGGCGTGGTTGATTTGTACGGGTGGTGGTTTAGCCGAGGGGTGTTGACACGTGGTTTTTACTAAACATGGTTTCTCTGGTGTAGAAGCTATATTCAGCTGGTTAGATGATGAGGCTATAGATGACGTGGTAGTGGGAAGCAACCACGGAAAAAGGGGAGTGACAGAAAATAAATCCTTTGATGATAGAGTTCATTTAGGGTTGATGGGTGGACAGGATATGTGGGGTGACAATGTTGATATACCCTTTGATCTCTGTATAGGTGCAGAAGGCGTAGGTTGTTTTGAAGAAAATGTAGGAGGTATGATATATTGATGTAAGGTGGAGGGATGAGGTCCCAATATGGAAGGTAGGTGTGACGATGATGGTTTTGATTGTGATAGAGGCACGGATTGAGTTTGTCTCCTAGGTGGCAGGGCGGCTTTATTTTTGGATAAATCAAGTCGCTTAGGCGGGTGCGTTAGACTGGGCATTGGTGAGGTCCCAAGTGTAGGGGAGGATTTGGTTAGGTTAATAGAGGTGGATGGGCTACTTGGTATAGATACAGGGGGTGAGACTGAGGACATAGGCATTTTGAGTTTTTGTAAACACTTAGGATATATGGTAGAGGTGTCCAGATCGATCACCTGCATTTGAGTATAATAGGGGGTACTCAAACGTTCCCATAGGACTCGTCTATCTTCTGGAGAATGACAATCTTCAAGCATGAATTGTAAATTTGGTACGGAAGAAAGACGGGTTGTGATTCCAGTCCACTGTGGGTGTGATACAGGGGGTAGATGAGGTACTATATCAATAGATATTAAGAGGTCGACCGGTTGTTTAAAAGATTTAGGCAATGAAGGACTAATAGGCAGGAGGGCATGTTTGAGAGGGTCTGTTATGGTTAAAGAATTTGGTGATGTTGGTGCAAGAGATTTCTCGTCTAAGGATGTCAAAAGAAGTGGCGAGCCTTCCTCTTGTGCAGCAAGAGCGGTAGAAGGGGACATTTGGGAAATAGATAGATTAGATAACATCCGTTCGCAGTCTTGTAGGGATGTGGTGTAAGCAGACTCATTGATGAGAAGAGAAGTCTGGGTAGTTAACTCTTTTATGGGTAAAGGAATGATTTTGCTTTGGCTTGATGGTGGTGAAGGAGGTTCAGACTCTTGTGTTAGTGAAGAGGCTTGATTCAAAATTTTCTCGATAGAGGCTTTTGGCTGGGAGTCGAAGACTGCATGGATCTCATGAACACTCTCCTCGGCTAAGATATCCTGGTTTAGGTTACTGTTGGACGAGTGATTTGGGAATGGTTTGTTGAAGATTTTCAAATTTCGGTTGGCAGGGGCATTAGAATTATCGAGGGTTATATCACCTGCGTCAACCATTTCCTGCACTATGTTTTTCAACATTTTACAGTTTTCATGACTATGTCCTTTTACGCGGTGAAAGTTACAGAAGTCATTTTCTTTGTACCAGGAAGGTATAGCGCGGGTAGAATCAAACCCGGAGTGAGGTTTAACAGGAGGTAAGGTAATGGCTCCTGCTTTGAGCAATTTTTCCAATATCACACCATATGTTTCTCCCAAGGGAGTGTAGTTGATGGGTTCTGCTTTATACTTATAAGTGGTTTTTGGCGGGGTATTAGACGGTGGTTGGGATTTGACCATCACCGCGTGCACGGCCCATTTTGATTTCGAAGCGGTCGATGGGTGAGGTTTGGTGGTGTTAGGTTTGTTGGTGGAATCTGGAGTTCGGAAATTGGGGTTTTTGTTGCGCAACCGCAATTTCTCTTCTTCTAAGGCTCAAATTTCTAGTTTCCGAGCCATGGTAAAGGTGTCATCAAATGTGCAGAAAGTTTGAATTTGAAGAGTAGGAGAAATGTGCTTAGCACATGCCCGCGTAGAAAGTTCGATAAGTTCAGCCTAAGGCAAGGCATATGTAAGTTGGTTGATAAGGCCCCGCCATCGTCCAACGAAATCTGCGATAGATTCATCTTCAAATTGTCGGATGGCATAAAGGTCAGTGATAGATACTTTCTTGGCAATGTTAATGGAGAAATGATCCAAGAAAGATTGGGCTAGTTGGTTAAAAGAGAAGATTGAGTGCTGGGTTAAAGCACTATACCACTCCAAGGCGGGCCCTGATAAGGACATGGGAAAGGTGTGGAGTAACAAGGCATCATCATGAGCAATCAAATAACAAGCATGTCTAAATGATCGCAAGTGTTGTTGAGGGTCCTCTTTACTGTTAAAATGGGTAAATTTTGGTAATTCCCATTGAGGAGGATACGAATGAAGGGGGACAGATGGGTGAATAGGCTCCCGACAAACTTTCTCGTATGTCAAGGCGCTACGACTTCCTGAAACAAAAGCCTCCAGGTTTTGCATTTTGTCCATCATTTGTTTAATTAAATTAGTAGTTGGATGAGATGATGGTGTGGTTGTGGTAAACAGAGGAAAATTGGGCCAAGGACCACTGCTAGACACTGGTGGGGTTAAGTGTTGATAAGGTGTGGAGGATGAATATGTTGAGGCGACCGAATAAGGATGTCCCATATAGGATGTTGAGGTCACTGGATATGTGTATGGGAATGAAAAGGTAGGCGGAGCTTGAGAAGGAAAGCTCGTGTGGATAGGTGGCAGAGAGCAAGTCATGAATGGAGCGGTCTGCAAGAGAGATGAGGTAGGGGCAGTCAGTGGTAGTGATATGTGGGGTCCAAGATTAACTAAAGGAAAGCTGATCTGGGTCGTATGAACCTCTGAAGCCATCAGATTGGGATACGGGGCTAAAGATACGGGAAGCAAGGCGATGTCCTCAGGCAGAGTGGGAGCTAAATGAGCAGCTATACTAATAGGCATACCAACAAGGAGCTGACCATTGGGCGTACGGTCAGGGGCATGAGACAAATAGTATTGTACAGCACTAGGATTAGCATCCAGAAACTTGGCAAAGTCCTTATCTCCCACAGGAGTTTTAGGAACTTCGCTGGTATCCGTAGGATTCCCCACAGAATGTGAAGGGGGTGATTCAGGCAAAGAAACAGAGCAAGCATGTGAAACCATGGCGGCGGCTTGCTTTCGAGTGATAAAAACCATGGACAGGTGTTCATAGTAGGGTTTCAATCTGTCAGGAATAGAAACAAACTCAGACTGGTAAAATTGGTAGGTTGCTGGTTTGTTAGGAATTGGAAAAGACAGTAACCGATATCGGTCTAGTAACTAATGTCGGTTATACTATAGCCGACATTGGTCAGGTAACCGATGTCGGTGTAAGAAGTCTGGGCTAACAAGATATAAAAGGATGCTAATTTGATTTTTAACAATGTTTAGTATACTTGTCCAATTATTGATCACAGAAGACAGAGTATGAGAAAGAAAATAGAACTAAAAACAAGCAAGATGCACACGCAAATCCAGAGATTAACCCTAGGGTTAATTTTAATTATTGTGGGCTTATGCCTTTAGATGTAGAATGATGTCAGAATCCTAAACAAAAGACTTAGGGGAAATGTCAAATTTGTTTTGGCTTATAAGGTTACCTCAATCGGGCGGAGGAATACCGCGGAAAAAGGAAGGATGTTTGAGCTGTTGTGTTAATTATGAAGTGATTCGGTATGTGTTGTGCAGTGAAAGTAAGATTAATTTCTTTTCAATACCGTGGATATCACCCCCATGTGTACGACCTGTTACTTAATCTATGTTCACTAGAATTGAAAACAGCAAGCAGTAATGCAATGCACGTGTTTTAAACCCAAATTGAAAATGATATTCAATGAACCAAAAGAGATGAATTTCACTAATGCGAGATGTAAAAGCAAAGCAAGTTATTTTATCAAAATAATGCAAAACCTTGTGAATATCTTTTAGAAGAAGAAAACAGCAAGTATACTCCCTATATGAAAGCAAGCAAGAAAGAAAGAAACCCAAAATGGGTCCCACCAGGCGTGCCAAAATGTTTCACTCGGAATGTTTCATTCCTTTTAGAAACAGATAAGGTTAGGGCTAGGAGGAATACCTGTTGAACGTCGAGATGGTGTGTGCGTACCGTAGAGAAAGATCAAGTTGACTGTGAAGAACTCCTTTTTGTCTTGGAAGGACTACCTGCAAATAAGAACACAAGACTACACGATTTTGATTAGACAATAAATGAGGGAACTGCCTTGGGCCCAGGAAATATAAAACTTCCTTTCGAAGGTGGTCAGTTCCCCTTCTAATATTAATTAACACAAAAGACTGTAAGATATCAATTAAATTTCTTCGTTGAACTGGGTAGGGGAAAGGCTGGTTTTCTGGTTATAGTCAGGATAACCAATACCGGTTGCTGATAACCGATATCGGTATGGTCTAAGATCTAAAGGTTGGTTGTTTTGTGGGGTGGTTGTGCTATTTGGTAGTTGTGTTATTTGTAAGGCTGCATATAGGTGATATTAGGAAATAAGGTGATGAGAGGTAGATGAATGATAGTTACATGCAATAGCACACTGGGTAGTGGATCTAGGAATGGATTTGTGAGGATTGTGCTTCAAACATTCTAAGAAATGTTATTAAAGAGGACATACAAGATGTAACTTACTAGTTATTGACGAAGATGCAGGTCCAAGAACTCTGATGACAAAGGTAGAACTCTAGGTAGGATGGCTGGACAAACAGAAGATGAAATATCTCCCTCCAGATGATCAACTGAGTATCTGAGAACTCTGGCTGTTCTGTTGCAGTTTTGGGCTTGATCTCCTTTTGCTGCAACTCTTCTGGCTTCTTCCCTCGTCCCTGCTCGGCCAAGTGAAGATTCGAATGCTCTTAATCGCTCCCAATGATCTCCCTTGATTCCTAAAATCCTTCCACATTTGATTTTGGTTCAGGGAGCCCATTTACAGGGAACCGATGGCGGTTACGTAACCGACGGCAGTCGAGTAGGAACCGGCATCGGTAAGAAAAAAGTAGGCTATTTTTAGTAAAATAGCCCACTTTCCCTGCTTTTCTCTCGAGAGATTAGTTGCGGGCTTGGTCAAATGACTAGAAGGTTGGTTTTGGGTGCGAGAAAGGGGTCATTAGTCATGGGTGTAGGTGTAGACCAAGTTATAGGTCTTAATTAGGTTAGTTTAGGGTTAGGGCTAGGTCATGATGAAGTGGAAAAATGAGGTGGCAGGTGAGATGATGTGGATTTGTCAATTACAAGGTAATTAATAAATAATTGTGTAAGGTTTAGGTGATGAGGTTAGGTTGCGAGATGAGATGCGGGTCACAAGGGGTCATAAGACACAAATTTGGTGTCTACACAGTCAAATCAAAGACGCACAATTTGCGTTTGTAGCGTTCCCAAAAAAAAGGGTAAAAATGACCATCCTTGTTGCCGATATTCCAGCAGCCTATGGAATTCTGCTAGGAAGGAGTTTTTTCAATGAAGTTGGTGGGGAGATTCATATGGACTGGTCTAAGGCTAGAATCCCCGTCAAAGGTGTAATGCAAATGTTGGAGCTTGAATCGCAAAAGAAGTACCTAGTTACTAACTCTGATGACCCCAAAGCCCAAATTCTCTTCGAATCATCAGGGATGGGAAACTATTTCTTGTCTACCGAGTCTGAACAAATTGATGTCCTCATCCAAGCAGAGGATCTTAACAAGATCTGGACTTTGCAATTTGATGGTAGCTGCGCGACTAGTGGGTGCGGTGCTGGAGCTGTGCTAATATCTCCCGAAGAGGAGATTATTCCTCTCTCTTTCAATTTAATTTTTTTAACACAAATAATACTACTGAGTATGAATCTTTACTACTTGACATGCAAGCCGCAAAGGAAAGAGGAATCAAAAATTTGAAAGTACAAGGTGATGCAGAGTTGGTCGTAAATCAAGTTAAAACGATATACCAAGTGAAGAATGAAAGGATCAGACATTACTGCAACGCGGTGTGGGACAACATCAAAGAGTTTGATGCTTTTTCAATAAAATCCATCTCGAGAACCCAGAATGACATGGCCGATTCTTTGGCCGTTTCAGCATCCCTCATGCTCCCTTACCCAGGTTTGAAAATAGACAAATACACCATTGAGGTAGTTTTCCGCCCAAGCATGCTGGAAAATTCTCAGCATTGGCAAGTATTTAATGATGACAATCAAATCATTGCCTTTCTCAAAAAGGTGGAAAATTTTAGTGAACTTCATTTTGAAGGATCCACTTTTACATGCCGTGAATCAGTTACCGATCAAAACGAAGAATCAAAAGGAAGCATCGGCATATGCCAGCTCAAAGGAAATAAAATTCCAAAAGGTTTGGTTTCTCTAGAGTGTTTATTCGATAGGCATGATCATTTTGTAAAAAAGAAAAGGCGAGATGATCCTGGCTCCTCCCCAGAAACTGAACCGGTCAATTTAGGTTCGGTTGAACATCCGCAGTTTGTAAACATTGGAAAGTGTTGCACACCTGAAGAGAAGCAGAAGTTTATCAAATTGTTGAAGAAATACATGGATGTATTGGCATGGTCCTATGCTGATATAAAGTCTTTTAAGCCAAAGGATGTCTAGCATGACATCCCATTAAAAGAGGAGGTCAAACCCTTTCGCCAAAAGTAGAGACACTATAATCCTAAGATCTCGGGTACTATCCAAGCTGAAATTCAGAAGATGCTGGATGCAAGGATCATTTTTCCTATCCATCACAATACCTGGGTCACAAACATTGTGCCAGTAAGAAATAACAATGGAAAAATACGCATCTGTGTAGATTTTCGCAACCTGAATCAGGCATCCTTGAAGGACAACTACCCGCTTCCCATAATGGATCAGGTTCTGCAAGCAGTAACTAGATCAGAAATGTTGTCCATGCTTGATGGTTTTTCAGGCTATAATTAGATTGAAGTCTCACCTGAAGACCAATTTAAAACAGCATTCACTACCCCCTGGGGCACATTTTCCTATAGCAGAATGCCTTTTGGTTTGACCAACACTAGTGCCACCTTTCAACAAGCAATGGACTTTGTGTTTAAAGGTATGATGGGGAAGGTCATCTTAGTCTACTTGGATGACTTAATTGTGTTCTCCAAACATTGAAATGATCATTGTGATCATTTGGAGCAAGTATTGATTAGATGCCGAGAGCATGGGATCTCCCTAAATCTGAAAAATTATGTTTTTGGAGTCACAGAGGGAAATTTGCTGGGACATGTCATTAGCAAAGAAGGGATGAGGATAGATACCAAAAGAGTTAAGGCTATTCAAAGCCTTACTTTACCTACAAGCAAGACTGACGTTCACTCCTTCTTCGGAAAAGTGAATTTTTTCAAGTGCTTTGTTCCTGACTTTGCTGAAAAGACTCACCACATATTAGACATGATGAAAGGGTCACCAACTTTCTGATGGAGTGAAGAAGGGAAGAAGTCGTTTGAGGAAATAAAAGCCTCTGTTACTCACGCGCTAGTCCTGGTATGTCCCGATTTCTCCAAGGATTTTATTATGTATAGCTATACATCTGAGCACACTGTGTCGGCCATCCTAATGTAAAGGAATTCTCAAAATGTTGAATCCTCGATTGCGTTTATGAGCTCTCCTCTCAAGCCTCATGAATTAAAAATGACCCAGTTAGAAAAACATGCCTTCGCTATTGTCAAAGCAGTTAAGAACTTCAGGTATTACATTCTAAACTCTCATACAGTGGTTCTAGTTCCTGACACAGCAGTAAAGTCTATCTTAACTCAACAAGAGTTGGGGAGTTTGCGAGGAAATTGGATTGCAAAAGTCCAAGACTATGATCTGGATATAAAACCAACCAAGTTAGTAAGAGGCAAGGGCCTATGTCAACTTATGGCTAAAAACCAAGATTCAGAAGTTTCCGAGGGAAAATATGATTGTGCCAATGGAGCACAAAGCCACCTAGAGAAAGCCGATTCACTGTCTATGGTCCTATTTGTTGCAACCAGCGACGAGTGGTATTCTGATATTGCTTTCTTTCTCACCTATGGTGAATGCCCAGCTCATCTAACTACAAAGGAGAAGCACGCTATAAAGCTCAGAGCAACCAGATATATCATTTGGGATGACCGTCTATACAAACGTGGAATAGATGGCATCTTCTTTCGATGTGTTGACAAGCCACAGTAGGTGAAGTTACTTGAGAGTTTTCATGATTCGGCCTGCGGTGGCCATTTCTCCTCTTTCGTGATGGCACACAAGATCATCCGGGACAGGTACTATTGGCCAACACTTTTCCAAGATACATCCACCTGGGTAGCAAAGTGTGAGCCTTGCCAGCAATTCGTCGGCAAGCCCAACATGGCTGCTTTTCCCCTCACGTCGGTCATTATTGACGAACCATTCAGACAGTGGGGAATCAATTTCATCAGTGCACTCAATCCCCAATCGATTGTTGGACATAGTTATGTCCTGACAGCAACAAATTATTTCATGAAATGGGTGGAAGCCATACCTATCAAACATGCCATTTCTGAGGTTATTTGTAGTTTCATCAAAGAAAATATCATTGTCAGGTTTGGCATTCCAAACAAGATTGTTGCTGATAATGCTTCTAACTTCTCCTCACGAGAAGTTGTTGGTTTTTGCTACAAGTACGGAATAACTTTGGCTCATGCCTCAGATTGTTACCCTCAAGGAAACGGTCAGGCAAAATCCAGTAATAAAAACTTGGTAACCATCATACAAAAGCTAGTGGTTGAGAATCAACGAATGTGGCACAAGTCATTATATGACGCTCTATGGACAGACCACATTACTCCCAAGAGGTATCTCGGCATGTCACCTTTTCAAGTGTTATACGGCACTGACGCCGAGCTTCCCATTTCTATGGAACTCCCTACTCTGCGCTTGGCAAGAGTGATCAAAGATGAGACTTTCCAAAATTCCCTTGAAAAGAGGATCATGTATCTAGCAGAGCTCGAAGAAAAGAGAGTAAGAGTGGTCGACAGGATCACCGAACATCAGAATCAGGTCAAGAGATTGGTCGATAAAAAATCTAAGCAAAGGGAGTACCAGGTGGGAGACCTCGTCCTTTTGTGGGACAAACGAAGAGAGCCGAAGGGAATGCATGGAAAATTTGATTCCCCTATGGAGAGGACCTTTTAAGGTCAAGCAGCTCAACAGAGAAAATAGCTTCTATCTCTCGTATCTAGATGGAACTGAGCTCCCGCTTCCCTATAGCGGGCAGCATCTGAAAATATTTAGGAAGTAGAGCTTGCTCTCTGCTTCATACAATTTTCTTCAATTGTGTGTTTGTTTTTGTCATGTGTTTTCTTTTGTTGGTTGTGTTTTTCCCCTTTTTTGTCACCCTTGTTTTTTACTTTGTAACCCAATGGATAGGCACATGAAGATCTGGGATTCTCTACCCCTGAGTTCCGCTCATAGATAGTCCCCAAAAAGAGCCAGCTGTTATCCCGTAAAATCGACAAGGGAAATTTTGCGGGTAACCCAATGAAATTTTGTTCTGGTCCCTTGTCAGGGACCCCCTTGCATTCAGAACGTTATAAAGTCCTTTCCCAAGAAATCTAGTTTTCCAAACTTAGTCATTTTTGGTCCTTTTTGGTTGGGCACACCTTATGTCTGTGCAACACAAAGTAACCATGCACCCCCTTCATTTCCTTTGGCACACCCTTCGAAGTGTCGACACACATTTTGGTGTGCCTCCCCATGTTACACATTTCTTGCATGCGCTAAGGCGCATGCGCCTTCGTGTCAATAACATTTTTGTTGTGTCATGTTTTGGTGTGCCAAGGGCGCACATATTTCCGTGTTGACAGTATTTTTGTAGCACTAAAGGCGCACATAACAACGTGTTAACACGTGTTTTGGTGCACCAAAGGGTGCAAGGTTTGAAGTGTCGATAGGAATTTTGATGCGCCTCTTCAAAAAGTCGTTGGCGCATTTATTACACCTTTACCTATATATAGGCGCATCCTCCCTGTCTCTTTCACAATTAAAAAAAACACGTGATAGATTTTATTCCTCTTCTCCTATCAGCGCGCCTGTCATCCTCGTATCACGTTCATGGACCCCACTTCATTTCTCACGTTATATATATTCCATGTAGGTGGTCTTTTTCCTCCTATTTTTTTGCTGGTTGTTGTTTGTTTGTGTAGTCAGTGGCATAGATTTGTCAAAACCCTCTTTTGTTGTCTTGGCTGTCTTTCTCCCATGCTCTCCCTCCTCTTTCCAGATCTGCTGGTAAGGAGGACTCTACCTTAGGAAAATCACTTGGCTCTTTTTCGTTGTGCCCTCTTCACCATCTATAAACCCTGAAAAGAGGCTTAAAAGATCATAGATCTATAAGAGATAGAAAACTTCAAGACGTTTCCAAAACCACTTTTTCTACTGTTTGGCACAATTGCCACCCTTGAAACATAAAGCACAGTCATGCCAATGGCACACCTAACTCACTTACAACACCCAATAACCCTTCGCCCTCTTGGTGCAACAAACTCCTATGTAACATTGTAAAAACTTGCACCATAGGCACACCCTACATCCATGGAACACCAACCTTACTTGCGCCAAGTATAAATCTATGTTAAATGGCGCAGGTGCATCCCCTGTTACAGTAACACATTGCCATGTAAACCTTTCATGCACCGTGCCAAGTTCCCTTATTGCACACAAAAATATGATGTTACACACACTAAACTTGTGCCCTTTGGCGCATCCCGTACCCGTGTAACATGAAAAATATCTGCACCCATTATAAAATTCATGTAAATGGCGCAGGTGCACTTCCACTTGCAAACAACAAAAATGTCATGTGCAGTATCCATGCGCCTTGCACCCTTTTCCACTGATTTGTCCCTTGTAACACCCTTTTTCTGTGTGCCATATTATTTAACCCTGTAGCCTGCAGTGTTCATGCACCCTGTGCCCTGATGCCTTAAAATTGCTAACTCTTCCTTCTGTCAATGCTTTAATGGGAGATCAAATAGCTAACATGACTCTTCTGCATTTGGTTTCACTTCTCCTTCTTGCAGATCAGCAACTGAGTTCAGAACTACATATGTCTACATCAAGCAAAAGACCAACCAAGTCAAAGGGTAAAGCCAAGCTTACAGAAAAAGAGATGAAGTATAAATATCAGAGGGTCAGGATGCCCGAATCCCAGGAAGAATGTGACCTAGCTATAAGAAACTCCGAGCTCAGTCACATTTATATGGAATATTTCTGGGCCAGAACCAGGAGGGTCATAGGAAGTCCCTGTATGGATAAACTGGTAGGCAGTGGCCTACATTTTGCTGGGGGGATCCCAATTAGTGCAGTTAACAACGAATTCATGATGGTAGTGGCCCGCTACTACAAAAAAGACACGAGGTGTGTCTATAATGAGAAGTGTGAGGTCGTGATCAACCTCACTGTCCGGCACTTCGAAATTATGCTTGGCATTCCTTACCACAGGTAATTTTTGGCCTTAAGCCAAGAAGACTGCACCAAGGCTTGGGAAGACAACTAAGACCAGTGTATGTAATTGATGAATGAAGTGTACCTGAAAAACAAGAAGGTGGTAACCAGATAGCCACAGGTCATTCATCGCAGCGATTTCTCCAAGGAACTAAGTGATACCATCACATTCCTAAGAAGAGTATTTGGGCTTTCCGACACCCACTACTTTCATAAATGGATGCTTAGCTACCTAGAGACAATGAGCAAGAATGTTCTAGATCAACGCTTCGAGTAGGTGGAGATCATAAGCAGCACTATATCTGAGATGTTCCAACAACTCACCACAATGGGGAGGTTATACATGAACTCCTATGTAGTTTATGCTGCAGCCTCAGAGAGGGATTATCCAGCATTGATGTGGTGTGGGGTTTGGCCCCAAGTGAAAATCTATGAATACTACCCAGAACTAAAGCTGGAAAATAGTATTTCATAGTTTACAAATATCAACGATGCTTTCTTCTATGGCATCGTCTTCCTTTTGAGGCCAAACATGACTCACGGTCATACGACCAAGAGCATTGTTGCAACAACAGAGAAGTGGGGGGCCTTATTCAGGAAATTCCCCACCTTCACCTATCTAAGGGCAGCCAACTTCTTGGGGGAACCGACCAAATTGCCAAGATATGCCGGCCCCGAGCTGATCCTGTTGAAGCTATCCAGACAGCTCATAACCTACCACGAAAACTTCTTGAAGAGAAAGAAGGGTGGAACTCCTTTCCCCCTCACAGCGGGCAGGTACACTTGTCTTTCCCACCACAAACCCCGGGAGATGTTTGCAGAGCTAGAAGTGCTCAATCTAATGCACAAATTCCCGGCAAGGCCCACTTTTGACCCAAGGAATTGCCTTCCTAGGGCCAAACTCGATCCAATCCACATTCCGTAGATCGAGGATATTTATATCCACCTGTATCATGAGGTCGAGCTCAGAAGGAAAGATCACTCCCACCTAGATTTGGCTGAAATCATTCAGTATGGCATGGTCATTGTCCCAAAGGGTTATCAAACTACTGATCAAGAAGTTGATCAGGTATATCTTGACACATATGGGGAAAACTTGATGTTTGCTATAATTGACAGAAATAAAGCACCCCAAACCATTGAAGAAAGGGTTAAAGAAACTCTGCGGAGAACACAACACTGGTGTAGGATGAATCACCTCATCTACCTTAGAGATGATTTCACCACATCTCCATTGGGTAATGCACCTTCCAGACCAAAACATCTTCCAAAGAACAAAGGTAAAGACAAGGAGGGTGAGTCAAGCTTTTCCCAAGAAGAGGCTCCTGAGAGTCCCACTTCCGCCACGTGAGAACAAGTTGTAACTTTGGCTTCTCCAGAGAAAGAAACAACCAAAGATGTTCTGATGGGTACATCCACTCAGGATGTTTCCACTACTACAACTGTTGAGGTCCCTTCTATCCCAAGTGACCATTCCTTTGGTCCTATCCTCTCCCCCATCTTCAATTGTTCCCCCTTCCTCGTCATCCATCTTCTCTTCTCTCGCAGAGCTGTCGCCCACCATTTCTTCCCTCATCTCTCAGCTCCCTTCCATTTCCATGTCTTCCTCCCATGAGTACTTTCTCGGCCTACCTCTCAATGCCGCCTCCAAGTGTCTCAACACATTTTCCTTCTACTGCTACAACTACTCCCTTCTCTACTTCCAGCCCTTCTCCCATAAGTCTGGCATGGATCTCTCAGCACTTGAGCCAACAAAAAAGGAAAGTTCCCATTGCACTAATGGACTTCTCCATCATCCCATCAAAAGGAGCCAAGAAGAAAAATCCTATAACCCGCTTCTCTCAGAGTGCGTCAGGAGAGAGAGTAATGGAGATAGTGTATCCCAATCCTTTAAACGATAAGAAAAATCTATCTTCGACGGATTATATAGTGACCCAATTCACAATGGGGACATCTTCAGAAAGCCTTCAGGGAGAGGCCCTATCTACAGTTGATGCCCTTTGCAAGAAGCTCTAGGAAGAAAAGGAAGAAAAGAGGCTATTAAAGGAGTAAAATAAACATCTTCTCCACACCTTGCAAAAAATGGGTAGTGTACCTCCTACAACTGCGGCCAAAACTCTTGAGCCTCTGAGCCAGGATAAGATTAATGAATATGCCAAAATTGGTGAGCAGGGTATGGTAGTTTCCACCTAGAGAAGCCAAATCCTCAAGGAAAGTGAGGGAGTAATTGCCAAGTTCACCAGATTGTATCAGAATATAAATCAGGTGAACAAAGATCTCCAGGCGATAGCAGGACCCATCTCTGAAGAGCTGGACCATGCCAAGATGTAGCATGAGACCTTTCAAAAAATGCTCGACTGTTCAGTCAAAGATCTGGTCGAGTTCGACATCTTCGGTCACCCCAGAGCCTTCAACAAAATCCTTTCTACTTTGGATTACCAGGTCGATCAGTTGGAGTTCGTCCTAGAAAAGATTGACAAAATCAAGGAGGAAGCCCTAGATGCAATGCATCAAATGGAGAAAATTTTACTGAGAATGTCTCCGGGCTTGCTCACTCCTTTCACCTTAAGAAAGATTGATGAAACTATTCATATCTTCAAGGAGATCGTTTCGCAAGGGTTGGGACCAGAAGTCACTTTCGACGCCAAATCCATCAACAACCTGCTGGCTTATCGTGACTTCATAGGGTACATGATAGATGCAGAAAATGAATATTCCAAGCTCCTGGAAAAGCTCACAGATGAGCGAGAGACTTACGAGGCTATCAGTGATCGACACAAGGATCCTTCCCAGGATCAACTTTAGCCCATGATTAGCAAGTTCATGGAATATCGTGCCCAGTTCCACATCACGTCTCCTGAGTAGCAGCAGAAGTAGGATACCCCCTTTCAGCTACGGGACGATGATGAATAGTTTCATTCTTCTCGACCTTCTCTTTGTAAACATCTAAAGTATGTTGACACAAATGATGACATCATCCATGTTGCACCATGGGATGATGTCATCCACAAAGTTGTCGAAAGTCAACAAATGACTTTAAGATATTTTGTAGGATATTTTGTAATTAAGTGGTTGGTTTGATTTTTCCTTCTTTTCTTCTCTTCTTCTATAAATACTGGAATACTTGTTGTATTCAGTGGTGGATACTTTTCAGATGAGAAATAGAAGTAAGAAGAAAAGACTTTGAGCTTTTTGTAACATAAACAAATATTAATACAATATTTAGACTTTGTGCTGAATACATGTGTTTTACATCAGACCTTTCTTATGTTAGATTTGTATGATTGTTCTGTTGAATCTACTTCTACTTTTTTTGTCATTTATTCATCAGTATTGCTTTATTCGTCTATGTAAGAAGGTTCGGCTCTGTTTACTACCAACCCAAATCATAGACTTTCTGACCTTTCTACGTTGGAATTCATTTCTTTTCTCCCTTCAGATCTTTCCTATCTCCCCACCTCGTTTCTTTCCCTTCTTTTATAGTTGGAAATACATCTACTGGGATGAGATCCCAACCCCTGAATGTAGAATATTGTGAGACTTGCACAAGATTCCTGCTAGTAGAATAGTAATAAACTAGTTTCACTTTGCTGAATCAAAGAGGGGCTATGCTCTGCACACTTTTGGCTCGTCTGTCCATAGATCTGTCCACCTGAAAGATTTTTGAACCAACAGAACCCTTTGAGTAGTTGAAGTAATCAACCCTGCAGCTTACCGTTTAGCATTACCTCCTACTTTGTCACTGTTATCCAAAGTTCACCCCCCCAGGGTAAATTTCGGTAACATGCATTAAAGTTTTTTAGTTCCAAGTAGTAGGTCGATTTAGGAAAAAATCACGAAATTGGCTAAGTCCTACTCCAGGACGACTTTGGGACAGTTGGGACATCAAGGCACGGTTCGGCCGAAACACCTCCAGGCAGCCCGTGAAGCACTGGGACAAGTGGAAAAAACGTACGCGAAGGGCGCGAACCGGCCTGTTTAACTGAAAAGGAAAATTTTAGCACAGGGACAATCGGGCTGTCGGGATGTGAGGGACGTGGAAAGCTGGTTCGGCCGAAGGAGATGAAAATTGACTAACTGCTCGGGACATTTGGGCCTTGAGGATGTGAACTGCCCGGTTCGACCGAAAAGGAGAACTTCATACTAAGTACTTGGGATATCTGGGATACGAGGACATGAAGGACGTGAAAAGGTGAAGCGGCTGAGAGCAAAGGAAGCCATTTTGGGTGGTTCGAAATAATTTGTCCCGTGAAGCACTAGGACAAGTGGAACAAACGTACGCGAAGGGCGTGAACTGGCCAGTTCAGCCGAAAGGGGAATCTTCAGCACAAGGAAAAGTAGGACAAAGGGACATGCAGGTTGTGGATAGTTGAAGGAGCCGAAAGCTAATCAATGCATGCCACATGTCATCCAGTGGCAGAGCGCGGGAAGAAATTTAAAAATCCGTTTTCGCCTGTTTTGTGCCCTAGATCTTCAGATCTCCATATCTTTTGATCCATAGCTCGGATTGGCACGTTCTTTATATCAACAAAAATCTTGTGAAATTCTATACATGATTCTGGGGTTAACCTCGAGTTTTGGTGCAGTCTAGAGAGAGAAAATCAAGAAATGGATCTGATGGGTGTTCATGGCCAGAAGTGACATTTCAGCAACCAGTTTTAATGCAGAATGGGTCGCATTCTCCTGTAATCCAGTCAAAATGGCAGGGTATGGATTTATAAGGTCCCCCTATGCCGTTTTAATGCATCTGTAGTCAAGGAGGGATGGGCTCCCATGTTTTGTACATTTTCTGTCCCCTAGGCTTGACCCTTGCACTGTAAAAAGCTAGATTTGGCTCATTTTGAAGAGAGGAACATTTTTTTTGCATAACAGAGTTCTTCTTTCACCTCCAGCAAGTGATTGATACAAGAATCAGACCTCTCCAAAGGATTGTAACAGTTTTTACCTCTTTGAGGTTGTAATGCAGTGATTTTGACACTAGAAATGATAATGCAAGCTTTGTGAATGATTTTCAGTCCTTTGTATTATTTGCTTCATTTCAAATCATAAATTATACCTTATCAGTCTGTGTATGTTTTATGTTGTAAACTTTGGTCTGTGTTTATTTGCTTGATAGAAATGTTTCACTACTCCTTTTGGTGCA
The DNA here is from genome assembly GCA_019776745.2 of Taxus chinensis. NCBI lineage: Eukaryota > Viridiplantae > Streptophyta > Pinopsida > Cupressales > Taxaceae > Taxus > Taxus chinensis. Next base: position 372,433,303 of record CM034149.1, read on the forward strand.
TCACCACCTTTAGTTTAGTTTCAATATCTTTTGCATTTCTATCCCTGTCTCCTTGCAATTTAGAGTAGGATTAGGATCTGAACCTCTGTAGTTTTGCAAAATATAGATCTAAATCAGAGGAGTTTGAGGAACCAGCCTCTAATCTGGAGATTCCTCTCTTAGTTTCACAAGTCCCCACACTTGGAGAGAGGTTTCCATGTTGTGCAATCACACTGGATGCTAGAGTGATCAACCTAGAAGCATGATCTGCATCCAGGGGTGTTGTGAGTCTGTAACAATAGTTTTGGCATGCCCGGTGGGACACTAGAGGTCTCATTTTAGTGCAGAAAAGTTGATATGCATCTGCTGTAGTTTTCTTGCTTATAAAAGCTATTATTTGCATATCTGGCGACTCCAAGGGTAAGAATCAACTGGTTTCAGCAGTGCAGGCCTGAAAACTCATGAGAAGAATCACCACAAGGTCAAGGGTTGGAGAAGAAGAAGTGTTGTTTGAATACCTACAGTTATCTCCAAGAAGAAGGCAAAGAGGAAGAAGGATTCAAAGGTCTCCATCTCCACCAAACAGAACTCTCTCAACTCCTCCATCTGACAGGCCTTTCACTCAGTATATAAGGTCTTTAAGACCAATCATAATGGCTCTGAACAACCCCTACGTCAACTTCACAGGAAGCAGCCCACTTGCTCTCAATGCACAACACCCAGTTCCTATTGCAGCCTTGAAGAACATTCCCTACTTCACTGGAGAAAATCAGACCACTCCAGGTGATCACGTTAAAGATATTGCTAACCTTTGTGCAATTCATGAAATTAATTAAATACAAGTGGCTGTCAAGTTACTAGCATCTTCCCTCAAGGGTAAAGCATTACAATGGTTTAGGAGCCTTGGAGCTGGTTCTATCATAAAATGGAATCAACTTTGTATTGCACTTCATGAGCAATTTGGGGAGAAGGGTGACAACTTGTCTCTTTTGGAGCAGCTGACGACTATCAAGAGAGCTCCCAATGAGCAGCTGGCCGATTTCAACTTCAGATTTCAAAGGTCTTGGGATAGAATTCCAGTGGCAGTCAGGCCAACAGCAGAAGGTGCTTTTCTATATTACCTTAAAGCTTTGAATTCTGATATTTCTATGTTAATTCAATCCATGGGAGGCACAACAATCCCTATGGCTTATAGCATTGCCATTAGAGCCGAAAAACTATCTTATTCAAGCTGGTAAACTGGCTCCTAGGGCCTCCCATGCCCCTTGTATCCAAACTTAGAAAATCCAAGCACTAGTCAAGCACCCACTTTGGCTCCTATTACCACCCCTAGAAATCAGAGTTCAAATGAAGCTTCCACTTCATCTCCAAGTGCTTCAAATGAACTCCAAGAGGTCATGAAACAGTTGTAAAACCTAGGCAATGAGCTGGTTACTCTCAAGAGGCAGCAAGCCTAAGGTTTCAGACCTTCTTATTAACCCCAAGCTCAGCCTAATAGGCAGCCATACCAACCATAAAGGCCCCCTAATCTAGTTGCAAATATGAATCAAAGACAAGTAAGGCCTCCTGCCAATAGACCATCCCAGCCCTATAATCCAAATGCCATATCTGCTTCTAAAGCATTAGTGTTAGTCCAAAACAACATAGCTCAAGAGTATGATTGGTGCTTTCCATGCAACGAGCCTCATAACCAATCCATGTGTTTCAATGGTGCCCTCAATCAAGCATTGATGGTGACAACTACCAGTGTGGAGGGCAAGGGAAGTCAAGGAAATAGTCAACAACAAGAAACATCCCAACAAAAATCAGCCCCAAATGACACCACATTGGTGAACTGGCAAGCAGAATATTTCTGTGGCATGAATCAGGCAGTTTCTCAAGGTGTTGCAGCCAACACAAGGTTAAAGAGGAGAAATTTGGGTTAAGAACAACCATTAGCCCCAGCCAATCCACAACCTTCCACAGCTCCACAAATGATTGGCAAGCAGAGTCTAGTTTCAAATACACAAGGGCAGCCAAGAACAACCCCTAGGCCAACTCAAATGCCAGCTGTTGCTACCCACGTGCAAGGGGTGAATGTGCAAACCAAGGGACAACAAAAGGATACTTCATCCCCATTCAGTATCATTGAACAGATGAAGAAGACTAACGTCAATATATCAATGTGGGAATCCCTATCCATCCCAGGACAAAGAGATCTGCTGTAAGCTTCCATGAAGGACTGGTCAACTTTGAACCAACATGTCCAAATGTAAGAGAAGGTACTCACAAATGCTTCCCAGCCTGAAGGAAATCATGGAAGACAACAAGGTAAAATGTTAAAGCCCCCTCCTTTCTATGTTTCATTAATCATTGGGGATAAACTAGTACACAATTGCATGATTGATTCTGGGGCAAGTAGTTTTGTCATGCCCAAGCAAATAGCTGATCAGCTGGGTCTCCAATATGAAGTAATATCTAAAGGGGTAGTGCAATTGGATGGGACAGTAGTAGAAACCATGGGAGTAATTAAAGGTTTGAATCTTACCTTGCATATGTGCCCCAACATTACCATTTTACAAGATGTGTCAGTGATAGATTTTCCACCACTCTTTACCCTATGTTTATCAAGGGACTTTAGAGCCAAGATTGGGGGCTACTTATCTGCTGATTGGTCACACATGTTGTTTAGAACAAGATATGGTACTAAGGTCACAATCAGATCCAAACCAATTGTAAAATTTCATATTGAGCCTCATACTCCAAGCCAAATCAATGCCAATTGTTCAGCATTTGATCAAGAAGATTATCCAAACACAGACGAGGCTGACACCAAGGTTGGAAGTATCTCGGATTTGACTCTTGATGAATGGGCAAGCAAGGTGCATGATTTTGATCCTTATCAAGAGATAGAAGAATCTGAGCTGAGAGTTTATTGTTTACATGAAGGGGATCAACCTCTCCCCAACATCACCAAGCCAGATCATAAGGACAAGAATGAAGTGTGGCAGCTGTTCTTTGGTGGATCAAGGAGTAGAAAAGGTGTAAGAGGAGGAGCGATGCTTGTTTCACCTCAAGGCATCAAATATTATTCAGCTTTTCGTTTCCAGTTTTCTTGTTCAAACAACACAGCTGAATATGAGGCCTTGATTCATGGACTTCACTGGGCAAAGAAAAAGGGCATAAATAACTTGCAGGTCTTCGGGGATAGCGAGCTAATCATCAACCAAGTTAGGGGACAACATGCTACAAAGAACGACTTGCTGAGGAGCTACAAGAATAGGGTATGGGACCTCATTGAGGATTTCGAAGCTTTCAACATTGTGTCCATACCCAGGAAGAAAAATGAAGCCACGGATAGGCTCACAGTAGTTGGAGCAACATTTGATGTGGTTGACAACATCAAAAGGGAAAAAACACAGCCACATATCCATGTGATTGTGAGGCCAGTAGTTCCAGATAATAACACAAGCTAGCAGGTGTTTGAGAACGATCAACAGATCGTCAATTTTTTACAAGAAGAGGCTGAATTCTCAGCTAGGAATCAGGACAGACTTGAGCAGCACTATGGGGATCAAATAGTGCAGCTGCAAACAAACAAGCTTCCCAAGGGTTTGGTAATGTTGGAGTCTATCTTCAACCCTAATGACCAGTTCCATAAGGAAAAGGATAACATATAGGTCAAGAGAGAAGATTCAGAGCCAATTCCGATTGGGGAAGGCAAAACACTTCAAATTGGTAAAGTGGCCACTGAGCAAGAGAAATCAGATTTCATACAGCTTTGCCAAGAATTTCCACATGTCTTCGCTTGGAGCTATGAATACTTGAGAGGATTCAATCTGAATTTTACAAAACATACCATAGAATTGGATCTAGATGCTAAGGCCCATCATGTAGAAGCAAATACCTATTAACCCTCACATTGAGCCTCTAATGAAGAAAGAGATAAATAATCTAATAGAGGCAAGCATTATATTCCCGATCAAGCACTCAAGCTGGGTTGCTAACTTGAGTTCTGGTCAGGAAGATGAGTGGAGAAATCAGGTTGTGTGTGGACTTTCGAGACCTCAATAGGGCATCTCTCAAAGATCATTACCCACTCCCTTCCATGGAGAAAATATTGCAGGTTGTAGATGGTTCAGAGAGATTCTCTCTCCTAGATGGCTACTCAGGCTATAATCAGATTATGGTGAAGGGAGAAGACTAATTCAAGACAACCTTCACAACTAAATGGGGCACATATGCTTACAAGAATATGCCATTTGGGCTGTCCAACGCTGGTGCTACCTTTCAAAGGGCAATGGACATGACATTCAAAGGCTTGATCAAGAAGATAGTGTTGATATACCTAGATGATATCACTGTCTTCTCAAAGAATGCAGCAGACCATCTCTTTCACCTCAGGAAAGTGTTTCAGAGGTGTAGAAATTTTGGAGTGTCTTTGAACCCCAAGAAGTGCATCTTTCTTACACATGAAGGAAAACTTTTAGGCCATATTGTCTCCAAAGAGGGACTGGCAATTGATCCAGAGAGGGTTGAAGCCATAAGAGCACTACCATTGCCAAGTCACAAGAAGGCTCTTCAAAGTTTCTTGGTAAGGATAAACTTTGTTCGCAGGTTTATCCCAAATTTTGTAGCCCTTGTCAAGCCCATCACCAAAATGTTAAAAAAGAGGCATGGATTTTAAGTGGAAAAACAAAAGGCAAGGAGAGTTTTGAGGCAATCAAAGAAGCTATCTCTCAGGCACCAACTCTCATCAATTCAGACTTTTCCAAGGATTTCATCCTCTATGAATTTTGGAGGTGATGACACTATTTTTGCCATTCTAGTACAAACAAAACAAAATATAATGATGAGCAGCTGATTGCCTTCTTCAACCAGAGCCTAGATGACCTGCGAGGTGAGGTACTCTTTTATTGAAAAGCATGTACTTGCAGTAATCATAAGCTTGAAGAAACTCAAGCATTTAGTCTCAAACAACAAGGTCCAGTAGCTGGTCTCACATGCTGGAGTTAAGGACTTCCTCCTCAACAAGGATTTGAATGAGAAAAGGGCAGGTTGGATCACCCGTGTCATGGAATATGACATTGATATCAAGATCACCAAGCTGGTAAGAGGGAAAGGACTGTGTGAGCAGCTGGTTTTGGGGAAGCAAAAGGAAGTATACAATGAAGAAGAGGCTGTTTTGACAGTCCAGGACAGCCATGAGCCAAGTGGCAATCAAGAAGAAGACAATGCTTCCCCCACTCCTTGCTGGACCCAAAGTATTATGCACTTCCTAGGCACAGGCCTATGCCCCCTAGAGATGAACAAGACCCAAAGGAGACACTTCAGGTTGCAGGCTGTTCCGTATGCCATTGTTGATGGAGTTTTGTTTAAGAAAGATGTGAATGGAGTGCTGCTGAGATGCATTAGCATAGGTCAGATTCAAAGGGTGTTGGAAGAGTTTCATGGTGGACCAGCTGGTGGCCATTTTGCACCAAGAGTGACAGCTCTAAAAATCATGAAGGCTGGTTATTATTGGCCTAAAATCTTCAGTGATTGTTATGCATGGATCAAGAGGTGTAAGAATTGTGCATTCTTCATAGGAAAAGAGAGACTTGCTGCCCTTCCATTGCATCCAATCTCAGTTGACCAGCCATTCATGCAATGGGGTTTGGACTTCATCAGAGTCATTAATCCCAATTCAAGCCAAGGGCATAAATGGATTTTGACAGCCACAGACTACTTCACCAAATGGACAGAAGTAGTAGCACTCAAAGAGGCAAATGAGTCTAGCATCTTAGACTTTTATGAGGGAATAACAACCAGATTTGGTGTACCTGCCATAATAATCTCTGATAATGCATTGGCATTCATTGGATCTAAGGTGACTGAGTGGACTGTCAAGAATGGTATTTACCTAAGCACTTCATCGAACTATTACCACCTCAGGGTAATGGCCAGCAGGCCGAGGTCTACAAACAAGAACTTGTTGAGGATCATTAGGAGAGGACTCTTGATGAGAATCAGAGGTCTTGGCATACCAAGCTGAAATCAACCTTATGGGGCTGATAGGATATCACTCCCAAAAGATCCACAAGTAATTCTCCATTCAAGGCTTTGTCTATGGAAGAGAGGAGCAATCTTGCCCATCGTCACTTGAGTTGCCAACATTAGAACTCATGAAGCAGCTGGAGTTGCTGGAATTCGAGCCCATGGAAGTGAGGTATGCAGAGTTGATGGAGCTGCAAGAGATCAAAAATCAGGCATCCCAAGCAATGGAAAAGGATCAAGCTTTGATCAAGAACACCTTTGATAGGAAAGGCGCAAAGATAGATCTTTTCAAGTCAGATATCTAGTGTTGAAATGGGATGTGGACAGAGCAAAACCGGGAAGGCATTCAAAATTTGATGCCATTTGGAGTGGCCCATACATGGTCACAAAGTGTAAGAACAACAATGCTCTCTAATTAGCCTCACTAGAGGGTGAAGAACTACAAATTCCAGTCAATGGAATCTATCTCAAGCATTGCTTCTAGAGGGAAGTTCACTACCCTTGTAAATATTAGATTAGATTTTCTTTCCTCCAAGTGCTTGTGCACATTGTTTTGCTGTAGGTTAGTTTTGTTTTCCCCTAAGTGCTTTGGCATAACTTAGGCTATCCCATAGGAGATGTTTTGCAGTCCTTGCTTTGATCAGGTGACATTCCATCTTCCTCCTTGCACATTCTGAGTCAGTTAGGGTTCTAAACAGAATATTCAATGACTCCATGCCCAATGGACTGCTTCAGGCAACTGGTCTTTTCATCTAGCAGGCAGATGACCCCGAAAAGTCACCAAATTGTTATCCAAAGTTCACCCCCCCAGGGTAAATTTTGGTAACATGCATCAGAGTTTTTAGTTCCAAGCAGTAGGTCGATTCAGGAAAAAATCATGAAATTGGCTAAGTCCTACTCCAGGATGCCTTTGGGACAGTTGGGACATCAAGGCGTGGTTCGGCCGAAACGCCTCCAGGCGGCTCATGAAGCACTGGGACAAGTGGAAAAAATGTATGCGAAGGCCACGAACCGGCCGGTTCAGCTGAAAAGGAAAATTTTAGCATAGGGACAATCGGGCTGTCGGGACACAGAAAGCCGGTTCAGTCGAAGGAGATGAAAATTGACTAACTGCTCAGGACATTTGGGCCTTGAGGACGCAAACCGCCCGGTTCAGCCGAAAAGGAGAACTTTGTACTAAGCAGTTGGGACATCTGGGCTGCGAGGAAGTGAAGGACGTGAAAAGGCGAAGTGGCTGAGAGCAAAGGAAGCCATTTCAGGTGGTTCAGAAGAATCTGTCTCGTGAAGCACTGGGACAAGTGGAACAAACGTACGCGAAGGGCGTGAACCGGCCGGTTCGGCCGAAATGGGAATCTTCAGCACAAGGACAAGTGGGACAAAGGGACGCATGGGACACAAATAGATGAAGGAGCTGAAATCCAATCAATGCATGTCACGTGTCATCCAGGTGGCAGAGCGCGGGAAGAAATTTAAAAATCCGTTTTTGCCTGTTTTGTGCCCTAGATCTTCAGATCTCCATATCTTTTGATCCAGAGCTCAGATTGGCACGTTCTTTATATCAACAGAAATCTTGTGAAATTATCTACATGATTCTAGGGTTAATCTAAAGTTTTAGTGTAGTCTAGAGATATAAAATCAAGAAATAGATCTGACGCATGTTCATGGCTAGAAGTGACATTTCAGCGACCAGTTTTAATGCAGAATGGGTCGCATTCTCCTGTAATCCGGTCAAAATGGCAGGGTATGGGTTTGTAAGGTCCCCCCATGCCATTTTAATGCATCTACAGTTAAGGAGGGATGGGCTCCCATGTTTTGTATGTTTTCTGTCCCCTAGGCTCGACCCTTGCACTGTAAAAAGCCAGATTTGGCTCAATTCGAAGAGAGGAACATTTTTTTTACATAGCAGAGTTCTTATTTCACCTCTAGCAAGTGATTGATACAAGAATCAGACCTCTCTAAAGGATTATAATAGTTTTTACCTCTCTAAGGTTGTAATGCAGTGATTTTGACACTAGAAATGATAATGCAAGCTTTGTGAATGATTTTCAGTCCTTTGTTTGTATTATTTGCTTCATTTCAAATCATAAATTATACCTTATCAGTCTGTGTATGTTTTATGTTGTAAACTTTGGTCTGTGTTTATTTTCTTGACAGAAATGTTTCACTACTCCTTTTTATGCATCACCACCTTTAGTTAGTTTCATATCTTTTGCATTTCTATCCGTGTCTCCTTGCAGTTTAGAGTAGGATTAGGATCTGAACCTCTGTAGGTTTGCAAAATATAGATCTAAATCAGAGGAGTTTGAGGAACCAGCCTCTAATCTAGAGATTCCTCTCTCAGTTTCACAAGTCCCCACACTTGGAGAGAGGTTTCCATGTTGTGCAATCACACTGGATGCTAGAGTGACCAACCTAGAAGCCTGATCTGCATCCAGGGGTGCTATGAGTCTGCAACAACAGTCATGAATGCATGATGTTTTCCATATTTCTTTTCTTAAGAAATACATTTCAGATTTATCACATGTGTTAAGTTAGAATTCCTTGCAGGTCCAAGACCCAGGAATAATCTGTTTAAACCCATACGAGTGCTGGAAACTCACCAGTTGCATTTAAGAAATCATGAAATAATTAAGTTTAAGGTCCAGTGGGACAAGTTTAATGAAGAATGTGCAACTTGGGAAAATCTGGAAGATATAAAAACTACTTTCAAATATTTATTTGATCATAATTGACTATGATGATTGATAAAAATTTATGATTTTATCTTTATATGTTAATAAGTCTACCAGTTTTGGGCAGACAACTGTTTATTTTTAAATAAACAACTATGTGAATGCTGATTTCAGGAACTTTAAATTCTGATATTGTTGCAAAACATATATTAAGTAAGTGAATAAATTGATTATCCTTAATGCAATGGACATAAAACAATAATGATTGGGATGATGATTCTTGTTAGGAGGGAAGTATGTAACACCTTTGAAAAACTGCTATATTTCTCTTTTGTATTGCAAGCATTGGCATGTGATTTTCTTAAATGAGGTGTGTTCCATTGATTGATGAAGATCATGCTTGTTATGGATAAATCATTTTTGCTCTTGGATTCATGAGACTGAAATGATATGGCTTGCAAGAATCCATTTTCACTACTGATAGGTGAGTTACAATCTAGTTTTGAGGGTCGCAAACTTATCTCTTTTACTAACTCATCCTTGGATCAATTCCAGTAATCCAAGGAATGTTTTAAATCTCCTTACCAGACTGAATGGTAACTGACATTCATAGGTTGAGAGACATAGTGGACTGAACTTTTGAATGTTATAAATTCTTTGGTTTTGTAAGATCATGCCTAAATTTGGTTGTATGTTTGTGCTTAGATCTTTGGGATTGATCTCTTTGGGAAATTTAATGAAAAAAGCAGAACGAAGTCTGCTTCACAACTTTGAAGGGAATATAAATCCTAAACCTATGGGATTATCCTAACGGTATCCTAAACTAAGGTAAATGCACCTACTTCCTAGCTATGTCTACTTATTTGGGTTACAATCTAACCTAAACTTCATAGTCTATTTTGTTGGGATGGCATCCTAACCTAAGTTGTTGTGGTAAATGGAATAAGGGAGAAATAAATAAGGTAATGCTAGGCTATTTTTAACCAAATACCTAATACTATTTGGTTAGGAATTTTTATCTAACCTAAGGTGGAAATTACATATGGCTATGTTTCTAAACCTAAGATAATTAATTTTTAGACTAACCTAAGTTATGGAAATCTAGCCTAAACTATTGAAAGGGACCTAAGGTCACATGGAATTTTGGCGATGGTTCCGAAAGGCATTTATTTGATTTGATTTGATTGGATAAATGGGAAGTACTACTAGTTTTGGAAAAGGCAAGTAAACTTTGGTGGAAGTTTATGTGGAGTCTTCACTAAAGTTGGAAATGCATGCTGAAGTGGAAATAGCATTCACCAGTTTTAGGAGGAGATGGCAAGGAGAGATAGGTGGGAGATTGGGGAGTAATTGCATTAATGAACCTCAAATTTTGTGTGCAAACCATCTTGGAAACAATGAGGGTGGATTTTTTGGAGGTTGTTTGGTCTTGCATGCCTTGCAATTTTTTCTCTACATGGAGCTATCTGGTTCTTCGAACCAGTAGTTCAACTTTTACTTTGTGGCTATTTTTGGTTTCTCTGGTCTATTTTTGATCTAAGGAAAGTATATGAGGCATTGTAGAAAGAGATGTTTGGTTTTTTATCTTTCTTGGAGGAGAAAAAGAGTTAGAAGTTTGGCTGGAAGTCTCCTTCGAATTGGAAGAAGCACTATCAGGCATGATAGGCTCTACCCATTAAGATTTCTTGCTTTCTTTTAAATGTTTCATTAAAATAATTCTAATCTCATGAGATAAATGGTTATATGTTTTATCAAGTTATTTACTTTCATGATTGAATGAATCTCTACGATTTTTGGATATGAATCCATTTCATGATAATGTTAGTCTTTGGATGTACTCTCTGGGTAAGTTTAATGGTGATATACATGTGGAACTTGTATTCGAGGCTTAGTTTTTTGTTTTGAACTTGTATTCAAGGCTCTGTGTTTTATCCTGAACTTGTATTCAAGGCTTGTGTTTGCTTGAACTCATTTTCAAGGCTTTGTGTTGATCTAAACTCATATTCTAGGATTTGTGTTGTTCATAACTCATATTCAGGACTATCTTCTTGAAAAGCTTGAGAAAATGGTTTTTGATTTGAGTTGATCAGGTAGTCTCTTTAGAGATCTTTTCCTTTATGCTTGTTGAGTTTGGAATGGTTGTGGTACTTCTGTCCTAGATGGTACAGTTTACTTTGAGCATGTGATGGCATGTAAAAATTGAGGATATTCTACTCTCCTCTACTCTGGGTAACCCATGTCTTGTTTGAAAGTCTTGACTGTTTTGTTATAAGGATGATGGACCTTTTATGGAACAATATCTTGTTGTGGGATTATGGAACCCCTGGTTTGATACTATATTGTTACTTACTCATTGGTATGAATTAGAGCTCGTTTGAAATAGTCGATAATGGGTTTTTGAAGTTTATGGAAATGTTGTGTTCATACTTCTTCTTGTTTTATTTGATTGGAACAATTATCTTCTCTGTCTCAATCTTTATGTACTAGATGGAGCTGTAAAAGTAATTTTTTTTGTGATTTTTGTTTCAGTCAATTTCAAGGGTAATGTGGAGACCTTTCTTGACTTAAATGTGTGTTGGGTTTTCCTACTCTCTTTCGGTTCTTTTTTAATTGATTTTGGGTTTTTTTTTAAAAGAGAGAAGAGTTGAATACTCTCGTAAGTTGAATCTTGTGTGGAAGGATTTAGTACCTCTAGTTTGGGAATGTTTCGTAAATTTTTTCTTCATATGATCACGAACTTTATGTCTCTTTGGTATGGAGCTGTGTAAGTCCTTGTAGTTAGGATTTCAGTTTCTATTGAGTTCGTGAGTATTATAGAAATTGCTTAGCTTAATATTGGTGTTGAGTTTTAGTATTCTCTTTTAGATTCATTTGAATGAACTTATGGGTCTTTAAAAGGAGAAAGGAATAGATTTCTCTTGTGGAATGCATTTTGTTTTGTCCATATTGTGGTACTTCATCCTTAGGACTGCACTATATACTTTTCTCTATAGAATAAACTCAAACGTGTGTTTAAACAACATGGAATAGATAAACTAGGATAGTGTTGATATTCTTGTTTGATAAAGTACGAATTCATAGGGGAAACTAAAATTGTTTCTTTCTATAATTTTTGTGTTTTATTTTGTATTCTCTTTGGAAACTAGCGAAAGAACTCTTGATTTTTGAAATGGAATTCGGAATTTATTTGATAATACTAAGGTGAATGAATTCTTGATAGGACCTTTCCTAATGAGTTCCTTTACCTGTGGAAGGTTCATGGAAACATTTGTATTTATAGGTAACTTTGGGACTGTCATTCTTAAGTACTATATTAACCCAATTGTTCCCATTGATCTTTTTGATCTCATTTATTTTGTATTAAGTCTATTGATGTATTGATTTGGAAAGTGAACAGCTGAGTATTTCCTATAGGAGGGGAAAATGTAATCGTGTATAGACCGACTACTTTGTTTGATTGAGTCTCCCCTAGATGGACACAAGAAGAGATTATCCTTGTGTAATCCTTGCCTTGATTTTTGGAACATATGGTTTCAGATCTTTAGATGATATCTTCTATAATGTAGAATTTATTTAAGTCTTACAAGTAGACTATTTTGATTCTTTATCCCTTTTCGGATTGATTTGGTATTCTTGTATTAGATGTTGTCTCTTTAATGTTGTATCCTATTATTGGTTCTCTTGAATTGAAGCAGTTAGGTGGGTAATTAGTTGTGTACTTTCTGAACCAGTTTTTTGTCTTTCAGATGAATAGTGAATGGTGGATAGTCTATATTGATTCTTCTTCTTATTTATTTAAGTTGTAGGATGAATCATCCTAATTATATACTATGTTGAAACTAACTCTTTTGTTACGTATTAAAGTTAAATTATGTATTTCAATTCAAAAATAATTATGAAATAATTAGATGACAAGATCTATTGTTTATTTTAAATAAGTAATTGATTGGGTCAATTATTATATGATATAATGTAGTGGTTGCTGATTTTAGTATGCCTTTCCTAAAAGTGAATTCAGACTTATTAAATTGTTCTTCTTTTCTAGTTTTTATTACCTATGCTTATTTATATGATATATTAATTGTTTCATTAAAGTAGATTTGTTTTAATGGAACAATTAGTGGAATGCACTTCGTTTTAATGCTTAGTGCTTATCATGCTCAATTCAATGAACTGACCCGTGCTAGCAATTTTTACAAATGGACTTCGTAAGTGATACAAGAAGGCAAAAACCTTTATGATGTACTGGATTATTTAAGTTTGGATCTTTTGTAAAGAATTTCAATTCATTCTTGATTTGTCTTGAAAAAGAAAAGTTATGTTCTTTTATGATCTTAATATTGATCGACATACAATATGCCTAAAATAGATAGTCTTGTAAATGTATATTTAATCTCAATGAAGTGAAAGGTTTGGATACTGACTCCAAATTTTGGTGTAAATTCTCTTGTACTTTGTATGAAGGAAATAGTAATGTATCTTGTCAATATTCTTTATATCTGTTTGTATACTATTACTATTGTCAATTAATAATTTGGATTAAGGGGATAGTATAATCTCCCTTACTATAGTAAAACTTGTTAAGTATCAAAAGATGTTGATCTCTATCTAAAAAACCATAGTTTAATAATGAAATATGTATTTTATGTACAATCAAACTATATGAGTGATGGATGATAAAAAGCTTATGTTAACACTAACATCTAACCATGAGGGGGAAGACTCTTCCTCTCTAAAAGGAATGAAAAATAAAATGAGTGGTGGTTATGATCTTTAATCTGTGTACTTTGTTTATATAAATTAAACACTAGCTAAACCTAGGTGGATGATACACCTGCTTTGGACATCTACGTGGCAATAAAATTAACTGTTGATGATTGCTTCCCTGTTTATGGGATAACTGCTTGTTATGCCGAGATTAATGAACATAAATGCAAACATGGTTTGATGAAGTTCTTAATATAAAATCAGATTAATTATGAATAGAGAACTTAATGAATGTTGGAATTAGGGTTATGCATGGTTGTTGCGATCTAAATATTAATCCAAATTTAATTATGAATTAATGACCTCCAAGGGGTATGTACATCATGATGAATCAGTTCTAATGGATGTTGGCACATGCCAACTGTAGGAATGTACCTTCAAGGAGACCTAGGGCTTCTCAAGCATATAGTTTTGTAGTTGACATTTGGAAATACCCTTCCGTATTTGTTCATCTAGATCTATACACATCTAGACTTGCACTTAGTTTCCCTCTAGGTCAAGTTAGTAGCATGTTTAGAATAGGGAGTAGCTTTCTATGACTCAAGTTACCCTGGCACATTCAGTCGAATTAGGTCGGTCGAGTATGCCCATATACCATAAGTCATCGTGAGTGTCTTCCTATAACAAATTATGTTGCTAACCTGGGCTAAGGTCAAACCTTGGGTAAGTGGACTGATAGTAGTCAGTAAAGAACCATTCAAGATAATAGTTCAATGAGGTGAAGGATGTATTCTGAATTGACGAATATGTTGTCTAGGAATAGTAACATGAACAATATGTTTAAAATATTTGGCCAGAGTATCACAAGTTATTGGTTGCGTTGTCTTATGTCACCTAGTTTAAAGAAACATGATGTCAGATGAATATTGGTAACAAATATTTAGATAGGTTCTTTAAATAGATCACTCAGTACTCGAAATAGGGTAGGAAAACCAAGTATACATAGTATACATAAATTATTTTCTATACTTTAAGAAAAACATGAGAGATCAGTTTGTAACCGAGTCATGGAATAAGAGATCGGTAAATTACCAAGTCATAATAATTGCATATGGTTATATGTTATGAGATTTATTGGCATGGAATGTGTGTTCTAAATGATGTTTTATTTATGAAAACATAAAGAAAACAACACTTTCTAGTTGCCCGCACGCCATAACTTCATCAAAAAATGAACATTGTGTTAAATCAAATTACTTATTTCTAAAGTCTTTAAATGGGAATGTTACTGTTAGTGCAGAATCACAACACCCCCAAATGAGATCTAAAAGATCTTTTTTTCTAAGGCATGACTCATTTGGTGTGATTGCATAACATTGAACTTTCCCCAAGGTGTGGGACCTTGCAAAATGAAAAAGCTCTCCAGATTGAAGGTTGGTTCCTTATTCCTCTTTTTAAGTGCATACGTAGAAACTTGCAGAGGGTATGTTCTTAATCCTAATATAAACTTTACCAAGGAGACAGGGATAGATGGCTTCTTTAAACAGATCACTCAATACCCGTTAAGGGTACAGAAAATTAAAACGTAGTAACATAAACTACGAGTTGATGTACCATGTAACATCCTTAACTGTTGTTATTTTCCTCCTTTGCATTCAAGTGTTGATATGTGATTTTCCTTATATGGATATGTTCTTTTTTATTATGGGAAATCATGCTTGATATGGTTAAATTCATTTTTGTTCTTAAGATCTTGGGTTGAACTGGAATGTACCTGGATTCATTTTATTTCATTTCTCATAAATGAGTGCAATCTGATCTCAGGAGAATTGTAAACTTTTTTATCTTTATGACTCATCCTTGGATCAATTACAGTGATCCAAGGAATGTTTTAAATCTATTCAAGATGAACAACTGATAAATTGCCATTCCATGAATTATTAAGTTTTGGACTGAACTTAGAAGATATAAGTTCTTTAATTATCCTTCATTTAAAAATATTTCCATCCTGTGGAAAGTTTTGTTGGATTTCTAGAAATCGACCCCGACAGGTCATTACAGTCGTAATCAGTCTTTCAGCCATTTATGGCATTGGAGAGAACTGGGACCCTAAGGTAGGTAAGATATATAAGTATTCCTATCTAAGCTATGATACTTGATACAATTGTTTTTCTAACCTAAACTGGTACTAAGGAGTTAGAAAGGGGTTGTTAAGTATTATTAGCGGGAACCTCAAACTACAAGTTAATTGGTGATCTAACCTAGCTCCTAAACTATGTATTTTTGATATACACCTAAAGGTTTACCTAACCTAATTGCTAAGGACATATGCTATGGTTAGTGGTTAGTGTTATATCCTAAGGTATAAACTTTGAACTACCTACGATCTAACCTAAGCCATTAATCTACCCTAAGTTAGTGGATATGAATTGGAACCTAAGGAGGGTCGCATACATGTTGGTGACGGTTTCTATGACATTAATGTTAAGTGATAAGGTTGGAAGGCATACGGACTACCAGTTTTGGTAGGGGTTTTTTGGTTTATGGAAGGTGGCAGTTTCACTAAATTTTGAAATTTTTGTTAAAATGTATTTGGCACTCGCCAAATTTGGTAGTCAGTGACAAGGAGGACTGAGCGAGAAACTTGGAGTTAATGGAATTAAATGCATTTGGGTTTCAAGCCCAAACCACCTAGGTAGGCATGCTAGCAGATTTTGGATGAGTTGTTTCATTTTGCATGCTCTCTATTTTTCTCTCTTCATGCGCTCTGGTTTTTCAAACCAGCATTTTAAGCTTCATTGCATGGCTATTTTTGAGGTTTCGGATCTATTTTCATTTTGTGGAATGTATATAAAGCATTGTGGAAGAATTTTTTGGTTGTTTGATCTTTCGTGGAGAAGAGAAGAAGAAAGGAGCTCGATTAGAGGTCTTCTTTGATTTCACAGCAGCACTATCAGGCATGATAGGCTCTAACTATTAAAATCTCTTGCTTCCTCTAAATGTTTTCATTAAAACAACTTTGATCTGATGTGTTTGTGCATTTCATGCTTATCTGGTTAAATAATTAGTTGGGTTTTTCTTTGTAAAAATTGTATTTTGGGTTCAAAACTGTGAAATAAGTGATTTAGTTGGAAGCTTTAGTTTTATTGTCTTTTGCATAGAATAACTTAGCATGCGAGGGAAAATTTGTAACTCTGATAACTATCTCAGTTGTTGGAAACTGTTGCTTGGTTTTGACCAGTTTGTTGGCCATGAATTACTAGCTGATTTCTACCTACCCTGTGTGGAGTTTATTGTTTGAAAATTTGTTGCGTATGATGGTCAAGAACTAGTAAAAAAAAACTCCAATCGTATAAACCTTATATGCAAATAGAGGTTTTTTTGGAAACTTGCTTCGGTGGACAAATCCATCATAGAGGTTCTTAGTACTTGGTGACAATGTTTTATTTAATGATTAATGGGTTGTGAATAAAACCCGTATATGGCTTAACCTTTGTATACTCCATGCAAAAATGTGACTGTTTTATTGGAACCCACATGCATCTGGAACCTGTGTTAGACATGTTAGTTAAACTGGTATGTTAATTGAGTTCGCGTAACTTATGGTGCTTGCAAACTGTTGTCTTGAATGTTTAACTATTATTGTAGATTTGTTTTGAAACCGACCTTCATGCCTTATTGCCAATGGGTTTAGTTTCTGTTAAAATTTTTGCAATAAGTATGAAATGAAGGTGTTCACTAAAATTGGAAAAGAAAATCATTTCTTATTCTGAGCCATATATAAGTAATTCCTTTTGTTATGTCTATTATCATTACGATGATTGAGTATTTGGGAATTCGTGATTTGAATTTTGAGAAGCGGTACTATGCAAATAAATTTGTTACTGGGTGTTCAATTGAAATGATAACTTGAACGTTGTGATTGGTTTAGATAATATTGTCTATTGATTAATTTATAACTGAGAGGGGACATGTTGTTACCCCAACTTGGTTTTTATACTTTAAATGATTCGATTCTTGAGAAATTTATGTTTATTTCACTATGCTCGGAATCGAAATATGAGTCTTACTCAGTATGAATCATATTTATATTATTTTTGATCATGTCATTTATTGGGAAACCCAATTTATAGTTCTTGAAGTAATGTATTGATATAGGGTTGAGATAGATCTTTTTTTCTCGAACTATCGGGAAGTCTTGAGGGTTAATATCCACTTAGATTTCTTATCTCTTGTTGGGTTCAATAAATGAATGTTAGGTCTTGAAAAGTAAATTGTGATTATAAAGTTGAATGTGGACTGTGTTTGAGCTTTACTATTTTATTAGACTATAATTGAAAAAGGGAAAGGAATGGTAGGATAGATGGAACTTTAATGTTGGTAGTAAATGAGTTCTAAAAAGAAAAATGTTGCATGTTTACTTATCGACTGAAGGTTGTTCTGGTATTAAGAAAGAATGATAGATCTTGAAAGGTACACTGTAAATTTTGATTGTCGGTGAGCTGTGTATGAGTTTCATTTATATAATATTTCAATGGAAAGTAGAAATCATACATTATATTAGGAAATTTGAGAAAGATGTATCAGTTGGTTATCTCTTTTTTGATGTTGTTCTTATTCTCTTTTCTTGGAACTCCTGCTTAAACATGAATTATGTTTAAAAGGAAGTAAAAACTATTGAATTAAGTTTTAAGCAACGATTAAATACTGGGATCATATTATGATAGGTATCCCTTTCTAATGCAGACTAGGTAAGTTCAATGGATGGAACTTCCTAATTTTATTCTAATTGGAAAAGAGATTCAGTACATTTAGTCTTTCTGCACTTTTTAAATTGACTAAAATTATGTAGGAAAAGTTGGTTGATTGGTTGGCTAAGAGAAGTTGTAAACTTATAGCTGACTGATAATCTATCATGTTTTCTAGAATTACCTTTATATGAATATGTTTGATGAATACTTTAAAATGTTGAATTTTAAAGTAGTAAACTTTTAAGAGGAATAGTTAAATCATGATATGCATCTGTTACTACCTTTTTCGATGTTAAGTGCTTGGGCATAATGGAGATGTTTTCTCTCTTGCTTTACTTGACAATTGGATGAAACATCTTAATGTGATTATGTTGAAAACATTTCATGTATCTTTTAGTAAGGTTAAGTGTTGTAATCTATTTGGCAAGATTAGAAATAATGATATGTTATGATTGTTGTTTTATAAAGATAATTGATGAGATCAATTATGCTTTAAGTTGAAGGATAGAATTTATAGAGTATATTTTGTTCTTCCATTTGTTAACTCTGCCTTAGTATTACTATTCTTTTAATAATATTACATATGCTTAGGGGCATGCACTATTAGTGGTTCATTAAAGCAGGTTTGTTCTTATTGGGACATTTAGTGGATTGCACTTCATTTTAAGGCTTAGTTCTTATCATGCTCAGTTCATTGAACTGACCCGTGCTAGCAATTTTTGTAGATGGACTTCGTAAGTGATAAAAGAAGGAAAAAACTTATATGATGCATTGGTTGATCTAAGTTGATTCTTGTGAAGAATTCTGATTTGTTCTCAAGTTTATTGTAAAAATAAAATTTTATCTGTTTTGAATAAAGACTGTTGTCTTACAGTATGCCCAAAATGCATAAGTTGTAAATGTATAAGTTTTGGAAATGAATTGAAAGATGAGAATTTACTTGCATAGATTGTGTAAATTATCTTGTTCGAGGATAATCTTCTTATTGTCTATATGATTGGATGTGTATTCTTGATGATTATTATAAAAATAAATTTAGATAAATTTCTTAAGTAACCTGCAGATTAAATAAGTGGTAGAATACAATATTCTTATCTAAGTATTTCATTATATCAAGTGATGTGAAATAAAACTATAATAAAAATTATTGTAATTATAAAGGACATTATACGGAGTGTTAAGCCCTAGAATGTAACTATGAAGAGGAAGACCCTTCCTCTCTAGTAATGAACTAAATAAAAGAGGAAGATATGATTGTTAATCATTAAGATTTAATTATAATAACGGTTGTGTCTGGATATCCCTTTGGCCACGTTTCACCGGTGGTGGCCTAGTAGGTGGCGGGTGTTGCACACCGATTGTTTCAGCTCCTTCAACATTAGTTAAGTTATTTAAAATAAGGAACTTAAGTTGTTGTTGTTGTAATATCCTATCTGAGGCCATTTTTTGGATAACGGGTTCGTTTAGATAAAAAAAAAACTAACAAATCTGGAAGCAATCCTAAGTTAACTAAGTCCTGTTTTTGGATCTTAGGATTAATCGTATCCAACTTTTAAAAAATAAAAAGAACTTAAAGAGTGTTGGACTCAGGGATTGATGGGCTGCCGAAATATGTCATCTTTTAACCCAAATTTAACTTAACGTAAGTAAACTCTTGGAGGTATGTACATCTTCACGAGGTTGTTCCATAGGATGTTGACACATGTCAACTACAAGGTTGTACCTTCGAGAAGATTAGGATCTTCTCGAGGATACAACAGTGCAGTTAACATGTGGCAACACCCTTCTTCATTGATCGTCAAGATCTACACACCTCTAAACTTGATCAATATTTCCCTCCAGGACTAGTTAGTATCATAGTCAGGATATGAAGTAGCCCTTTAGGACTCAGGGTACCTTGGCACATGGGGTTAACCTAGGTTGACCTAGTATGCCAATTTACCCTAAGTCTTTATGAGCCTCTTTATATCATGACCTAAGTTTTTAAACTGTAATAGAGTCAAACCTTGGGAAAGGGGACTGACAGAAGTCAGTGTAATACATTCTAGATAACAATGGAGTGGGGTGAAGGATGTATTCTGGATTGATGAGTATGTTATCAAGGAATAAGTAATGCAAACAGTGTGTTAGATATCTTTGGCCAAAGTATCACAAGTTATTGATTACGTTGTCCTATGTCACCTAGTCTTAGGATCATGATGATGATGAGAATTGGTAAAAATATTCAGTTAGGTTCCTTAGATAGATCAATAAGAACCTAGAACAAGGTAAGAGAACCAAGTACACGAAGTAA
Source organism: Taxus chinensis (assembly GCA_019776745.2). Lineage (NCBI taxonomy): Eukaryota > Viridiplantae > Streptophyta > Pinopsida > Cupressales > Taxaceae > Taxus > Taxus chinensis. The sequence continues at coordinate 372,453,720 of CM034149.1, forward strand.
TCAGAAGAATACTCAAAAATCAATGTTACACATGAATAGATCGGTAGTTTACCGAGTCATGGAATGAATAGATTAGTTGCTCACCGAGTCATTGCAGCTGCATATGGTTATCTGTTATATGAATGGTTGTTATGAAATGTGTGTTCTAAATTATGTATTTAGAATAGAGAACATTAATCATGTAAAAAAAATAAAAAAATTCCTTGTTTCTAAAGTCTTAAAATGGGAATGTTACATCTTGGTATCAGAGCTGAAGGTTGCAGCTCTTGGACCTATTGTGTCCATAATCTGATAAAAAAATGGATTTTCTTATAACAAAAAATGGTTAGAACAAGGGGGAACATTATGAATAATGCTCCACCTAATGAAGGAGTAGTAAAAACCCAAAAACATGATGAGATCCTTTCTTCCCTATTGGAAACAAGAGATCATTTTGCTGTACTTGAAAAACAAGTGATGGGAAATGAGAAGGAAGAAGAAGCTGGTAATAAAAATCAGCCACCTCCTGAGGGAAACCCTGATTTGGGTGTTTATAATAACAATGTTAACATACCTATCCAACCAGCAAAAAAAAAGGCAAGGTTGGCAGCTGAACTCACTAATGATATAAAAAGGATAGGTCCACTTAAGTTTGATGGCACCACATTGGGAGATGGAGCTGAGAATTAGCTCAGAAAAATGGAGAAGTACTTTGCAATAAGAAACTTCTCAGAGGAAACTAAAGCCATTTGGGGAGCATATCAGCTTTCCCACAAAGCATCTTCATGGTGGGACAACCGTAAGGCTGAGTTAAATATTGATGAAACTAACATCACTTGGGATCAATTTTAAAGTTATTTTAGGCAATGTTGGCTGCCACAACTTTATTATGATCAGAAAATGATAGAATTCTAGAACTTATTACAAGGAAAGCTAACTGCAACTGAGTATTGAGAGTAGTTTACAAAAATTCTCAATTATGTACCTTAGTATCAAACTGATGAGAAGTTCAGGATATGAAAATTTATCATGGGGTTAAATACCATTATTGGGGGAGAGGTTGATGTTCACAACCCAACCACTATGGAAGGGGTTGTTGAGAAAGCCATAAGGTAGGAACAGAAATTAAAAGCTATTTCTGCTCATAAAGAGGAAGTGCGGAAGAAAATTCCAAACTCTTCTTCAGCTTCTCTTGCACCTAAGAAGGGACCATGGAAAAATTTTGGTAACAAAAGTAAGTTCCCAACTGATAATAATAAGAAAAAAACAATGAATAAGCCTGTTGGTAATACATGGAACAATTTTTCCAGAAATAATAATAACGGGTGAAAACCCTATGGAGGTCAGAATGATAACTTCAAGACTGGAAATAATTCTGAGCCCAAAAAGGGACCGGTAGGAGGCTGTTATAACTGTGGCAAAGATCATTATGTGAATCAATGTCCTTTGAAGAAGGATGATCGTAATCAACAGCACAAGATACATGTTGTAGTAGCTGAAAAGCAAGCTAAAAAGCAAGTTACACCTATTGAAGTTCCCGGTAAGTTACTTGGCATACCTGTAACTATTCTATTTGATATGGGAGCTACTGAATGTTTTATTTCTAGTAAAATTGCTTCAAAACATAAAAGAAAAGATGGAAAAATGGATAAATAATGGATTGTACATTATGGTAATAATTATGTTCATACAATTAATATGTGTCTTTTCAGAGCAGTCCTTGACTTACCTAGTTTTTCCACAGAAGCTGATCTCTATGTAGCACCTTTGGGATCTTATGATATAGTCATAGGTGTAAATTGGTTAGTAGATCATAAAGAAAAGGTAGATTGTTTTGAAAAACATATTAGTTGTTTAGATGATCTGCAGAAAATAAAAGAGATTCAAGGTGTATAACAGGAAATTTCAGTTAGGAAATTATCAGCTATGCAACTTAAAAAGGCCAAAAATAAAGGTTGTACCTTATATGTAGTAAAGATTTCTGAATCTATGAAAGAAAACAACAATCTCATGGAACGTTATTTGCTGTTACAAGAACTTTTTTCTAAGGGTTTGATCAGACCAAGTGTTTCACCTTGGGGAGAACTAGTGATCTTCATGAAAAAGAAGGATGGAACACTCAGATGTGCATTGATTACAGGATGTTAAACAAAGCAACAATCAAGAATAGATACCCACTTCCTAGAATTAATGATCTATTTGATCATATGTGTGGAGCATCGGTATATTTAAGAAATACCTTCGGCCTAGATATCACCAACTACGAATTAAGGAAGAGGACATTCATAAAATGGCTTTTAGGACAAGGTATGGACAGTATGAATTCACAGTTTTACCCTTTCAAATAACGAATGCACCTGTAACTTTCATGAACTTAATGAATAATACATTTCAAGAATACTTGGACAAGTTTGTTCTTGTATTCTTGGACAACATTCTCATATATTCTAAAAGTGTGGAGGAACACCATGAACACTTGAAAATAGTTTTGGAAATTTTGAGAAAAAGACAGTTATATGGTAAGTTGTCCAAATGTTCTTTCTATGACACTGAAGTTCACTATTTGGGTCATGTTATAAGTAAAGATGGGATTGATGTGGATCCTTCTAAAATTGTAGCTATAGTCGAGTGGCCTGTACCTAAAAATGTACATGAAGTTAGAAGCTTCATGGGCCTTATAGGTTATTATAGAAAATTTGTTAAGGATTTTTCTAAGGTGGTTGCACCAATAAATTCATTACAGAAGAAGGATAAGAACTTTTCCTAGGATGATAAATGTGAATTTGAATTAAAATTTTTAAAAAGGTAGTTGACTTTAGCACCTATTTTAGTTGTACCTGATCCAAATGGAGACTTCACGGTTGTAACGGATACATCTGGGGAGGGTCTTGGAGGTATTCTGTTATAAACTGATTATTTCATAGCTTATGAAAGTATAAAAATTAAGTTACATGAGTTGAATTATGCTCCACATGATTTAAAGATTGCTGCCATAGTTCATGCACTTCAAGTTTGGAGGCATTATCTACTTGGTAAACAATTTGAGTTGAAAATTGATCATCTTCGACTGAAGTACATTTTCCCTCAGCCAAATCTGAATGCAAGACAACGAAGGTGGTAAGAATTTTTGTCTCAATATGATTTTGATATAAGCTACATTAAAGGAAAAGAGAATAGAGTAGCTGATGCTCTAAGTCGTAGCACATTTCTACTCTTATAACATTAAGAACTCGGTTTAAGGATGAATTCAAAAGTGCTATGGAATATGATTCATACTTTTAGCAAGTAAAAGAAACACTTGCTGCAAATCAAAAAGATGAAAGGTATAAATGTTTTCACTTTGATAATGAAGGAATCTTGCATTATTAAAATAGAGTATACATACCTTTACTTAATGATTTGAGAAAGAAATTGTTGACAGAGTTTCATAATTCACCTTTTTCTGGACACCTTGGCATTACAAAAATGCTTGTTGATATTAAAAAACAATATTTCTAGAAGGGAATGAAAAAGGATGTTATAGCTTTTGTGACTCATTGTCTGGAATGTCAACGAGTAAAAGTAGAACATATGCATCCATCTGGTTTGTTATATCCTCATAGCATACCGTAGCACAAATGGTAGGTAATAAGCATGGATTTTGTACAAGGGTTGTCTATGTCAAGAAATAAACATGATGTTATTTTGGTAGTAGTTGAAAAACTAACGAAAGTAGATCATTTTATTGCTGGAAATATAAGGGATGATTCTCCTATTTTGGCTAAAAGATTTGTACATGAAATTTTCAGATTACATGGAGTACCTAAATTAATCATATTTGATAGAGACCCTAGAATGACATCAAGGTTTTGGAAAATGCTTAACGTGGCTCTCGACACTAAATTGAATTTCAGTTCTGCGTATCATCCAGAAATGGATGGACAAATTGAAAGAGTAAATCAAGTTTTAGAGGATATGTTATGGATATATTGCATGGATCAGCAATATAAGTGGGAGGAGTATCTTCCATTAGTTGAATTTGCATACAATAATACATATCATGCTTCTCTTAAGATGGACACCTTTTGAGGCACTTTATGGAAGAAAATGTAGAACCCCTATTAGTTGGGATAGCATTGAGGATAGAGAAGTAATTAGACCTGAAATCCTTACGGAAATGGAACAAGAAGTTAAAATGATTCGTGAACGCTTGAAAGAAGCAACAGATAGGAAAAAGAGTTATGTTGATTTAAAGTGGGTTGATAGGAAATTTGAACTTGGTGAGAAGGTTTTTCTTCAGGTTAAACCAAAAAAGAGTTCTATAACTGTGTAGCAAGGCTGCCAAGTTATCACCTCGTTATGTGGGACCTTTTGAAATAGTTGAAGTAATAAATCATGTAGCTTATCGATTAGCACTACCACTTGCTCTATCATGAATGCATGATGTTTTCCATATTTCTTTGCTTAAGAAATATGTTTCAGATTTATCACATGTGTTAAATTGGAATTCCTTGCAGGTCCAAGACCGAGGAATAATCATGGTTAAACCCACCCGAGTGTTGGAAACTCTCCAGTTGCATTTAAGAAATCGTGAAGTAAGACAATGTAAGGTCCAGTGGGACCAGTTTAACGAAGAAAGTGCAACTTGGAAAAATCTGGAAGATATGAAAACTACTTTTCCCTTTCTTTTTGAACAGAACTGAATCTGTTGACTGATAAAAATTTATGATTTTATCTTTTCATTACATTAAGTAAGCCAGTTTTGGGCAGACAATTATTTAATTTGAGCAAATAGTTATATAATACTGATTTCTGGAACTATGAGGTTTGAAATAATTGATTTTGAATAAGAAAAGTGAATGAGTTGGTTTTCCTTAAAATACCAAATGTTAAAAAAAAAATCATTGAGATGATGATCCTTTTTAGGAGGGAAGCATGTAACACCTGTTAAAGTTGATATTCTCTCTTTTACATTTCAAGTGTAGACATGTGATTTTTCCTTATGAGGATATGTTCTTTTGATTATGGGAAATCATGCTTGATATGGTTAAGTCTTTTCTTCTCTTAAGATCTTTGATTGAACAGGAATGCTCCCTGGATTCATTTTTTTTCATTTCTCATAGATGAGGGTGATCTGATTTAAGAAGAATTGTAAACTTACCTATTTTTATGAATCATCCTTGGATCAATTACAGTGATCCAAGGAATGTTTTAAATCTATTCAGAATGAACAAATGATTAAATGGCATTCCATGAATTATTAAGCTTGGACTGAACTTAGTAGATGTAAGTTCTTTAATTCACTTTTGTGTGAAAATGGTTCCTTTCAGTGGAAAGTTTTGTTGGATCCCTGAAAATCGACCCCGACAGGTCATTACTGGCGTAATTGAGATTTCAGCCATTCATGGCATTGAAGAGAACCAGGATCCTAAGCTAGGTAATATATTTAAGTATTTCTATCTAAGCTATGATACTTGATACATTTTTTTTTCTAACCTAAACTAGTACTAAAGAGTTAGAAATGGGTTGTTAAGTATTATTAACGGGAACCTAAAACTACAAGTTAATTGGTGATCTAACCTAGTTCCTAAACTATGTATTTTTGATATACACCTAAAGGTTTATCTAACCTAATTGCTAAGGACATATGCTAAGGTTAGTGGTTAGTGTTATATCCTAAGGTATAAACTTTAAATTACCTAAGATCTAACCTAAGCCATTAATCTACCCTAAGTTAGTGGATATGAATTGGAACCTAAGGAGGGTCGCATACATGTTGGTGAAAGTTTCTATGGCATTAATGTTAAGTGATAAGGTTGGAAGGCATATGGACTGCCAACTTTGGCAGGGGTTTCTTGGTTGGCGGAGGCCTAGGTGGTAGTTTCACTAAAGTTTGAAATGTTTGTTAAAATTGATTTGGCACTCACCAAATTTGGTAGTCGGTGGCAAGGAAGACTGAGTGGGAAACTTGGAGTTAATAGAATTAATTACATTTGGGTTTCAAGCCCAAAAAACCTTGGTAGGCATGCCAATAGATTTTGGATGGGTTGTGTCATTGTGCATGCTCTTCGTTTTTCTCTCTTCATGAGCTCTAGTTTTTCAAATCAGAAGTTTAAGCTTCATTGCATGGCTATTTTTGAGGTTTCGGATCTATTTTTGTTTTGTGGAATGTATATAAAGCACTGGGGAAGAATTTTTTGGTTGTTTGATCTTTTGTGGAGAAGAGGAGAATAAAGGAGCTTGATCAGAGGTCTTCTTCGATTTCACAACGGAACTATCAAGCATGATAGGCTCTAACTCTTAAAATCTCTTGCATCCTCTAAGTGTTTTCATTAAAACAACTTTGCTCTAATGTTTTTGCACATTTCATGCTTATCTAGTTATTTAATTTGTTGGGTTTTGAAAAATATTACATTCTAGGTTCAAAACCGTGAAGTACAAGATTCTATTGGAAGCTTTTGTGTATTGTATTTTTTTAAAATAACTTAGCATGCACGAGCAAAGTTGGTAGCTCTATTAACTTTTTTGGTTAATGGAATCTTTAGTTTGATTCTGACCACTTTGGTTGGCCATGAATTACTAGCTGAGTTTTAAGGAAAATAACTCTGAGTTTTGCCTGTGTGTTGAGTTTATTGTTTGAAAATTTGTTGCATATGTTGGTCACGAGCTGATAAGGAACTCCAGTCGTATAAACCTTATATGCAAATAGAGGTTTTGTTGGAAACTTGCTTCGGTGGATAAATCTGTCATAGAGGTTCTCGATACTTTGGTGACAGTGTTTTATTTAATGATTAATGGGTTGTGAATAAAACCCGTATATGGCTTAGCCTTTGTATCCTCCATGTGAAAACATGTCTATTTTCTTGGAACCTGTGTTAGACATGTCAGTTAAACTAGACTGTTGTTTGAGTCCGTTTAAGGCATGATGTTCGTGAACTATTGTCTTCTTGGAATATTTAACTATTATTGTAGATTGATATGAACTTGGCCTTCATGCTTTATTGCCGACGGGTTTTAGTTTCTGTTAAGAATCTTATAATAAGTATGAAATGAAGGTGTTCACTGAAATTGGAAAAGAAAATCATTTCTTATTCTGAACCATATACAAGTAATTCCTTTTGTTTTATCTATTATCATTACGATGCTTGAGTATTTGTGAATTCGTGATTTGAATTTGAAATGCAACACTGTGTAAATAGATTTGTTACTTGGTGATCAATTGTAATGGTAACTGGAACGTTGTGTTGGTTTAGATATTATCAACTATTGATTATCTTTTTTTAACTACAAGGGGATTTGTGTTACCCTAACTTGGTTTTAAACTTCGATTGATTCGATATTTTGAGGAAGTTATGTTTATTTCATTGTGCTCAGGATTGGAATCTGAGTCTTGCACAAAATGAAATTATATAAATATTATTGTTGATCATGTCGTTTATTGGGAAACCCAATTTATAGTTCTTGAAGTAATGTATTGATATAGGGTTGAGATAGATCTGTCTTGCCTGGACTATCGGGAAGTCTTGAGGGTTAATATCCACTTAGATTTCTTATCTCTTGTTGGGTTCAATAAATGAATGTTAGGTCTTAAAAAGTAAATTGTGATTATAAAGTTGAATGCGAACTATGTTTGAACTTTACTACTTTATTAGAATTTAATTGGAAAAGGGAAAGGAATGGTAGGATAGATGGAACATTAATGCTAGTAATAAATGAGTTCTAAGAAAGAAAAATGTTTCATGTTTTCTTATCGACTGAAGGCTATTTTGGTACTAAGAAAGAATGATAGATCTTGAAAGGTACACTGTAAATTTTGATTTTCAGTGAGTTGTGTATGAGTTTCATTTATATAATATTTCAATGGAAAGTAGAAATCATACATTATATTGGGAAAGTTGAGAAAGATGTATTAGTTGGTTATCTCTTTTCTGATGTTGTTCTTGTTCTCTTTTCTTGGAACTCCTGCTTAAACATGAACTGTATGTTTAAAAGGAAGTAAAAACTATTTAATTAAGTTGTAAGATTTGATTATAGACTAGGATCATATTATGATAGGTATCCTTTTCTAATGCAGATTGGGTAAGTTCAATGGATGGAACTTCTTGATTTTATTCTAATTGGAAAAGAGATTCAGTACTTAATTTAGTCTTTCTGCACTTTTTAAATTGACTGAAATTATGTAGGAAAAGTTGGTTGATTGGTTGGCTAAGAGAAGTTGTAAACTTATAGTTGACTGATAATCTATCATGTTTTCTAGGGTTACCTTTATATGAATCTGTTTGATGAATACTTTAAAATGTTGAATTTTAAAGTAGTAAACCTTTAAGAGGAATAGTTAAATCATGATATGCATCTGTTTCTACCTTTTTGGATGTTAAGTGCTTGGGCATAACGGAAGATGTTTTCTCTCTTTGCTTTACTTGACAATTGGATGAAACATCTTAATGTGATTATGCTGAAAACATTTCCTGTATCTTTTAGTAAGGTTAAGTGTTGTAATATATTTGGCAAGATTAGAAATAATGATATGTTATGATTGTTGTTTTATAAAGATAATTGATGAGATCAATTATACTTTAAGTTGAAGGACAAAATTTATAGAGTATATTTTGTTCTTCCATTTGTTAACTCTGCCTTAGTATTACTCTTCTTTTATTAATATTACATATGCTTAGGGGCATGAACTATTAGTGGTTCATTAAAGAAGGGTTGTTCTTATTGGGACATTTAGTGGATTGCACTTCGTTTTAAGGCTTAGTGCTTATCATGCTCAGTTCATTGAACTGACCCGTGCTAGCAATTTTTGCAGATGGACTTCGTAAGTGATAAAAGAAGGCAAAACTTATATGATACATTGGCTGATCTAAGTTGATTCTTGTGAAGAAATTCTGATTTGTTCTCAAGTAGTATTGTAAAAAGGAAAGTTTATCTCTTTTGGAATAAAGATTGTTGTCTTACAGTATGCCTAAAATGCATAAGTTGTAAATGTATAAGTTTTGGAAATGAATTGAAAGATGAGAATTTACTTGCATAGATTGTGTAAATTATCTTGTTTGAGGATAATCTTCTTATTGTCTATATGATTGGATGTGTATTCTTGATGGGTATTATAAAAAGAAATTTAGATAAATTTCCTAAGTAACCTGCAGATTAAATAAGTGGCAGAATACAATATTCTTATCTAAGTATTTCATTATATCAAGTGATGTGAAATAAAACTATAATAAAAATTATTGTAATTATAAAGGACATTATAGGGTGTGTTAAGCCCTAGAATGTAACTATGAAGAGGAAGACCCTTCCTCTCTAGTAATGAACTAAATAAAAGAGGAAGATATGATTGTTAATCATTAAGATTTAATTATAATAAGTCTGATATGTTTCAGCCTAGTAGGCTGTTACACTTCCTTAATTAGTTAAGTTATTTAAAATAAGGAACTTAAGTTGTTGCTGTCATGTTTTTGGATAATGGGTTGTTAGGAAAAAACTAACAAATCTGGAAGCAATCCTAAGTTAACTAAGCTCTTAGGATTAATTGTATCCAACTTTTAAAAAATAACTTAAAGAGTGTTGGACTCAGGGATTGATGGGCTGCTGAAATATGTCATCTTTTAACCCAAATTTAACTTAACGTAAGTAAACTCTTGGAGGTATGTACATCTTCACGAGGTTGTTCCATAGGATGCTGACACATGTCAACTGTAAGGTTGTACCTTTGAGAATATTAGGATCTTCTCAAGGATACAACAATGCAGTTATCATGTGGCAACACCCTTCTGCATTGATCATCACGATCTACACACCTCTTGAACTTGATCAAGATTTCCCTCCAGGACTGGTTAGTATCATAGTAAGGTTATGAAGTAGCCCTTTAGCACTCAGGGTACCTTGGCACACGAGGTTAACCTAGGTTGAACTATTATGCCAATTTACCCTAAGTCTTTATGAGCCTCTTCATATCATGACCTAAGTTGTTAACTTGTAATAGAGTTAAACCTTGGGCAAGGGGTCTGACAGAATTCAGTGTAAGACATTCTAGATAACAATGGAGTGGGGTGAAGGATGTATTCTGGATTGATGAGTATGCCATCAAGGAATAAGTAATATGAACAATATGTTAGAAATATTTGGCCAAAGTATCGCAAGCTACTGATTGCGTTGTCCTATGTCACCTAGTCTAAGGATCGTGATGCCGATGAATATTGGTAACAATATTCAATTAGGTTCCTTAGATAGATCACTTAGAACCCAGAATAGGGTAAGAGAACCAAGTACATGAAGTATTTAGAAGAATACTCAAAACTCAATGTTACACATGAATAGATCAGTAGTTTACTGAGTCATGGAATGAATAGATCAGTTGCTCACCGAGTCATTGCAGCTGCATATGGTTATCTGTTATATGAATGGTTGTTATGAAATGTGTGTTCTAAATTATGTATTTAGAACAGAGAACATTAATCATGTAAAAAAATATAAAAATTCCTTGTTTCTAAAGTCTTAAAATGGGAATGTTACATCTTGGTATCAAAAATAAAGGTTACAGCTCTTGTACCTACTGTGTCCATAATCTGATAAAAACTTAGGTTTTCTTGTAACAAAAAATGGTTAGAACAAGGGGAAAATTATGAATAATGGTCCACCTAATGAAGGAGCAACAACAGCCGAAAAACTTGATGAGATCATTTCTGCCCTGTTGGACACAAGAGATCATTTGGCTATACTTAAACAACAAGAGATGGGAAATGAGAAGGAAGAAGAAGCTGGTAATAAAAATCAGCCACCTCCTAAGGGAAACCCTGATTTTGGTGTTGATAATAACAATGTTAATGTACCTATCCAACTCGAAAACAAAAAGGCAAGGTTGGAAGCTGAACTCACTAATGATATAAAAAAGATAAGTCCACCTAAGTTTGATGGCACGACATTGGGAGATGGAGCAGAGAATTAGCTCAGCGAAATGGAGAAGTACTTTGCAATAAGAAAATTCTCAGAGAAAACTAAAGCCATTTGGGTAGCATATCAACTTTCCCATGAAACATCTTCATGGTGGGACAGCCGTAAGGCTGAGTTAAATATTGATGAAACTAACATCAATTGGGATCAATTTAAAAGTTATTTTAGGAAACGTTGTCTGCCAAAACTTTATTATGATCATAAAATGACATAATTCCAATACTTAGCACAAGGAAAGCTAACTAAAACTGAGTATTGGGAGTGATTTATGGAATTTCTCAAGTATGTACCTCAGTATCAAACTGATGAGAAGTTCAGGATACAAAAATTTATCATGGGGTTGAATCCCATTATTGGGAGAGAGGTTGATGTTCACAGCCCAACCACTATGGAAGGGGTTTTTGAGAAAGCCATAAGGTAGAAATAGAAATTAAAAACTATTTCTGCTCATAAAGAGGAAGTGCGGAAGAAAATTCCAAACTCTTCTTCAAATTCTCTTACACCTAAGAAGGGACCATGGAAAAAGTTTGGTAACAAAATTAAGTTCCCAACTGATAGTAAAAAGAAAATAGTAATGAATAAGCCTGCTGGTAATGCACGGAACAATTTTGCTAGAAATAATAATAATGGGCAAAAACCCTATGGAGGTTAGAATGATAACTTCAAGACGGGAAATAATTTTGAGCCCAAAAAGGGACCGGTAGGAGGTTGTTATAACTGTGGAAAATATCATTACATAAATCAATGTCCTTTGAAGAAGGATGATCGTAATCAACATCCCAAGATACATGTTGCAGTAGCTGACAAGCAAGCTGAAAAGCAAGTTACACCTATTGAAGTTCCTAGTAAGTTAATTGGCATACCTATAACTATTCTATTTTATACGGGAGCTACTGAATCTTTTATTTCTAGTAAACTTGCTACAAAACTTAAAAGAAAATATAGAAAAATGGATAAAGCATGGACTGTACATTATGGTAATAATTCTGTTCATACAGTTAGTATGTGTCTTTTTGGAGCAGTCCTTGACTTACCTAGCTTTTCCACAAAAGTTGATCTCTATGTAGCACCTTTGGGATCTTATGATATAGTCATAGGTGTAAATTGGTTAGCAGATCATAAAGAAAAGGTAGAATGTTTTGAAAAACATATTAGTTGTTTATATTATTTGCAGAAAATAGCAGAGATTCAAGGTGTAAAATGAGAAATTTCAGTTAGGAAATTGTCAGCTATACAACTTAAAAAGGCCAAGGTTTGTACCTTATATACAATAAAGATTATTGAACCTAAAGAAGAAAACAATGATTTCATGGAACGTTATCTGTTGTTACAGAAATTTGGTGACATGTTTCTAGAAGAAATATCAGGAATACCACCCAAAAGGGAGTTTGACTTCATGATTGAAATCAAACTAGGTATTGAACCTATTTGTAAAGCACCTTATTGAATGACTACCACAAAATTAGTTGAGTTAAAGGCTCAAGAAATTTTTTCTAAGGGTTTGATTAGACCAAGTGTTTCACCTTGGGGAGCACCAGTGATATTTGTGAAAAAGAAAGATGGAACACTTAGATTGTGTATTGATTACATGATGTTAAACAAAGCAACAATCAAAAATAGATACCCATTTCCTAGAATTGATGATCTATTTGATCAGATGCATGGAGCATCAATATATTCTAATATAGACATTCAGTTTGGATATCACCAACTATGAATTAAGGAAGAGGACATTCATAAAATAACTTTTAGGACAAGGTATGGACATTATGAATTCATAGTTTTACCCTTTGGATTAACGAATGCACCTGCAGCTTTAATGACCTTAATGAATAATATCTTTCAAGAATACTTGGACAAGTTTATGCTTTTATTATTGGACGACATTCTCATATATTCTAAAAGTGTGGAGGAGCACCACGAACAC